>CM053766.1:121356583-121438951 GCA_028658305.1 Pachyuromys duprasi
AAAGAAAGAAAGAAAGAAAGAAAGAAAGAAAGAAAGAAAGAAAGAAAGAAAGAAAGAAAGAAAGAAAGAAAGAAAGAAAGAAAGAAAGACAGTAAAAGAAAGAAAGAGAAAGAAAAAAAGGAAGAGAGATAGGGAGAAATAGAAAAAGGAAGGAAGGATGGAAAGAACTTTTTTTTTTTAATTTTCGATCAGACCTTTCTTTAAGTTAACCTTTCTTTTTCATGAATTCGTTTGTCTAGAGTCATGGTTCTCAACCTGTGGGTTGCAACCCTTTTGGTGGTCAAACCACCCTTTCATAGGAGTCACATATCAGACATCTTTCATATCAGATATTTACATTGATTCATAGCAGTAACAAATTTACAGTTATGAAGTAGCAATAAAAATAATGTTATGATGGGGAGGGGGTCACCACAACATGAGGAACTGTGTTAAAGGGAAGCTGAGAACCATAGGTCTAGATGCAAGGTGGTAAGTTCTTGTTGACTAGAAATGTTCCCTGTTTTGGCCCCTATTATGGTAGGCATGTGAGTCTGAAAATATGTCTGTTTCTTCCTCCTGTTTTGCAAGTCTAAGCATTGAATTTTTTTTAATTATTCTTGCTTGGTGCCCACTGAGTCCTGTGGTGGCAGTGGCTTGGTGCCCTCTGTCACCTCTAGAAATTTATCAGACTCTTCCTTCCCTCTATTGCTCCTTTGATTTTCCTTCCCTTCTGAGAGGCATTACTTAGTCTTTCTTATTATGTACTTTATGTCTTTCATCCCTCTTTGTTTAATTTTCTGCCCTTCTGTTTCTTTTCTGACTTAGAGGTCATTTCTTTACATCAATCTTCCATTCCAACGATCTCCTTTTCAACAGTGTTGAAAATCTGCTGCAACATGCAGTTGCATTTTTATTCTGACAATTGCACCTTTATTTATTCAAGATCATTACATGCTTTTTATACTTTCTTGGTGATTTCTATAGCCTTATATTGCTTGTTCAGTTTTAAATTTTTCATATGTTATTTAATTAGGAGTTTTTCATATATATATAATATAGTATATATACATTATACATATATAATATATATAACATAACACACACACAAACACACACAAATATATATATACATACATATATATATATATATATTCTATGACATAGAATTCCAGTAGCTGGTGTTCTTTGGATGTGAGCCTTTTGTTTCTGCTAACCATTGTTCACAGAGAGTTGTTGATCTTTATCTCTGGTGATCCTTAATTGGGAATTCACATTTTCCTGATTTTTCTCGGAAAATCTTGGACTCTAAAATGGTAATGCTTTTTTAAGAGGCCATTTGTCTTTGCTTATTCCAGGAGCCAAGAAGCATAGGAACCTATGGCTAGTCCAGCCCAGTATCCCACCATCCCAACATGGGCAAGACCCACATTTCCATTTACCCCCTCGATGGTTTCCACAGGGCCCATTGTGGTGTTCTTTGGGGTCTAGAGTATTTAGATGATTCTTGTCTTTTTTGAAAAAGTGTCACTTACATTATGTACAAATGTGTACAGTGGAATTCCTCCGAATATGCAGATTGCCGTTGCAGAGATAGAATGCCAACTCATGCTTCTTAGCACTCTAAGAGAATGAATTACAGATGCCTGTGTGCAAGAGGCCATTGCAACCCTTCTGCTGGGACACAATAGGGGCTTGAGTTAGAGTGGTGTCTGTGGAAATACACAGAGGAAAATGTATCTTCTCAAAATAAAACAGCTGCTTTTATGTCTTTTTAATTAACTGCTGCCCTTAGTCAGTTTTGGACACAGAACAAATGTATGGTTAACCAGGGACCATAACTTCTTTTCCACCTACAAATGTTAGATTGGCAGAAATTAAAGCCCTGTTTTCAGAAGTCACACGGTACACGCCTGTCATCCTGGTACCTGGAGAGCGGAGGCAGGAAGATAGTGAGTTCAAAGCCAGACTCAGCAACTCACAGAGATCTTATCTCAAAAATATGTATGCATAATGACTACATTTGATAGTGTCTGGTATGGCCAGAGGTGGCTGGATTGGGTATCCTCACACATCTCCAGCGGAGAGAAACCGAAGCAGCATTTTTGGAGGACAATGGGACCACACTCATTAATGTTCATTGTACATGCAACTTCTTTGTTAGGCATTTCCAACCGGATGTACACAAACTTTATACCAAGAAACACTGAAAAGGTCATCCAATGTATTGTTCTTTATAATAGAAAAAAAAAAGCAAGAATCAGAGATAGGAATGGCTCACAATGTAATAGCCATCAACGGAGGAACAGTTAATGGAATCAAGATTCACCCCAGATGTTACAATTCTGCCTTCTCCATGAAGAGGTGAGTCTAAAATGAAAAGCTGTCTCTGATAATTTAAGTATTAAAAGCAAAGGGTGAAACGATGTGGATGAAAAGATTGCATGCATAAAAATATTTTAATAGCCAAATAAAAAACGCATACATATATATAGGCAAGGGTGGGCAGAGAGCTGTTTCCTGAGAGGATGGATGAGAAACCATGAATGTGATTCACTGTGCACAAAACCACCAAGGCTTCAGGGAAAGGCACTGCGTTCACTGTGCACTTTCCACCTAATTCATATGCACTGAAAACCCCTGCTGCAAAGCACAGACTGCTCTTGTTTGGAGAGTTCCATCCATTTTTATTGGGCTCTTCTTGATGAGGGTTCCTGCTTCCCTCAGCTATTCCGTCTCCCATTTCTGCTACTTCATCATCTCAGATTCTCCCCTTACAGACCATAAAAAAAAGTACACATTAGTCCCTCTAGCCTAAAGAAAAAGAAGACCTTCTGCAAAGATCTCTAAAACCTATTATTAGATTAAAACAGTAGGTTTCAGAATGATACATTTTGGGAAAAAAATAAGTGTGTTATATTGTGTATAAAAAATGAAAAGTCTACAAGGTTTGTTTTTTTTTTTTCATTCAAGAAAGCAAATGGCTCAAGTTCCAATAGCATCACTGCAGAAGCATGGCTTGGAGATGGCCCAAGCCCCCACTGCAGGCTCTTGTGGGAAACAAGCCCAAGTGTTTGTTTGTTTGTTTGGTTGGTTATTTATATATTTTTTTTCTGCATGCCCCTGGGCATAAAATGGCTTCCATGAAAATAACAAGCCATAGAACACAACATATCTGTCATGTACCTCTGGACCGGATTGGCCTCTCTGTCCCACGGGACACTGCAGACCTCACTTATGTAGCATTGGGAACAATGAGCCCATAAGATTTTCCAATTAGGCTTAAGTAAGTGCCCTGTGTTCCACCTGCAGTCCTACCTACCAGAGCACTCTTCATCTCCCTTCTTCTTGACTCTCACTTCCCTTCAGAGTTTGTAGCCTAGGGCAGTCTCCAGCTGCCTTCCCACACTCTGTTCTCAGCTGTATGTGCCTCGGGGTAAGGTCTGTCCCCAGCCTGTGCCTTCTCAAATAGCACACCCCAAAACAGAACTCATTCCCAGTTCATCTCAGGAACAGCACCCCATGTTCCCTGGCTAAGGACCCATGTGTGCCCCCATCACACCTCAGGTTGTTTTCCTGTCTGCAACCCTGCTGACTCTCTGTCCTGTGATGCCCCTGGACCCCAACAGGTAACCACGTCATCATTAACACTAGCAACGGGGGCTCAGAGCCTTGGCCTCCAACCACCTGTGGCTGTGAGCCATCAAGCCAATTTGATTCTTTCTGATCATTGCTGTCCTAAAATTGAATCAACGTTTTTCTTCCAATCAAAGAACTCATTTTCACTTAACTTATTTTTAAAAATAATCTATCAGTCTTCTCCTTCACTTCGTCCTAACACCACCCCAGGCTGGATGTGGCAGTTATTGAATTGAGTCAAAATAGACAGAAAAGTAATCAAACGTATAATGTCCATCCTGGCCCCCTGGAGTCATAGGTGTGTGTGCATGTGCGTGTCACACACACATGCTCGAATGCTTGCACCATAAACACAATGTCCTTCAAAACACAAGGTGTTTGAGAACACACTGATCATCCCCTACCATAGATCCTCTGCCCAGGAACACTCCAGTGCCTCAGCCCCCTGCAGCTGCTCATCTCTGCACCCTCCCCATGACAACATCTAGAGCTGTGCCCAGCTCAGGACTAATTACACCGTCCTCCATCCCTGTGTTCTTCACACCTTCCTGCCACCTTCACAGCTCTGCCCAGAGAGCCCATTACCTGGTCCTCCATCTGTCAAGCTGTTTCTGTTTATGTAAGACCCTGAAGGAACATGCAGTCACTGAATCCAGACCCACAGACTACTTCTCTACCTCCTTTTGGCGAACTGGACATGTACTGGACAGAATGTGCCAAGACAATGGTCCACCAACTGACTTCGAACCCTAAGCCCTGGCAAAAATATGTCCACAACTCGGTAGACACACACACAATCAGAACTAAATAAATGCCAAGCAAGGAGGACCAAGACAGCACACACAGGTAGAAGTTGTGGTTCCCAATGGCTGGATTTGAGTTAGGGCTTTTCTGTTGATATTTACCTAAGAATAGTCAGACCTCATCAGGGTCCGTGTTCTGATCTATAGAACAGTAGCAGACAGAGTGGGTAAGTCAAGCTGGACTGTGCAGAGTGACGTTTTCTAAAAAAAATCACTCACCATTTTGCTGTGACAGTACCCAGTCTATCCCTGAGGACTTCATCGGCCAGGGTCATCTAGTCATTGCATGATGTCCCCCAAGCAACCATGAGTCTTTTTCTCCAAGATGACAAACAACGGAGGTCACTAGGGAAGGCAAAAGTGAAAGGCCTGTTTATTGACATTTAGGAAGCCAACTTATTTCCAAGTACCACATGCCTACAACACTTAAGCCAATATTTGTGTCTTTAGGGTTCTACTTGTATGGTAAAACAAGGCTCAGAAATGCTCTTGAGGTTGAACCATATATTGATTTTATAGATGTTAAAATAATACCATAATTAAATATTACTATCTCTCTTAAAATCTGGTGACTCCTAACAAAATGGGTTCTTCATACATGATATAGTTTTTCCCACACATTTATACTCTAGGGATAGCCTTTATTTTGAATATATGAAAGAGACCACGCACTTAATCTCAACACAATGCAAGAAAAATTGATTTGTTAGACTCAACACAATTTTCTTGCATTTAAAATTCTCCATGCTTTCTGACCCAAAGACCCTGCTCTCTACACATCTTTGGGGAAAGACTCAGGGAGGTAGGCGTTTTGTTCACTGTTAAGGAACCTTCCTGGATGTCCTTTCTTATTCCATTTGTGTCTTTTGTTCTGAGTTGATCACATGTCTCTTTTGAGACACGGATGGGTAATCCCATTATCCTTCCACTTCCTTCGATCTCAAAATATGTCTTCAGTGTGATCTAACATGATGACCCTTAGCATGGGAGAGAGCACGACCCCCAAAGCTGGCTTTCTATTGACTCCAACTCCGTCTTGCCCAAAGACAAGGAAGGATGGAGGAAGGGAGGAAGACCTATGGCCCTCAGCTGGAGGCCAACTTTGGAAGAGGCCTTTGCTCGGTTTCCACCGATGCCCAACCACCCCAACAGAAGCTCAAGAGGTCCCCCTTGTGGGGACTCCCAAGAACAGCCCAGCCTGTGGCGTGTCTCCCCCAGTGCCGGGGTAGCTTCCTGTCACCCCCTAGTCTTTGGTAGATCACAGAACTCAAGGATCCCTCATGAAGACCTCCAGTCTCCATGTCTCCATGAAGACCTCCAACTTTCTACATATTTCTGAAAGATGAGAAGGTTCTTGGTCCTCTAGAAGATGACCTGAGAGCCACCAAGTTCCCGCGTCTCCAAGAACTCAGCTCTTAGAGTTCAAAGATCTTTCTCGAGCAGCCATGGTTCATTGGGAAGCCTTCACCACCATTCACTCAGATAGACGTCTTGTTTCTTGTGGAATATGCCACAACCGTGTGACATTCATGTCAAATTCCTTTTCTACAGAACAATGAAACTTGAGTCTTCTGCCAAGAAATCCAACAAGGATTTGTTGGTGCAGTGGAGACTTGCGAACATAGACCTGTTCAGCAAACACTATTTCAGAGCTACACTCTTCAGGGCAAGAGACTGTGTCCATCAAACACAACCTTCCAGAACCTCCAACCGCTCAGAACCACCTCCCCCTCCCCCTCTATGTCCATGCTGAAGGCTGGTTTGGGGCGGCATGGAATAAGGATGTCTAAAGTTCTACCTAGAGATCCAGAATGTGGCACTGATGAAGCAGATGAAGTCAGTCTAGCCTTGTCCACTAGACTTCACATCTTGGTGGAAAGGGAAAAGCCCCCATCAATCACCCATATGCCTGGGCTATTTTGAAACAGCTGGGCTCTGGCTAGAATTTTCCAGTTTTCATCTGGGAGTGGGGGGAAGCCCCAGCCCAGAGCAGAGTGATTAGCATTACCATGGGGCCCAGAGAGAATTTTGATGGGAAGTTTTTGTACTGGAACATTCTTAAACAAACAAACAGAAAAACCTGGCGGATGGGCTAGCTGAGTGGGCCAAATCTTGTCTCCCCAAGCCCCTCATTCCTTTCCCATCCTAGGAGCAGTGGGCTTCCTCTTCCCTTAGCAGGAAATGCTAAACTCTGGCCTCGGGAAACATGTCCCAACGGCAAACCTCTCCTCTTGACAAAAGTCTTCCCACGCACAGGAGCTCATGGCCAGAGCAGCACCAATGGCAAGGCTGAACTGATGCCTGGGTTCTGGGGTGCATGGACAGCTGTGAGGACATTGGAGAGCCATGCTTTTCCTTGCTAGCTTTCCCATGTGGGCCTTCATCTGCAGGCCCCCGTGCCTCTTCCATCTGGGAATCGGCTATTGCAGGTGTCCCATCCTTCCCGAGATCCTCAGAGCGACCGTCCACTCTGAGGTCACCCAGCAGAGAACACATTCCAAAAGGCCTGAGAAACTGCCAGGAGTGGGAGGTGGGACACGCTCATCCTAGAACTATTTCTGAGTTTCCCATGGTTGAAATGTACACACACACATACTCCCTAAGCACAAAGGCCTTAGATTAGATGGATTACAAGGCTCTAAGACTATGGCCAAATGAAAGACATGTGAGGTGGCTGAAGCGGAGCCAAGCACGACACAGGGGCCTACAGGCTCCAGGGCGTCCAACTTTGCCTTCATTCTTCTGTGATTTGTTGGAGTTGTCAGTACATGTCAATATAAGACCTTCTCCGGGGAGATCCACTGGACATTCTCATGCCTTGTATGTGGTGATCTCATCCCCAAACCAACATGTTTTCCGTAGCGACGGTGAGGGCCACCCCAGCTTCTGGGGCTCTCTGAGCACCATCAGCCAGCACATCCCAGTGTGCACAGGCCTCTGCTAATCAAGAGCTGTTGTTTGGGTGAGACCTGTTCTTGACACTTTTATTTAAAATGTGCACAAGCCTCCAGCCCAAGCATTCCAGGTGAATTACCTCAGGCTGGGGGTTTGAAATAAACCAGACAATGTTCTGACTTTTTTGTTTGTTTCCCTTCTAGTCCAGTGCATTTTTTTAAGCAAATCAGCACTTTCGGAGGTGAAGGCAGGAGGATTAACAGTTCAAGGTCATCCTTGACTACAAAGTGTTCAAGGTCGTCAAGGCTGGCCTGAGATCATGAGACTCTGCCTAAAAAAAAAAAAAAGGAAGAAGAAAAGAAAGTAAATGAACTACACAGGAGAAGGAAGGAAGGGAGGGAATGAAATCTGATTTATGCACAGAGCGCAGGGTGGGGCTGCTGAGCCAAAGTCTGAGTAGGAAACTAGACCCTAGTCACTGGACTCCCTGTTGCCCAAAGAAGACCCACATTCCATTCCTAGAGTGGGGTTCTGTCCCTTGCAGCGGCACACCCATCACTGGAGCTGTCATGGTGGAACACGCACCACCCAACTTGGAAGTCAGGAACCTTGAAATCTGTGCAAGGGGTGCCTATCACATGTCTCCTTCATCAGTTGTATGTCATGTTGGTGAATGCGATGAGCAGGGTGAACAGATGTTAAGATTACTTTTGCCTGTTTCTTTTTCACCTTTTGTCTTTGGCTCTTAGAAGGAATTGGGCACCCATGGTGTCGTATCTGTGGCCTTATATGTATGGTGGACAGACGTTCCTATTGAACCGTACTGTAGCACTAAAAGACCACAACTGAGAGAAGCAGGATTCAGGATGGAGAGTGGTTAAGCCAGCAGGGCACATCCCTGGGTAGAGCAAGAGCTAATGCGAGTAATGGGCATTGGGCCTGGAGTCTGGATCCAGCCCTTGACCTGACCCAGTGTTCACATGTCATCTCCACCCAGCTGCCTCTCTTTGCTCTCCCCTTTCCTGGGCCCCAGATCCTGGGAACACCATTACTCTCTGCCCTTCCTTAGAAACTCCCAACAGCTGCAAATCTACCACTAGTCTGACCCTGACAGCTATTTCCTGAGAGAAGGAAGAGGTGTGTACAAGGCAATGGGGGATGGTGCTCACAGTGAGCAACGGTCTTCCTGATCTAACTAAAAGGAGTCAGGGAAGGAGAACTTGGGGAGTGTTGGTCTAAGAAGTTCCCATCAACCAGGCATTGTGCTGGGAGGGACATTAAGAAAGAAAGCAGAACCCGGTCCTAACAGGGCATGAGGAAGAGTATGGCAATACTTCAGTGCAAAGAAAGGGAAGGATAAAGGAAGAACAGAAAGAATGGGGGGGGAGGCAAGAGGGAGATCAATAAAAGAAATGAGAGAAAGGGAAAGGAAGCAAAGAGGGAGAGGGGAAGGAAGGGAGGAGGGAGGAGGAAGAGAAGCAGTGAACATGCAAATCTTGATGTCTATGCACCGTTTTCCATTAGAAGAACAGAGGGGCTGATTTTTCCACCTGGGAAAGGTAGGTAGGAAGGAAGGAAGGAAGGAAGGAAGGAAGGAAGGAAGGAAGGAAGGAAGGAAGAGAGAAAGAAACCTGGCAAGGTAATGTGGGGGAAATGGTGGAGATGAACTACATGACAACGAATGTTCAAATGAGTGGGGATTTGGGGAACAAAGCACTGAAAATAATAGTCTACAGCCTGAAAACTAAAGTCCCTATCCCAGAGCAGGTAGGAGTGGACTTCACAAGCCCGTCATAAACTCAGATACCAAAGGCAAGGATGTTCCCAGGTCTCCAGGGGGTCTTGAGGCCATTACTAACCACCAAGACAACTGCCTTCCCCTTAGTCACAGCTCAATGGCAGGACAACCTGGTGGCCTAGTAATGAAGTCCGAACTGAAGACTGACTGACTTGGGACCTCAGTGAACTAAAGTCGTTCATCCACCTCTCCCCACAAGGCACAGGTCAAACTCAATCATGAGGAAATGCTAGTCCCAGACAAAAGGCCTCTGAGAAATAACTGACCAGTATTCTCCAAAGTGTCAAGGTTGGGAAAAATAAAAACCAAAGGCATGTGGAAGAAACGTGGCAAATGCCTGAACCCTAAACTGTCATGAGCAAGACAGTGAGGAAACCTTGGACAGGCTGTTGACCACATCCTGCTTCCTGGTTTTGACCATTGTTGGGTGTCTGAATAGATGGCAACCTTCAGAGTAGCTAGGCAGAGGGTCTACCAGAACCCTTCTGCAACATTTTTTTAAAATAGTTCCAAAAATCAAAATCAAAATACAAAAGTAAATAGAGAGCAGTTAAATAGTTGATGGTGTGTGGAAAGGCTGAATAGGAGTAGGGATTGGCTGCACCAGGGCTGGCTCTCCCGGGAGTTGTTGGGGGTAAAGCTACAGTGCCAGCCTGTGGGCCAGCACCAGAACAGGTGAAGGAGACCACATGGCAGTCCTTCTTCTTTGGTGATACCCCTGAGAGTGACCTTGTGGGATTTGCTGGGGTGAGAGGAAAGGGGTGTCCACAAGCCTCATGGGCTAGAAGCAAAGCTAGGCTGGACCTCCCAGGACACTGGGTAACCTGGGATGTTAGGGACTATCATGTACTTTTTCTTGAAGACACCCAGGATCATGGTGGCTCTGAGTTACTGCTATCAGCCTCTATAAGAAGGAATTCTAACCCTCATGGGCAGCAGGGGTGTGTGTGTGATTCTGTAAATGTCTATATGCAAATGCACGCATACGTACTTATCTACAGGCAGCTGTCTCCCTCAATGGCTCTCCACCTTATTCCCTTGAGAAACTGTCTCTCACGAACTTGGAGCTCACTAAATTTTTACTAGAATGGCTGGCCGGTGAACTTGAGCCAACTTCCCGTCTCCACCACCCTTCCCCCCCAGCACTGGGTTTTACAGAAACACTTAGTCACATCTGGCTTTTCACAAAGGTGCTGGGGATGCAAACTCAAATTTGTAAGAGCGCTTAACTCGCTAAGCCCTCTCTTCAGTCTCCTACTCTTTTGCTTTTCTGAGGATTAGGCAGCCAGAACAGAGAGGGTCCCTAGCCTCCTACACACACACACACACACACACACACACACACACACACACGCCTATTATCATCATTTCTTATCCGACCCTCCTAAGCCTGCTTCCTGGAAAGGATTCCGGTCTCAGGGCTGGGCAGGCAGGGTCTCCAGGCCTTCACTGCATATCTGCAGCATGCTGATAACCCTGTGGTCCTCGGGATGACTTTGGTGAGAAGCAGACAAGCACAGTGGATTCCATCCATGGGAACTATATAGATGAGGTCCATTCATAGTAACAGTGAGATGGGCGGCTTCAGGCTCTGAGTGACAGATGTTGAGTGCAAGCTTCCTTAAATGGTGACTGGATATTTGGGAACTAGAGATTGTAGCTGCCTGGTATTGTGATTATTCTAAATGCCACTAAATTGTGCACTTTAAAACACCTAAAGGGATACATTTTGAGTGGAATGGTGGGGTTTTGTTTGTTTATTGAGACAGGGTCTACACTGTCCAGGCTGCCCTTAACCTTGTGATGACAAGCCTATGTGTCACTATACCCAGCCCTGATTTTTGTATTAGATATTGCTTGTTTGTTTTCTTTTATTGTTTTTTTATTAATTGCACTTTATTCACTTTGTATCCCCCCTGTAGCTCCCTCCCTCCTCCCCTCCCAATCTCTCCTTTCCTCCCTCTTCTCCACGAATGCCCCTCCCCAAGTCCACTGATACGGGAGGTCTTCTTTTCCTTCCTTCTGATCCTGGTCTATTAGGTCTCATCAGGAGTGGCTGCATTGTCTTCCTCTGTGGCCTGGTAAGGCTGCTCCCTCCTCAGGGGGAGGTGATCAAAGAGCAGGCCAATCATGTACTAGATATTTTTTATTGTGTTTTTAAGGTTGTCTAAGTGAGTTTAATTCCTTAGCACCCATGTTTAAAAAAAAAAAGAGTGCCTACCTACTTGGTGAATTCCAAGCTACAAAGAGACTTGCTTTAAAAATAAAAGAAAAAGACAAACACTGCCTAAGGAATTACAGCTGGGGTATCTCTGTCTTCCACATGTATGTCCACACATGTTCACACACACACACAGACACACACACACACGTAAGAGATGGCTTGCGAATACAATCTATCTACCCAACACTTAGGAGGCTGAATAAGGAAGCCTGGGAGCTCCCAGGCAGCCTGCGCTCTTGGCACGCGTAAGCTGGCAGTGCATTCAGTCCTTGGCACCACATACAAACAAAGAAGGTTCTTTAGGAGACACATCCTGGTGGTGACAAGAGCCAGATCCCTCTTTCATTTTCAGACTCTGTTTCCTCAACTGTAGGATGGGGACGGGATGGCCCTGAACTCCAGATGACCATGAAGATTGCAACTGGCAGTTCCCAGCAATGCCCAGGCAAGAGGTGTGTCTGCCAGGGCTGTGGAGTGCCACAGCATGACACAGATCTAGCTTCAAAACAAGAGGGACTCCCAAGGAGTGAGCTTGGTAGCTGTGGGAGCTCTAGTGTATCTCTGGAGCTCTACAGACCAGGGCTCAGCAAGCATCCATGCTCCCTAAGGCCACAAACATGCCCCATATGGTGTCTATGCAAGTGGCCTGTCCCTGGTGTTCTAACTCCTGCTAATACATCGGGCCATGGCAGATCATATTTTCAGCTCCAGGAGCCTGGTCTGAGCAGTTGGGTACTCTAAATTTAATTCTGCAGGTAATTTGAACGATGCTATCTAATTTCAAATGTCCCTGCTCTTATGAGTGCAAAAGCAGCATAATTTTTAATTAGTGGGTAAACAGTAAATACTGAACGGCAGTAAAGTGGACACCACTGTTAATTAAAAATCCATGGTTGATAAAAATCAATTTGGTCCTTGCATTCAGGTCCCTGCAAAGAGTGGTATGACCCAGCCATGGCCCTATCCACTGGCAGTAGTTCATCTAGTTAAGACTTTCCTGCAGGGAGAGAAAGAAAGCGGGGTGAAGAAAGAAAAGAAAATCGAGGTCTGTCCCAAAGCTGTGAGGGGCGACATCGTGAGACTATTTCTAACTATTAAATTGGGTTGGTTGTGTTGATTTTTTTTTTAACAGCCTTTACAGTGAGGCTACGAGAAAGTGCCATGGCTGGGCTCTGGGGCTTTCTTCAAGAAGGTCCCCATTGTGCTGGGCTCTTTGTGTGTGTGTGTATGTGTGTGTGTGTGTGTGTGTGTTCTGAAGACAAAGAGGTCTGACTATATCTCATAGTCTCCTAACATAATTAAATCCTAATTTCTCTCAGAAAAACAACATAAGCAAAAACACACTTGGGGGGAAATACCAGCTGAGGCTTGGTGACAGAGCATGACATTTCTTCTTGGTGCCTTCAGGGGAGGGGTGTGTGAAACAAAAATGATGGCTTCCTTGCCCACATCTCTTCAAGAACCAGAGATTCATGGAGACAACAACACTCTCATCTCCTGAGCCCACGCACTATTTCACTGTGAAATAAGGCAAATAAGGCTGACCCCTCCTGATTCTCCTTTGCTTCCATCTGTTCACCGAATCAACACTTTGCGACAGGTTTCATTGACACCGGTGATGTTCAAATTAACCTGCAGAATTGAATCTGGAGAATCCAGCAAATTTCGACCACAATGGAGACTCAGAAGCACCAGAATGTGCTCTTGCTGACAGCTTAGGCAAGTCTGTCTCAGTTCAGGATTCGTGGGCTCAGTGCAGGCCCCATGGACCACAGTTATCTGGCTCATGTCGTATCGACATTGGGCTGTGTTAACTCTGAAGAGCCCATCTTCTATCTTGCAAAGCTTTCATCAGCCTTGCTTCCCCAAGTGACAGGGGCCCATATTAAGGTACCTTGCCCTGGTTAGCTATTCGGTTTTGTTTCTCCTACTTGGCTGACGATGATCTACAGGTCTGTTGACCACTGGGACCAAGGGCCACACTCAGACTTTTATTCAGTCTTTGCTCTTCAGAATTCAGTGTCCTGTACTCTGTCTCTAAATCAGCTCTCATTGTTCTCACCGGCGACCCAAATGAGCACCAGTCAACCTTTCAGATTTGAATGTGACATCCTGGGCTCTGTCTGGTCTTGGCTTTTCTTGGCATGTGCCACAAAGCCACACCCAACTCCTAGAGTGGCCACAAAGATTGCAGAATATACTAGAAAACCCCCCTGGATCCTTCCATGACTGACACCATTGCCCGACATCACCAGCTACAACACTCAGCCTTCTCAGGATCACAGGGTCCCCAGGGACTCTGGATCCCAGGAACATTAAGTTTTCCTGAGAGATTGCTGGGCACAGTGAGTTTGGGGTCCAAGAGTGTACCAGGAGAGCTCTGGCCTCCCCTCAAGCCCAGCTGGGAACCTGTGAGCATGCAGTGGGGAAGGGATGAGAGTATGCCGTGGGAGAGTTTCTCTTCTCCATCCACAGCCTTCCCTGGAGGCCCTGGCTGGCCAAGGCTCTCTGAGCCCCTCCTGACCCACTTCAGCTCCAGGCTCGATGGGAAGGGCTGGGTTGGCAAGCCTGACTCAGTGGCTAGCAGCCGGGGTCAGGGGCCACTATGAGGACAGTCACTGCTGTAAGACTTGGACGCTGCCATCTGGGCTGTGTCAGCTGGCCTTCTGAGTAGGGATGACAGCTCCTTAGCAGCTGAAGTTTTGCTACTCAATTCTGAGCAGCAGTTAGGCGCTGTGGGATGCTGTCCCACGCCCTTGCCAGCCCATCCTGGGGTCACCAGAAGGACCCCTGCCGCTTAGCTCATCATCAGACACCTCCTTTGCTTTGGTGCTGGCCAGGACTTAGGGAAGAGGGCCAGGTGGGGTGTAGTCTATGTGGCTGGTCTCCTGCCCACTTTCTAGGCACCAACCATGCACTCACTGAGCACTGGCTGAGTGCTAGCTGTATGCTAGACTCTGGTCTAGAGAAGGGGTCGGTGGCAAGCCTGCTATATGCCATCAACAAGCATCTGGGTTCTCTGGGGCCTGAGGTGAGCTGTGCAGCCTACCTGACCCCTTGGCATGGGGAGAGCAGGTGGGCCAGGCAGTAAACATGGAGCCTGTGAATCTCTGACCGGGTTCTTTATCCTTTGCAGCAGCCACTCCATCTACGCTGGAAGCCCCAGTGGCTG
Organism: Pachyuromys duprasi; assembly: GCA_028658305.1. Lineage (NCBI taxonomy): Eukaryota > Metazoa > Chordata > Mammalia > Rodentia > Muridae > Pachyuromys > Pachyuromys duprasi. Next base: position 121,371,094 of record CM053766.1, read on the forward strand.
GAAGCAGCCAGGGCCTAATGGTATGCCCATCACTACGGTCCTGTGCCCACACCTCAGTGGGCCCTGGATCTCCACCAGGTAAGACTCCCTTAAGTGGCCAACCATGCACCACTGAGCTGGGTGGAAGATGTCTCCCTCTGAACCTTAGCATTGACCTCCATGAAGTTGGGACCATGTTCCCAGAGCCCCAGGGGCTGCCTGCTGGCCTCAGTGCTTGCTTTCTCCCCTCTGGAGTTGGCATCTGGAGCAGGGAACCATCAGGCATCACGTCCAACCAACAAGGTTAAGCTGAACAATACACATGTCTGTTAAACAGACACTCAGGCCTCCCCCATGAGAGCTGGTACACAGGATGTGCAGTAGGGTTAGGTGTTAAATAGGCAAACAGGGCAGCATGTAATGTAGATTTAGCATGGCATTGAACTGCGCTGCAAAGCAAAAACCCACACTGTGGCAACACATGTCCTGGAAGGTTCCTGGAGATGGTGACATCTGGTTGAGAGAAGTCACGATTCTGAGATCCATGGGAAGGGGCGGGCAGGGAGTGCAACTGATAGAAAAAAGCAAGGTAAGAAGTAACTGGCCAGAGAGAGCCTGAGGTTCCCACCTAGTTCATCTGACCTTGCAGGGGCAGCTCTGCAACCCTCATCTGTGGCAGCCATCAGGCCACCCTTCCTCCCAGTGTGGGAGTTGAGGGGGTGTTGTGGCTTCCCTCACTTATCCCCTCAGGTCTCCTCCTCAGCCCATTCCATTCTGGGGTCAAGGACTGAACTTTCCTTGTCCTCCTCCACGTGCCTCCTGAGCTCATGAAGAAATTCGCCTGCCAAACATCTGCTAGCGCTTTGGGTGCCGGGAGGGGGCAGGGTGCAAGCTCTCAGAATTGCTCCTTCGCACTTTTCCCAGGCTCTGGGGCTGTTGCCCTTCCTCATTCAGCCCAGCTGGGACCTAGGCAGCTCCTAGCAGGGTCACTGAGCGCACAGAGAGGGATACTGAGCTGTGCTGTTCCTGCCTCCAACAACAACACTCTGGAGTAGTCCTCAGAAACTTCCAGAACTCTCTTCCTAAAAAGTCCCCACTGTACTCTCCTAGCAGGCCTTGCTGCTTGCTGAGAGGCTTGCAGAATGGGGTCAGTGGTCTGGGACTGCGCTACAACCCTCTGCATGCCATAGGAAAGTCATTCTGTACTGCAGGCCCTATCTGAGGTCCTCAAGCGTGCAAGGTGATTTCACTGCAGCCATTGCCTGGTCTATTAGCCACTTACTATTTTTCTTCAGACCAACTTACTTTTATTTACTTAAACACACTCATGCATTTTTACAGCCTTATTGGGATATAATTGGCATACAGTAAACAGTACCCATTTATAGTGTAATATGATTATTTTTAAAGAACGCCTAACATAGCTCCGGATGCAGAAAACAGTCACCCACCATAAATAAGAAGAAACTGTGAGGAGACTCAGTGAAACAAAGCCACATAATTGGGTTCTCTCTAGATTCACGGCCCATCTCAGGCTCAGCGTCTGCTCTCTCTGGGAGAAAAGGGGGAGCTTAGACTCATTAGCTCTCGGCTGAGGCTTTCTCCTTCATCTTAGCAAAAAGCCTGAAGGAAAAAAAAAATGGAGCCGTTTTCTGCTTGGATGATAACAGCCTAAGTATGAAATACATATTAAGATGGCAATCCAGGTGAGCACCAAGGAATGACAGGGCGTCCCAGGCACCCATTAGAGTGAGCCCTTGACAGGGATGTTCTATCCTTGGCCATGACTGTGTAGCCAGGAGTCAGGAAAAGGACTTTACACCTTTTTCTTCTGAACAACCCCTAGACCTGTTTACATTAGAACTTAGAGACCAGGTCAGCTGACCACCTCTCTCTCTCTCTCTCTCTCTCTCTCTCTCTCTCTGTGTGTGTGTGTGTGTGTGTGTGTGTGTGTGTGTGTGTGTACAGAGGTAGATATAGGTGTTTTCTTCAATTGTTCTCCACCTTAGCTTTTTGGGGTAGAGTCTTTCACAGGGACCTGGTAATCTCCATCCCTTCATTCCCCAGAGGTAGGATTACAGGCAGACACCACCTTTGCTTTTTATTGTGTGGCTAGTGGACATCAGACTTGGGGTGGGGCAGCGTCATGCCTGTGGGCTTGACGCTATCTTGAGCTGTGCCCTTGAGCTATCTTCCTGGTCTTGTTTGGGTGCAGCCGTTTTCACTGATAGCAATGCCGAGTGGCTGCAACAGAAACCCTGTCAGTCTTCAAACCCCAAAGCGTGCGTTGTCCAACCCCTTTCTGGAAACAGCTTGCTGTTGTATGAAGGAACCTAGGGAAAGGAGGCAGCTCATTGATGGGGAGGCACTTGAGAGACGCCCCTCTGCTCTCCTTCTCCTACCCACTTCATACGGTAGGATGTCCAGGACAGAAAAGGGAGCCCTGGAACTCAGTGGGGAAGAGGCCAGGGTCCTTGGAAGCTAAGAGTACAATGAGTAGTAGATGGTGGCAAAAGCCCAATTACGACTGTGAGAAGGAGAACTGGAGAGCTTGTATGACAATCACAAGATTGAGAGGGTCCCCAGATGGGGAAACTGAGGCCATGGGGCCCAGGCCTGAGTGAAAGAGGCTGGGGGTGTGGTAGCCCAGCCTAGAAGGAGGTGGATACCCAGGTGGGTTTTCATTTCTCTGTCCAACACCCATCTCTTCCCCAGCGGCTTCGAGGTACTGCCAGGGCCAGAATTCCTCACCTGCTCCTACACCTTCTACTCCAACCGCCTCTTCCAAGCCTACTACTTCTACTACAGGGACCCCTTCTGCAAAGAGCCTGTCCACTCGCTGCTCATCAAGGGCAAAGTTCATCTGTGCCAGGCCTCTTGGGTCACCCGGGGAGCCACTGAGGCTGACTACTATCTGCACAAGGTGGGCATAGTCATCCACAGCTACCACGACCTGCTTGACATTGCCAGGCGCCTCAACCAGACCCAGGCTGGCCAGGACTGTATAGGATGGCTGCCTCCAGACTGGGCCTGGCTGCCAGGGACACTGTATGAGCTGCTGAGCTCCCGGGGCCCAGGTGGTACATGGTGTCACTGGGCTTTAGCATGCATGAACGCAGTCTGCTGTGCCTGCAACGTCACATGCAAGAGCAGCCTGGGGTGGTACCCCATTTAGTGGAAGAATTGTTCCTTGGGGATGTCCACACCAGCTGGACAGAGCGGCAGCACTACCAGTGCCCCCTGCAAAGTGTTCTGGTGAGTATGGAGCCCTCCGGGGATGTTCTTGGTACCCAGCCCAACAGGTTCTATAGGATGTGGCCCTGCTAAGAGTCTCTGCCCTACTCTTCTCACTGTCCTAACCTCTGATCAGCTAACCTCAGGACATTCTCTTATCTCTGCTTGAGCCTTCTCTTTCAGCTTTTGCAAGGTGAGATGGTATTTTGTAGAGAATGACCTCGTTCACCCTCCCCAGTCTAGTTGCTCTTGGCCTGCATCTTCTGAGTTTGGTCTTCATGACTCATGCAAGACCCCAAGGGTGTCCCAGCAGGACAATGGCTCAGGTAGGTTTCTCCATGATTGGTTCTGTTTACCTGGTCCCTCTATTCCCCGCTCTACACATCTCCCAACACCCAGCATGTGCTGCTCTCAGGGAGCCTGACTGTCACCGACACACAGGCACCAAGCACTTCATCAGGGAAGGTCTGTGGCACCACCCGACATGGGGTCTCGCATCTGGCTAAAGGCAACACAGTGTTGGCACATGCACTGGGAACACTCTACTGGGCCTATAGTACCCTCTTAGTGACATCTTTCAGGGGTCCAGGGGACCCACTGGTGACCAGGGGGAAAAGCACTGATGAGTGTGTGCAGATGAGCTGGTGTTTTAGAATGTTGCATCCAACTCCACAAACATCATGGAGTTAGCAAATGAACAGAGGCAGAGGTGGGACACGAGTACTAACTCTCACTATTTAAGCTTAGTGGAAACAAAGGTGGGGGGTTGGGATTCTGGATTAGCACCCGGGTCTCTCTGAAGATGTGGGTCCAGGGTGAGGCCTGTGGTCCTCATTTCTCTTCCTTCATTTGTTTGGTTTTGTCTCTGGGTTGGTTTTTAAGACAGGGTTTCTCTGTGTAGCCCTGGTGTCCTAGAACTCACTCTGTAGACCAGACTAGCCACGAAATCAGAAATCTTCCTGCCTCTGCATCACAGGTGCTGAGACTAAAGGTATGCGTCACCATACCCAGCTTTTTTTTTTTAATACGGTTTTCATTTCTAACGCATGCCCTGGTGGTCTATGAGCTGATCCCCAGGGTAAGGAGGCTCTACAACCTCAACTGTAAAGAAGTCACCATACTGTTCCTACACTGTAAAAGGATGGGACTGTCACTATAAAAGAGTAAGATGGTGGAGGCCAAGATCTTCTCTGGTAGCTGGTAATGCCTGAGCACCCCTCCTCAAAAAAACAAAGTTGAGGAAAATCTGTCTTTAAAATGACAGTAGCCTTAAGATGCGAAGCTGTGACATGGGATGACTGAGAACAGGACTCCCTTCCTCACCCTCAGGTCCAAGGAGTAATAAGTGCAATGTGGGCGATAATGACCAGGGTGGCACACAGGGACATCTTGTGACTCTGGGACTTGCTGCTGATTGTGAATGGAGATGAAAGTATGTTAGGACTCTTAGGAGCTCCTGACCAGTGTGTCCCATATTTATCTCCTGAGAATCAAATTAAGCATGGTAGTGCATATCTGTAATCCTAGCATTTTGGAGGTGGAGGCAGAGAGCTTGCTGTGAGTTGGAGGCCAGTCTCAAAAATCAACAAAACAACCAATTAAAAAAAAAAAAGCAAATGGAGAGAGGGGGGAATAAGTTCAGCCATCTTTATCAAGTGCTATTTGGACCTTGGGCCATCCACCCATCTTGCAGCATATACTGAGTACCTACTGTGTACTGTGCAAAGCCATCTGGGGCAACTTCTGGTCTCCCGTGGCAACTGCTTGTCAGAATCCCAGTGGGTGGGCACTAGTGATGACAGACCAAGCCCATCTGCCTTCTGTACACTTTCCAACTGCTCCCAAAACCCAGGATCTGGGAGGCAGAGAAGGAACACACCCAGGTTTTCCTGAGTAGAAGGGTAGCCTCTAACTTCTTCAGAATGAATTCCTTTTGCCAACTGTCTATGCTTCTCAGGCCTTAACCCTCCTTGTTCCAAGGAATACCACGAGGACTTACAGCATTCCCATCTCCTGGCCAGAGCTCAGGGGCCACTACCCCTTCCCTTCCTGCTGCCTGGCCAGCCCTAGTGGCCTACACAGGCTGGGAAAGTGAGAAACAAGATACATGGAAATATGTCATTGCAGACCAGTGCCAGATGCAAAGACATTAAATGAAAGGTCTGCTCGGCAACCCCCTGCCTGAGGAGGGGGAGGAAGATCATTTGCTGCAGTCCAATCTCCAAGTAGTGCCTTGCTGTTACCTTCTGCTCCTGGGGAGTGGGGGATGGGGGGAGCCTGAGCCTTGCCCAGGACCCAAACCAGATGGTACACATGAACATTTTTAAAAGTTAATTTAAAACCAATTTGATCCCCAAATTTATCGCCCAGATATAGAATACTAATCAATCAGTCCATGCTCCACCACAGTCTTCCAGACGGCATCACCGCTGGGGTTAATTAGAAATTGGTACATGCCACAGGAGAAATGGCTTGGTGGAATGGGTGTGAAGTTGGCTGGTGTGAGGCCGGGGGCTTTGTCTCTTAACACAGAGGCCTCTGGTCTCCGTTGAGGACACCCTGGAGGTGTTTGATGGGGACAGGAGTTTTGTGGCATCTTCTTTCACCAGCCCTGAGCAGGAAATGTCTGTCCCCTCACCCACCTGCTATATCCCAAACTGCTTGCCCCCAAATGACTAGTCAGCTCCTGCAATGTTCCTCTGCCCAGGGATCATGTACACGTGAGACCACTAGTGTGTCTCTGTGCGCACATGGCAGGAAAGAGCCACTCTGGGACTATTTCAATGCTGTGCATTTGGTCCTGTCAATACACATTAGTGTGAACACAATTCAGAATGTGGGTTAAAAGGCCTAAATTAGAGGGAACTCTTATCAGCCGGCCTCCCAATTACCGACACTCCAGCTAACTGCCATTGCTTCCTCCATCACAAACAAGTCTGTCGCCATTTACCAGTGTTTCAAAGTGCCTTCAAGTCCTCCAGGTCAGAATCCCCCAAACAGCAGCTAGGCAGAATAGTGCTCACTGTTATCTGTACCCCTTGGAAGCTGGGGCGGAAAGGATTGCTTGGAGTTTGAACTCAGCTTCAGCTATATAGCAAGAATAATATCCAGAAATAAAACATGATATAGGGTCATGTGTTGTAGAAATAGAAGTTCAGCTTCCTCACAGGAATAAATATTAATAGTAAGAGCTTTAAAAATGTGGTAATCCAAACAAAAGAAAAAAAAATGCCCTTTCCCTTGCCTTTCCTGCTTGGGCCTCAGTCCTGTTCCCTCAGGAACAGCGGGAACAGGGTTGTCTGCCGACTCTCAGGTCAGCCCTGAGCAGCCTATTCTAAGGCCATCACGTTTGCAGAGAAGACTTTGCATTGACTTCTGGGCAGCATCTCCCTTTAAGGAAAAAAAAAGAGAAGAATAATCGGGGAAGGAGAAATGGGGAAGGAAAGGGGTAGGGGGAGGTGGGAGTCTCTGTCTGGTTCCTGTTGATGGGTGGTACGTCAGCTAAACCGAACCTGGGATGACTTCAAATAATCCAAAGCCAAAAGAAACCAGTGCATACCCTGGGGCAGCAGAGGGACCCTGCAGACCCCAGGACTCCAGTGCAAGTGGTTCTGTCTGTTGCAGTAATGCTGGAGGCGAGGCGTTGTGGTACGTGCTCATAATGGCAGCCCTTCGGGCAAGTGGGAGAACGGCGAGCATGAGGCCAGTCTGAGCTACAAAGCTAGCTCATGGTTCACTTGGGCTACATAGAAGAACTTTATCTCAAAGGAGGCCAGGGCAGGAGAGGGCTGGGGAGGAGGCTCACTGTTCCACAAGATTGCAGACTGAAATCTGGATCTCCAGATCTCACTTCAACGCTGGGCAGGTATGGCAGCCTGCCTGTGATTTCAGCATTTAGAAAGCAGAGGCAGGGAAGCCCAGGGCCAGCAGGCCAGGGAGCCAAGTCTGGGGTCAACTGCCTCAGACTAAAGTAAAAAGTGATGAGCAGAAGACTCCCTTTGTCTATCTCAAGCCTCCACATGTGCCTGCACACATAGAAACACACACACACAACCCTCCCCCTCAACACACACACACACACATACAAACTGTACATACAAAACAAAAATAACATGGCAGCCTTGGTCATGCCCCTTGCAGAGGATGTACAAACTGAAGTGAGGCTTTGGGTCAGGTCCTGCAGGTCCACTATGGACAACTGTGGCAAGCCACCTGGCCTCTGAGTTCCACTGTCCTCTGTCAGTTTCAGGAGGAGCTCATTAAAGCCCCCCAGCATGCGAGGAAGCTGCAGATGTGAGGGGGCAATGGTAGTGAGCCAGGAAGGCAAACTGGGCAGGACTTCTAAATCCGGGGACCTAACCCACCTAGACTTTAGCCAGTTTCTCATCATTCAACCTGAGTGTGTTTACGGGCAGCCTGGGGGTTACAGGAGGTCAGGACCTCGGCCTAGAAACCTCTTCCTGTCTAGTACAGAAGGGAAGGAAGGAAGGGTGCTTATGAAAAGGTGATGGGACAGGTCTCCAGGCTACTTTAAAAATGTCAGGCCTTTGTTGGGCAGAGGCTCAAGGAGGAGGGTGCCTTTGCCTTCTAAAGCCAAGGACATCAAGAAAGCCAATGTGTTGGAGGCTAGGAGGGTAAAGAGAGCTGAGAAACCAGGAAGAGGGTCTCACCTGACCAGTCATGGTGTTCTGCACTGGGAGACCATTCCAGACGAAGGCTGGCTCTTCCTGCAGCCTGACCACTCTGTTTCAACTTTGGGAGCACCACGCTTGGCCCTGCCTGGCCTGCAGTCTCATCGCCGGTTCTGATGAGCACCACCCCCTGTGCTGTCTGCCCAGCCAGCCCTGCCACTGTGCCTTGGTGGCCACTGGGTCAGCATGGGCTGTGAGGCGAGACCCACCGCGCTGTTCCTCACGCGGTCTTCACTTTTGATGAGTACAGACGCACCTGGGAAGGGCGCTCCCATCATTTCTCTGACCCTGCCTGCCGCCAGCCCACCTTTACCATGTTTGCAGCTGGCCACTACTCAGAGGCACCCCATCTCCCAGGGTCCACGGCGGCCCTGAGCTGATGCTTGAGGTTACACAGGCCCATGTGACCCCCATGGACCGGGTCACTACAGCCATACTCAACTTCTCCAAGCCAGGTAGCTGTGGAGGCCCAGGGACCTGGTCAGTAGGCACTGAGAGGGATGTCACAGCCACCAATGGGTACCTACACTTGGGCATCAGGCTCCCACATGTAGAGTATGAGATATTCAAAATGGAACAATACCCTCATGGTCAGAGCCTGCTCTTTACCAGACAGAAGCCCACAGATGGGTCCAGTCCCAACAGGCCTGAGAAACGCCCTCCCTCCTTCCAGGCACTCCTTGTATTCTGCAAGAGGCAGACCCAAGGGATGCCCAGGCCCTTGGGCACAGGCCTCCAACGCAGAAACTCTCCATTGGGCAGGCACCGTATCTTCCTGTCATCCCACTCCCCTGGTTCAAGGACTGGCCCTCTTTGAATGACTATGACATCAGCCTTTGACTTCTGGGCAGCCCCTTGGACAGTGTGTGGCCCTGCAGATGCCCACCTGGCTCTGCGCTTTCAGAGCACTCTGGGGGGAAGGCAGCCCTTCCTTACTGCCATGTCTTGGATGAGCATACGGCCCTACCACCTCCAGTTCCCACACAGCTCAATAGCACCGCAAAGCCCAGGGGCATAGACTCCAGGCTTGAATGTGGCTGCCAATTCTGTCATGTTTCTAAAACCCTACTGCCAGTTTTCATCATGTGGCTGCTGTTAGTCTACTTGCTTTTCCTTGCCTGGGGTACTGAGACGGAGAAGGCATCTTGTGATGGCGCCCAAGGACGCTTCCTGCCGCTTAGCCAGGTTCTGGGTTGTGGTGTGGAGATCATTAATTTGAATTTAGCAATACAAACTCAGCCAGGGCATGAATTAAAGATGCCACTTGGGGCTTTCAGTACCTCTCAGCTCTCTGGCAGAGGGCTTGTCTCTCTGGGGCTAGTCGGCTTCCTTGACTTTTCTGCCTGTTGGCATCTTTGGGCATCTGCCTGTTCTGCTCTAAGTCAGACCTCAAGCTGGCAACACAGCACACGGATAAATCCTGTCCTCTAGGGCCACAGAGCACGAAAAGAGGACTCTGTCTGAGCTGAGACCTTGGCCTTTCCCCCACAGGCTGCGGCCTCTAAGTCTCTCGTGCCCATGCATAGAGTCCACAAGCTTAGGGCTAGCCAAGAGGGGCACAGTCCACAGAGGAAAGTACATTGTTGCCTTTGGAGACTAATTAATACTAATGACAGCTGCAGCACAATGTGCTCTGCAATTAGCCCCGCATCTTCTTCCAGAATCTGCTGCTGTCAACAGACGGGGAGGAACACAGCAAGCATCTTTAGGACTGCCCCAGGGGGAGGCCAGGACCACCAGGCTGCATAGCAACATCTGGAGGCAGAACCCAGCAAGCCTGGCCTCCCCAAGTCCCCACACTGTGACGCTAATCTGCTCAGGGGGGCTGTCATCACGGTGGGGACCCTGCTCATAGGCCTAGGGCCTCATCTGCACACTGCGAGATTAACTGGTGTCCTGGTGGGCTCAAGGGTTTTCAGGACTGTGAGCCACTTGTTCCCACCTCCTTCTTCCTCCTCCCACCCGTGTCTCTTATCACACATCTTGAACAATCCTATATGAGGCTAATGATGCATGCAGAGGAAAGCCCTTGGCCTCCCTGAGACTGTGTGGGGTTCAATCAGTCCAAGGAGATTGCTCTAACTTATTATCCATTCTTCTCAAAAAGAAAAAGGCACCAAGTTAATATTCTCTGTGGGTCTCAGACAGCTACGAGTGTTCCTGGCATATTTACCAAAGTACAAGAAATAATTAGATTATTTACAGGCTTGGACTGCATGGCAGTGGGGAGGGAGGTTAACACCGTCGGGATGACAGTAGGTGTCGAGAACACAGCCATGGCTGAGCAAGCCTATATCTGAGGCTTGAAGCAACCATGCCAACGTTCATCATCAAATTTAAATCTTTTAATAAAGTTAAACAGCCTGAAAAATGTTCTCACTGGTTATTAAAGCCAACCAACGGGATTATAGTTCCAAAGAAAAGATACATGTGAGGAGAATAAAGTAAAGCAGAAAACCCCAGCCTGTCGCACCCTTCCAAAGCTCTGCTCCCTCATCACTCCATGGTATTCACTGTGCTCAGAGCACCTCAGCTCTGTCTTACTGTTGTCTGCAGGGCTCAGCCACAGCTCCCCACACCCTGGATGTCTCTGCCTTTCTGCTTCTTGAACACACTGAGGGAGCTGGGGACCCTTGCCACATGTCTTCCCCCAGTCCAGCAGACGCTTGGCAATTTCCTTTTCATTCAAGTCTCAGACTGAACATCATCTCCTCAAGAAGGCCTCCCCCACAATGATCATCCTACCCTCTCTCTTCCATCCACCATTTTTGCATGTTGATCAGTGTTTGAAAGGCTTTCATTTTATTCATGTCCATCACCTGGCTCCTCTAGAGAATATAAGCTCTCCAAGAAAAGTCAGGGCTCATCTCAACATCTTCCCATGGGCTTCTTGAAGGCACAGAAGCTGGTGAGAGCCACAGGCCACTTGTGGCCTCCCCAGCTGGGGAAGACTGAACCAGATTTCTCTGGGGCTTCCACATGGAGACATGTGGGCTCTGAGGTTATACAGTAAGCAAAGGTTTGGATCAGCTGGATCCAGAGGCCAGAGATGAGGGTTTTCTGGGGGAGATGCGGGGCAGGAGGCTCCTTCGTGTAACAGGGAAGGTCATTTGAAACTGCTCAGCGGGTCATGAGCCACCTGGCTAGGTATGTTGAGTCCGGGAGTGCTTCTTCTGGGCTGCATTAGCTGGGCTGAGCTGTGCCCCTTTGGAGGCAGAAGATGGAAGAAAGCTAACAACCTCATTCAGTGAGGAGAAGAAGGGTGGGCAGAGGCCAGGGCCTCAGAACCCCCAGGCTCTGCCACCCTAGCAGAGAGACCCAAGAGAGCTCTCCTTGGCAGAGGGGAAGAGCCTAGTCGTGGCTGTGAGCAAAACAAAACAAAATTAATGTTCTCTGCTGTATGTGCAGTCACGTTGAAAGGGGGGCAAAGCCCATGCGGTTGATAATTTCACAGTGCAAGTCCCAGGAGAGCAAAAGAGCTTTTTTCTTTTTAATAAAAAGTTTAGATTGTACACAGCTCTCGGAGGCCCATTAGCTACCAGACTCTTGCCTAGCAGAAGACGTTGTTTCTTTACTTTTCTCTAAGCGAATGTGTTTAATCTCCCAGCGGTACCACCGTGCTGAGAAGCAGCGTGTGCTGGTGACGCGCGCGTGCTCGTGGCTCTCAGTGTGTCCTCTCCTGGGAGCCAGGGTGACTCAGGCTCTGGCTAGAGGCTCTGACGCAGGTAGAATTGCATTGGGGCCCTGTCAGGGGCCGATGCACGGCCATTAGTGTCACTGATGAGAGCTGGGGTGGGGTGCGGTGTTCCCATTTACAGAGGTGGGCTTTGGGCAGCAACTGCTGCCCACCACCCATCTGTTCACACCCCATCACCCGGAAATAAGGAAGACCCACTTCCACAGAGGACAGAAATCATCTGTCCACACAAGAGAACTCTCCTCCTGTCTGGGCAGCCCTCTCCTCCCTTCCAGCCACTCTGTGATTACCCCTGCTTTCCCCACAGTAAATACCCAGCCCACTCCTCCTGTCTCCTCCAGCCCCTGCCCAGTGGGCACCCGCCCCCCACATCTTCATCACACATTTATCAGCAACATCCTGTTTATTCACATCCTCTTTACACTCAGCTTCAGAGCAGCTGGTCTCCTGTCAGGGTCCCTGCTGGGGCCTCCAGCATGCAGTGTCACCTGGCCCTGCAGGAGCTTACCAAACACTGGCTGAGCAGGTAAATGCTGTGTCCTGTCTGGAGCTCAGGAAGCAGCCATTAAATATCAACAAGGCCTCTATATGCTGGCTTCAAGCACTCCTAATGCTGCTTTTTCAAAAAAGGTGGTCAGAGCCAAACCCAGACACGGGAACTGAAGGACACTTTGCTTTCTTGGGATAGTTGTTTCTAAGGCATCGAGAGTAAGTCCTGTGTCTGACCAGGAGGATACAGGGCCTCACATTTTCCCAGACACCCCAAACTTCTAATTCTACAAAAGCCAAGGGACTGAGACTCCCTGACTATCCACGAAGGAGCCATAGTCAGAGCCTGGCTAGACCATAGCTCATGCCTAGCAGTAGGCCTTGGAGAGTTAAGAGCTCTTGGTGGTCAGGGTGAGGCTCAGAAGCAAACTCAGGTGTCACAGATCTGATTAGAGAACTGGCTGCCTGGCCAGCTCAGGAGACAGAAGAGCAGAGGGGCTGGATACAGGACATCTCTACAGCACTTCTATGTATGTGAAAGGAGCTGTACCCAACCCATACCCAACCCATACCCAACCCATACCCAACCCAGCAAAGAGCCAAAAGTTCAACCTGGGGATCTTTGGATTCAGTGACAGGTAGGAGCAGAGTATCATGCTGAAAAAAATACAGGCTGTGAATAAAACTATAGTGTTAAATGGTAAGTTGACAGCATCCCTGCAGTCCTTGGCTTCCACAGAGGCAATAGCCAAGACCACGCTGCCAGGTGGCAGATTGAAAAATTTTATCCTTTTAAATACTACACAGGTCTGCTGGACCATACAAAGCCCTGTGTTCAACCCTTGGCACTACAGAAAACAGAAAAACCTCTACCTTTCCCAGCTCCTCTGGCAGGAAAAAAATAAACAACAAATATTTAACAAAGGAGTGGGATCTACACCTTCTAAATAATTTTTGGAAGGGAGAGAAAGGAAAGCTGTCATTGGGAAAGGGTTGAGAGACTATTCAATTCCTTATCTTTCTATTGGAGGTTGGTTGAATGCTAATTACTGGTGTTCAGAATCTGGTTATTGCCCGCCATAGGCATGGCTAAGGTTGCCAGGCTTTTGAGCATGAGAGAATCATGAGAATCACAGGACAGAGGGACAGGAAGAGAGGAAGGAGTAAGACACCATAATGGGTTTGCCTGGAGAGGAAAGCTCATAGGGCCGAAGTGGGGAAAGGACTCCAATAATGGCGTGAAGAAGTATAAAAGCAAGTATTTAAAAGATTATGGATGGAAGATAGGATGGTTAAGGAGGATGGCATTGGATGGGGGCTGGAGATGGATGGTGAGGTGATTTAGATAGTGTAGGTAGGAATATCTGCCCCGCCCAAGGTAAATAAGGCAATTGTAAAAATCTAACAGGTGTCTGTGTCTTATTATTTGTGATAGCAGGTTAGATAATACCACCATGATAAACATAGAGCTAATAATAATAATAATAATAATAATATATAGCCCAACACTCATCATTTCTTTTACTTACAATGAATAGTGCCCAACTAATTTAAGTATCCATGCCCTTTAAATCATACTTCATCATAATTTGGTGGGGGGTCATGGGGAGACTAAGGTCCCAGCAACACAATTTAAAATCTAAAAACTCCGGAGTCAAATACTGTCTCTTTAAGACCTCTTACACATGCCCACATGACAGCCTACTGCCAGCAATGGCAGATTGAGATTTAACAAAACTGGCTTCTGCTACACAAGCTTTACTCCTTGCTGCTGCAGGCTGGCTCAGCTCTCAGAGAGCAACAGCAGTGCCCACAGCTAGAGAAGGTGGAACTGGGAGGCAGGCAGACCTCTAGACAGAGCTCAGCCTGGAACAGCATCTAAAACAAAAAGGCCATGGCAGAGGGTGTTTAGATCCCTTTTGGCTTTGTTTTAGTTACCAGCGTCATGGATCTGGTTGCAATGTGTTTAACAGTGATGGCTCTTCTCCATGCCTGCTCCAAGAAAGTTCAAGAAGAAAATGGAGAGAAAGCCAAGGGATAGAATAATAAGTTACAGGCAGTAGAAAGGGAACTCTTACTAATAAAAACTAGATTGATAACGGCTGGCAAGTTCTCTGGCTACAAGATGCTTGGCAACTCTTTCTGGGAAGGGTCCGCCAATACTATAACAAGAAATAAATTCCAAAAAATAATTAACTGGGCTTTGCTTGTTACAGCCTAATTTGGCACAGCTGACCCAAAACTTAAAATTTTCTTGTTTCTTTGTTTGATTTTTATTTAAAGGCTTTGAATTGCAATGATAATGCATTTAAGATAAAATATTTGAAGATGGTGATGGCACAGGCCTTTTAATCCCAACACAAAGGAGACAGAGACAGGCAGATCTCCGAGTTCCAAATCAACCTAATTTACATAATAAAAGCCAGGATGACAGCTCCTGCTATTAGCCGATTGCAAAGACAGTCTAGGATTCAAAATAACAAACTTTCCCTTAAGGTTAATTACCATGTAAGTTCTTTTTTCTTTTTAATAATGGATATTTTGTACTTACTGATCTACAGATTGGATTCACAGCAATTTTAGATTTATGTAGGGAGAGATGATGTCACACTGCTCTAAAATATCCAGCCAGTCTCCTCAAAAAGTGAGACTTCCACAAGAGAACTGATGCCAAAGTTCATTTTGTTCTGTTGGTCAATGTAAGGACCTGAAACTAGGCTGGGAGACTGCATGCCTCCCGTGTCAAAAAAAAATTGACTAAATTAAGGTGTCACACTGCTCTGGCAGCTGGCTTATGCTTTTGAATGTGAGACATTTCCACGGAAGACAGATGTCAGTCATGCCTGATACAAAAACAAAACAAAAAAAGAAAGAAAAAAGGGGGGCTTATAGGTGGCAAAGTACATACCAGCCTAATTAAGTCCTAAACACTCAAAATTACAATTCATATATTTAAAAGGCAGAACTGTCCATCCTATATCAAAAAGGGGACAAGCCAAGAATAACTACAACCAATGTAAAAACAAGATGACGAAGGTATGCTTAAAGGTAAAATGGAGTTAACATAATGTTTGGCTATAAAGGCATAACTGTCCATTTCATATACAAAAAGGGATAGGACAAAAATAGCCGTAACATATAAAAGCACAGGCCTAAACCTCTAAGTAGGTACATGATGCCTAGGGTATGCTTAAACTCTAAATTAAAAAGGAGTTTATATAAAGTTTACTTAAAACATGCCTTTTCTATTGCTAAAGGCACTGGGCTTGTCTCTCATGGGAGGCCTTCTCTCAGGAGACAGGTAATGGCTTGGCCAAATACAACAGGTACCCGAGAGCCCAAGGAGTATATTTTTATGTATACAGCCTTGTTTTGATTTTAACATGACAATAATTGTATGTTCAATAATAATGGTAACTTATATTGCTGATCCCGCTACATGGAAACAGCTCTGAAGTTGACTGAGACATGGATGTCTATGCATAGCTAACAATTCTTGTTGGCTACAGAATCCCCATGACATGTACATGCCATTCTTTCATATAGCATGAATAAAGATTTACAGTTGTCTTTCTTCTGCTCATACAAAGAGCAGAGAGCCATCCTTAATTGATCTGTGTATCCTGCACATCTCATACATTTACAATTTTAGAACTGTATAATGCTTGTGAGAAATTATACATTTTCAGAACAAAAGAACTGGACATCAGTGGCCCTGGATCATCCTTTCAACATGCTGAGACGCTGACACATCTCTTCCAACATCCTGCATGTTCCAGCATTTTGCTTGTTCCAGCCTCAACTGCTTCAGTTGCTGTTCCTCATCAAAGCCTGCTCCCAAGAGAGCTTCAAGGAAAGCTACTGATCTCAATTGGTCCAGCATTTCAGACTGCCCCAAACAGGACTTCTGTTTAGCCTGGAATTCTCAACACTTAGAGACTGGTCCACAAATGTTATTGCTAGCTTGCTTAACCATTTTCCCCAATTTCTTATGGGCCAAATAGGATTGCTTCATCCCAAAAATCAGCTACAAGTAATCCATAGGATCGATGCACCTTTTCCCTTAAGGGGGGTTGGGTAGGTTTTTGGTTGTTTTCTTGAGCTATGAATGTTTATTGTCATTGGGAGATGGTTATAATTTATAAGTGGTCTTATTCAGAGAGAAAACAAGATTAGACTCAGGGATTTCTCTTCCTTTTTCTTTTCTCTTCCTCAAATAAGAAGAAAAGGGATTGAAAAGAAAGGGAATACAGGGATATCTTATAGGAATAAGACAAAAGGTAGGTTATTGAATCTACTCAACTTAAGGCTTTGTTATTCTCAAGTAAGATTGCTTTTAACTCATTGAAATAGGATTTTTTAGTGTAATTTATTTATTTTTATATCAATCACAGGTTAGGTACTTTGCATCCCAGGCATAGCCTCTTCCCTCATTCCCTCCCTGGAATAGGATTTTATATATTGATGCAAAAATAAGTCTATTTTTGATACACTGGTATAAATTTTTGTATATTGATACAAATTGAAGGTTACTTCCAATACTTTTAAACTGCTATTACAAACTGTTTAGGATACTAGGTAATGCAAGTTAATTGTAGTTAACCAACTCATGGTCATGTCAGACACTAGCCTAATTTATCACAAAAATATACATCCTAAGTTTAACAGATTGATATGATTCTATAGATAGATAGATTATATAAAAACAAATAGATAAGTCTTCAAAAACCTCAGAGACCTACAGCATACGGCATTTAAATTGTTTTTATTATTTTAAGGATTATTTGACAATCAGACATGTCATCTCCTGGCAGCACCCAGCCTACCTCAAAAAAAGATGATTGAACATCAAAGAACCTCCATATGGAGATCGCCCCAAATGCCCTCACTTCACAACAGACAGAATTCTGCCTAAAATGGGCAAGCTCAAATACAGACCAAGTAGACTGCCTTACTCTGCCAAGACAGGGTAAGCAAGTCCTAAACAGTTCCTGCTTCACATATATGTCTGTCAAATATACTGGATCAGAAGGCTGAAGATGATGCTCCAGCATTATAGAGTTTTGGGTGGCTGTTCAGGCAGCAAACTGTCTCTATCATTTCCTGTCTTTTGGAAGCTACTAACATGTACTTCCTATTTACTCAAGTAATTAATTTTATTCCTCCTCAAGTCTCTAGTGAGGTTTAAGACCAGATAGTCATAATATTACAATTAGCTTAGTTGCCTAGGAATTAAATACATGTTTTAGGTCTAGATAGATGTTTTTAGGTTGATAGATACAAACCATAAAATAACTTGGTATATAAGCCTTAGCTATTGGTTCTTATAATTGTGTCATAATTATTCTTACTGTATAAAAATGACTTTTTTATTTAGACAGAAAAGGGAAATTATTGGAGGTTGGTCTAACGCTAATTACTGGTGCTCAAGATCTGGTTACTGCCCACCAGATACGCTCATCCTCTGTGTAAACCTGCCTAAAACATTATACCTGATTGGTTCGTTAAATGACCTATACCTGAGCAGGGCAGAATTGGGTAGGCATGGCTAAGGTTCCCAGGCTTTTGAGGATGAGAGGATCATGAGAATCATGGAACAGAGGGACAGGAAGAAAGGAAGGAGTAAGACACCATGATGGGTTAGCCTGGAGAGGAAAGCTCTTGGGCCAAAGTGGCATGAAAAGGTCCAGATGAAGTATAAAAGCAAGTATTTAAGATTATGGATGGAAGATAGGCTGGTTAAGGAGGATGGCATTGGATGGGTGCTGGGAGATGGATGATGAGGTGATTTAGACAATGTAGGTAGGAATATCTGCCCTGCCTGAGGTATATAAGGCAATTGTAAAATCAAACAGGTGTCTGTGACTTATTATTTGTGATAGCAGGTTAGATAATACCACCATGATAAACATAGGGCTAATAATAATTAGTATATAGCCCAACACTCATCATTTCTCTTACAGCATCTTTCATAGAAGAAAATCAATCAAAAATATCTGTGCTCATAAGCCATGCATATTTTTCTGTTATTTGGAAATTGGAAGGTCTAGCATCAGGAGCAAGTGCTGCCTCACAACTGAGAGACATGGAAGCCCAGGGTGGCACTGCCTGCGGATTTTCATTGCGAGGTCATTAGGCAACTTCAGCTTTTTGTATTGTGTACCCAGAAGGTTTTGGCATAAAACAAAAGCCAATCACATACCTACATGTCTATTCACACATGTATATGTAGCACCAGTTGCTTCTAATGATGTAAAGGGCAGATCCTGATAAGAGGGATTTTGAATGTGTTGAGGAAGCCTGACAGTGAACTTGTGGTTTGCAGAGAAAGAACATGGCTAACAGGGGAATAGAACACTGGGAAGTCTGCAAATGGGACTCAGACTCCACCCTGAGTTTATGGGAAACACAGGAGAAAGGGAAAATGGGCCAATGACAGGGACCTGGCCGGGGGCCACCAGCCCTTCCTCACACATTGGTTGGCTCAGTATTGGTGGCTGGCTTTCTCATTACTAATGGAAACTATTCCTCTGGTCAGAAGCCATTCTTTAGAGCAGCCACGTGACTGCAGAGAGATGAAATCACAGTGGGATTTGGCTTTGAAAGCCTCCTGCCTTCCTACACATTTTCTTAACGTTTTTGAAGTAGCAGAAAGGTTCATTTTTCAAAAAGTCTGTAACACGAATTTTGTGTTTTTCCAAATTTTTACTCTTTCTTTTCTTCTTTGAAGTGATTTTAGTGGTCAAACGTTGCTGAGAAAACAGAAACAGAAGTTCTACTTGAAAAAAGAAAGCTTGAATTATAAGTGCAAGTCTGGGGTGTTTTCAGTGTCTGATGGGTACCCCCTCCCATTATAGCACCCAGCAAATTCAGGGATGACAGCTCTATCCCCTAATGCACTAACAAAAGACCCTTAGAGTCTGCAGGATAGCCCTATTCCCTCCCCCATCTCCCTTCCTGACCACCAGGATCCTCCTTCTCCCCCCCCCCCATTCTTTAGCCCTCCACAAGCAGCAGGGATGTGAATTTGCCTTTGATTTGCAATCTTAGTGAACACCATGGGGAGAAAGACCCACAAGGATGGGGAGTGGGGACACAAGTTTGGGCCAGTACAGTCATCAAGTAGAGGTCAGAGCACTTACTTACTGTGGACCCTCAAGGCCATCCCCTCACACACATATGCACGCACAGGAGGTTGCGGCGGGGGGGGGGGGCACTCATTCTTATGTGCCCTTGGCTTCAGAATAGGAAGCCCGTTCTGCAGGGATGCCTGCATCCCTTCTTTCTGTCAGCTAGGGCTGCCGCCTGTGTATATAGCCTTTATTCTCCTACCCTCAACCTGGCTTCACCTCAGGTCTTCTCAGGCTTTCAAGTAGTGTTTACTCCTGGCAGTTGCTCACCCCAGGCAGATATAAGCCAAAGAAAGCTGAGACAGCACATGCACAGCGAGGAGTAAGCACAGCTATACGAACCTGCATCCTCACCTGCATGTGCATTTGTGCCTGACAGAGAGGGTGAACCAGCCACTGGTGGGTTGTTCCAGCAAAACAAACGTGTACTTTTCAGATGAGCAAAGGCCTGTGTAAGAAAATGACCTGTCAATGAGGAGACAAAGGAGTGGCTCAGGAAAACTGAGGCGGTGGGGGCGGTCCTGGGCGGGCAGTGGGACCAGCTACTCAACTTCAAAATGCAGACTTCCTTTGTGTGGACCTTCTAGGGGCCAATCCCATAATGTCAGGGCTCATTTGTACAGCTCAGTACGGCAGCAAGAACAGAAAATTGCTTCACAACACCTCAGCTGGCTGAGTTTCAGGTACACTAGACAGAGGGAGAGTAGCAAGCAGGCAGAGCAATGCTGTGCGTGCTGACATAAAATGGTCTCCAAGATACCACTCCAAAAGGCCAACTTGCGTGGCAGGGCAGGCAGAAAAATTCAGACTGCCTCCAGAGGAAGGGGGCTGGTGGAGGACTGCCTTGGCACTGTATCCTCTGGTGTTGTTACGACATCTTAGGTTTTCCAAAAGAGGTTAAGTGTCTTGGTGAATGCTTTCACACAACACTGTGAAACAGAACTGCCTGTGAGGACTTAAAAGACAGAGGCCGGCTCGGTTACAGTAGCGGCGAGGCCTGCCTCCTCCCACAGGAAGATCCGAGAATGCAGAGGACCCCGTGTGAAGGGGCACATGGATCCTGGGGAGTTCCTCGGAAGCAAAATGAGAGAGTTGATCCAAATCATCTTTAAATCTGGGTTCTGCTGCAAAGACATCTGATTTCATCCAATGCAATTCCCACCCCCTAAGAAGCAGGGGGTGTGCAGGACAATGGATCTTGGTATATTCTCTGCAGCACACCACTCTCAAGCCATCCATTTAAAATAATTTTACACAGAAGCATCATTTAAATATATTCAGAGCGCAGAATTTATTGAACATGATATGGAGACAGCTCACACGAAAGTTTATACCGCGCCAGGGCAGGTTTTATCAGACCAACACACAACATGTGACAACGCTTGGTGAATGGCTCTTTTGGTCTGGACACTGTAGAAATCTGTTTCCTTCCCTCTGGGAAATGTAAAGTCAGCCATAAAACCATGGATTTATCACACATCAGGTAACGGAAGCATATGACGATGAAGAGTCCTTTCCTGCTTTGATTTTGTGAATGAACAGGAAATACAGCTTAAATGCATAAAGGAGAGATTATGAAAATAGCAGCATTCTAAACATCTCTTAAGATACTCAGTCCCCAAAATGTTGACGTATATTGAGGCCAAAATGAACACACACAGTCACAGGCTGCAGATCTTTGAGATGAGAAAGTATGTGAAGCCGGATGGGAACGGCATGCATTACTGAAGCTGTTTCTCTCCTTAGACGGGGAGGGGGCGGTGATGGGAACATTATCTAGTGTTTATTATAGGAAGTTTCAAATGCCAGCAGTTCATATATTTTATTTAAAAAAAACAAAAAACAAAAACACAGAACAACAGAAGAAACGCCAGCCACAAAAATGAGCCCGATGCATTTTGCATTTTTCTACATAAGAGCACAGATCTTGGGCTGCTTACCAGTGAAACACACAAACGCCAAATGCCTTCTGCTGATTAGTTTCTCAGCACCTCATCTAGTGCAGAAAATAAAGAAAGTGCTTTAGGAACGGCTGCTACATGGATCATGAGCAGAAGGCAGTTTTGTACACATGGTTTCACTATCATAGACAATAAATTCTGACCTTTGAAGCCATGTAAGAGACTCAATGAGAAAAGGTGTTTTTTTTTTTTTTAATAAATGCTGCACTAGAGAGCTAGCAGCTGAATTTAGCTTACTTCTAAAAAGCAAAGAGATGGGAATGCAGGCAGCCTGTCCATAAAAAAGATGGAGGCCTTTATGTGTTACAGGGATTGCTGGTAAGTCGATGTGTGGTGCATGCATGCTAATTCATCATCTCCCTAAGTCATGTAAGCTCTGTGCTCTTGTTAGCACGGAGCCTTAATGAGACTGTGTTAAAAGATCTGATTTGTCTCCCATAGTTGGTGTCTTCTGAAGGGAGACAGAAAGTAACAGGTAATCTGTTTTATTTTGGCCGGACGTGGCTTCTGAGCATCAGGGAAACAGAGCTGTGGCTGCAGCTCCACCACGCAATGGCCTGCCGGCTACTGAGGTTCATCAGGATGCAGGCTGGAGAGCAGGGCAGAGCATCCACCCTGCACTCACATCCATTAGGGAGATGATTAAACCTGCATCAGCCCCTTGCTGCAATACAGCAACTGTAACCGGGCATTGTTACAGGATCAGTGTCAACATTTACACGACCACAGTGCTTGTGCCCACAGCCGCTCTTCTTCCCAACGGCATCTTTTCCTCAGTGTGAGCCACACTGTGGCAACACTCCAAGGTATCAGAACTGCAAATGTTTGTGGCAGGTTGGATAATAGCTATGTTTTTGTTGCTAGCTTTCCTTCCTCTTCTGCAGAGTAGATGCACACATATTCTAATAAATTAATCCCATTAAGGGAGAAAAAAAAACCTAAGGTAATTATTATATTCATCAAAACCACCCTTCCTCCACCTTCCCATATCTCTCTTAAACACAATACACAGATGTTCGTGTGAGCTGTGCCTTTGAAATTTTTACTCATGCCTCTGTGATGGGAATAAACGGACTGGGGTGAAACTACAAACAGTGCTATGCCAATGGCTCTAGTCCCCTTCCCTAGGGGCCTGGTTCCCTTGTGCATCCCAAGTAGCAGATACTGTTAGTGGCTGAGCCTCATGTGTTGAGCCAGCAGTGACCACGGGAGGACCGAGAGCCAGGCGGCAATGCACCCGAGGCTCCTGTGTCAGTTGTCCGTCACTTGCTCATGTATTTCTCCACAGGTTCAGAGAGAGCCCCAACACCATGAGCTCAGCTGCTTTCAAACCTCAACAGGCCACTTCTATAATGCCAATTTTAATGAACTTCTCTCATTCACATTTAATTTACAAGTTATGAGGAGCCTCCAGACAGAGCGGCCTCCCCTCACTAAGACACAGTGGTAATTTTCTTTCTAAAGCCCCCATAATTCCCCAGGCACAGGGCCAGTGAGAGTAATGGAAACAGCCACATGCATTCATCATGTGGGATGTGTTCAGACCACACCAGAGCCCTGGCTCTTCCTGCTCAGCCTGGAAACACCAGCTGGATCGGAGAGGCAGACATGACATCGCACATGAGCCGAGTTGCTGGGCAGCAAATACCTCCCTCCACCTTGTTCCCTCCATTGATCCACAAATCTTAAGCAAGCAGCGCTTTAGAATGTCCGCACAAGCTGGGGCTGACTGAGCTCAAGACTAATAGGCTGCCCACTTAATGCACTGAGGCTTTCGTCTCCCTGTGTACAGGGCAGAGCCCAGCTTGAAGTTTCATGGAGGTACTCTGCAGCCCGGATGGCGTTGACAACTGTTTCCATGGCAGGAGCTCTGTCTGAGGAGGGAAAGCACCTTCTCTACATCCAATCAGGCCAAGGAACCCCCGAGGGAGCCAGTGGGCCATGATCCCAGAGAGCGATGGCAGGGCCTTGCTATGCTGCAAACAACACCCATCCATCTATGCTTTGCAGGGCACTTTTAAACACAATTACATTTCTGCTTGGCTTTGAAAAGCATTCATTCTCAGTAACAGCAAACACAGCTAAGTAATAAGGATGAGTCTGGTGCCTTCCGGTTACTTGCAAAGTTTTACTTGTCCCCTCCGTCACAGTAGACAGGCTCCAGAGGAGACATGACTACCTCTGTAAGCAAGGGAAATATGAGCCTCTATCCTGGAGAATGTCACCCAGGTATACAGGATGACCAAAATCATAGGACCAACTCTCCTGTGTCTCCATCTCTCCCTTAGAAGAAGGATTTTGCAAACCGTAACTAGAATTTTGCACTTGGGCCAGTTAATTTTGAGGAGCTGAAAATGACAAATGACACTGCATTTTGGCATGTACTCTTGAGTTTGAAAACACCAAGATCTGTGTGAAAAAAATATACAGGCACCATTTGGGAACTGTCAAGCTATTACACACAGCGCATATGCTATACACAAACACACATGTGTACACACGGGGCTTGTTTTCAAATTAATCTGAAGGGCTATTTAGCTCTGAACTCTCACTGCATCCAGTTCTGTCTGACTCAACACAGCCGCAGGCTGGGTACTGCTATCTTCACACAGCAATACTGTTCCTAGGACTTGTTTGAGAGCAGTTAGGTTTGCACGGCTCACTGGAGGTTCTTCACTCCCCCTTCTGTGTTATGTAGGTATAAGCTGTCTCTCTAGGCATAAACTGTCCACTGGTAAAAATCAATTTTGATTTTATCAGTATTTATTACTGCTGGTGCCAGCAGTTTAAAAGATCAGAGAGGGAAAACATGCAAACTAGGAGGAGAAAAACATTAAAGCCAGGGCTTCACACCGACAGATAATAGCGCCTGCTGTCTTTAAGAAGTGCTCTGTATCTTTCCAAGCTTAAATTATCAACTTAGAAACCCAATCAATAGCAGCTGATGGGACAGTGTTCATCTGTGAATGCTGTAGCTGGTGCTTCCAAAGCCAGGATACCCAGTGAGGTGGGGTAGGAGGCCCAGTAATCATGGAGGACTTGCCCAGGCTGCCTCATGGCTTCTATCACACCAAATCTCAGCTTTACACCTCCCAGAACATCTGACTCTGTCTGGAGACAGCAGACTGCTGGGAAAGAAAGCCACACTCACCTCCTTTTTGCCTTACTCATGTTTTTTTTTCCCCCTCTGAAATTTTCAAAGACACCCCAAATGTGCACAGCTCTCTTCAGAGCCCACAAATAAGTTTTCTTCCTGCCAACACCTCTTTCTCTGCCAGCACATTCTTTACTGGCCAGGGTGACTCGGACAATTACCCACTCTGCCTTGCTAACCTCCCTAAAGTTGCCACCCTCTCCTTGAGGGGTCAGGACGCCCCACAAACTACCAAGTGATCTCTCTGAGGAAGGGCTTCCAAGGACCGGACAAAGGAAGGGTATCTTTGTATCTGGAGGGTTTCTGTTGTTGCCCCTAGAGCAGCAGTGCCTGCAACCCCTGGTCCGCTAAGTGCATTCTCACAGCAAACACACAGCCACCTTCCATGGCCCAAGCCGGGCAGCTCCTGGACACACTTTTATCTCTGCTACTATGCTTCTCAATAGTTTTCCTGGCACACACACACATCCCTTCACACTTGCAGACCCTGGCTCTGGTGTCAGCTGGATGATACCCCAGGTCCTGCTGGAGGTTCTGAGTCACTTCATTCTCAAAGCACGGAGGGGCCAAAAGCTGCTGCAGCAAGAATCCTGGCAGCACTTGTGACTGTCAAACCTCAGGCCACCACGGAAAGCCAGGTGGCAGAAGGTCAGCACTCTCGGCTCAGTCTTTGCCCTCCCTTTCTCAGGTACATGGAAGGATCCAGAAACTGACGTGAGGAGGAAACCAGGGCTGCTCAGCATTCCCTGAGAGCTCCTGGGGCCGCTTACCGCCCAGATGCCCGTCGCACCCAGCTCCAGGTTCCAGCTGGCTAGTCAGGCAGTGCAGCCGTGTGGCTCGAGGTGTCCAGGTCAGTCTCTTCATTTAGATGCGCCTATCCTGTCAGACCCAGGCCTGTCACTGAAGGGCCAAGGTCACAGAAGGGGAAGGACAGCGAACCCGAGATGGCAGCAGCTTTATTTTCTGTGCTGTTAGCTGAAGCCAACCAAAATTATAATAATAAAAGTAATAGTAATATATGTGTGCGTGTGTACACAGATGTGTGTAGAGTCAAATCATTAAACATGTGTTTCCCACTGATAGAGCTCATTTTAAAATCAACCTTCCATAGCACACTAACGATGATTGATAATAATAATCCCACACACAGCAAATGTGACAAAATGACAAAAGGACTCTTAATTTGGGGCTTTATTTTAATCTCTTCCTTTACGATGCTACATAGTTGAGCAGAACTGGATCGGTCTTTTACGGCATGAAATTAATTCACAGTCAAGATTCTTCATCACCAGCAGATGGATTTGCTGAGGTGCTTTTCCCCGTGACCTCCCTGGCCCTTGCCCTCTGCAGCCTAACTCATTCATCTTGAGAAGGGCAGGTCAGATCTGGCCTGTGTTGTGGAAGGGTGAGTATTATGGGAGAGAAGAACAATCTAGAAGACTGGATAACCCAGAGCTGACTGTCCTCAGGACATCTGCTACTGGCCTACAACAAAACGCTTCCTGGCAGCTGTCTCTCAACTCAGACCCTCCCCATCCCTCAGACCTCCAGGGACATGGAGCCACCATGGCCATGTAACAGTCCCTCACTGTGATCTGTAACACAGGTGGCGTGCAGGCTGCAGCACTGCCTGTACTCTGGTGACAGTAGGCACACATGAGATGAAATACATTAAATAAGTTAAATATGCATTACAATCTCTGATTAACAGCTCAATTTCACTACACGAACCAACAGTAATTTAGCTTGGTCCCCAAAAGAGAACAGAGTACAGACTTTGATTTCCAAGTATTGGGTCAGTCAGTCCACTCCTGCCCCTCTCATGACCTACAGGTACACAAGATGGGGCCACTGTGCAATGCATTTTGGCTCCTGTAGCTCTGTAGGGCTGAGGAGCTGATCCTTGGACAGAACAGCAGGCCAGGGAAGGCCACCTGGGTGAGAAAAGACAGCACACCCCACCTTGCAGGACTCGCACTCCCACAGGCCAGCCCCAACACGTGAGGAAGAGCTTCTTGCTTTAAGAGAGGTGATCTAGCAACATGTGCCCAGGCCTACCCGAGTTTAACATGACAGCTACAATATGCCACTGCGGATCATCAAGGCGTCCTTCAGTAATCAACCATTCTTTCCCCACCCATTTACTATACATTTTTAACTTTCTAAAAGATCATTATATTATGCTATATTTGCGTGTGCATCTGTGTGCATGGGGAGGGGTATTTAAAGGCAAGACCTGTGAGATGTCATCATACATTAATTTCTTTTTACGCATGGTTATGATAAATTTAAATCCCATGATGTGGTAGATCCATCAATCCAATCTGCCATCCTCCGCATGCGGCCTCTACAAGGCAATCTTCCCTATAATGACACCAACGATAAAGAACAAAA
This sequence comes from Pachyuromys duprasi, assembly GCA_028658305.1. Taxonomy (NCBI): domain Eukaryota; kingdom Metazoa; phylum Chordata; class Mammalia; order Rodentia; family Muridae; genus Pachyuromys; species Pachyuromys duprasi. The sequence goes on from CM053766.1 coordinate 121,397,823, forward strand.
CCACCAGAGCCAGCAGCCGGGCGCTGAGGCCTTCCTCCTTCCCAGTGGCAGCCAGAGCTGCAATCGGGCTGTTGCTCTGTAGTGCCTTCCTCACCCGAAGCCCATCTTCTTCCTAGGGGAACAAGCACACATTTCAGAAGCAGCTCGTAGCTTGGCAGACACGATCAACCAGACTGAAAAAGGCACAGGGAAGCCAATAAAAGAAGGCACTGCCAGGACTTTCCTGGCCTCAATGTTCCTGCCAGAGCCGCTCCATCTCTCTCTCTAATACCAACCTGAAGAGTACTCCTCAGCTCCCCGTGAACTAAAAAAATCTCTTCAGAGGAGTGGCCAGGCTTTTTGGCCATGTCTTGGCCTCACCTCTGCCTACTTCCAGCTCTAACTTCTGCCCTGTCTTGAACCCACAAGTTTGTTCAGTCAACTCATCTCTGAAATCTCAAAACACAAATCACAATCAGCTATCCAGTGGAGACCGATATAACCTGCAGGATTGGTGCTTTGGTAAACTGCTGAATCAAATCTTCCTTGGAATTTTAAACACACACTATGTGCAACTGCTGCCATAGCAGGTAAAGAAGAAAACCTTCATTTGCCCACCACAAATAGCTTCTAACTAAGGCCTGGCTTCTCGCTTTCAGGCACACAGAAGCCGGACCACACCCACCATGCATCCAAGGTCAGTAAGGAATGAAGGGTCTGTCTTTCACTCCCAGCACCTGAAGGATCTTCAGGTATCTCTGATGTTGCTTCCCAGGCTCCACTGCGGCACAGGGCCAGCGCCAGGAGGCTCCCATCCTCACGCCTCCCATACTGCTGACACTCTCCATCCTTTTCCTCTGCTTCTTTCTTATCTGTCAAGTGCCAAGTTCAGTCTCCCGATGATCTGCAGCTCTCCACAGGCCCATTGAGGACATGGGCTGTAACCATCACTGTCTCCTTTTTCCCTCAGCCCCACTAACAGGGAGCTCCCCAGGGCAACCGGCTCATAGCTGAGCCTACAACGCCTGGCACTCAGATCTCAGTAAACAAGAAACCAATGTCTAGCAGGAAAAAGCACTCGCACACACAAATATACATACATACATACACACAAACACACACACACACACATACACTGCCCTGTGCACATCAACATGGCCCTGATATTATTTTAGAGATATTCTGCTCATCGGCAAGGCCAGCACCACAGCACAGTGATGAATGAACTGCAGCGTTCGATTAACTTTAAAAAAATGGGCACAGCAAAATACAGCATTTATTTTATTGAGTTTACATAGAAGCTACCCTACCTATAGATCACTTTAAATGGTGCAGAACTCTATTTCTCAGGAGAAACACTCAAAGAGAAGCTTCTAATGCTGAGGCCACTCCTAAGCTACTGTCCTCCCATGCCTACCTCAGAGCTGAAGCAGGGGAGTCGGCTTAAGGGAGTGTGCTATGCGCATCTGCTGCCACAGCAGGTAAAGAGGGGAAACCTATTACATGCTTGGGTGGTGTCATCTAGATTAAGAACAAATAGGCCTCAAAATTTAAGCAGCAACAAAAGTTCCTATATTCAGATGTTCAGGTATATCCACATCTGAGCCAGACAGATTCACACAGTTCTGCAGCTAGAAGTGAGGCCAAGAGACTCTGCAATCAGGCTTGAGAAATGGGCCTGGAACAGATGAAACCTCATGTAAACTGTGTAGACAGCAGCATGGGCTGCTAGACCAAGGGAGCCTCCAGCCTCCGCAGGGTAGCTTGATGAGCTGCAGCCTTGGTTTCTCCTGTACACCTCCACTGCTTCAACTGGGCCAGCACCATGCCCTCCTCTCACCACCAGGAGGGCAGCCTGAGAAGCTTCTACTGCTTAGACTTCAAATTCACTTGCCCGTGTTTAAACAGTAGGGCAGGATTTGGCCTCCAACTAAGACTGCCCCAGAGATGGACCACAGTGCAGTCTGACAGTGCATATTCAAAGAACCAGCTCAACTTAGACCAATGGAGGTGGGAGTGGGTTTGGTTCCTTAGGTAGACAACAGTTTGGCAGTCGTCCACAGTCCAAAGACCTTTTAAATGATGGAGGGAGGAGAAAGTAAGCAAATGAAATGAAACAAACCAAACCACGCAGGCTTGGGACTACCACACCGCGCACCTATGATGCCAGTGTGCCCAGCAAGGGAATTACCTTGAGCTGCCTGCTCTCTTCCCGAAGCCTCTGCACCTCTCCCTGCAACCGCTTGCATTCCTCCATCACTTTCTTCACTTCGGTGTCATCAAGGGACGACGTCAGGGACTTAGTGGCCGCCGGTGCTTCTGTCTTGGATGCACTTGCGGGTATAATTTTATTTATTTCTACATCATGCTGTTCAGAAATAAATGAAAGCCCAAGTGTCACCAACTATGTAAGAAAGGATTTTATGCAAAGTAGTTCTCAGCACAGAATACATGAGGTAGCATTTCCTCCTCACTGTAAAATGTCACATTTATTTTTTAAATGGATCACTTTATCTAATATCTTGATAATCTAAAGCTACCGGGCCCTAGAAATTATGAATAAGGGCAAATAATGAAGCTGGGCTGAGGCTAATACTTCAAGGAGGAGAAAAAGGGCTGTGCATATTGCACTATCAAATTCCTGCCATGCAAAAATTAGCATACTGCAATTGTGCAAGCTCAGGAATTATCAGCTGCAAATTACCTTTGCGGGAGAGCTGAGCATCCCAGGCCTCTGGGGATGGGGGTGGGGGTGGAGATGGGTGTGGGGAGGTAGAAGGTCCCACGAGTGCTACCCATGGGCCACATACAAGGAGAGATAAGGAAAAACAAGCTTTGAGTAAGCAAAGTATGTGGTTGGAGAGCTTACATACTCCTGTTCCCCTGCGTAAAAGGGGCCAGGGTACCCTCTTAGAGGAGGATGAGCCAGTAAGTGGAAGCAGAGCTAAGAAGCACTAAGGATAGCCACCTGAGGTTCTGGGTAGCAATCTGAAAAGCAGGCATCTATCTAGCTCCCCACAGCAGGGAGAGCCTTGGAAGGCAGAGCCCAGGCCCGAGCCCACTTATCATGGGCCTGGGGTTGGGATCCATGCATCCCTGCTTCAAAATTAACTTTTCTGCAACAGGATGCTATTCTCTCTCCATTCAAAGAACTTAGACGGCAGTAGCTGATTACAGAGAAGAAGAAAACACGACACAGTTCTGACCCCAATCAACAGCATTCTTGCCGCTCATTAGATCATGTGAAGAAACACGCAGAACGCTTCCCCTTCCCAGCTCCCGACATCGCTGGCAGGGGCCTTGCAGATCATGTATAGCTTTTACTTAACACAACTTTAACTTTTCTGGCCAGTTTGAAGGGAAGTATACATCAGTATTTGAGATGTCATGTCCTTCATTCTACTGGTCCATATTAAGGACCCAGATGAAGTCAGCACAGAGAAAGAGACAAGGAAGCAAGAGGCAAGGATGGCTCCCAATGGGGCACACAGCAACCTCCATGAAAAACCCGGGGTACTGCTAGTGGTGGTGGTGGGGGTCTGGCTCATGCTCAACAACCCACAGTGCACAGGATGCTGCTTCCTGATGAAAAACAAAAGCTGGTCCAGAGCAAAATGACAACAGCATTGAGGCCAAGAGAGTCTCTCCTCAAGCAGAGATGCCCCAGAGTCCACAGGGAAAGGGGAAGGAGAGTAGATGCTGAAAGGGACGCTGGCAAGAACTCTCTTTAAGAGTTCACCACCTGCCCAAGCACCATAATAAAGGACAAATTATTCCATTTTGGTCTCCCTACTCTGCCACCCCGGGATTCATGACCTCAGGAACCAACAGGTTATACTTCTCAGGGGCACACTGTTTTCGTTGGCTGCTTCCCCAAGGTTGACTTTATAAAGCCTGTGTATCTGTTGACTTCAGCTTATTTTTTCCTTTGTATATCAGAGGGAGGAAAATAATTTGCCAACTTAAATCTTGGTTTCACAGGAGATGGCATGCAAATAAGTATCAGCTTGCAACATTCGATTACTGTTAACTAGAGACATACTTACTGGTTTAGCGTTTTCTGCTGGCAATTCAAACACACATCTAAGTTTTGAATCCATAAGGTCTTCCGGTTTTGCCTCCTTCCACTAAAACAATTTAAATTTAATAATCAGGGTATTATCAAGCTGCTGGAAGAATAATTCTCCTCCTATAACTGACAATTTCAGAAAAATACTCTTAATGAGAAAGCCCTGATGTATATCAAATAGAGAACTTAAGTCTGCTGAGATTTCAATATTTTTAACATGACAAGATTAAATGCACTAGCTCTCCTGAATATTTATCACACTTTGCAAACCCTGCAGCCTTGCTGCCTAGCTCCTTAGAGCCTGCCCAAACTCACCCGTTGCTGCTCCACAGGCAGCACAGGCCCTTGGGAGTACAACTCAACAAGGGCTGCCCACCTCTAAAGGCAACTCCAGCTCTCCTTAAGACACTGTAGTTTACATGACAGGGTACGCACTACCTAGAGAGCTGGAGGGTGAGTATTCAACCCTACCCTGTCAACCACCAATGGGCACATACGCCATAGAGCCATGCCACTCCCGTGGCTGCATCAGGATAGTCCTGTCCAAGACACCCCAACCACCAGTGGCTTTTCTGGGGTTTGCCCCTGACAGATGTGGAGGATGGGAATCCAGGGAGGGTTGAGAATAGCAAGCCAGAGGATCAACAAGGTAACAAGTCAGAAAAGGGAGACAGCCATCTCCACCCACCCACCCCTAATCATGCATGACAGCTGGGACAATCAATTTTTCCAGCACAGAGCACTGCCAGCCTAGCTACAGCACAAGCAGTCAGTAGGACAGCACTTCACCAACAGGACACCTGAGAACACTGAGCTACACAGAAAGACACCAACACATGTCTGTTGTTCTGTGAAAGGTCCATGATCATATGCCTACATGTGAGTCAGAAAGGATCATGCAAGGACCATCTCTGTGCCCAATGCTGGTGACAGAGTGCTGTTGAGTAGGACTCAACAGTCTCAGAGAACTGCCTGCAGACCACAGGGCAGACAGGCTCCCACACCACCTGAGCTGACTCACGGAGGTGAACCAAGAGCAGGAAAAGTTTCCAGTAACATCACATCAGCATGGGCTGTTCCTACCCTCAAATTTGAATCTAAATTTAATGATGAGGAAATAATCAGATGATCCAGGATTTGAGACTTAGCCTCCAAGCCCACTGACTCGGACCCTAAGGCTATAAATCCCAAGGGGTTGTGGAAACAACCAAAGTCCACTTGAAGTGCTCAGAACACTGGACGAGAGTCATCCTCATTAGGCTGCTGATAACTAGCTCACTGTGTGACTACACACAGTCCGACATCAAGAAAGAGTGTCCCCACTCTGCAGGGCTCAGGGACAGTCAGCAGCCTTCCTCCTGTAGGTAGCTAGTACAAGGAAGACTATGACAGCTCAGGTAGAATGTTCACACAGAGTCCATCGAGGCAAAGGCAATCAGGCACTGCTGTTTCCTGTCACTGTCAGCTCAACAGCAACCCCAGCTCTCCTAGCAGTTGGGCCTGGTGCAGAAGTAACAACCACCTCCATCCAACTCGGCTTTCACACAGGTGGCCATGTCCACAGAGCCGTAAAGAATATGCTGCCCAAACACTTAAAACAGTTATTAAAAACAACCCACTGAGAAATAAAAAGCCCCCTTATTAACCTGCAGTGGCCAGGCTCCTGATTGCTCAGGTGACATGTAAGACGTGGGCACACTCTCCTCAAAGCCCCGTGGGCTGCGTTTTTATCTCCAATTCACAGCTGGCCACAACCTCAAGAGGCATCAACAAAGCCTACTCGAGATAGACCACAGCACTAGTCGAGGAAGGTGCCTCAGAGCAGGGCAGCCAAGCCTCTGCCCTTCCAACTACACCACAGCAGAAGCCAGACCAAAGGCATGGCCTGTGGATGGTCCACCTTCTGTGCCTGTCATGTTGCTCCCTTCGCTGCACAGACTAGCACAACACAAGTCAGGAAATGAAAGGGCACAGAAATGTTTCAGTCTTATGACAAGGTCTCGCTCCAACTCAATACTTAACCTTCCCTTTCTACCCCCAAGGTAGGTGCCAATCTGAACAGCTGGTTCTGCTTTCCCAAGCCCAAAAACAAAGACTGGTGACACTGGGGTGGGAGGCGTCCTCAGGGTGCAGCTCAGAAACAGAAACAACTGCTGACGAGATGTCTTTGGGCTGGCCAGACACATCAACAGGCAGTAGTTGATTCACTGAAATACATGAAGAACCACCTTTGGGGAAAATTGCCATTCTAATTTCTCTTCTTCCAGAAAAAACAATACTATAAAATATTGCTTATTTATGAAAACAAAGGCATCTTAATTTTACTAAAATTAGGGGCACTGCTAAACATATACATACTCACATGGGGAGGAGCGATGGAAATGAAGGAAATTAAAGAACAAAGAAGCAGGCTCGGGGTGCAGCTAAGCTGCAGAGCACCTGGGTAGTGTGAACAAGACCCGAGTTGGAGCCTCAGAAAAAGAACCAAAGAATCATGCTGACCAGAACCAGATGAAAAAGGAAAGCAACAACAAGGCAGTGTCAGTGTGGAGGAGGGGCATTTAGTGTGCAACGCTTGGGCTTGAGGGGCTGGAGACAGGACAGAAGCATCCTGAACACTCTCCGGTGGCACAGGAGACAGGGAGGAAGGGGTCCACAAGAGCAGAGCACTGATGAGTTGAGTTCATCAAGCCAGAAAAGAACAGCCACGTAAACTGTTACAGCTATTTACCAAAGTTGGGAAAACATACAAAGTAGAGTGCGCACCTCCCTCACAGCACAGCGCCCCGCCAACAGTGAAGAGGCGTGCACCCGCCACGACTGCCTTAGCAGACTGGAGAGAAGAAGAAGCGTTCGTACTTACTACTGCCTCCATATCAGAAGTGTCAGGCGGAGCAAACATAGACTGAACCATAAACTTGTGTTTACTTTTCTCATTGGGATCATAATCGAAAGGCTGTAACATCACTGAGAAAGAAAATATTTCATTAGCAGGGTCAGAATGTGGTTATCAGAGTCATTTGTCACGCTAACACACTGTGGAGTAAAGCAGCTTCCCAGTTCTCCCATCTGGACCCCGAGGAAGGACATGAGCCAGCAGGGATGGATAGCCTCCCCAACCTCCATTCTGCAGGTCAGCAGTTAAGGCCAGAAAAGCTGGGGCCTGTCCCAGCCTGGAGCAGGTACTACTGCCCTGTAGGCTGGGTTTAAAACCTGGTATCTGACTTCTGATACACTACTCATGCTCTTACAAAGCTTCCCTAACCCGTCATACAGCTCTTACTGAAGACATAAACTGGGAGAAAACACCAAAGGCCTATTTTTCTCAAGAAAACATTGCCAAATGATCTTTTCGAGAAGAAAGACAGAATAACTCAAATCGTTTCACCATGGTTTTTCACTTCTCTCCGCCCCATTTCCCACGCAGCTCATCAAGGTAAGGCTTGAAATATGATTTTGCCAATAGAAAGACAGCTTATAAGCTGGATTCCCACAGCAGAAAACACAATTCCAACTCCTGCCCCTCCCCTACCTAAAGACTCCCCCCTCCCCCCAGTACTGAGGGGGTCTTCTAGTCTGATTCGCTTCCTTGGACCAGTTTCCCAGACGACCCAGGCCAAACCGTGTTACATGAGGGCTGCTTGGCAACAAACTCTTCGCTGCACTGCCTTAATGAGCCTTGCCCCTAGTGCCCTTCCTTGAAACCTAAATCCATGAGCAAAGGAAACTTCAGAGAGTCAGTGCAGGCCTAGTTGTCTCCATGGGCCAGAAACTGGGCTCTGCTTTTCAGCACTATTGTTACCCTCTAGATCCCTAAGAGGCATGTACTGCTGAAGGGATGGAGAAGGCTATTATTTTGTGGTCTGTGTTTTAGCTTTCCTTACTTCACAAAGACACTCAAATCCAAAGGTTTGTTTCATAGTTCCTGCTCTCCACACATCAAAGGATGCCAGTCCTGCGCTCTACAGCCTGACCCATAAAAGGCTTCCACCTCCTAGATGGAAAGCCAAGGGCTGTGAGGGGTTCCAGCCTGGCTCTGACTCAGGGTCACATTCCCACACAATGTGTCCATCTGCCTGTAGGTGATGGCCCACACCTCTAATCCCAGCACTCTGGAGGCAGAAGCAGGTGGATCTCAATTTGAGGCCAGCCTGGTCTATGTGGCCTGTACAAAGCCAGTGTCAACCCTAGCACTGAAAACAAAACAAACAAACAAACAAAAAAAAACGAAGCAAAACAACAACAAAATGTTACTTGTCTGCCACAGAGCTGTCTAAAGACACTGTTAACTTCCTGTCTGGGTAACACACCCACCAACACAGCAGCACAACACGCCGAATGAAGCGGACATGAGAATTAGTCTATTAAAAGATGTCAAATCTGCAAAAGCTGTCAACAATGCCAGCCTTTTAATTTCTTGAGAATAGCTACTTTCATAATAAATATTATCACTAACATATAATTGATGGATTTTAATTTTTAAAGAAATTAACCATTTTAAAATTTCTAATATACTAAATAATCACTAAAGCTCACAAAGACCCACACTCTTTGGGGTCTTCAACTGTCAATAGCACAAGAAGTTCAGAGACTACATAGGAGCATGGCTAACACATACACTGCCTTCCCAGCCCTTTCCAGAGGGAATAGATCTGACTAGTGCCTATAGGGACCCCTTCTTGAGACGATCTAAAGAGAAAAGAATTAACTAAGGCCATGCCAGAGCTACAGGAGCAGGCTTGAAGCCAGTACTGTAGATAGAGGGTGGAAGGCCCCGAGGTGCTTTGCTACTCTGAGCAAGCACACACTTGAAGGCCTACTATGGCTTTGTCAACAGCCATCTCTAGACCCACAGTGGAGAAACATCTGATGACAAGGCATACAGAGGCAGGGCTAGTGGTCGCCTGTTATACCTCCTGAATCAACACACATGTTCACGGCCCTAGCAAGGCTGACTGGAGAATGCTGACCAGGAATGGGAAGTAGGGCCTCTAGAATGCTCTTTTGGAAAGCCCTGGGAATAAGGTGGGGACTTGTCCCTCCTCTGCTGCAGAAACAAGCAGAGAAGCAGCTGTCTGCCTCCCACTGGCTGTCCTTTCTGTGTATGACATTCTACAGACCCTTGGTATACCTCAGGACCCACACCCCACTTCACACAGACCTTCAGGTTCCTGTTCCTCAGCTGCTACCATCTTATGTCAAACCCAGTTTCAGCTGAGACTTTATGAGAACATGATGGAATAAATGCTGGTCAGCGCTAGTTCGTTGCAAATTGTGGCACAAATTATGTACTTTTCCCATGACAGACTATAAAAGAGCTTCCCATTAACTTAACTTCTTTCATTTAAATACCAGAGACACGGATGATAAAAACCCTAAGTGAACCATCCTCCTTCAGAATGCATCTGCTGACAGAACATTAAAAGAGGCCTGTTACCAGGAGACGACCTGGGTCCAGTCACCCCCTCACCCACACTGTGCTCAGGACACACAGCCCACTGCATTAGACACGATGTGGGACCCTTGTGAAAAACCTTCAGGGTCATAAGGCACGGGACTGATCAGGCCAGACTTCCTTCAAAAGAAGCCAGGCAGCTTAAAACACACTCTGGCTTAGAAAATGACAACCCAATCAAATGCAGCATGAAAGCTGCTTCCGGGGAGCTGGGCGGTTACAGACTATTTTGATGTTCACTACAGTGGGACAGGGTGAATAGGGAAGGTCTGCTCAAGTGGCAGAATCTCACCTGGAAGCGTCTGCATGTTCAACAAGGCACAACCAACTCTCGCACTCACTTCTCCCCAACCAGATGCTCTCCCTGTTTCCTTTCCACCAAAATTAGCCCATGTAGCCCTTCCAGATCAGGAAGACACCCCACAAGCCCCCACGGCATTTCCTATAACAGCAGTCCCAGAAGACACTCAGCTCAGTCCCTCACACCCCTGGTCTTTCCAGGCCAACAGACCTGTTTCTGAATCAGCAAGGGTGCATCAAGCCCTGTGTCCTATACCTAGTGACATTCTCCACCATCCCTAAAACCTACCCTTATTCCTATGATGCTCCAGCACGCCCTTAGAAGAGGGCAGCCATGTACCAGAAGAGAAGAGCCTCAGCATGTACCAGAATTGCAAAGGAGCCAACTAAACAGAGTCTGCTGGATGGGGGTCCCTCTGAAAACCTGACCCTGGAGAACAGGACTGCACTCTTATCTGAAAGCAGTAGGCTTGGTTAGAAGGTGCCATGTCTATTCCTGCTGTGGGAAGCTCCCTCACTGCAGCGGCTGTCTACAGGCAACATGTGCACTTTCCTGCCAGTCTGCTTCCCCTAGTTAAACTGGATGTGGAATTTCCTAAGGTGCTCATTTGCATATGTTTCCACTGGCTGGTGGTATGCACCCTCTCCCTTCCTAACTTCAAAGCACCCTACAGCATACACCCTCATCCAGCAGCCTCTCCTCTCTGCTCTCTCTCTCCCCAGTGGCCGCTTCGCTCTTCCTCCCACTCCTTCCTGTTGGCTGCTTCCTCCTCTCACGGTTCACATGTCAGAAGACCACCATCTACCTACTGAACTGCGTTTGCAGCAATGTTGTACCACTGCTCGTTTTAGACAAGCTGCTTCTTACCAGCTCAGGGTGGTCAGCATGGCTGCAAATGATGGACTGCTAGCCTGAAACAAAGGAGTGGGCACTGCAGTTGATCCCCAGCCCTCCCCACAAGTAATTTCTTTATTTCCTTCAGAGGCCACTGTGACTCCTTTCTTGGGCCTCCACTACTAATGCTGAGCAGATAAATTATTAACTCCACCTGATTATAAGAACATTGCCGACCTGTCTCTGTGTCCTCTGTGGGCCTCTATGGCTCCAGTGCTGAGCTCAGGTAGGAAGCACCTGGCAGCCTGCTCCATTTGTTTGTGCTTAGGCCACAGAGTGCACCTTGCCCTTTCTTCAGGATCAACAGAAGGGAGAATGCAACAGGCTGTATGGGCCAAACACCCAGGTTCACTCACCCTTAATTACGAAGGCCTTCTTAATATGACTTCCTGCTGTCACTAACAGCAGAACACAGCTTGGCCTGTCTTTGGGACTCCCAGTATAACTGTGTACCCTATACCCCCATCAATGTATTTCTGGCTCACCTTGGGAGCCAAAAAGTACCTTTCAGCTAAGTAGCTCTTGACCAGTCTTCTGGGTCCTGCCCCTTGGTCACATTCATAAAAGCAGGGCACAGTCTTCTTAAGAAACCTGCAGCCTACAGCAAGCTCTGAAAGGCTGTAAGCACAATTAAGATGAGTTTCTGTTGGTAAAATATTTTAAGCCATAATCTAATCTGGTGAAAAGATTAGAGATTTATCTTAAGCAGCAGCGTAGGCTGCTCTTATCTGGGAGCGGCGAGGACGGCTCGTGGAGACCATCCAGTTAAAAGGCTGCACTTATCAGAGTTTCCCAAAGCAAGAATTGGATCCAAGGAAGGGTGTTGATGGCAAAGCCCCCATGGCAGCCCCTCTGTCTGCACCAGAAGACACATACCAGGCTTCTTTGTCAGAGGTTAGGGTACACTTCTACCCTGAGGCTCAGCATCTGAATGCTGCAGCTCACAGCTGGCTGGTCCAATGCCAGTAAACAACAATATCCACCCAAGCCAGCACCATCTTAAATGGATTAATTATCAATTGCAATACTACCCAATTACATTAACTGGCCAACCTCTCCATCCTAGAAACTGCTGATATTCGTTCTTGCCTCAGCATTTTACTAGAAGAACTTTAAGGGTTAAACATGATTAAAAAGAGTTCTGAAGGGACTGTGAGAAATCAACATGGCCCTCCCTGTTCTGAATTCCAATTTAAAATAGAGATTCAGATACTGGGAGACCTACGTTTAGCCATCTTCAATCCCAGGGCACAATGAGTAAAGTGACTATGTACCTAAAAACTGGAGTCTTCAATGACTCCGCCCATACCCCTATGAATACTCTGCATGTATAATGTACTTGGCACAGGGGCAGGCAATGTGCATAGCTGAACTGCAAGTGAAAGTGCTCACCACTTCGTGGGATTAGAATTCACAGAGGTTATACAAATACTAAACTTAATGTCATATTACAGGAAGCCTAAGTATTTTTGATGGGCCCATAATTCTACCACTTCACCTGCTGAACGTGCCGGCAAACATGGTTTGGAATATTAATGGAAAAGTCCCTCATTACTAAACCACAGCATTAAAAACAAGATCAGCCACTATTAACAGCCTTCCACAAAGACATCTTCAGAAATTACATACCTTAAAAACATTTCCCTACCATTCAGTTTGAAAGATACTTAATTCTGTAAAATTAGAATACCATCCTCCCAAGCTATGAAAGCAGCTTCTTCCCTCCCTAAGTCAGCAACCTCTGGGAGCTCAACTTCCCTCCTGCAGGCTCATCTCCATGTGCCTGTACCACCAAGGTGTATATCCCATGTGCAGGCCCAGCTTGGAAGGCTGGTGCTCACTGGGAGCATGGGCCAGAACCCTGGCACCCTGGGAGCAACCACCAGCTGCCCTGCACCTTCCATGGAGCAGACTGTTGAGAGACACAGAGCCAGAAGATAAAGACAAGGGAAGGCCCAGAACACCTCTACATGTCACACTTCAGTGGCACAAAACCCTTAGGCTATGCCTCTGTCCAGCTGTGGATGGACTGCCTAGGGTAAAGAAAAGAACTCCATGCACACAGATACGTTGTGTTCTGAAGGAAACAGTGTTCTGAAGGAAACAGCACGATAGGTCAGAGCCTGAGATTTTGAAGCATGATGTAAGGCCCCCTGAATGTCAGGTTCTTTGGAAAGGCAAACAGAGCACCACAGGGTGTGGCTGGAGGTCACTGCCTATTCCTGTTGCAGCCAAGATGCAAGATACAAGCCTTTAAAAGCCCAGCCCTACCCTATCCCCACCACTCCCAGCACCCTCTAACACTCACAACTTTACCCTCCTCCTCTCGCTCCCTTACAGAGATGATTTATAGCCTTGGCTAATAGCACCTCCCAAGAGTCTTCAGAAATGAAAGGACACACTAGTCCTTCCTTTCCAGGTACCCTGTGACACTCTGGGTGATAAGCAAAACCATACTGATAAGATTTTAAGTTCATTTGATGGTCACCATTTTGTAAACTACACGCAAAAATTTACTCAGAAACGCGTGCTCTATAGGAATTCATGAGGGCCACACATTTGTAAAAATGCATAGAATTCCTTTGCTTTTTTAAGGTAATGAAAATAGTACACAACTTGTCTCCACCGGAGTCTGGCTGGCCTGTGTATTTACAATGGCAACACTAGAATGTATGTGCACAAGCGGCCAACAGGCTCAAGGACAGACCTGGCTTCACACTCACTTTTCCTAACCTCAGAGCTCATCATCTTTGGACAGTGAGAAGCAACAAGCACATCTTTGAGCACAGTGAGGACAGCATCCTGCCTGTTCACCTGCATTCTCCAGGGACTCTGACTCACCTAATACCTCCACTCCTCAAGGAACCAGGCCTGAACTAGAACACCGAGTCCTAACCCAAGATGTACATGTCTAAAACGTAGTATCTGTACACCAGGTCCCTATGGCTGCATAGGCTGTGCCACTCTCCTGGCCCCTCCTAGACCAGCACCAACAGAGAGGGACTCCACAGAGACTTTTGCTGCAAACATGTTTCTCAATTCAACTGTTTGTCCTGTGTCTTCCCCCCTACGGTAGATTACATCTCAGTCTTCCTTGGGCAGCCCCTCTAACCTGGTGAGGCAGCAGCATGCACCATAGGAGGAACATCTGCCTCTAACCCAGCTGACTGACGTGTGACAGGGAGTACATGACAGGATGGAGCACATCCATGCTGGCTCCTTATTTTCTGAGCTGCAGAGGGAAGACACAACATAAAAGCTGCCTTTGCCAAGGAGCCACTGATCACTCAGAACATTCCTGATACAGGAAAGGACTTGTTTCTGGTGAAAGACACACACATGCACATGTACACGCACACTCTTAGACACACACACACATGTAGACATGCATACACAGGCACTCAGGTACACACACACATGGACACTCACGCAATCGGACAGGCACACAGGCACACAGGCACACACACACACACACACACACGAGCACACAGAAGTCACATAATCATCTATAATTTTGAAGATACACCTACACTACACAACCACCTGTGGAGACTATTTTGTTCAGAAAACCAGGATGTTTGTTTCCTTTGAAAATTGGTGATTTTCATCTGCTGATAAGCTCCAATTTTCTGAAATGTGTTAATGATTGGGAAATTGAGGGATTGGGCTTAAAGAACAGAGCAGGATTTAGATAGCTCAACACAAGACTTTGTCATAACACCAAAGGGGACAGGGCAGAGGGATCTAGCTGCCTTAATCTCGGCAAAAACTTAAGACACACAGGGCAGTAGGGAATCACACCCTGACCACTCCCTTCTTCCAGCATGCCAGGCACAGAGCACTGGCTCTGTCACGCAACAGCTTTATGACTCAAGACAGACACGGAATACATATGACAGTGCACCCTGGACAGTGCAAAACAAACGAGAGGAGTGTGTGGGCACTAGCAGTGGGAACCCTTCTGTCGGGGCTGGCTACCAGCTAACTGCTTCTGACTAAAAATCTGACTCAAGAGTCCAGAGCAGGCCTGGCAGACTCAGAGAGGAGCACACAGGGGGAGCTGGGGGTGCTCCATAATGAGAGGCACCAACGGAGGCGAGGAATCACAGTCTGAGATAATGAAACACCTTGTATCTTTCCAAAGAGGTGAATCATTTTCTTTCAGGTGTCAAATGAATAGCCAAATGTATCACAATCAAAATCTATCATGGAAAAAGCCAGGCAGGCGCTCACTTCAAATGAGAAGTGGCCTCTAACGATGCTGAAGCTAGGGACACTGAGTCACTGGTGTCTAAAGAACACATACTCCCCCACAGCTCCTCTGAGCACCGTGAGTTCTAATGAGCTGCAAGATCACCAGTTTCTAAATACGTTTAAACTCTAACATATCATTCATACCTCCTTAATTCTGAAACCTAGTTCTCAATTTGAGTACTTTATCAGCCTCTTCAGAGAAGCTGGGCTTTGGAAATTACACGTTTGTCATGGAGAAGGGGGGCTTCAGAACACACAGGACCCACAGCCTTGCTGTGTATCTCTGCAGTCCCACCTGCTCAGCTTTCAATGTGCAAAGTACACCTCCAACCACCAGATGACACGAGTAATGTCAGAAATCATTTAGCTTAAAGAAAATAACTCTATCTAGCATTCTCCCACAAAGTAAAACTGTTTATTCAGCCCCTTCCTACTTGTCAAGGCACAGATTTAATTCCAAAAGAATGGAGGCACCTGCTCTACAGTCAAATCTAAAGTCACCACTTTAATTTTGCTCTGGCTACTAAGGTATAGAGACTGCGAGCAGCAAGACAAAGAGACATGAACTATGGAAAACTAAAGGTGATAAGACACTAAGCTCATTGCCCAGGGCGGGCTGGCGGTGGGAAAGGTGGAGACAAGTCTATACACTCCTTTACTACCCTGAGCATACCCATTCTGACAAGGCCCTATGGCTCTGCAGCCTCAGAACCCACCCATGACCTC
The DNA here is from genome assembly GCA_028658305.1 of Pachyuromys duprasi. Taxonomy (NCBI): domain Eukaryota; kingdom Metazoa; phylum Chordata; class Mammalia; order Rodentia; family Muridae; genus Pachyuromys; species Pachyuromys duprasi. Next base: position 121,413,501 of record CM053766.1, read on the forward strand.
CAGACACAGGACTTACCAGACACATTGAGAGAGGCCCCGGCGTCAATGACCCCACTGTTGGGTCGCACGCAGTACCTACGTGGTGCTGTGGTCTTCACTTTAAAACACACATTTCGGTCTGTTGGGTTGCCAAGCTTTAGGTTGGTGGTGACGACATCAGTGAAGGGACCTATGCGGAGAGACAGACAACTGGTTGGGGTCCTGTGAGGAAAGTATAGGAGACAGACTGAGGCTTGGTAGAGAGATACAGACATGGAGACAGGAGGAGATGAGATATCCCTCACACTATGCTATGACTGCTGTCTTATAGCTAAGAATGTAGCTCAGGAAGACAGGAGATCTATGTGAATGGTAAAAAGATCTAGAACCGGGCAGTCTAAATCCAACAACAATTACTTGTGGTCAATATTCACTTCCATAGACCCCCAATGGGATCTGGCAGAAACAGTATGAAGGATCAGGCATGGGTCCTGTGATTATTAAGAGCAGAGTGTGTCAGAGTGGCAGGTGGCAGGTGGGCTCTGGGAGGGTAGGATGGTGCAGACAGTTAAACCCCTAACCATATGTCTGTAAGGATGCAGGCCTTGTTCAGAGCCTATTAGCAGCTCCAAGCACTGAAGCTCCAGAGAAGCCTGGAGCAATGCTCTGTGGCCCTAGGCTACTGTTTATTACTATCACTTATTCATTTCCTACTTTATTAGATTTTTTTAATTAAAAAAGTAAAACATGCTTCTTAAAACAAACCAAACAATGAAAGATGTATAAAGAGAAGTGAATAAGCTTTCCTCTGTGCCTGAGGTTACTAATATCAACCAGATTGATATGGAGCCCTCGTGCAACCATCTAGACTTAGTAGCACTGCGCAGGGTGCATACCTGCAAGACTTCTTCTCATTGGCTAACCTACAACCAACCAAGTAGACACCTGATATCAAGGCTTATGAGGGAGTCAGTTGGGGAGAGGTGAACTGCAAGCCCTTTTTTCTTGTCATGTGTGTGTTCATGTCTGTCTGTGTTGCTATGGAGCAAACCCAGGGACCTGTGCGTGTTTACCCAGCCTCTGAGCTACATGCCCAGCCTAGATCCATTTCAGGTTTCCTTATTTTCAACATGAGTGCCACAGCATTGTTTCCTAAGGCAGGCTTTTCAGTTCCACCTTTCACGGCTACAGAAGCAGGGAAGGGAAATGTGTTTCCGTGGTTACGAAGAATATCTACTGGCTCACCTGTCACATATCAGAAGACCCAATAGACACACGAAGGTGTGCTCTGAAATGCTCGCAATGAGTCTCAGCTGATGAAGCAGGGCTATCCTTTGTCCACCTCAGTCCCCAGCACTGTGTCGACTCAGTAAAGGTCTCAAGACACAAGCACCAAGACAAAAACTACTCACAGGTTATTTCCAGAAAAATGAGTGCCTCAGGCTGGCTTCCTCTGAGGTACTTGAAGTATGAAGGATCAACTGAATAAAAGCTTAGCTTAAACACAAATGGGGGTTGAGGGAAGGGGCTTGAGTCAAAATCCAGCACACTGCAGCCAGTACAGCTACAAGAAAGCACTGATCTGTCCAAATGAGATAGATGTGGCCATTAGGGAACTAATCTGAACATTGGACAGTTTTCACATTTGCTAATGCACAATCTTATCTGTAAGATGCCCAGACAGTCTGCAACCTCATTGTGCAAAACATACAACCTCCTCACAAAGCTACTCGGCCCCCTTCACACAGCTGGCACCAGCCACACTCATGCAACTTTAGGCTCCTTTCTATCTTCCCCAACCACACAGTAACTGTGAGGTAGAAGCCTAGTGCCACCTCCACACAGGAATCTGGGATAGGTGCCTACTCAGTGGTAGTACCTGCTGTTCCATTAGCTCCTCCCCCACTGACCCTGTGACTCCACCTAACTGCTCTCCAGTTGGGGGGGGGGAGGGCAGGGAGAATGCAGGAGTGTATGCATGCATGGCAGTACACACAACATGATGACTGCATTACCTATTGTTTGAGGATAGTTTAACCTCAAAGCTCTTCTCACTTCTGGGACAGCACCTTGGAGACCTAAACACTTGAAGAGAACTTCTCCAGTTGCCTACCAGAAGAAGCCCTGATTCTGATCCCCTAAGAACCAAGCTGAAGCCGGGAGAGAGGGCTTCCTGAAGGATCTGGAATGTAGCTACATCCATAACTGACTCCACTGCAAACCGCCCCCTCCCCCACTGGGAAAGCATGGAAAACATGCCCAAAGGCTTTTTAGCCACAGGGAGAGAGAGCTGGATGCTGACAAGGCGACAAGTTTTTGGCCTACAGAAAGAAATGAGACACTTGGTATTGAGAACGTCCAGGGGCTTACGGGCTAGCAGCTCTCTGGAATTCTACCCTATTCCACTGTCCTCTGTATACAGGCTGACTCATGGTAAGATGGGAAGGCTGATCCCCCCTTTACTTAAGGTGGGGATCACTTCAGTAAGCACAGTCTATAAAAAGTAGAGCTAAAAACAGCTCTGATTTTCTAGGGCCAGAGACAGTGGTAAGCCTCACAAGTCTGTATGGGTACAACTCAACTCGCCACCCATGTATTTCAAAAAACACACCAAACCCTACTCTGTGAGTACAAGTGTTCAGGTACCAGGAGTACAGGGATGGGATGGAGGAGCCATCCTTGAAAGGGGCCATTTCCAACATCAATAGGCCTATGGGAAAAGGGCCAGGCATAGTGGATCATGCCTGTTAACCCAGCATCTGGGAAGGTGAAGGCAGGAGGATCAGAAGTCGAAGATTAGCTTTTGGTACACGGAAAGTTCTAAGCCAATCTGGGATACAAAGATGAGCCCTGTCAGAGAAAGAGAGAGAGAGAAGACGAACATACAGAATGACAATCTGAGCATAACCCAAAGCTTTCTAAAGAGATTTGCCTCAAGCATTGACACATGGTCTGATCAGATACAAAAACCGTCTACCACAGCACACAGACATCTCACCATGGGGCCTGCACAATACTATGCCCGCCCCAGTTTCCAGTGTCTCCCCTTCTGCTTCTCATAAAGCTGGGGTGGGGAGCCCCGCTGTAGACCTCACCAACTCTATAAACATAAGCTAAATTCCACTGAGCACACTGTGGCAATTTCCCCAGGTCGGCCTATTATGTGGCAATCTAAATGGTGTTTCAATTTACATGAATCACATAAAAGATGATCTAAATTATTAAAAGACAAGCAATATTGGTAACAGTGAGTGGGATAAAATAAGCTGTATTTCTCCCTTAGCACCCTGGCTTGGGTCTGAGCACTAATTTGTAAAACTCTGGAGGGAGCCATGCTGGAAAATATATGCAGCGCAGACATCACTTGTAGAACAGCAAAGTCTCATGGGTAAAAATCAAGGCATTTTGTCAAAACAGGCCAATCCTCCTTGTCCCACTCTGGGCAATTTACTCTAAGAATTTTATTGAAAATAAATTCGATTTGAGTAATTACAGGAGATAAACCATGTTAGTGTTCTCCTTTCCCCTGTACTAATGAATTAAAACATACAAAAACCTCAATAAAAATGATATGAAGGCTTATGAGCATCATTCAGATTTTTCCTAGTCACTTTCATTTCATAAAACTGCCATTTCCATTAAAGCATTATGTAAAAAATGGGATTTTATTCCACAAACATGCATATTTATCACCAATGAACTTAAACACTGCTTATAAACTACAAAGTCAATTTTAAAAATGAAATCTTCAAAAGTTAAGTTTTTTTTTCTTTTAAGCGATGAAAAAAATGATTTGTCTCCACAGTGGAAACATATCACATCCTTTAATTACTTTCTTCCGTGTCATCTATCCCTTGATCTAGATGTCTGTGTGAAATTAGAAATGCTACATCTCCAGCAAAAAATGAGCACAGAGAAGCAACTCCAACCTGGAGTAAAATCTCAACGTGCTTTAATATTCTCTTTTCTATGTAAGAGGCTGAATGGGTTCTTTCTTCCCCTCATTACTGCTGTGTGCACCTGCAATCATTTAAAGGTTGATAAAGATGCTCATAAAATAGTATTAACTAACAGAATATAAACTCCTCCATTTGTTTTTGGAAAGATTAGAACCAGCAAAGCATAGCATAAACCACCTGCACCCTCCCCAGGCCCTGGGGCTTGCCTCTCTGTCTTTTTTAAATTACTTAAGAAAGATCAGAATTCCACCTGTTTGGGAAAGTAAAGACCACAGAGCCAGAAGAAATGTGTGTAAGAGTAGGCAGGGAGGACGATTCTTGTATAGCCATCACAGGATACAAGCTCAGACTTGAAGCACTATCTTGAAGTTCAAGGGAGAAGGTCCAGTTCCAGGTGCCAAAGATCTCTCCAGAGACAGTGACATCAAGCCAGCCACTGGTGGCTCACATATACAATCCCAGAGGCTGAGAAAGGAAGACTGTGAGTTCAAGGTCAGCCTGAACTATACAACACACACCAGGAATTCCAGTCTACAGAGTGAGATCCTGTCTTAAACAAAATAAAATGAGACAAGAAGGCTGGATGAGTTTACCAATCCAGAAATATCCAGGTAACATCTAAGTGTTTCCCCAACCTTTGCATGGTCTGAAATTTTTGTAGTGACTGTTGCCACAAAGAGCATCATTTATATAGAGCTCCTCCTGTCAGGAAACCCAAACACCAACTTTACAAGATAGCAACTTAGGAGTTCACAGCAGGCAACTATAGAGGCCACAGTGAAAAGTCTCAGCTGGGCCCTTCCCGTCTGTGGACGTGGGCATGTCTTAGGGTTCTGCCTGGTAACTGAATGATAAGACTACGTGGTAGAAGAGGAAAAGATGGCATTTTATTTTTAACACAGGAATTCAATTCTACTACAAAGTAAAGATTAACAGTGTTTAAGGTACCCAGGCATGATGACACACATCTTCAATCCCAGCACTCAGGAGGCAGAAACAGGGAGATCACTGTGATTGAGTTAAGCGCCAGCTTGGTCCACACAGCAAGTTCCAAGCCAGCTGAGGGTACATAGTGAGACCCTGTTTTACAATGAATAAATAAATAAATCCTAAGTAAGATTCCTGGAAAGTAACATGGAAGAAAATCTAATGATTTGAGTGACTTTTTAGGAAAAACAAACAGATGGAATTTGCAGGAAAAAAAAAATCAGTGATGAGCTGGACTTCATTAAAATTCAAAGCCTGTGGGCGAGGCTGGGCTTGGTAGAAGAGGGCTGCCTGACACCCACGGAATCCTGTATCCCATCCCCAGAACTGAAAAATCAAATAAATAAAAACATCTGCCCTCCAAAGAAACACTGTCGACAGAACAGGAGGGTTATCTGTGAAAGATGCACCTGATAAAGGATCGTCTGCCAAGCATATGGACAACTCTGAAAAACAGTATGAAAATGTACCACCTGGTTTAAAACTGGACAAAAGAGCTGCAGACATCTCACCAAAGAAGGGCAGAGGGCAGGGGCTCATGAGACAATGCTCACCATTTAGTCTTAGAAATGCAAGTTGAAAACACAATCAGGCATCTCCACTCACTTCTGAGCACAACCCTGAGTACCAAATGTGGGGAGGACTCGAGGCCACGAGGCTGGGAACACAGTCTACATGGCCACTCTGAAAGACAGCTAGATATTTCTTTTTCTTTGTTGTGGTTCTATTCAAAATTGAACTGAGGGCCCCACACATTTGCTAGGGAAGTACTCTAGCTCTAAGCTGAGCTTCCAGCCCAGCTGGGCATCGTTCTTGCTGATCCTCTCCCACTAGAAGCCTCACCAGAACAACGTTCACCACAGAGGAAAAACAAAGTCCTTCAAAAGCAGGATACAAAAAACTGTGGAACATCCAGATGAGGATAATAGTCACACACACACATACACACACACACCAAAACAACAACAAAAAAATGTGATGAAGCCATCTTATAAGTGACATTCATCGTGGCATTCTGTAAAGAGCAAAGCTGTAGAGAAGGTAACCAGGTCCTGGGCTGACAGAGTGAAGGGAAGAACAGCAGTGAGAACCTGTCAGCTGCGAGCAAACCGCAGGGCACACAATGGACTTCAGTGTGTCTGGGTTCCCTGCAGCTCAGCCAGCACTGGAGAAGTCAGCAGTGGGCACCTGTTTTGTTGGGAGCTCCCCTTTCTGCACAATCTTTCTTGAGCCACCACTCATAAATAAGCAAATAAAAATACAAAAACGTAGAAAAGAGGAGTGCTTTGGCGTGCTGTAGGCACATCGCAACCAGCACTTGCACTCAGACTCCGATGCAAGCGCACACAGAAGCAGGCCCACAGGGAGAAGGGGTCACTGAGCCCTCCATTTTGCACAGAAATCCCTCTCTTGCTCCCCTAGCGCTCAAGAGACTCTAGTTTATGAATATGTATCCTTCCTGTGTAATCTATCTACTGGCTACAAGCCTTTGAAATTCACACTGCCATACAAGCTACACACCAAGCTGACATGTAACCTACCAGGTCTCAGACTTCCAGACAGAAGCTTAAGTTATTAGCCTGGCTGCAGCTCGAGTCTGCATGAAAAGGTTGCATCAGTTTACTCTCTTGCAAACACTTCCCTCTCTGTGACCCTCCAAACAATAAGTGACCACATTCACTTCAAGCCTGCAGAGAGCCTTCGGGCAGAATCGAAGGCTTTTGATGGAGGTTGTCAGGACAATAAAACAGTCCTTGAGGTCTCAATCGACTCTGTACATGGGAAAATACATTGAAATTGGAAAATATGAGCCTTCTGAAGTCAAATCTGCTGTTTACATTTCTTCTGCCGCAGCCTGTTTCCCCTGCCTTCCTGGACTTCAATGCCCATATTTGTCCTCTAGAATGGAAACCACAAATCACATGATTCTGCCTCTTGCTCACACTGATGGTCAGCACCTAGAACAGTTCCAGGAGCAGTGTGGCAGCTCAGCAAGGCTAAAAGAGAAGGGACAGGCAGAGGACCCGAAGACTGGGTTCTTTCCCAAGTTGTCCCTTTGAGTATGGCCTGTTCTTCAACCTCACCATCTTCCCTACAGGACCTATTCTGCATGTATGCTTCCACTTCCATGGACTGGCCCCATTCATCATTACATCCAGGCCTAGAACAGGGCAAGAGGGCTGGATGAATGATAGGCCGATGTGAGCTCTTCTGCCTGAGCTTTTCTATGTTGCTGAGTGTGCTATTAGCAGGACCAAATATGAAGTCCTTTTGCCTGTGTGTTGTTCTCACAAACGGGTTTGTATCAAAAATGCTCTTGTCAGAATTGTTTGCTTTTTTAAAAGTTTCTTTCCTTCTAAAAAGCAATGAAAGAGCAGGCTTGGTTGTACATGCTTGTAATCATAGCTCAAGGAAGGCTGAGGCAGAATGATCAAGAGCCTGAGGTCAGCCTGGGCTACAAGTACAGCACCATTAAGAGTGGAGGAGCATAGAGAGGGAGGTCAAGAGGTCATAGAACATGTTCAGAGCGGATCAGCTCTTCAACAACCATAAAGTCTCCAGTTGTTTTTCCTAAATCTATCTATCTTGACTGAATGCTAGCTTACACATTAACTCAATGCTTTGGAAACAAAGCTGCATTGCAGCAGGGCAGTGGTGGTGCACACCTTTAGTCCCAGCACTTGGGAGGAAGAGGCAGGCAGATCTCTGAGTTCAAGACCAGTGTGGTCTACAGAGTGACTTCCAGGACAGCCAGGGCTACACAGAGAACCCCTGTCTTGAAAAAAACAAAACCAATAACCAACCAAACAAACAAAAACAACCAAAGCATAGCAACCAGTGTGCTTTTACCAACACAGGCTGAAACCCAATCTCACAGCTCTTATTTTGAAATAATCACATAAAGAACCCACATATAGACAAAATTGTTTTAAAGAAATTTTAGACCAAAGTATTCTAAACTAATAAAGTACCCTCCCCAACATCCTCATGAGACAGGTGGCTGCCAAGCAGTGTCACACCCACTATTGCAGCTGAGGAATCAACATCCAGAGCTGTCACTGACAGCAACAGGAAAGGGACACACGGCCAGCTTGGCAGAAGTAGAGGACAGACCCCTACCAGAGTCTCTTGATTCCTAGCCCCTTACAACACCAGCCCGCACATCCACCACAGGTGGGAAAACTGAAGGACAGCCAACATTTGCCCAGCTTAAGAATTCAATGATCCAAGTTGCTAGGAAAGGCCTGACAGCAGACTCAGGAATCGACCTAGAAACACAGGGTATTAGGCAGAAGGGGTAGTCCAGGAAACAAAGGAGCTAAGGCTTGGTAGAATTCTCACATGCAACACATGTGTTACATTTCTCTAAAGGACTAGGGCACAGCAGTGTGAAAGAATGAACTGGATCCGTATTCTACTGATGTGTCTGAAAAGATGTTGAAGAACATGTGGATCACAGCTAACTGATAAAGAAAACATGGAAAGAGACTGTACTAAACTCCTCTGGTGAATGAAGAAAAGCAGGAAGTGTAGGCTGGCAGCCAGAGAGCCAAGACAAACCTAAATTACTCACTAAGTTTCACTTATCTCTTAAAGAAAGGTTTAAATTAAGGTTAGTGTCCCACTAACATCTAGCTAGCTATGCCTGGCACTCATTCAATTATCTGGCTACTTCTATATTTTCTACATAAAGAAAGCTCACGATGGCACACATCTCTAATCCCAACACTGGGGAGGCAGAGGCATGTGGATCTCTGTAAGTCTGAGGCCAGCCTGGGATACACAGCAAAACCCAGTTTCAAAGAAAAGCTGGGTAGAGTATGAGATCCAGACTATGACACACCTCTGCAAGAAGGCTCTTGCCCAGAACACCCTGTGGGTTCAAAAACACTGTCCTAACACATGTCTAAAACCAACAAACCTATGGCAATAGTCACTGTAATAAAATCTATAAAAATCAAAGCTACTACTTAGAATATGTTCAGCCCAGCAGTGGTCTCAGTAATTCCAGAAAGATCTAACTTTCAACTTTAACAAAAGTTGTTCTCAGTATAGGAGATGACCATACTTATCTAATGATAGACACTGCTCAGATGGGTGTGGTGGGGCACTCTTGCAATTGCTGCACTTGGGAGGCAGAGGAAGGAGAACTGATATGAGTTCCAAGCAGCCTTGGCTAAAAATCACACACACAGTGTCTGTCTGTCTTTCCCCCAACCACCACCATCTCAGTAGTGACAACACAGCCCATGAAGGACATGGCTGGCCTCCTATGTCTCTGCTCAACTGGATTTCTCATTTCACCAATGTGAGAAATGGCACCATGTAGCCAATCGGTTAGGGTGGTTTCCCTGTCACTGAAGAACGTAGTAGCCATTCCAGTGAGAGGAGATCTAAATGAAAAATATTTTCTATTTCCCCCATTTCTGCTTTGAGAAGTATGCTCACTCTTCAAGGCTCTGCTTAAACACCTATATTAGAAAAGGTTAGGGAATCCCTCCAGCCAGGAGAGGTTAACTCATTCCACCTTCCTCCTGTGCTCTAACAACCAATTCCACATGTGTGTTTGCAGCCTGACCCTGGCTTCCAGGCTTCCCAACCCATTATCCATTTCCCATCTCTCCTTGCATATTTTCTCACATTTGCATTTGCTACACCTACTCCACCTACCTGAGACTCGCTCTCTCCACTCTGGCCCCCACAAATCAGTTATATTACCCTCCATCACTTAGTCACCAGCAGGTTCTGGGGGCTCCACCCTCAAGACAGTCAGAATCTGAGCACCTCTCACGTTTCATTGCTTGCTACTCTGGTCCACTGTACATGTCTCGCCTGTTCTGAAGCCTATATCATCACAGAAGTCACAGAGCTCCCACACCTAGTCCAAATCATCAGAAACACTAGCCTGGCCATTTAAAAAGCAGATCCCTCCAAGCCCTCCTCGTCTCCATCACAGCACAATCTCATCTCTCCAGCCATCTCCCCATCTGTGCCCTTAAGAGCTCATCTTACCCCTCTTTCACTCAAGGCACACGGTTGCCGTTCCCTGATCTAGGAGCTCACTGCCACCTGCCTTTCCCAGGGTTTAGAATATCTTCCCCTAAATATCTCAGGTTTACACAGTTGTATACAGGTCAACCTCTCAGCTCAAATTCACCAACCACAGTAAAGTGGTTCCCCCAAGGCCCCTGGAACCCAGGGGTCAGGATGCAACTCAGTGAAAGGGCACAGGTCAAGCATGGGCAAGTCCCCAAGTTCCATCCCAGAACCACAAAATCTTTTAAAATGTAAAAAACATTTTTATATTTTAAAATAAAACACAAGAATAAAAACAAGTAAATCATTAATAAAAAGATAAGAACAGAGCTGTTCTCAAACACTTTAACTCATGCCTGTCTTCACTTAGCATTCATCACCACCAGAGTCTGATTTTCCTCACTGGAAGATGAGCTCCATAAAAACTAAGGATTCCCCAGGTTTTACCTCCACAGGAGGGATGATGTGGCATGCTGCAAGCAGCAGGAAGTAGTGAGCTAATTGTCCAGGCTCTGGGCTCAACTCTCAAGCTATAGAGAGATACGCACTACTGCCTCCCACCCAGAAGACCAGACCATTCCAGGACCCATCCAGAACTAAGAGCAGTGTCTGTGCCTGAGCATGCTACTGAAACCAACATGATGTATCTGTAAAGCTCAAATGTGGAAGGTTCCAGAATCTTGCAGTCTATTGTACCTTCTTCAAACTAACTTACATTATTCTTCCAACACAGCTGGCGGGCAAAGCAAGCTTGAAGGGGCCAATGAATGTTTTTAAACAGAACTCTCAAGGTCACATTTCAATTAAGAATTTTATGAGCCAGGCCTGGTGGCACAAGCCTGTAGAAGGGGAGAGGGCTCAAGGTCTGCCTGGGCAGCTTAGTGATACCTTGTCTCAAAATAAGAAGTTACCCTTCCTCATAAAAAAGGGCTGAGAATATAGCTCACTGGTAGAGCACTTGCCTAGCACATATGTGATCCTGTCAATCCCCACCACAAATGAAAGTCTGTCAATTGTATTCACAGTAGTTCAAAGTATGACAGAGGCAGGTAGAATGCGGACATAGTACAACATCAGTTCTGAAAGGTATGTGCAGTTAGCAGGCCAGAAATTTAATGATATAAATGGTCACACAAGCGTGATAATGAGAAAAAGAGAATAGATGTTTGCCTAACAGGACACAAGAACATTCCCAAGACACTGGAACACATTCATGGGCAAGATGGTAAATCACCAAGGAGGAGTGGAGTGTGTTGAGTCTAAGGTTGACAACCAGGTTGACAGGAGGTCTAGCCAGCCAAAAGAGCCAAAGAGCCTCCTGGAGCCAGAGAGCAGGCAGGGCACTGTGAGGAAAGAAGTGGAAGGAATTACTAATGGGCAACACAGGAAAGGGCAGGACAAGGAAAGCCTAAGGCCAGAATTCTGATACATGGAAACAGAGGCATCTGGTAAAAGTCCAGGAAGAGGCTAGCAAGTCTCCAGGAAAACCAAGGACATCAGGTGCCAGAGAGAGACCTGGTGATAGAGAAGGGTCCACGGAAGAGTAAAGAGTGGAGAAGCCACATGTCAAACCCACTGTGTCCTCAGCTGGCGTGAAGAAAGACTCGCCAACTGAAGTGGAGGGAAGCAGGCTCTTTTCAGGAAAGGGCATCACAGGTACATCTGGAACAAGGATGGAGGAGACAGGAGAGAGGAGAGGAAGGGCCTGGGAAAGAATTGGGGAGCAAGGAGCTCTGGGTTTTCCTGAAAACACTGTGCCCATATATTAAAAGAGGAAAAGAGAGGGGGAGAGAGAGAACATGCCTTGGAACTAAGCAGGAAGCAGCAGGGAAGACGGTGTATGCAAAAGTCCTATGGCCGAGGAGAACAAAGGCTGAAGGGGTAAGACGACTCTGGTCAGATGGGAAGTGACAGCTGCACATCATTTTGTTAAAGGATTTAATCTTTATTCTACTGGCCATGGGGCGACGTTAACCAACTTAAGCAAGATATGATCAGATTTGCATTTCTGAAAGCTGTACTGATGTGGAGAAAAAGACAGGCCTCAGACTGGAAGTTCTGTTAAGAGGTTATTAGTGTGCCAGAGGAAAACAAGCCCACCACAGAGGGAAGACGGTAGAGGAGGCCCATGGCAGTCACAGCCTCTCTGGGCTGCTCAACCGTGTAAATGTGAGGGCCACTCAATGAGCTAGCAGAAAGAGATGAGGCCAAGGAGACTCTGGTACCAAGGGCATGAATGGTACAAAAGAAAGAACAGCCAAGTGTCACAACTGTGGATAAGTACCCACCATACATGTGGTATAGCAGGGTGACCTCATACTGCCCTGAACCTGCTACATGCTCTTATGTCATCATTCTGCAAAATGATGACACCCAGGGCACACCTCATACAGAATCTTCAGTGGCCCTGCACCTAGTGTCACTAGTCTCCAGGTAACTCATCTTGCCTGCTTCTCTGCCCAAGGCTAGCACATGGGACCAAAGGGTCAAATCTTGGCTAGGAAAGGTTGTGTGGCACCTGGAAAGGCCATTTACTTTAGACAGTGTTTTCTGGGTGCACACTTATCCCTTCTGATTCACACTTTGCCAGTCTCTGCTAGCTGAAGAAATCTCTATCGTGCATGAGCTCTGCTGAGACACCCAAGTGGAGGGCTAAACCACACCTTGCTAAGTCTAGGGTTTCTGGGGAAGTGGTTATAAATGCCAACAGAACCTGATGGGGTGAGATCTTCACACAGAAGATCACTGCACGCTCTGCAGTTATGAAGAAATAAAATGGCATTAGGAAGCTACTCTGGAGGACATCTAAAGGAGTGACAGGACACTAGCCACTCTCCTGGAGTCTTCTCAAAAATCTGAATGGGGTTCTCACTCTTAGCAAAAATATGGGCAGGATTTGTGCCCATGATACTTCTATCAGTACTCAAAGGACACAGGCTTCATTAAGTTTGACTACGCGATCTTTCTTGAGTAGGTCATTCAAGACTACCCAGTGAAGGAGAGCATGCTAGTCTTTGTACATAAACATTTTAAAATGTCAGGGCTGGAGAGATGGCTTAGCAGTTAAGAGAACTGTCTGTTCTTCCAGAGGGTTTGATTCCCAGCACCCACATGGCAGCTCACAACTGTTTGAAACTACAGTTCCTAAGGGATCTGCCACCCTCACACAGAAATACATACAGGTAAAGCACCACATAAAAATAAATATTTTTTTAAAAAAGATGTAAGACCTTCAAAATAAAAGCAATTACCCTGATGGCCATTCATACTTCCTTCACTGCTGTAAGCCCTCTGCCTCACTTTGCAGAGAAGGAGCCGCATGAACTAGCACTAAAGAGCTATCTGGAGTGGGGATGAGAAAACATATACGTTAAACGTCCTTTGAATATCCTTTTAGACAATCAATTTTAAATAGTGAATATTTATTTTATTATTATATATAAATAACAAAAAATTTCTTATGAGGCTATATATTTTAATGGCACCGACTCCAGATACCCAATTTAAGATGAAGCCATAATTCTTCATCTTAAAATACTAGGGAACAATCCAGAAGTACCCATGAGGGCCTGTTTCCAGTCAACAACAGTTTCTGTTTAAAAATGCATTTAACATTTTGAAAAATGGAAATTCTAGGAGGTATTTTATTACCACACCATTACTTATTAAGATAATCTCGGAATGACTGTCAGGTTCAGTAACTCTGTTTCCAGAGCAAGGCTCTCTAAGCCACTCTTGCTTCTGAGGCAGCTGCCCAGGTCCCCAGGTAAAGGCTTCAAAGAACCAGTGAACAAGGGCCAAAACTATCTGGGTATGATGTGCTGACAATGGCCTGAAAGGGCCTGAAATGACAGAAAACGAGGGGGCGGCTGAAAACCATAATGCAACTTTGTTTTAGCACAATTCAAGGCTTTTATTTTATGAAAGACTCCTCGGCAAGCTCACCCTAATGGAAGCCTCGTTTTGTGTTCATCTTCTATCATCTTGCTGACAGCAGTGTTCCTTCCAGACCTGGTCACCCTTCAGATGACAAGGTTTTCACCAAATGAAGGGAAAGACAGTCTGTCTGGGAGACAATTCTTCATCTTAAAATTCAAGTTTCTAGTTTTAACATTCTCTAGAACTTATTCCCTTGCTCCACCCCTAATTTTCAACTACTTAGCCTAAGACTGCAGGCGCAAAATACATCTTTCTGAATGTAATCTTTCAGTGTAATAAATAAAAGATGGTGTTAATGCTACTTAAGAGTTGGGCTCTTTAATAAGCATCAGTTCAGACTAATTACTTCAATAAATCAACACAGGGATGAAAAGTTACTAGGGAATTGCCAGGCTGCCAGCCACAAGCCCTCACTGAGAACAAGCCCTGCCTTCCAAGTACAAGGCCAAGGGCTGTACAAATGTTTTCAGGAAAAAAAAAAAAAAAGATAAGAGAAAGTTACCTTCTAGCTCATTTTTATCCTAGGGATAGGGTTCCAGAAGTAAACAGTACTGTCAATGAAAATTTAGGTTTGACTCAAGCCCAGTAAACTTAATGCCATTTGCTTTTTTTAATGAGCAAGCTGGTCAATAATTAAATACATGAAGATGATCTATTCAGGAAGGATTTTAACCATGGCCATAAAGAACTGTAAGCTCGCTACTGACATTTTGTTGTGCTGTCCCGCAGTCTGTTGACCAGAGCTCCAACCCACTGAGCAAGCAGTGGAATGGTAATGGCTGCCATGATGACTGTATCCACTGGTTGAGAGATTGCTTTCAGTTTCTTCCCACCAACCTTAGATTACACGTCAACTTTATGACCTGAACCAGTGAGTCCAAGCCTTGTTCTTGCCAAAAGCCTGTCCTTGCCTCAAGCTTGGAGAGCTCAAGTGCCCCTGCCTAGGTACTCAACCTGACTTCCCAAACTGCTGACTTCCCAAATGCTATCACTTAGGAGGCGTCGCACCTACACTGGGCTGGTGCCTCACCCCAGTGAGGCAGTTAACTATTGTTCCCAACTAGGATAGAAATTGGGAAAGGGTGCTGGCTCATGGACAATGACCCAAAATATACAACACGCCACACAGCGGAGATCTGATGGAAGAGGAAGGAAAGACACAAGTTAGAGCTCTCAGAAAGACGCAAAAAGCAGACAGGTCTTAGAAGGCCTGGCACAGAGAAAAGGAGGCCAAGAAGAGAACACTCCTTCTGTAGACTTCGGAAGCCTTACACTCTCTCAGGAAGTGCCCTAGTCTGAAAAACTTCTACTCGGATTCCATTAAGATCAGGAGTCTAGGCAAACCCTCGGCTTTGTGTCTTCCTTTTCCCCTTTCTCCTCAGGGTGTTTACTGCAGTGTGCTGCTGGAGATAAAGGCAAGGGCTCTAAGACCTGGAGGGGACAGGAGCTCCAAAAGGAGACCAACAGAGCCAAAAATACTGAGCCCTGGGGGCCCTGAGGAGAATGATACTCCAACCAAGGACAACGCATGGAAAGGTCCTAAAACCCTTGTTCAGATATAGTCACAGAGCTGTCTCCAAGTGAGGTCCCCAGGAAGGAAAGCAGGGGCTGTCTCTGGCATGAACTCAGTGGCAGGCTCTCTGATCGGGGGTGCAGCCTTGCCAGGCCACAGACGAAGACAATACAACCAGTCCTGATGAGACCTGATAGACTAGAGTCAAATAGAACGGGACTAAGGGAGTGGACTAGGGAAGGAGCATAGGGGGAGAAGGAGGAGGAAGGGGGCCACAGCCCGGATACAAATTGTAATAAATAATAATAATAAATAATTTTTTTAAAAAAAGAACCAAGGGTCCTGCACCACTGACCCTTATCACACTCCAGCCCTTTTTGCTTTTGGGGTTTATTTTGCTTTTATGTTTTCTTGAGATGCAGCCCAACTTGATCTTGAATTCACAATCTTCTTGCCTTAATTTATAGGCATGTGTCACCATGTCCAGCCTATAACATTTAAATTTAACACAGCATACAAAATTTCCAGGATTATGACCAATACTAAATCCCATACCACCATCTTCAACTGTAGTAAAAGACCAATCAGTCCCTGAATGATAAGCACATTGATTAGCTCACAAATGTAATTCATTTAGATGAACCTTAGAAATCAAGAGTCATTATTCTGGATAACATAGAGACCAGTTAAATCTGTACGCTATCACCTCAAATGAATTCCCTTAACACAATGAGCCAATTTACGGGGTCTCTCATTTTATTGTCTCAGCAGTCAGCTTAAAGAAAACGAACCAAGAAACTAAACACCCAGCTGGGCTTCGTGGCACAACCCCAGCACAAGGGAACTACAACAGGACAACCAGTCACTCCAGAGCAGCCTGAAAGGCTTACTAAGACTTTATTCCAAGACAAGGACTCAGTGCTAACACATGGCTGGCACTCATCAGGACCCCATCAGATCTCCAACATCCACGGACACCTCTTGTAGAATGAGGACATGTGGCCATCAAACTTCTGGACTATCTCCTTGGCAACCAGTGATGTTGGCTAGAGAAGTGTCACCTTCTTAGCACTGCCATCAACCCAAGGGTAAGAGAGCAAGGTGGCACTCAAGGTCACACACACTTAACTGGGAGAACTGGAACACAGCTGTCTCCTTCTTGGTCCGCACATCAGAGACAGTGGTCTATGGAGGCTTCACGGCATCAACCCAAGGTAGGCCAGTCAAGCCGTCATACCTGGTGGATGTGTAGACCTGTGTACCAGCCAGTCTGGCCTCCTCTGCCTACACCTCCTACCCACAGCATCCCCACAGAGCAAGACTCCAGCTTCGGGACCTCTACGCACACTACTAGCCAGGCCCAAGACACTCCCACCCACTTCCACCCTGCTGTCATTGGATCTTTTGAACCAGCTCCAGGGACACTCTGTCATGATATGACGTCCCACACTCTGGGATGTTTGTTTCACCGTACTGCAGTCTGGATCATCTCATCTGTCCCTCTTTCCCCTGGATGTAAAGGACATTCGGGTGTTGAGGGAAAACAGGTTAGTGCAATCAACTGGACTTGAATTTTCCTGGGTTCTGACACGTGGATGTGGACCAGTGGGATAGATGTGCCATATCACAGGGAAGAACTTCAGGCTACCCCAGTGATATCACACTGGCAACTTGGCTTCCTTTCCCAGTCTCCTCCTCCAGAGAGCACAGAAAGGCAAAGAGATGTCCTGCAATGAAGTTAGATCCTGACAACCCTTTCTAAGCTGAAAATACGTTTAAGTAAAAATACATTCAATCATTTCACCTTTCCGAACATCACAACTGACCTCAACGTGCTCCAGACTCACATGAGTCTACAGATGCCCAGAACCATCTAGCACAAAGCCCATAGGATAATAATCTGCTATTCAAATATGCATTGAGCCGGTAATACCAGCATTTGGAAGCAAAGACCAGAGATCCATTTCAAGTCGGAAGTTAGCCTGAATTACATCAGAACAACATACCTCAAACAGAGAGGGCCAATGAGACAGCTCCGCTGGGAAAAGCAATGGCTGTGCAAGACTAGAGATCCAAGTTCAATCCCTGGCACCCACACGATGGAAGGAGAAAAATGACTCCTGCAAGTTGCCTTCTGACCTCCACACATTCACTGTGTGGAGGTATATTCACTGTATAAGCACATACATACCTCCAATACACAACAAATAAATGGAAAATAAAATAAATAAAGACACACGATGAGGAGCTTGCACTCACGGGCACACCCGCCATAGAGATGGACACTTTGTAGCTATGACAGGAAGCAAACACACTAAGACATTGCAGAGCTGCAGCTATAACTGGACTGCGGCTCACTGCTGTGTGGTCACAGGAGATGGCGTGACACCATCGACCTGGAAAAGGATCAGAATTCAAAATTCCAAATAGCTTCAGCCAAATGCACACCAGTTTCTCAACACCATCAATGGAACCCTGTTACGTGGGGGGCTCTGGCAACTAAGATGCACTCTAAGCACACGTTTTTATCTTAAAATGTTTGCGTACATGTCTGTGTTTGCTTACTCGCGCAGAAAAAAACTTGCAGAAGTCAGTTCTCCTTTCATCACGCTGGGTATCAGGGACTCAACTCAAGTCTTCAGCCTTGACCGCAAGGCCTTTACCTGCGGAGCCATCTCTACTGCCCAGTGTTAGGCTTCCTGGGGTTTCTGTCTTCAACTTGAGTCACTACACACTTTGGGAGGCAAGGTAAACAGCCACAGCTCTGAAGCATTTCCCAAGAATCTGTGAGTACAATGGCTAAGTTTGTGAACTTCTGAAATCAGACTGTAACTGTGCCAACTAGATAAGAGCCGTGATCGAACACTACTTCCCAACGGCAGAAACACGGGTGACTCTCACACCCTCAAATCCTGGGCACCTGTTGTGGGTGACATGTAGGCGATACTCAGGCGATCGGAGCAGCCAACCTGAAGTACACCTCCGTAGACTCCAGCTTCGCCTTCCACAGTACTTACCACCGACTGCCACCATCTTTGCTCACAAGTGTGATGAGCTCTAAAGGCCTCCTGCGCCTAGTACGGTGACTCAAAACATGCAACGAAGCAAGGAACAGACTGGACGTGGTCCCTGTTGCCTCACGGCCATTAGATTTGGTGAAGGGAAACATATATGCACACATACATAAATACGTGTGTACACACTATATACGTATACGTATGCATACAACTATTACATGACCATACTCTGCATACATATTTGTCTAAAATGCACCTTTTTATTCAAGTGTGCATGCTGGCATGTACAAAGTGCACCTTTACACACAACTGTATACAAAAAGTGTACTACACAGAAAGTGTGCACAGGCTTCCTGGGCTGTAGCCCCAACAGCTACAGCAGCAGCAGCCCCGGGGACACTGAGAAGAAGGGGATTCAGGCAGATTCCATGCACTGACTCCACATGCATGCATTAGGCGCCTGGTGCATGCGGGCCTCAGGCGGACAGCGTCCTGCCCTCAGGGCGCGTCCCTTCCGGCGCCTGGAGCTGAGTGACAGCTCCCGGGCCGGACGGCCGCTTACCTCGGAACTTGAGCTCGTGCTGCGGCTCGAGGCTCAGGACCTGCTCCACCTTCGCCATGGTCCTCCCCGTCGGGGCGGCGGCGCGGGCGGGGGGCGGCGGCCTGGGTGGCGGGGCTCAGGGGCGGAGGGCGAGGCCGCGGTGCCCGGCGAGCTCACGGCACGCACGCACGTACGCACGTACGCACGCCCCGACGCACGCACGCACGTAGGCACACACGTAGCAGCTGCCGGGCTCCGGCAGGCAGCGGCAAGAGGCTCTAGCGGCGAAAGACGGACTGCGCACGCGCCTGATTTCTGGGGCACTGCGCAGGCACAGCCCGGGCGGTGGAGGGCGGAGCTTCCGCGGCAGGGGGCGTGGTTTCGCTTGGCTTGGGAGGAGGGGCGGTCTCCATCCAGACTGTTTAGTAAACGCCTGCGGGGAGAACTGTTGTTAAGTGCTTTACTTAATAATAATAATTAACAAGAATAAACTTCCACTTTCTTCCCGCACGTGTGGTGCCAAGCTCTGCTGAGCCTGAATATAATAAAGTACTTATTATTCTTACAAACACAATGTTTACGGGTTAGTGATATGTGCCAGGCCTTGTGACAGTTCATAAATAACAATTATAAATGTAATAAACTAGCAATTATTGTTTGCTTATTTCGTGCCACTCTGCTGAATGCTTTCAGTAACTGTCATAAATAAAAGCCATTCTGCATTCAGCGCTCACCAAGCCTCAAAGCGCTCCACTGAACCATTTGCTAATAGATACCATTATTTGTTTATGCAAGAAATATTTAGAAATACAATAACCAGAAAACGACCTGCTTCACACCTTGCTAGGACCTCACGGATAGAATAAATTGGTTACACAAATAAACCACGTCATTAAAAGTGTCCGGTCACCTAGAGCTGTCTACTGCCCAAAATAAGGCCTCTATGCTCTTATTAGCATGTGACTAGTATTTCATTAACAGATACTATGTAAAAAAGATCTTAATAGCCTCCTCATCAAGCATACACGAAGTAAACATATATGAAGTAAACATGAGTAATTGTTCACCATGGTCTATTCTATGTGACTGAATATTCATGTTGTTCATGCATTTCCCATGTTCTACATCCTTGAACTTATTTCCATAATAAGCGTTTTAAAGGGGTAATCTCTGTCTTTTAGCTTGTGTATCTATAGTCCATTTATACTTATTATATTTGTTGGTGTAACTGGATTTGTTTTTACCACCTTACCTTGTTTCCCTCATTAATGTACCATTTTCTTTTTACCTCTCATTTCTTGCTTCTTCTGAGTTGTTTTCCTCTCAATCTATTCTTTCCTTTCATGGTCTGCTGCTGTTGCTTTAGTGCTTATTTTAATTTTTTAATGTGTACTGATTTTATGAAAGTCTAGGTTTTATAATATTTTGCCCTGTTCTCTTGAGAACTTCAGTTCACTATAATAACCCACTTCTTACTTATATGCCTTAACTTATTGTGCCTTTGAAGGATGTACATGTTTTCCTCAGTCCCTTTTCTGTGTTTTGCCACACTGTCTCTTTGCATTTGTCATACTTTGAACTCTTTGGGCTTTCTAAATTTGTTCACTGGGTATCTTTCATCAAGCTCAAAGCTTTTCAGTCAGTATTTTTCTTAATTTTACACTTTTTGCTGTTGTTTGCTTATGTGCTTGCTTATTTGCTTTGCTTCCGAGAAAGGGTCTCTTATATCCCACTCTGACCTTGAACTCACTATGTAGCTGAGGATGGTCTTCATTCTCCTCCTCCACCTCCCCAGTGCAAGAATTCCAGATGTTAGCTATCACTCCCGGTTCATGGAGGGCTGAAGCTGGAGTCCAAGGCTGCCTGCTAGCCAAGCATTGTAGCAGCTGAGCTATTGTCTCAGCCTCAATTTCACTCTGTTTTTGAAGTAGGGTCTCACAAGGTAGCACTCACTATGACTAGAACTCACTATGTAGAGACCAGGCTGGCCTCAAGTCACTTTAGTTTATTATTTTTTTTTATTATTGTGAATTACACCTAACACAGGACTTCCAATATG
This sequence comes from Pachyuromys duprasi, assembly GCA_028658305.1. NCBI lineage: Eukaryota > Metazoa > Chordata > Mammalia > Rodentia > Muridae > Pachyuromys > Pachyuromys duprasi. The sequence goes on from CM053766.1 coordinate 121,434,532, forward strand.
CCATTTTTAAGAGTGTAGCCCAGCATTACTGACCACTTTCATGTTGCCTGCAACCAACTAGCTCACCCATCCCCCAAATTTTCACCTTCAAACCTGAAACTCCACATCTCTTAAACAATAAGGCCACATTTCCCTTCCCCATCCCCAGCCCCTGGGAAGCTATTTTCTGTCTTCTAATTTGAGTGTTCTAGGTACCTGGTGGGGGTGGGGGGGTCACAGTTTGTGACTGGGTTACTTAGCACTGAGATAGGACAGAGTAAGAAGCTAAGGAGATGTGAGAAGAGAAAGACACCCCCCAAAACACACACACACACACACACATCTCCCTGGGACATAATTTGCCTTTCTTGTTGACTTAAAGTCAAAGAACCTCAACTCAACTAGTTGCCAATGAAGGTAATGGCTCTCACCATGGAGAACTAAAAGAGATAATTACTCTAAGCCTTACACACAGACTTAGCTGTCCCCAAAGTCCATGTTCCAGTGAAGTAGTACCCTCCTGAAATTTTTATAGCAACAGAACAAAGAAAGTCAGAAAATAATACTTTTCAAATACACAGTTGAGGTCATCAGGTTGTAGCAGAGTGGGAAAATTGGGCTATGGGGCTATAGATACCATCTGACAGCACCCTTGGCCCTTTGATTGATAGAAACCAGGGGTCTGTTCATATATCTGTAAGGATTTACCCAATGCCCATAGAAGCTGTTAGGCTGGGTACAAAAGAGGGCTATAGATGGCTATCAAGAGGCTATCAAGATGGCCTGTGGTGATTGACTCTGGACCTGCAACCTTCCCGGATCTCTGACTCTCCTCATCATTGCAGTTCTCATTCGGTAATCTTTGGAGGTACAGCTTCTATGCAAGAACTCTCATTTAGGGGCTGGAGAGATGGCTCAGTGGTTAAGAGCCCTGTCTGCTCTTCCTAAAGGACCCGGGGTTCAATTCCCAGCATCCACATGGCAGCTCACAACTGTCTGTAACACCAATTCCAAGGTATCTGGCACCTTCACACTAATGCAATGTACATAAAATAAAAAAAAGAACTCTCATTTACACAATGAAACCAAAATTGCCCAGAAAGCTAATGTGTGTTCCCCTGAGGGCATCTCAAACAAAGATTTACCAACTAACTGTGAGTCCTCCCACATCAGCACTCCTTTCTTGGAGCAGTGTGCCTCAAACAGCCCCTTACAGCTTTACAAAGCATCATCCTGTAAGCAACCCAGCTTGAATACGGTGTTTACTTAATTTCAAGCTCTATTTAATCTTTAAACTTTGTAATAAATTGCTTCCATGCAACTTAAAGGCACAGGATCATGTATATAGCCGTTGTGAAGACACCTAAATGTTGTCAGACATTTAGGAGCACATGCTTAAGAGGCACACAGATCTCTGTGAACTCAAGACCTGTCTGACCCATGTAGGGAGCTCCAGGGCATCTAAGAGAACCCTCTTGAGAAGCCTACACCCATGACTTGGTGCCATTTTTTCCTATGACTCTGTCTAAATACTTAATGAACTCATTGACTTTGCCTTTAGTCTGGCTCATCTTGAAATTCTTTTCTGTGCCATCATCAAGCATCTGGCTTCACCTGAACAGAGGTCTCTAAGGGAGAAAGGAAGCTCTTCAGGCTGTTGGCAGCAGTGCTGGACTGTGTCTTCCTGCCACCACGGCTGACAGCATGATGTCCCTCAGGGCTCATCCATTGTGTAGCATGTGTGACAATATTGCTTTCAAATGCCACCTCAGCCCCATCCTCTCACTCTAAACATCTGGAATTCTGGTTGGCATTTTTATTCATGATGTTTTTGAAACCGTAGGTTGTTTTCCGACAGTAGCTTATAAAATGAGTTCAGTCATTACCAGAATCTGGAAAGATAGAACAGGATGTGCTGAGATGCCTTCTATTATTCAGGAAACTTCTATCTGACCACGCTAACGAGCTTGCACTTGGATCTATGTACGGTGTCACAAGTATTAGCATAATACAGTTATTGCTGTGGCTTGTTAGATAGAGAGTGAGGAAGGAAGAGAGGAATAGAGGGAGAGGGGAAGGGAGCCAGTAAAATAGTCCAACTATTGCACACCAGCTTTCATGTCTCCTAAGATAACACATCATCATCACCATTGTTATTGTTATTACGTATTGGACTTGGTCTTTCTGTGTAGCTCAGTGGGCCCAGAACTCACCTCATAATCCAGGTAGGCTTCAAATCTGTGCTCCACCTGCCTCAGCCTCATGAGAGTGGCCATTGTAGTCTTGGACCACTGCCCTCATATCCATACACTTGCCTGGTCTGTTTTTCTTTTCTTCTCTTTTGGCACAGGAGGCTCTTGGATGTTAGTAAGCGTTATGTGGCTTATAGGCAGCCCCCACCCCTAGCACTCTGGATTCCATTCCAACCTCTCATCTTCATAACCCACATTCCAGATATATCCAGACCTTTTTTTTTTTTTTTGTCATTTGTTATGCCTTAAGCTGCTAGTAACACTTTCAGGCAGTTTTCCATTGGTCACTCTAAGTCTACACACTCTACTTTGTCCCTTTACATATGTGCACAGTCATGTGCATTTGTAACAGATCTCATGCTGTCCCCTCCCCCCAAAACAGTTTTACTGTTGGTCTCTTCTGGCTTTCTAGGCACTCAGCAGTAACAGTACCCAGGTTAGTTTGGGAAAAGAAAGATCACACAGAACCTGCGCAACCTGCCACAAAGGCCAGTTTATAAACAGACCCACTGAGAAGGCAGCAGTTCAAAGAAAGGAGAATATTGTCTGCAGAGTGCACTGCTTAGTTACTCCAGAAGCACTGCTACAGAGGACACCTTTGCATGGGAATCCCCCACCTTGAGAAGCATCCCCAGACCTGGGGATCAGACTTCCACACCTCTGCTCTCTGTCCCTCATCATCCACTGTCCATGACCATGTGCCCATGGTCCTGCCCATGCAGCTGTGTTCTTGTGCCTATATTCCTGGTCCAAGCACCTGGAGTCATGGCTATGCACCTCTTCTCCTCCGATTATTCACCTGTATTCCTGACTCTGCACTTGTGGTCCTAGCTAAGCACCTGTGATTCTGACTACACACCTGTGATTCTGATTAAACACCTATACTCCTGGCTATGCACCTGTGATTTGGAATATGTGCCTGTTCCTGTTCCATGCACCTGTGCTTGTTGCTATGCACCTGGGCTCCTATTGTCCATGTACCTGTGCTCCTGACCGTGCACCTGTGTTCCTGACCGTGCACCTGTGCTCCTGACCGTGCACCTGTGTTCCTGACCGTGCACCTGTGTTCCTGACCGTGCACCTGTGTTCCTGTCCCACGCACCTGTACCTGTACCTGTATTCCAGATTATCTCTGCTCTCGTCGACAGATCTCTACTCTGACTGTGCCTCTGTGCTCATGTTCATCTTTCAGCCACACTAGTAGACAACCACATATATTTCTTGAGATTATGACAAATGGTGATGTCCAATTAAGCTGTTACTATGCAAGCCAGTTCAATCTTGGGTGTGATTTTTCATCTAGGTTCAAAGGGTTGTTTTTTTTTTCTTTCCTGTGGAAACCCTGTTTCTCTGGCTGTTATTTAAGCTGAAAGGACAAAGGCTGGGGCATGTCATTTGCTTCCCATAGTTGCCCCATAGCCTCAAAAGTAGCTGTCCTTCCCCAGGTCCTCCAGCCCTCAGCGCTTCACCACTATAGCAGCTGCAGGGCTCTCCACAACTTCTGTGGCAGGTGGAAATGATGTTGGTACCCAGTATTACATGGGAAACTGGCTTTCAGGGAGCCAAAATAACCCTTATTTGTGATGTTAAATTTTCTGTAGCATAAATACTCCTGCCGTGACTTATTTTAAGTCAACATCAATCAAACCAAGTAAAAAGCAGAAGTGTTCAGTTTGCTCTGCTTAGCTGTGTGAACCCCTGCCGATGTCAGTTCAGCCAAGCCCTGTTCCTAAAGCTTCACTGGGATGTGGAGGTATTAAAAGGTAGAACTCTGAGAGATACTGCTATCCATAGGGGATCCCATGGAAGAGACAGGATTCTGAGACTCTTAGTAAGAGCTCAGAAGAGCTTCAGGAGGTGGACAAAGTCTCAAGCAAGAAGTGCTATCTGGCTAGGGGCAAGTTGCTTGCTATAGTGTACCATTTTCATCCCAGATAGCACACAAAAGATACTAAAAAAAATTAGTAAGACTTGGCGAGAACAAGAGCTCCACAAAGACCAAATATATCAGGGCACAGGGGTTTTTATGAGACTGTTTCTCCAACCAAGGACCATGTATGGATATAACCTAGAACCTCTGCTCAGATGTGGCCCATGGTAGCTCAGTATCCAACTGGGTACCCTAGTAAGGGGAACAGGGACTATTTCTGTCATGAACTCAATGGCTGGCTCTTCGACCCCCCCCCCCC
>CM053766.1:121439451-121618814 GCA_028658305.1 Pachyuromys duprasi
TTTGTTTATTTCACAAACAAAAAAAAAAGATACTAAAAAAAATATTCCAATCTCACACTGGCTACTTCAGCCAGTGACCCAGTGAGTTTACTGGGTTTAATCACAGAAGCATAGATACAGAGTTACTTACAGGGACATGGGTGACTCAAGTCCACCCCAGCATGAATAACAATTTATGAAAGCTGTATTCCTGGAGCTCCTTGCCCAAAATTTAGGCAGCCCTTTTTAAGAGGCTACTCTTCTTCAGCAGTTTTTCAATGCTTCTATAACCTTAGGGAGGGGCTTTGTGAATCTTATAACATTCTGACTTTCCTGAACTTTCTGAACCTTGTGTATTTTCTGAATCCTATGGGACTGCCTCCTTCCTCCAGGAGGGGCTGCTTCAATATGGAAGGGGAAAAAACACGCAACAGGTTACTTCTGGGACTATAGAAAACATCAGGAGACTGGGATAACTATTCTTCTGGATAGAGGGCAATTGCTAAGCTGACAGTGACAAAACATGAGCAGCAAGTCTTTCCCATCCCTTCAATACTGCTTTGATGTCTTTCTTAAGAGACTATCCTGATGAAACATGTCAGAAGTCTTACCTGACAAAAAATGGCAGTTGCAAAGCCACAGAGAGACAACAGTTCCCTGTCTCCCATTCACTTTCCTTTCTTGAAGCATGATAAACATGTTGTGTGTGTGTGTGTGTGTGTGTGTGTTTTAATTTAAGAGCATGTCTTGCTTTATAACTGGAGTTAGTTTTGTGTTCTCCATTTCCCTGCCTCAACTTCCTGAGTCCTGGACCTGGTACTGCAGTTACTGATGGGCAGGTAGCTAACCAGCCTAGGACCTCACAGCTTCAGCAACAACCAGCTGTGTTCTTTCTTTCACACTGGCAAAGGGCTGATGGTGGTTCTCATTGCTGCAGTCCATCTTGTTGGGGAAGCCATGGTGGCAAGAATGTGAGGAAGCTGGTCTTGTTGCATCCATAGTGAGGACCAGAGACAATTTCTATTTCTCAGCTGGTACGAATGAAAACTGCTAGAAAAAAAAATAGGTGTGTGTACAGAGACTGATGAGTAGTTAGAACTTCAGGAACGTGGAGATATTGGAATGTTGCAGGTCCAAAGGCTAGTTCTAGGTACGCCTCTGGAACAACCATTCCTGGTCTGTCTCTGTGTCTGAACTAACATCCTTTTGGAATCTAGTAACTTAGCTGACTACTAGCTTTCACCAATCCAAGCTCTAAGAATGTTAGCACATGGCATCATAGGCTACCTTCTCCCATCTTGCTGTACCTACCCCTCTGATGTACCCACCAATGGATTTTAAACTTTCTGTGATACATGCCTCTCTTTGTTCTGTGAAACTACAAAAGCTTCATGAAACAGCTTCCACAATGAGACACGGAATTTGGGGTAACCTAAATCTATGTTCCTGGGCCATGGCCAGTTAAAATGGCTCCAGAATTAATGACTGCTTATTCTCTTTTGTGCTGACATTTGCTTTCTCTGTTTTAAAAAGCTTGAAAGGTGGGCATAGGGGCTAGAGAGATGCTCAGCGTTTAAGACCACTGTCTGCTCTCCAGAGGTCCTGAGTTCAGTTCCCAGCAACCACGTGGTGGCTCACAACCATCTATAATGTGATCCTATGCCCTCTTCTGGCATGCAGGTGTACATGTAGAGAGAGGACTCATCTACATAAAATAAATAAATAAATAAAAAGTTTAAAGGAATTAAAAAAAAAAAAGCTGGGCATAGTGGCATACCCATAAGAGGCCAGTGGATCTCTGAGTTTGAGACCACTGTGGTTTACATAGCTAATTCCAGACTAGCCAGGAAAAAACAAAACAAAAACCCAATAAATAAATAGCTAATCAGTCAAAGTGTAATACTTAGCCTGGAGCCGGGTATAGTAGCATACACATGTAATCCCAGTGCTAGGAAGAGGGAGGCAGGGGCATCAGGAGTTCAAGGACAGCCCCGGCTACATGACAGCCTGTCTCAGAAAGGACATCTCCACCAAAACTCCACTTAAGCTGCCCTCAAACTCTCATCCCAACATTCCTCCTGTTCTTTCACTGAAGGAATAACACCATATGCTTTTGTTAACAACTAGTTTCCCTTTTTTTTCCCCCCTGTATAGTGTGTGGCTGCCTCAGACTTGGAATGCTGAAGTTAGTAACTCCATCAGGAGGCACCTGAGCATCTCAAGTCCCGGAAGCCTGTTATTATTTGTGTCATTAGGCTGAGGAACCCTTCAGTTACAAAGTAGTTGAATCTGCATTTGATATGGAAGCACTCTCCACACAAGATGCTCTCTCTGCTTCGCAAGCACTTCGTCTTTCATTTCAGTGTTTGCTTTGGCCGTCTGCGGACTTTTAGGTTAATAGACTTGATAAATGACTGGGGAATTTTTACTTTTTTTTTTTACCTTTTGGGCAGATGACTTTATTTCTATGTTGAGATAGTTCTGTGGACTAGACACATTCACGGGGGAGCCGGTGGTTAGAAAGGGGAGGGAAACCTAGATATTCCCGGCTTGTTTCTTGGCTCCTACCCTTGAGTGTGAGTCCAGACCCCAGCCCATGGGATGGCGCCACCTACACTTAGAGTCCTACCTCACTTACCCAGTCTAGAACTTCCCTCATAGGAACACTCAGGTTTGTTTCCTTGGTGACTCTAAAGCCTGTCACGTTCACAGTGCTATCCACCATAGACACCAACTGCTAGTTTGGTGGTTGTTTTGTTATTATTGTTGATTTTTAAAGTATATTTGTAGGTGTGTGTGTCTGTGTGTGGGTTTGTGCACATGAGTACTAGTATCTTTAGAGGCCAGCGGCATCAGATCCCTTTGGAGCTAGAGTTTCAGGTCATTGTGAGCCCCATGACATGGGTGCTTGGAATTGAACTTGGGTTCTCTACAGGAAAAGTATGTGTCCTTAACTTCTGAGCTATCCTTCTAGTCCCTAGTATTTTTTCAAAGATGCCTACAGGCTTAAGAATTCTCTAGAAAGACAGTTTGTGGAGTGCTCTTTTGATCGTGGTTACCGTTTAGATCATGGGAAAATGTTGGAATCAGCCTGACATGGAGCCAAGAAACTTGAATCCCTGCCTGGAAAGGGAAAAGAAAGACCTTTCAGGACATTGAGAGCGTTGAAAGACGTGTGATATGACAATAGAAGGGAAAGCTGGGCACAGTGTGTACCCCTTTAATCCCAGTATTTGAAAGACAGAGGCAAGTAGACCTCTGTGTATTTAACATCAACCTGGTTTACATGGAGATTTTAAGGACAACATAGTGAGACCCTGTCTCAAATAAAATAAGTAATAAATAAATGGAAAGAAAGCAGAAGGGAAAATACTGGAGGTTGGAAATGAGGAGCAGAGAGGTGGGGAAGAGGAAGGTCTTAGAGGGGGACAATATTAGCTACTGGAATAATTCTTGTGACATTTTGACAAAGAATGTGGCTCCTTTCTGTCACTGTCCTCAAAATTTGCCAAAGGTTAAATTGAAAAGTAATGGAATAATTTTCTTGGGGGAGGAGATTTCAGGATAGTCTAATGTTGACTCTGTTTTGTCATTCTTAGTAATCAGTCTTATGCATGTCTCCAGTGAAAAAGAGCAAGTGGAACCCAAGGGGTGGGGGGAGGAATGTACTGTTTGAGGAGAAGAAAAGGGCACCAGAAAATTTAATATTGAAGCAAAGGCCTGTGCTGAAAAAGGTAAAAGGATTAAGGGGAAGCCTGATCCGAGATGGAGAAAAGGTACGGGGGGCCCTCAAGACCCCTCCTGGCGAAGCTCAGGAGAGACTTTTGACTTTTAAACAGTTGAGGCTGTGAAAGACTAAGTACATTTTGATAAGGCCAGGAGCCTGTGGTGTTCAGGGAGTGGAATGCTGTGGTTTGAATGAGAATAGCCCCCATAGATCCATATGTTTAAACAGTTGGAAGAACTGTTTGTGAAAGATTAGGAGGTGTGGGTCTTGTTGGAAGAGGCATGTCCCTAGGGGCAGGCTTTGAAGTTTCGAAGGACTCAGGCCATCCCCAGTCTCTCCTCTCTCTCTGTCTCATGATTGTGGATCAAGACATGAACTGTCAACCATTCAACTGTTCCTTCACTCCACCATCATGGATTCTAACCCTCTGAAACTATAAGCCAAATTAAACCCTTTCTTTAAGCCAAATTAAACATTTCTTGTATAAGTTGTCATGGTATTTTATCACATCAACAGAAAAGTAACTAAGACAGTGACCAGGGAGCAAGGAGGCCCTGAAGAGCTGAAACAGCAGGAGCAATGGCCAGCTGAAGGAGATCCTAATGGCCAAAGCTTAGAAGATCTGAGTAACAAAATCACATGACAGCAATGGAGCTTAGCAGGAATTGCAAAAGAGATGTTTGTGAGCTTTAAGCCAGCCTGAGCTACATAGAAGACTCTGTCTCAGAAGTAAATATATATAGATATATATGTATATTTATATGTATACATATACATATATATATATTTATATTTATGGCTGGGTAGATGGTAACACATAATGACACTTGATGCCAAGTCTATCTAATGAGCTGAGTTTGATCCCTGGGACCTACATGATGAAAGGTGACAAGTGACTCTAGTAAGCTGTTTTCCAATTTCTACCCCACCACATCTACCCCTGCCTAACAAGAAATAAATAATAAAGTTTCAAAAACAAAGCAAATTTTAAAAAGAAAACAAATAGGCTTGTACCTGTAACTATATAAATAAGTGACTGGATAGAGCCTGGTTTCTTATACTTTGAATAGTGACCTTATATCGGGCCGTGCAGCTGAAGGTGGAGTTAAGAACATTTCGGCAATAGTAAAGGATTTCTGAATTCAGAATCAAATTCTGGCTGTGCTGGCTCATGCTGCATCATGGGGCGTCTCTTCACCTTGGTTCTGAGCTCAGGGTGCCCACAGTTTGCTTTGCTCTTTGCATGCTGTCCCACATCCACGCTGCTAATATCAACCTGAAACATAGTTGAGACCATGAAATGTTACAAGTTTCAATGTTTTTACTGTATGCACAAAAAAATTGTCTCTTCTTGTAGAAACAGAATGGTTTGATTAGGGAAAACAGCATTTAATATATTCAAATGTCACTCCTCAGCCTGTAAGTGCCAAATTAGCATATGTTTGGATTATATCGTGCTAGAATGTTTGATTTTAAAAATTGCTATCACACATGCGTATATATATATATATATATACACATATATATATGTGTGTGTGTGTTTGTATGTATGTATTGTATATGTTTGGTTATTAAGACAGTCTTATGTAGCCAAGGCTGGCTTCAGACTGTATAGCTAAGGCTAGCCTTAAATTGCACAGAACTCAGCCTCAGCCTCAGCCTCTGAAGTGCTGGGATGTGTGCACCACAAGGCCCTACAAAACGAACCAATGAATAAATACAACACTGTTTGACTTGCTGGCCTATGTGTTAGAAGAATTGTTGTGGGGTGAAGGGGCGGCAGAGATGGCTCAGTGATTAAGAGCACTTGTTGCTCTTGCAAAGGACCTGAGTTCAATTCCCAGAACCTTCATAATGGCTCACAACCATCTGTACCCCCAATTCTAGAGGATCCAATGGGCACACATGCAGTACACATAATACATGCATGCAAGTAAGATATTTATACACACAAAATAAATAAATAAATCTTTAAAAAAGTGTTGGCTCTCAAGATGGCTCATCAGGTAAAGGCACTTGCAGCCAAACCTAACTACATGAGATCAGTTCATGGAGCCCCACACTGTAGAAAGAGCAACTCATACATGCTGTCCCCTGATTTCCACATGTTACTGTGCACACACAAGCATGTGGACACACACACACACTCTCTCACACACACAAACACTAAATAAATAAATAATGAAATTAAAAAAAGATTGCTAAGAGTAGTGGTACACACTTTGAATCCTAGCACTTAGGAAGCTGAGGCAGGCAGATCTCTATGACTTTGAGGCCAACCTGGTCTACATGGTAAGTTCCAGAACAGCCAGAGTTATATAGTGAGACTTTGTCTCGGGAGAAATAAATTAAATGAGGCTCATGTCATAAGGCCATAATGCCAACATGAGGGAAGCTGAAGCAGGGAGTTTGCCCTGAGTTTAAGTTCGAGAGCTGCAGACCAGTCTGGGCTCCAGAGTGAGATCTTGTCTTCAAACAAACGGAACCACAAGCATTGCTAAGTGAATTCTGACTTGAGATTAGGACAGAATTTCCAAGCACTTCTGAAATGACCTTGGGGGCACTCCTGCCATCTGATGCCATCTATAAAGTGGCATTCTCAGAACTGACAATTATAAAATTCAAAGTATAAATCTACCTGAAAAAAAAACCACCCTGTAAATACTTGCCCACTCTTTCATTCTTAAAAACAAAACAAAACAAAAAAGTACCACACCTGTGCCTGTATGTGCGTGTGTGTCTGTATGCATGTGTGCACATGCCTTGGCTCATATGGAAGTCAGAGGACAAAATTCAGGGGTTCTTTCCTTCCATCACAGGGGTTCTGGGGACTACTCTGGCTGGTGGGCTTGGAGGCAAGCACCTGCATCCGCTGAGCCACCTATCCACTTCCACAGCTTGATTCTTTTTTGTTGTTGTTTTGCTTTGTTTTTTGATTCACAATGTAGCCCTGGCCATCCTGGAACTTGCTCTGTAGGCCAGGCTGACCTGGAACTCATAGAGATCCACCTACCTCTGCCTCCTGAGTGCTGGGATTAAAGATATGCACCACCACCACCTCCCAGCTCTGATTTAATTCTTTTTTTTAAAATAATTTATTTAACTTTTATTTTATGTCCGTTAGTGTGACGGTGTCAGATCCCTTGGAATTGGTGTTACAGACAGTTGTGAGCTGCCATATGGGTGCTGGGAATTGAACCCAGATCCTTTGGAAGAGCAGACATCACTCTTAACCACTGAGCCATCTCTCCAGCCCCCTGATTTAATTCTTAATGTAAAAATAAATGAACACAGTTATCTCAATATCTAAGTTTGCTTTCATCTTTAATAAATGGTAAAAACTTACATGTGTACCAAGGAGGGTTTTTTTTAATGCATCTTTTTATGTTTTACTTACAGTAAAAGTTTGTTTTGCACACCTGCTTCACATGCCTGTATATCTAGGGTCACATAACATTTCCCAAGCGACAAGGGATTGTGAGAGGAGAATACATCGGAGGCTTTTGCATAGAGTTCCAAGTGTGTACCTCAGAGGCTTCTAGGAGGAGGAGCTGGGAGGGACTTCCTATGGTATCAGCAAGGATTGAAACTAGCTACAAAGTAGCTTCACTGGGAGAAGCCTTCTGCAAGGTCAAGATCAAAATCCACAAGCCCTATTGGTAGAACATGCCCTTGGTGACAGGATGTGTGTGTGACCAAAAGGCATCTTGCCCCTCTAGTCACGGCTCTGACATCATCTCAGAAATGCACCTACATTCCCAGCTACTCCCGGAGGCTGAGGCAGGAGCATCACTTGAGTCTAGGAGTTCAAGGCCAGATTGGCAACCTCTGTCTCAAAAGAAAAAATAAAATAAAATAAAATCATAAGAAAAATTGCTTTGTGTTTGAGGCCGGCCTGGTCCACATAGTAAGTTCCAGGAGAGCCAGAGCTACATAGTGAAACCTTGTCTTGACAAACTGAAGAAACCCCTACCAAGTACCGGGCAGGGCTCCTGAGACTGCCAGTGTCTCCACAGTGAAGTCTGAGAGGCTGACAGCCCAGAGGAGCAGAAGGAGACATGCTAACTGATGGTTGTGTGAGAAAAGGACATCCGGGGACAGCTAGGGAAATTGGTGTAAAATGTGGAGCTCAACGAACAATAACATATTACTCGTGTTAATAATGGCTCATTAATTGTGATAAATGAGGCACACTAATGTGAGCTCCGACAATAGGGGAAATGGGGTGTTGGGTAACGGACACTCTCTATTATCTGTAACTTTTCTTTAACTCCAAACTCTCTCAAATTATGAAGGTCTCATTTATTTTCTCACTTCAGGAATGGATGCATGCCAGGCTGGAACTCCACCACGGAGCTACACTCCCCAGCCCTGGGGGAGATTAAAAAAAAAAAAAACCGCTTTTGAGACAAAGTCTCCTTGTGTAGCCAGCCTGGCCTGAAGCTTGCAGTCCTCCTGAGGTGATAGAACTGCAGGCCGGCACCACGACCCATGGCCTGAAATCTCTTTTTGCTGTATTTATACGTGCACATGGGGACCAGAGGGAACTTCAGGTATCATTCCTCAGGAGCTGTCCACGCTCTCACTGGCTTGAAACTCACCAGACATGTGGGGTTGGTGAGCTCCAGGGATCTGTCTCTCTCTGACTCCCCAGTGCTGGGAGTACAAGTACTCACCACTACACTTCGCTTAAAAAAATGTATTTTTCCACAATTTTACACACACACACACACACACAAACACACACACACACACACCATACTCTGATCATATTACCCCCATGAGATTCTTATTCCTGAGTCCTCTTTCTATTCTTGCTTATTTCTTTATTATTTTTATATTACTTATTTTTTTGTGGCCCACTGGATTTAATTATGGTTGCTTGCATGAAGATGGTGTGGGGTTGTTTACTTAAGCAAGGGAAACTCACCAGTGGCCATAACACTAAGAACTATGGCTCCCCCCTCACAGCAAACCTTAGTAGCTCCTTGAGGAGAGGTGGGGCTCTAGGCTCCACTCCCCTGTCCGTGATGGAGTGTTGATGGGCCCAGTCTCATGCAAGTAGCCGTTGTTGCTGTGAGCTCATGGCTGTAACTGTCATGTCATGTCTAGAAGATAACCCTCCTCTCGTCTCCCAGCTCTTACATTCCTTTCTGCCTCCTTTTCTACGGTGTTCGCTGAGCCGTGAAGGAGGTGATGTAGCTCTCCCGTCTACACTTGAGCTGCCAACCATCACTTACTCTCAGCACTTTGAGCAGTTATGGGTGTCTGCGTTGACTACCGACCACTACTATCAACGGAAGCTTCTCTGGATAACCATGAGCAGAAAAAAAGCTATGGAGAGGAGCATGCGTACTGAGAAGGCCGTTTGACACACTGCCCGTTTGGCAGGGCAGCAGTAGTAGATTCTCTTCAGGATCTCGCCAGCCCTCGGCTTTTGATGGAGTTTACAGTGCCAGGTATAGATTCCTCTAGTGGAACAGGCCTCAAATCAAATCAGAAAGTGATTGGTTGCACATTGACACCCACACCACTATTGCATCTTACCCGGCAAGTTGTTATTCCAGCTCACAGGGTTCACAGGTGTGAAAGACCACTGACTTCTTGCCTGGCCCCCACAATGGCACCTTCCTGGCTTCTATGCCTCTTACAGGCACTCCAAGTTAAATGCAAATCTAAAAATTCAAAGTTAGGATCCTCGTATGAAAGAAAAAATGTAGTGTCTTTCTGGACCTGGGTGACCTCACTCAGTATATTTTCCAGTTCCATCCATTTTTCTGTGAAGTTGATGTTCCTTTCCAGCTGATTAAACCCATGGTGTATGTGCCACATTTTCATTACTATTCATGGTTCGATGGACATCTGGGCTGATTCCAGTCCCCAGGTATCATGAATGACAGCATGAACATGAGTGTTCAAGGGTCTCTGTGACAGGATATGAGTCCTTTAAGTAAATGTCCAGAAGTGATAAAGCTGGGCCATAGGGCAGCTCTGTCATTTTTTTGAGAAAGTTCCACACTGGATTTCATAGTGGCTGCCCCACCTTACACGCCTACCAATAGTGAGTAAGGGTTGCCTTTTCCTACATCTTCACCAGCACTTGTTATCAGCTGTTTTCTTAATGACAGCCATTCCAGCTGAGGTGAGACAGATTCTTGGAGTCCTTTTCATGTGAATTCCCTTGACCACCTGGGCTTGTTAACCCACTTGCTCCAGTCCTCATGCCTGTGAATGAAGCCCTTCCCTGGCAGCCATCACCCCACCACCTAAGAATGTTTTTCAATTGCATTTCTAGTCTCCTACATGGTATTCTCTGCAGGCCACTTTGTGACCATTGCCCTGTGACAGCTGGACCCTCGGAGGCCCCAAAACAACCAACTCTGAACCATGTCAAGGAGACAGGTGACTGTTGAGTTGCTATCACTGTCTTCAACCCATTTTCTCCTTTAGAAAAGCCAGTGTCATTTATTTTTACTTGTCTAAGATTTCTGTTTGTTTGTTGTTTTGTTTTTAGAGACAGGGTTTCTCTGTGTAGCCTTAGCTGTCCCAGACTCATTTTGTACACCAGGCTGGCCTCAAACTCACAGAGATCTGCCTGCCTTTGCCTCTGCCTCCCTGAGTGTTGGGATTACAGGCATGCATACTACATCCACACCCGACTTGTTTGTTTGGAGACAAGGTTTCACTCTGTAGTTTAAACTGGCCTGGTCCATGCTCTTTAGAGCAGAGTGGCCTCATACTCTGGGTAATCCTCCTATCTTTTGCATGCTGGAACTTGCCACTCTGTATGCTTGCCTTCATCTACGTTTTAAGTAAGACTTTAAATAGAATTGTGTGTGTGTGTGTGTGTGTGTGTGTGTGTAGGTCAGAGGAGAACCTTTTGTGTTGTTCCTCATCCTCCATCTTGTTTTGATGAACAAGAGTTTCTGGTTCACTGTTTCTTGTAACAGGCTATCTAGCTCATGAGCTTCCAGCAGTTTTCCTGTCTGCATTTGCTCTCCCTGTAGAGGTACGCTGCACTCTTGCACCTGGCTTTGCACAGGTTCACAGGACCTCTACAGAAATTATCAGGCGTGCAGAGCAAGCGCTTTACCCACGGAGCCCTTAAATGGGATGTTTTCACCACCGCTCCTGTGTCATGTTTATTTATCTGGCTTGTTATTTATTGTTTGCAACGCTTCAGAATCTCCTGTTTGAACAGCCTGCAGTGCATACATTTATTGTGTTTATTTTATTCTATTTTTGCAGAACTGGGAATTGAATCTAAGGTCTTGTGCCTGTAGACAAATGCTCTTGCACTGAGTTACACCCCCAGCAATAGTAGATGTGTTTAGGCCAGGCTGCCAGTGAGAGTTCCCTTGAAGAAAAACACCAACATGATTACAATCTATGATGAATGACAAAACAGATGAAAAGAAAACTGAAAAGAATAAATACACTTCACCTCGGAGTCTTGGAGAACTACATGCTCAGAAGCTCTTTTAAAGGGGGCTTAAAAAAATCACAAGAAATGACTGAAAAGACAGCTTAGCAGGTAAGGGTTCTCGCTGTGCACACATTACATGCATATACTCGCCCCCACATGTGTAAGCACACACACACACATTCTGTATGGTGCACAGAATGACCTATGGTACTTGTGTTTTCAATTTTGAATGAGTGAGTTTATTAAGTGTACAGCAAACAGAGGTGCAAAAACAAACAGCAAGGAACAGATAGAGAGGCAGCAAAGAGACAGCAAACACCATGGAGCCAGGAGCTTACAATAGCCAACAGAGATGACTGGAGTGGCCAGACTGAGAGCAGACAAAAGGTAATGTCATCAGATAGGGGCTTACAGCATCCAGCAGAAACAGACTGAAGAAGCCTGGGGAGGCAGCAGCTGAGTTTTAGATTAAGAGTCTGGGTAGAGCACAGTTCTCTTTCTCTGAGTTCCCCTTATATTGCAATATTTTTATATTGTGGAGCAAATAAATGCAATTTAAAAAAATATTACAAGATAAGACAGTCACGGTGGCACATGCTTTTAAACCCAGGACTTGAGTGTAGAGCCAGAAGGATTTATGTGAGTTCAAAGCCATCCTGGTCTACACAGAGAATTCTAGGCTAGCCTGGTCTACACAGGGAGATCTAGGCTAGCCAGATCTATATAGTTAGACCCTGTCTCAGGTCAGGAAAAAAAATTACAAGAAAGGTCTTGCTGCATGAAAAAGACAGGGAGGGGGCCTCCAAGCAGACCCGTGCAAAGGCCCTAGGGTTCAGGGGACCTGGTTGAGGAAAGGGAATGATAGCCATCACACTTAGTTAGCCCTACTGTGTGTCAACTGACTTTAGGTGGTTGCTTGAACACACCAAACCATCCACAGCCTGAGATCTCTTCTCATCTCACCACTGTGGAGTCCTGAAGGCTAGGAACTGGGTTTGATGAGGGTCAAACCAAGACTCTGGCAAGCTGGAGCCTGTTTGAGCCTTGAGGACACTTCTGTCACCACCTTCCTTAGTTCATAACTTCCTTTTCCATGTGCAAAGCCAGGCACATGGCTTCTCGGAATCTTCTGTTGTCCGCATCAGAGTTCTGTTAGATCCTATACATCCATCCTTTGTTGCCTGGGTCTTTCTTTGTTGTTTCACCACTGAATGTGTGTGTGTGCATGTAAGAGAAAGAGAGAGACATATGCATGTTTCTGTGTGTTCACAATACACATATGTGCAGGATGTATATTTGTGTATGTGTGTGTAGGCTAAAGCACAACCTTGAGTGTTATTCCTCAGGCATCACAGGCCCAGTTTTGGAGACAGGCTCTCTCATTGTCCTGGAGCTTGCTGAGGCAGACAAAGCTGGCCGGTCTGTGAATCCCAGGGAGATATGTGTTTTGATTCTGCTAGTGCTCACACCATAGACATGTAACTACACTCTGATGCTCCCTTTTTAAATGTGTGTTCTGGATACCTGTTTTGGTTAGGGTTTCTATTGCCATGAAGAGACACCATGCCTATGGCAGCTCTTGTAACCGAAGTGGGTGAAGGGGAATGACTTGGGCATCACCACAAGGCACACCAGGAACTGAGTTGTACAAGCCAAGGCTGTAGGTCTGGTGTGTCCTCTGGTTCAGGCGGCACGCGAAAGGCTTTGCGTTCCAACTGCACCCTGGCTGTGTAGCTGATGAGGAGGCCCACTGGAGCTGAGAACCAAGGCTCCTGTTACTCTACAAGGTCCAGTGGGTTTTAGTCTCAAAGATTTAACCTTTCAAGAAACCAGAACAAAACAAAAAACAAAGAAAAAAAATGAAACTCTGGCTTTTGAGTAATGTGCATTGTTCACCAAGTTGCAGTGCTTTAATAACACTCCTTAAAAGTCAAAGTAAACTCGGTTTACGTTTATTTTCCCTTCAAAAAAAAAAAGATTTGACCTTTCTCTTCCATATTTTCCCCTTCTCTTTCCCCCCTTTTCTTTTTGTGTGATGAGGATGATGATCAAACCCAAGACCTTTTGCATGCTAAATATACACTCTACCACTGAGCTACCTCCCAGTTCCACCCAATGCTTTTGTGCAGATAAGCAACAGTGAGACAGACAGACAGACAGACAGACAGACAGACAGACAGAGAGGGTTGGGGAGGTGCCTTGGTCATTAAAGTGCTGTCCATGCAAGCATGAGGACCTGGGTTTGATCCCCAGAACCCACGTAAAGAAACCTTGCACAATAGTACATGCTTGTACTCCCAAAACTGGGACAGTAGAGAGGGCCAGATCCCTGGACAGACTAGCCTAGCAGGTGAGCCCCAGATGCCAGTGTCTAACTGCCCTGTCTAAAAGGTCAAATAGATGGTGCCTGAGCAATGACACCTGACATTGTTCTCTGGCCTCCACACCCCCGAGGACCATGCACACAGATGTCTTCTTCAAGTCCTCACTTGTCCCACCTTTTGCTTACCTTCCAAGGTCCATTGAGAATGGGCACCTGTCAAGTGAGAGGGCCACAGAGTCACTCCCGGGTCTTCCACAGCATGGCGTAGGCTCTTTCCTCCTGCTTCTCCATTTGTCTCTCCAGGCAGAGGGCCAGAACGTCACCTGACCTCAGGCACCCTTCTTTCTCTGTGGCTCCCTTCTCCTTGTGATCAGTTTCTTGTTCTGAGTTTAGATGGCCAGCTGTGCTCCTGCCATGATCCATGTGTTAATGTGTGCGTGAATTTTCTTGGCAAGAATCTAACTGTTAACTTGCTGGTTTTCAATCATGCGGACCCGAGATGCCAAGCAATGTTGCAGAGGCTCCCAGTGTTGACCCTGTGTGTGATGGCTAAAGTGTCAGTTTGACAGAATCTAGAATTACTAGGAGACAAACCTGTAGTCAATCCCAGGCTGGTGTTTGTGACTGGGTGAGTTGAGAAGGGGAGGCCCATCCTGACTGGACAGTACTGTTCCCTGGGCTGGGGTCCTGTGCTGACTAGAATGAAGAAAGTGAGCTGAGCATCAGAAACACCTCTTTATGCTTCTGACTATAGATGCAACATGACCATGACAGCTCTGTCATGATGGACTGTACCTATAAACTGAGAGCCAAAATAAGCCCTTGCTTCCTTGGGATGTTCATGCCAGACATTTTGTAACAGCAACAAGACAAGTAGTTAATGTACTCTGGGATCATGTGTGGAATATTCCTTTGTGAACAGCACTCTTTTTTTTTTTTTTTACATCTACAGTGTCACTGTACTTGTAAAACACCTCCATGCTGACCAAGAGGCCAAAGACCGTGTTGGATATCCCTTCTCTTTCCCTCCATGCCCATCATCTGAAATAAGTTTTTGTTCTTCACTACTTTTATATCCACAGAATAACTGTGGAGAAAGCCCCAGTATCTGGGCATCTCCTCCCTGCACTCTTTCCTCATACTACTGTTTCATACCACCCTGTTGAACTTGTACAAACCGAGGAGCTAACCCTGGCCTGTACCACCAGCCATCCTCCAGACTTTGGATGCCAGTGGTATGCCCACTAACTGTGCTGCTCTGTTCCAAGATCCAAGCCCGCACGCTTACAAATGCCTCTCTTGTGAAGATGCCCTGGGAGCTGACTGCTGGATAGGGTCGTCATAACAACCACAGCCGCCCACCACATCCCACAGGGCCTGTGGCTGCCTGGTAGCTTCAGGCCATTCTTCTGCATACCTCTCAGCAGAGCAGGACGCCACTCCAGCATTTTCCTTGTTGCACATATCAGGAAACTGAGGCACAGGATGCTCCCTAAGTTGGCCTGTGGGAGTGAGAACCTGAGAGCAGAGGCTGAGGACTGGCTGTGATGGGCTATAGGGCAAGAGGGCTCCTTTCTCAGAAGCAGGGCATGTACTTGGGTATTATTTGAGTGTCTTCCAGGAAATGGGCTCCTGAGGGGCCATCGTCTTTGTGTGTAGTTTTATGGTGGCAGAATCTCATGTATACAGCCCAGGCTGCCTTACAGTCATTATGTAGCCAAGGCTAAATTCCAACTCCTGATCCTCCTCTGTCCATCTGAGCACTGGGATTACAGGTGCCTATTTGAGAAGGTGGAGGAGTGAGAGAAGGAATGAAGAAATAGGGCTGGGGAGATGGTCCAGGCAGTAATAGTACTTAGATGACAACATGAGGACTTGAGTTCAGATCGTGGTGCCCACACGAAATGTTGGGCATGGTCTATGGAATACATCTATAAACTCCCCTGGGGCTTGCTTGCTGCAGACCTAGCTCCAGGTTCAGTGAGAGACCCTGTCTCAAGGGAATGAGGAGGAGGCGGTGAGCGTAAGAGCAGGACACCTGACATCTTCCTCTGACATCTGTATGCACACACATGTGAACACATACACACCATACACACAAACACACAAACACACAAACACACATAAATGCTCATACCCCCACACACACATACACACATATAGAAAAATTGAAGGAATCAATGAGAGATAAAGAGTTAGGCCCTGGGTCCATGTTCCCCACCCCCCAAATAATTACAATTTATAAAGAAAGTTTCAACCAGCCTGGAACATGCCTGTAATCCCAGTACATGGGGAGGCACATGCAGATAGAGCTCTTTGGGTTTGAGGCCAGCCTCGTTTAAAAAGCAAGTCCAAGGCTACACAGAAAAATCCTATGTCGAAAAACAAAACAAAACAAAACAAAAATCCAACCACTTCTGGGATTAAAGTGTCAGTACAAACCTGTGCATAGTGGTTGCTTGACCCTCAAAGACTTGTCTGCTCAAGAACAAGTATAGATGGGCTTTGTGGTGACCACAGCCAAATGCTTCATAGAATCTCAGGAAAGGGGTGCAGCCACATGAGCCACTCATGAAGCCCCTTCAGACCTGGGCAGGGCTCCTCTTCAGCTGAGGGTTTTGGTGGCCTAGGTGGCTTGGGTGACTGCCCAGAAGTTTAGGGCTCTCTTCTGTCTCTGAAAGGAAGCTCTTCCTTAGAGCCAGCTTTCTTGGACCCTTCCTGCCTGACAGAGAGAAAGCAGAGGTGGATTTCTGGGCCCCATCTCTGTGCCTTGCACGTAAAAGGTATTCAATAAATGTTTGATGAATGAACGAAATAATGTAATTAAGAATCAGAGAGGGCGGGGTGGAGGGAGGGAGTCTTTCAATCCTTAGAATTTGTCCCCAAGCACTCAGAAGGCCACATTTGCATACAAATAATTGATATTCTAATTACAAATCATTCCTATTGATTTATTAAGCAGATCCCCAAAGAATCTCCAGATGATAATTAGATTCTCTCTCCTTAGGGGTGAGGGCGGTGTGTTTACCTCTGTGGGCCGCCCCCACCCCTGGGCAGCATGGCAGAGCTTCATGATAAATGCTCTGAGCAGCAGCAAGCGAGAGAGCATGGGCGTCATTGCAGAGAGAGGCCTCAGGGTGCCACGGCTGCTATTGTGTTGGAGAGCACAGGCTGTGCCCACGTGTATGTCTCTGTGTGGGTAAAAACTGATGACCTTCCTCACTGTGCTGACGCTTAAGGAGGCATGTGCTCTCACAGAACAGAGAG
Source organism: Pachyuromys duprasi (assembly GCA_028658305.1). Taxonomy (NCBI): domain Eukaryota; kingdom Metazoa; phylum Chordata; class Mammalia; order Rodentia; family Muridae; genus Pachyuromys; species Pachyuromys duprasi. The sequence goes on from CM053766.1 coordinate 121,456,174, forward strand.
ACAAAGGGCAGACAGACAGTCGGGTAACCTGACTGGTCCCTCCAAGTGGCTGGGAGTGGGGCACAGACCTATCCCCACTGTGTGTGTGTGCCCCTCCTGGTGACACACGAAAGACATGACAATAATACACAAAGGCTTAAAAAATTACATAACCAGTGTGAGAAAAGCCTCCTTGGTACAGAGATCAGGAAACTGAGGCACAAGGTGCTCCAGGAACTTGCCCAAGGGGAGTGAGAGTCATTGATCTCACCGACAACTGTCACTCAGACCCACTTACACATTTTTTTTGTCCCTCATCTTTTCTGTCCAGACTGGATGGCCAACCCATGGCCTCTGAAAACAGCTGCAGTGTCCTGGGGTCCTCAGCCTTTGAAGAGTGGCTGGACTCTTGTCCAGACAAACACACATACATAGAGAAAGGAAGGAAAGTGACCGGACACAGCTCATGGCACTTTAAAGCTTGCTTTCTCCAGTCCAGTCTGCTTAGATCACTGTTCAGTGGCTGCCACCATTCTACTTTTCTATCTAGGGTTAAAATCGGGAGCCCAGAGATGATGGAACCAGAACCAATGCCAGGTTGCAGCAGCAGGAGGTCCTGTCATGTCCTCTAAGAGCAAGAGTGGGTGTTAGCTGCCCCAGCCCCCAATACCCCTTAGGACAGGCTGCTTCGGCTATTGGCAATGCTTTGCAAATAGGGAGCTCACTGATATACTTGTAGGTGTGTGGGTTGGTGCGTAACTCTGGGCATTCCTTGGGGAGGTGGAAGTGGGGTACAGTGATGGGAGGTAGGGTGGCAGAAAGGCTAGGATGTAGAATTTTGTTCAGGCTTAGACCTTGTGAGGATGTGGGCCAACACTTTGCATGGACCACTGAGGGCAGATAAGAGTGCGCTGGAGGGGTGTGCTGGTGCACAATTTTAATCCTAGCACTTGGAGGTAGAGAGAGATGGATTTCCGGGAGTCTGAGGCCAGCCTGGTTTACAGAATGAGTTCAAGGCCAGCCAGGGCTACACAGTGAGACCCTGTCTAAAAAGCAAAACACAAGTGAACTGATGGCTATCACTGAAATGGTATCATCACTTTATTAACATTTGGACCACACTTTGTCTGGGCCCAGAGGTGATTGGTGAGGAGTCTTGCTTTTATCTTGACCATGTGTTAGGCAGGGTGGTCCTCTGTGATGTCCATTCTGTGCATGTTCTGTGGGTCAGAGCACACCACAGGCAGCTGGGGCCACCAGAGGATGTTTGTCTCTCAATAGCTTGATTCTCAAGTTGCATCACTCATGTGGAGAGGAAGAGAGGGACACTTGAGGAACAGTGGCCACGTCACAGGACACAGAGGGAGTCTCACTGAGGGGATTTCACCCATCTACCGACATCTATCAGCATGGGGGATCAAGGGAGGCGGAGCTTTAAGTAAACCTGGGTAGGGCCTGTTGTGCTCCTCAGGTCCAGTTGTTACTAGTGTCAGTCATTTGTCAGTATGTGGGTTTATCAGTTCTGGTGGGTACCTCCCTGGGTCTCAAATACACTATCAGCATCCAGGCACCAAGGCATCAAGGACTAGCTCATCACCATTGGCCCCGGACTCTGAAGACATTCCTCCCTTCACAACCTTTAAATACTGTTAAACAGAAGCAGATGATTCTTAACTTGTAGCATCAGAAACCACAAAGAGAAGTAAATATCTTGTTATTTTCTTCTAGGGGAAAGGGCCCACAAAAGAGCTGTCTCCCTTTTCTTTATTTCTCAGAAGCTTAATTCCCTAGGGGGGCCCTGATTTGTTTGTGCTCTGATAATGCATGGTGTCTGTCTGGACTCATGAAGCCCTGTCCTGATTTCTCATTTATTTATCCCTCTGAGCCCGAGATGTAGGACTCTGCAGCGGCAGGGATGTTTTAACGTTTGACAAACCAAATAATAAACGATGATGGATCAGCACAGGAGAGATGGTACCAGGGAGGGGCGGGAGGCGACCTTCAGCTCTCGGTGGCAGTCAGCTGCTGGACCATCTGCACTGCTCATGGGGCTCCCCGCCTCTTCAGCTGTTCTGCCCCTTCCTGGCTCCTCTGAGCCCCCGTTCTGAGCCTCAGGTCTCCTGACGACACCCCTCCCTTGATCCTGTTACTCTCTTACAGAAAAAAAAATATTTTGTCTCTTTCTCTGCAACTTAAACATTTGTCTTTTCTTCATTTTGTGTTTGTGTGTATACATGGGCCCGTGTGGGTGTATCTTAAAAAAAATGAAGACAGCATTATGAAAAATGAGGACAAGCTTTCATATTGTTTAGGTTCATATAGAACAATAAAGAAGTGCCCCGACGGACCAGCGGTGGAAGAGGCAGGTACCTGCTGTACAGGGCTCTGTTACAAGCAATTGCAGCTGAAAACAGAGTATATATAAATTACATATGTATATGTATACATACATAAATGGTTCGGTGAATGATGTCGATTGACAGAAGCCTGGCTTCTTGTCTTAAAGTTTGCATCCTTCTCAGTTAGCAAATAAAACTATCCACCAAAATCAGATGTGGTTCCTCACATGGGTAATGCCTAGCACTTGGGAGGCAGGAGGATTGTCATAAGTTCAAAGCTAGCCTGGGTGACACAGTGAGTTCCAGAATAGCCCCAGCTAGAGCGTGAAGGACTCCCTCCCCAAGAAGAACTGTACACCAAGTCACAGAAGAGGAAACAAGAGGCTAGGTGTGGTGGGACATGCCCCAATCCCAACTCCTGGGCTGAAGGAGCAGAAGGAGGACCTTAAGGCCATCATGAACCCTACCTCAAAAAGAGAAGAGGGACCTGTCTATATTAACTCCTCTAAAATGATGTACATGCCTTAGGCAATTCCCAGCCTGGGAGCCAGTGGGAAAGGAACTTGTACTTGATGGTCTCTGAGATGAATGACTTGGGTCAGTTTCCTGCAGGGGCTTTGCAGCCAGTTAGCTGCAGGATATTGCTTGCTAGAGTGGTGAGTCCATGGATGTACTTGGGTTTTGAGATGGTTTCAGTATGGAGGGCAGGCTGGCCTGGGATTTATTCTGGAGCTCAGATGGCTGGCCTTTAACTCTTGATAATCCTCCTGCTTCAGCCTCCCAGTGCTGGGATTAGAGCTGTACAGCCCTATGTGTGGCTCTTAGCGGGACCCTTCTGTTGGTTCTGTTTGGCTCTTCCTCACCTTTGGCTGTCAAAATTTGGGGAAGAAGCAGATGGACTTCATGTCATCCTCACAGAGGCATCAGAGGCTTCCTCGTGTGCTGCCCTTTATGCAGCCACCAGTTCCATTCCATGTAGCTCCTGACCATTCATAAGCACTGCCTTTCACGCACGCACATGTCCACTGCCTGTTACTTTGAAGAGGAATTCAAGAACAGCAAAGAAAGCCTACTTGGATCCTGATTCCCTAACTTAGAGTTCATTAACAATAAGATGTGTGAAAATTTAGGTGAAAAACGCTGGGTAGGCTGTTTCATGACTGGGCAGTCTGGGTACCGAAGGCTGGTTCCAAGGGCAACCCAGCCTGTTGACAACATTCAGATTGTTCCCACCAGGTTTAACACAAATAAAAACAAAGCAGCTCCGAAGTTAAAGATGTGTTCTTATTTGTATGCAAACAAGCTCTGACCTGACCCCATCATCTGGGTGGGATGGGGGTCTCCAGTGTGGATGATAGTATACCACAGGGTCCCACTGTCTCGGCAAGGTGCATTAACCCCAAATTAACATTCTCAACTCCTTGATTTTCTCCTTTAAAAAATGTCCTTTTCTAAGGGAGTGGAGCCCTGGTAGCTTTTCCATTTTCTTTTTCGTGTATTTGATTTCACAGAGGCCTGAAACTCTATTCGACACTAAATATTAATAAAGAGAAAAGTGACCCCCTGCTCCGCTTCCTACCCCATTAGCAGTGGCATCAGAGATTGCTGCACCTCCGCGCACACTTCGCAAAAGGTGGTCTCCAAGTTCCTACCTTGTTTCCTAGGAAACGCTGAAAATAAATCTAAAGTGACTGGAGGTCTGATTAAAATCATAATTAACCAAGTGATTCATCTTGACAAGGTGTTGGCTGTAAAGGTCCCCCACACACTTTTTGCAGGCTCAACCAGCACTACAAAGAAAAGTGGTAACAGAATACTCCCAGAGAGTACGTTCTAGAAGCCTGAAGATGCCTAGCTTCCTAAACACAGCTATTTTCAGTGGGGAATCAGGACTTTCACCATTATTATTAGAAGACCACCACCCTCCAAACTTAAAGATCCATGTTTTGTAATTTATCATCTCAAAGAAATACACTTAAGTTCCAATGTAAAAAAGATCTATCCGCAAGCAACTCTGAGGTTGCCAAGAAACCTGGACAGGCAAACCAGCTGCTGTGTGCTTCCAGGCAGCCAGCCAGCTGCCTGTGAAGACACAGGCCATTGTTTTGTGCATTTAAGACATCCGGCTTGTTTGGGGTGCTGGTAATCTCTTTCTTCCTTGTGGCTTGGGCTCCTTCTGTTTCTCTTGGCATCTATAAACGACACTGGCCCCTGCATAGTGCTGCTTTGACGGGCAAGAGACTAATTTGTCCTCTTAGTATGTATTTACACTTCCCTAACCCCTTTCTTCCATGAGGATTTAAGATAGCTTGGAAAGAACTATGGCAAATGAGGAAATGAAAATAAATGTGCCCTATAAAGTTTTACACACTTGTTCCCAAACCAGCTTCTAAGCTTTATAGTGAAACAACAAAACACTTCAGTGTTTTCAAGCAACTGCAAGAGCGTGTGTGTGTGTGTGTGCGCGTGTGTGTGTGTCCAAGGGCGACTGTGGGTGTCTGTCCTTTGAGTCTGTTTGAGACAGGTTTTTCACCGGCCTAGGTTGTAGGCTGGACTGGCAGGGTTCTGTCTGTCTCTGCCTCCCTGGTGCAAGGATTACAAGCATAAACCTACCATACCTGACTTTATAAAATGGGATTCTGGGGCTCAAACTCAGGTCTTTGTCCTTAACTGAGCTGTCTTCCCAGCCCCATGTGTTTTTTTTTGTTGTTTGTTTGTTTGTTTGTTTTTCTTTTGGTCTTTTGAGACAGAGTCGTATTATGCAGCCCTGGCTGGCCTGCAATTCTCTATGTAGACCAGGCTGGCCTCAAACGCAGAGATCTGTCCCCTGTGTCTTCTAGGTGTTGGGATTAAAGACATGCGTACTACCAGCCAAGTGGCAGCGCCTGACTTTGAATTCCTCTTCAGGCTTCTACCTCCTGCGTGATGGGATTCCAGGTGTGTGGCACCACACCTGGTTAATGTTGTGCCCTGTGGATTCCCCAGGGCTTCCCACATGCTAGGGGAAACCAGACAACCACACTTTCTGTGTATCTATTGATTTTCATTAAAGTTCTGAAGGCAGGAGAGAGGTGCAGCTTTTAAAAACTTATTTTCTTTGTGTCTTTAGAGGCTCTGTAAGCCTTTTTGAAGACTGCAATGTGCAGAGAGGATTTGGTCAGCTGGTGCATTTGCTCTTCAGACCGGAGCAGACAGAAAATGAGTTCATTCAGTGCAGAGAGCAGCAAACATGGCAGCGACACAAGTCTTTAAAATGTATTGTTCTGTGGGTAAGACTGACATAAAATGTGGGCAGGTCTCTTCCATGGCATGCAGGAGTTCAGAGGCCAACTTTTAGGACTCCGTTCTCTCCTTCCACTGGTTTTGTTTGGGAAATAAGGAAGATCGTGCACACAGGAGCTTGAACAAGTATAGAATTATCTACAAAGTAGCAGGTGTCTGTCACTGAACCTCTCTCTTCAGAAATGACTGCCGCTGGCAGCGACTTCTAGACCGTAACCAGGGAGACTGAGCAGCGGGGATTCTCCTGTGCTGCTAGTGGGTTTCATGGAGGGGCATAGAAATGTGCATCTAACAAAGCAAAAACCGTATACTGATACTACATGCCTCCTGGGAGCCAGGAACGCTACTCCCAGGATTCGCCCAAGAGAACTGTTATGTGTACACCATAGAATGCTTGTCACAGGTGGGTGGGGCTCACACCTGTCATTTCAGCATGCAGAGGTGGATGGCTCTCTGTGAGCTCCAGGCCAGCCAGAACTACAGAGTAAATTCCAGGATAGCCAGGGCTAGGCTGAGAACCTAGCAAAACAAGCACCAATAAACCAATCAGACAACCAGGAATATTCGTCTACATATATACTCATAATAGCAAATAAATAATCAAACAAACAACCCCAAAACCAAAACCTTAATGCCTACAGATACAGCATGGACACATGGCAGGAGACTGTTTACAGGTAGAGTGTTCCACAGAAACATAGGTAGGAGTGAACACAAGTGCCTCGTGCTTTTCTGACTCATGGCCAGACTCAACAGTACACCTACATGGCTGCACATAGTCCATATAAAAATGTGAAAGCATTCAAAAATGATTCCGTGGTGTCAGAAACCAAAGGCTGAAGAGATGCTCAGACAGTGAAGTGCTTGCTCTTCAGGCATGAGAATCTGACTCTGATCCCTGGCATCCACGCAAAGGACATGAGTGGTAGAATGTGCCTGTAATCTCAGAATGTGCTGGGAGGTAGAAACAGCGGGATCTGTGTAATTTGCTGGCCAGTCACTTTCACTAACTCCAGGTTTGGTGAGAGACCTTGACTCAAAAACTAAGGTGGAGAGCAATGTAGGAAAACACTAATGCAGACCTCTGGCTTCCACATGTGTGTGTGCACACAGACAGGCAGGCACACACACACACAAATAGGCAGAGATGTTTCTGGGCTGGACACACCACTGTTTGGGCTGGACACAGATTCATGGTGTTTTCTGTACATGTTTATATATTTTTAAAATGAAAAACAAAGCGGCTGTCATCTAATCTGTATTAAAATTATTCACTTGAGTCACATGGGGGCTTTCAACACAATGGCTTGAAAACACAGGTATATTTTCTGTGTGTTTATTCCTGGTTAATAGAGAGACTTTCCAACAGACACTACACAGATACACCAACCTTCCACCCCACCCCACACAGATACAGCAAATGTCTGGAACTCTATATCCAAAACCTGTCTGAGATGTCTTTGGAACATGTGGCTAGAAAGATGTGAACAGTGACGGGTGTGGTCCACATAACTTGAAATCCCAGGACCTGGAAGGGTTGAATGCACTAGGCTTGGGCTGTACATGGAGAACCCAACTTAAACAAAACCAAACAAAACAAGAATTGTGATGTATGCCGCTGAACAGAGAGGCTGGATCATGCATCTGTAAACATAGCATTTTATTAACAAATGTTTGCACCATTCTTAACACAGATTTTATAGTGACAGGGCATGCTACACTCTATCAAAGCATACGATAGAAGTCAAGCTGAAGGAACACTGTTCCAAAGTATGCCAGGTCTCCCATCTGCAAACAGAAGTACACAGAAGAAAAGCCTTACAACAAAAGCCAAAGGCAAACAAAACAGACACCATACAGTTTACATAAACTTAGGTCCAGCCCAAGGTCAGACTGTAAAAACTGTCATCAAAAATCCATACAGGCTTAGCAAATCCTCATTCCAGTATTGTTACAGGTAACCAGGCAGTACGTCATTGGTTGTGAAGCCGCGGCTCTAAGTTCAGGCTGTTCAGAGCTACCAGGCTTGAGAAACCAGGAGCAAGTCGATTTTTATAAAGATGCTATTATAAAAGGCACAAGTCGCTTACTCCTTGCACTGGGTCTTGACAAGGATGGCACTTTTAGAGAAAAAAAAAGATTGCTGGTACACGGGCTTAGGTTTTCTTTTCTCTCTAGATGTCTGATTTGGACTTTTAAACTCTTCAACAAGTACTCTCTTATAAAATCTGTGGAGTTACTACTCTTGAGCCCATCATCCTGCCACTGGCGACAGATCATATTCTGTCACTCAGTTGTGTTTGCCTTGTGGACTCATGCTGCCCGCTGCCTTTCTAGAAGTCCTGGGGGCTCTTTAACCCACAGAGAAGGGCATGTCATGTGTGCTGAGGTGGCTGGGCCAGGGTGCCTGAGGGAGAGCCCACAGAAAATGAGAGTAAGGCAAGAATTCAGCGTCCATCATACAGAAGGCAGGCTGTAACTTCTGAAGGGCAGAGCAGTGATTGATGATGGTATGAGTGACTCATGATGTAAAATGATGGAAAGACTGAGTGGGACAAGTTAAAAAAAAATTCTTCCCAGGGCAATAAAGCTCTGTCTAAATAGCACAACAAATAGCTTAACAATAGAGCCATGATCAGCTGCTCTGACTGCCCTGCTGCCAATCATTCTCTCCCCCATCAAGCTGACTGGTCCCTCTGACATCCTGAGCATGACCCAAGTTGAGAAAGTTTCATGCACCATGCAGTAACTTTAAACAGGAAAGGGAGGGAAAGAAGTCCCAGCCTTGCTTCCAAGCTCTTCCAAGGTGTAAAATGGATTATTTAAGTATAAGTGCCAAGTGTTCATGATGGTCAAAGAACGTTAGGGCTAGTCCTCAAAGACAACAGTATTGTGGGCAGTGCCTGGCAATGGTGTGGAGTAGAGGAGAATGGGGCAGACTCCAGTCTGGTTGACCACCTGACTCAAGACCTGCCTCATGGAGTAGTGGATAAAGCAGACAACTTGGCTTTAAATGTTTGGGGCCTCTGCCTCTTTGGCAATGTTAGTTCTCAGTAAAGATCATGGGCCCTGCATGCAACATGATATTTTAAAGACAATTCCCTCGAATGGACCACAGCAAACAACCTGCCTCTAAACACTGGAAAGTTCCTCAGTCAAGAAGTGGCATGAGGAAGCTAGCAGGCTGTTTCTACTGTGCGATTAAGAAGGACATTTAGACCCACAATTGAAAACTGTCAATTAAAGAAGGCTCTTTAAAAAGATCATTATGGTCTTAGGACCCCCCACCCCCCCATTAATTGGCAGATAGAGCTAGGCACTTAAGTCCTGTCTGTGGAGAGCTACCCCAGTTTTTTGTTTGTTGTAATTATGCAGCATTTTGATGAGACACTGGGCACCATAAAATGAACTCACAGCAAATTAAAACATTTTTTCCCTTAAGTTTGTTAGACATTATGGTTTTAATTTCACCATCTACTATTTATATATTCTAATCTTGCTACTGAAAATGTTCAACATAATAAAAGGAATCGATGGAAGGTCTGAGATCTTTTCATTATTAAACTTCTGAATCCTTTTGTTTTGAAGCCAAAATATTCTAGCACATCTATAATTGATTACTCTCTGAAAGGAAAGAACACAGATATTAGTTATTTCTGATAGTACAGACCATCAAATTAAACTTGATCTATGCTGGTGGAAGTCCTAGCTTCAGAGAGTAAATCACTCTCCTACATGCTAAGAGCACCCTGAAGGACGAGCTGAGAAATACGGCGATTCCAAGCTCTATTCATTTGCCCTTCGCAGTACATCTAATGAACTTCATCACAGCAGGTCCCTCACTCATCACCTTCTGAGATGCAGAAGGGAGGCTCCTGAGAAGTATAATACCCTTCTAATATTTTTTAGACTTTCATTTGCACATAAAACAGGACAAATGCCCTGGAATTCCATTAACATTTCTCGAAAATCAGATAATCAAATTGCCTGGTTTTCTATTACTGGAAGCCAAGGCGAGCCAATCTGCTGTCACAGGAAATTCACCGAGGTCACTCCTCTACGTCTCAAGCTAAATTCTACCTGACCCTCCTTTCCTAAAAGTGCAGTGTTCTTGTTTATCTTCTAAATAATTTGCTGCTCAGAATATTTTCAATTATGACATTTACTAATGTGTGTAAGGACATGCGTGGCAATCAGAGAACAACTTGTGGGATTCTCCTTCTACTAAATAGGTTCCGGGTATTGAATTTGTGTCATCAGCCTTGGCAGCAAGTGCTTTTACCTGCTGAGCCATCTCACTAGCTCCATTAAAAAAAAAAAATCATATTCACAGGCTATCTTAAGCATCATATCATTGAACTTTTTTTTGTTTGTTTTGATAAGCCAAGGAGACCAAGGAAGGCATGGCTGACGAACTGAACCTCGAAGGTACACCTCATTTTGTCCTTAAAACCTGATGAGCTGGGATTGGAGATTTAGCTCAGTGGTAGGGCACTTGCCTAGCAAGCACAAGGCCCTGGGTTCCATCCTCAGCTCTGGAAAAAAAAAAAAAAAAAAAAAAAAGACTAACAAAAAGACCAAAACCAAACCAAAAACAAAACAAACAAACCCCAAACTGATGAGCTATTAAGAGGCAGAGGAAATCAAACAAAGATTGTACTGCTTATCCCTTAAAAACACATGTAAATGAGGGCTTGCAAGGCATTCCATGACCTAGCTCCCACTGCCATTCTGCACTCACCAGTCAGGACGAGCAGCCCAATGAGTCTAATGTGAAAAGCCAGCCTGTCTGGCTGCTGTGTTCTGAAGCAGGAATGGAGGTCAGATTGGAGTTAAGGGGTTCCCTAAGTGAGAATTCCCTCATGACTCCTACAGGGTCCTGCAGACACAGGGCCTGGCTATAGAGACAACACAGTGTGCTATCTTACACTTTGAGGGTCTGTGGGTCATAGTCTCTGGGGGTTCTGACTGAGTGAAGTGCTGAGATGAACCCTGTCCACTTCATTTGTAACAGGAAAGGACACAAGGCAGTGAACTGTTGACATCTGGGATGCGGAGGTGACATGTTGGCATGCACTGTATCCCAAACCGAATCTACCCATTCAAACATGGCACCCTTGAAATACAGCACAGCAGATTCTCTGGAGTGCTAGCAGACAGCTACCTACAAGGCACCTTCAGTATTGTATCTCTTAGAGCTTTAGAAAACCCCCAAACCCACTTTCCTCCTGGAGACAAGGAACAGATCTAAGACAAGAATTTCTAAAATTAAATGTGGGTCACCCCCCTTTCATATATTAAAAAATCCAGAGGACAGCTAATCTTAACAAAGACACTGGCCTCTCCTAAGAAAATCTCGAGACTTTGACCTGGGTAGGCATTGAAGGAACAGGAGCACAATGAGAGGAGGCGGGCACTTCAAACATCATCATAAATGGGGAACAAGGACCTAAGCTATTTTAAAAGGAATAAATCTCTCGGCTGCCATGTACAGGGCTTGTCTTGGCTGCAGTTGACAGGCAGGCGATGGCGTTTCACTGGGAACCAGAAGGGCTTGTTGGTAGGTGTTTCTTTCCAATCACTTCTCACAGAGTTTACACTGAAGGACACTTAATCAGACTCTCACTTTATGTTCTTTTAATCACCAAATGATAGTTAATTAGTTATCACAGAATCAGAAAAACACTTATGTAGAAGGAGAGATGGAGAGACAGTGGCTCCTAGGATCGGACACCTGCAAAGAGCTTATTTCAGTTTCTCTGAAAGAGATCAATACACACCGGCAGTTAATTAAAGATCTTCCCCTTCTGTTCAGTCTTCAAAGCTTTTAAAAATGGCTCTGCATCATAAGGGAACCAAAGATTTTTATGGAGAGGGTATGTCTTAATGCCTTTGGAGTCTGGCTATTTCTCTTAAGAAACAGCCGGGGGGTGGGGTGGGGGGGGAAGGAATGTATTCCTGCTTAATCTAAAACGTGGTCAAAATAAAGCACTATGTCCGACTACATTTTAATATGCATAAGGAAAAAGTAAGTGGCAATCTCCCTGTGTTCACCGAGCAAGAAGGGTGGGCCTGACGGAAATCTGCTGTCACTGAGCAGTACATGATACCACAAGCAGCACTGTCCCTTTGTCTCCAGGACAGACTGGTGACAGAGAGGCTGAGGAAGACATGAACACAGAGTCCATGCTTCTCATCCTGTTGATAAGACTTGCAGCCGTGACCAGAGTCCCTCCCTGCTTGTGACATAAGAGGGAAGCTAGCTAGAGAAGCCAGGGCTCACAGAGGAGCGCAGCAGGGGATGCAGCAGAATACAACGAGGCAGAGGTGCTGCCCTGCACATGGATGTGCCATGGCTTCCAGAATGGACCCGACTCTTCAGGTCAGGAATTCATACCAGATTTTGGTGAGATGAGTTCACACATGGGCAGCCTCGTCCACATGAGGCAAGCAGCTTTGTTTTTGTTTGTAGAGAAGGTGACAAGGCCACACTCAGGTCGGCGTCACCTGGGCTGCCGGTCTGTTAAAACCTCTCCATTTTAAGCGTGTAGGGGAGGGGCACAAAGTAGTAACAATTGTTTTTAAAAGTTTTGACTGTTCAGTTAAGGACAGCTCTGAAAACACAATTTGGTTTGAAATTCAAGCTGTTTCATTTCCTATTTAATCTTGTAAATTTCCTTCCCTTACAATACTCGGGCTGGAAGGGCGCCAAATTAGGCCAGGAACAAATTTCTAGCAGCTTCACTTGGGTGCTTTATTTTTAGATTATATTAAAAACCTCATTAGGCCCCTGAGGGAAAAGAGTGTAAAGCACTAACAGAGGCAAGAGAAAGTAAAGGAGGGAGAGGTGAGCCCGGCTGTTGGTAAGCAAAGCACTCTTAGAACAGTTGGTCTGAGCTCGCTGGAGGAGCTAAGAAGCGCTCACTCTCGCCCCAGGTGAATGACAGGTGCTGGGCTCACTCTCGCCCCAGGCAGGAAGGACTAGTCAGGCTTGTCAAGGAGGCATATGTCTTTATTACCATTTCCAGATGGGATGCAGAAGGGCGAGGGGAGAGAAAGGAAGCTGCGAGCTAAGTGCTCCATGCTTCTGCACAATGTAAATGGGCTTCAGAGTTTCCTGTGGACAGGCTGAAAGACGGGTGGGATCACGTGAGACTGGGCACAGGACTAAATGAGTACTGAAAGGAATTCAGACGTTAATAATGTATTTACATAATTTATAATTTTTAAGCAATGGTCTCATAAATATAGACTACAAATTTACATATGCTAGGTAGCACATACTTGTTCTTCCCACCAAAATACCTGGGCCACAGGAAAACAACAACAACAACAAAACACCACCAAAAGAATCATTTCCTTTGTTCTTTCTCTCTTCTTTTGAAACCACTGCTCATCAGTTTAGACACATGCAACTCAACTGGATCCAGGTACCTTCTCCACACCATTACCTGGACCATGAGAGCTTATTTAGAATGGTAACAATAAATCTAATGTGTATGGTAACACATTCAGGGTCAGAAGCAAACCCAAGGTGAACCAGGCAGCTGCTGCTGCTGTTGCTGCGGTATTAATTTTCTATGCGTGAAAGTGCTTTAGAGATGGTGGACTCTGTCCCAGGAACAACCATCCCTCCCATTGTGGTCACTTTGCACATCTTAAATGATGTGACTTTGACACTAGAGATGAGGACCTAGGAGATGAACATCTCCACAGCCTTTCCCTTAAGATCCATGAAAGTGCACATTTCCCTTTACAAATAATACATAAAATCCTGATTACAAGTACCAGCAAGTCAATCCTACCACCCATACATCAGATGCTCCTTTTAGCTAGGTCAACAGCCAAGGATGTGGTCCCTTTGCATGCCAGAGTCCATCGACAGAAGTCTGCATTTGGAAACACCCACTGCAGTCTTCCAAGAGAACCAAACAGCCAGTTCCTCTGAGTCCTTTCGTATCAAGAAAACTCTCGAGCACAAGGCAGCTGCCAATGGCAGGGCCTGGCTCTCCTGCAACATCCAGGACCACCTGCTTCTTCATCAGGGTGGGGCCCTGGGTCGTCAGCAGCAGCTTCGCTTTGGCTCCGATGGCTGTCTTCGGAGTTTGAAGCCCTTGCCGCCAGACGCCGGGTTGGCATCAGTGGATGGAATTCTTCGACCTGCACCAAAGTGAGGGGAGAGGAGGGAACAAGCTTTGATTTCCTAATCTGTTCCTTCTCAGACACTATTTTGACAATGCAACACGACAATTTCTTCCAGGTAAGACAATGGCAATGCATTATGGCAGGTCCATCCAAGTAAGAGAATGAATTTGACCAAGATGACAGGGACAGAGTGTTCCTGTTCACTCTGATCCAGCATCACCTAATGCTGAGCCCACAGGACACCTACTACAGTGAAGAAAAAAACATTGCCACAGCACCAGAAGCCACAGGTTTTTCAGATGTCACCAACTCTTAAACTAACATCTTCTATTTCTATTCCAGGATCCAAATAAGGATGCCAAATGGCATTTAGTAAACTTTTTAAATAAAAAAAAAATCAGACTGAAAACATTTTTTCTTGACCCAGTAATGCAGGCATGCTAAGAACAAAACAAAACAAAACAGAACAACAACAACAACAACAACAAAACAGGCCCTAGCCCATGTCTCACGGCAGAGGCCACAACAGGGGTGTGGAAGCTCCCACTGTACCCAGCTCCTCTGCCTCCAGGATGGTCTCTTCTGGTGCACAATGCACTGCTGTTGCTCTGAACAGCTGAGCATGTGCCTTATCTCCTAGACTAACCACTCCTCTATGACGGCTGTAGATCCCTAGTACCTTGGCATACTGCAACTACATGGGGGGATTAAAGAGAAGGAGAGGAACCAGGGCATTGTTCTACTTCGGGGCATTTATCTGACATATGCACCACATTCCCAGTGTACTACCTAGTGCAATTTAACATTTGACAGGTGCTGCCAAGCTGCTTTCTGAAGAGCTGTGGCATTTCATCTCTCATGACATCAAAGGAGAGGGCAGGCTTCACTTTACAGCTCTGTGAGGCTAATGTCAACTTGGAAAAAAACCTTACTCACTGTCCACCTACCTGGCTGACATGGCTCAAGGGTGCTTCTTGTACGAAGGCTTTTCTAGCCTCCCCCTTCTGAGCTACTCCAACACCTCCCATACGACAAAGCACCAAGACACCAGCAGCATGTTGGACTTGTTTTCTGTGTGACTGCTATCCTCAAACTAGACCCTATGCCCTACTTTCTGTCTTGCCTACTTTCCACTGTGGTACTCTCAGATCTCTATGGCACAGCACCAGGCAGAGAAGCTGTCTGTCTGTCTGTCTGTCTGTCTGTCTGTCTGGTGTCTAAACAAAGAATTGACAACAGGGGCATCTTCTGACATCAGCAAGGCTGAGAGACAATCCCTGACAACTCTCTGGATGTGTCTGCAAAATCTTGAGTCATCCCCACTGTGGGCTTTAACCTGTGTAGACAGAACATAGTATTACTTCTACATGGAAGAAAGTGTTTTACAACTTTCCAAATACACTGTAACACTGCTGTGAACAAATCACTAAATATAGTTAAAAGCCTCTTGAAGGTTCTTGTCATTACGGTTTTCTCAATAAACGGAAACGGAAATACAGCTGGTACCACAGAGGCAACTGAAATGTGACAAAAGATTTTCAAATGTGTTTTAGATATCTTTATGGTCTGGGCACAGCCAATGGTTTCATAATCAGGAACTATGCTGACCATAAAGCAAAGTAAGGACAAACTGAATTTAGTTTAGGTTAAGAAGCCCAGTTCACTGCAGGACTGTAGTTCAGAAATCAAACCAAAGGGGAAGGTATTTCCAACACATATAATCAACCAGGGACTGATACCCAGAATAAAGCACAACTCATTAGGAAGGTGGGTGGTGGCTCGGTAGGAAGGCAGGCAAGAGGTTAAGAGGGCACCAGCTACTGTCCAGGTGGAAATCTGTAGGCAGACAGGTACTCAGCTTCACGGCAGAGGTCCTGCCTCTCCTACAGATGAGAGGGAAGAAACCTCATACACCACTGCTGTGGGCAGCAGCTGGCACAACTACCACTCTGCAAACTGTTTGGCAGTAAAGCCACAGGGAACACATGCAAATCTAATGACGCGGCAATCCTTCTCTCAGGCACAGAGATACTGAGCAAAAATGCATCCAGATGTTCCCTAGAGGACACAGGATGTTCAACAGTGCAGTCTGCAATAGCCCTAAGTCAGAAACAACTGCCCAATGTCTGTCAACAGCAGGAGGGACAATTATACTATAAACAGTCTCCATTTCTTCCTTTCCCAACTTTGAGTTCTGATAATGACAAACACCAGCCCTGAGAATGTATCTTTTGCAGGTGCATGGGATGTACAATATAAGCACATGAAATAGAGCAGATCAGATACAGCATATATGAAGTCCTGGGTTCAATTCCCAGCACCATCCAGACCATGAGGCATGGTTGTACAAGTGTATTCTTAGAGTCAGGAGGAAGACAAAGGAGGCTATCAAAGTCATCCTTAGTCACAGAGTGAGTGTCAGGTCAGTCTGGGCTACAGAAGATGGAGACAATGGAGGAGATATAGCAGTAAAGTGCTGGTACAGCCTTTAATCTCAGCACTTGGGAGGAAGAAATAGGTAGATACCTCTGAGTTCCAGGCAAGTATGAGCTACCTAGTGAGATTTTTGTCTCAACAAACAAACAAACAACAAAAACAAAACACAGGAAACAAAAGCAACTGAAGAGCTGTCAAGAAGTAAAGATGATTTCTTTCTCTGTAAGGTTCCCATCTCCTCGTCCATGGTCAACTCTTCTCAGTTAAAGGAGTACACTATGTGTCTGCCTCTTTCTCTTTGCAGTGTTGGCAACTGAACCCACAGCCCTGGATGTGACAGGAAAGTCACACCACAGGGATACACCTACTTATGAGGTTTTGCTATAAGGATTTGTTGTCCATAAAGCCTACTACCTGTTATCTTTAAAACTAGAAAAAGCACCCACAACAAAGCCAGGAATAGTTTCAACACATGACATGCTTCATACAGACATTCAGAAAGACCATTAAGATTCCTTTTAAGAATGAACTTCGGCTACTGCTAGTTAGGATCACCGTATCTTAGACATGAATTGAAGAGAACTGCTTGAGTGTGCCAGTGGTAGACCACTGGCTGTCTGCAAAGAACTCTTAAGGTTTAAATGGCTAAAATGACAGAATGGAGCAAACAGAAAAATCCACATCTCCGAGCCATCTAAACTGTCATGTGTATCCAAGTAGATGTGTGGACTCAGTTGTAAATTCTAGTAGTTGGGAAGCTGAGGCAGGGGGACCGCTTTGAGTTCAAGCTTGAGCTACAGAGTAAGGCTCTGAGACTCTGTCTCAGAATAAAAACACAAAATGAAAATAAAGCAGCCCTAAACTTCAGATCCCAGAGAGGTCCAACCTCTGCAATAGGCCTAGCTGACGGTACCAAACCACAGGCCTGATCCCTTGGACAGTCCCCATAGGTCCTGCAATGCTTTACATTCACCTTCAATAAGGCCAAGAGCTCTTCCAGCTTCCTGCTACTCTGGATCTCAACCTGAGGGCAGTTGATAGGCAAATGCACTAGGCTTGGATGGCTACTCCGGCCATCTGCGAGCTGGCTATGTTCAGTTAAAGCAAATCATCCAGCTCTCATCCACTGCCTCAAAGAGACCTAGCCCAGCCATCTTCCTTCATCAGGCCTCAGCTTCTAACTGTCTTCCCAGAGGGGCTTTCTGGGACAGTCTGCATGCATTCTTACATCTACCTCAATTGCTTTCTTCATATCTCTTATTATTATCTGAAATGATCCTATTTATCTGGAGCTCACTCCTGACTCCCTCAACAGAATGTACGCTCTAAGGGAGCAAAGGCTGCGTCTATCTTCTTTAGGCTGATCCCTTGAGTCTGGAACAGTTCCCAATAAATATTTTGATGAATTTGAATGAAATGAATAAACACAGATGCAATCTACAGAGAGTCCCAAAGGCATGAGGCAGCCTCTCTTTCCTACCATCTATATTCTAACACTCTGAAGGAAGAGAAGGGGGAAGAGGACTGACCCTTTCCTTGCCGAGGACTAATTTTTGAGGTTTTCTTAAGACAGACCACACACACACACACATTTCATTTCCCTTGAGTTATTTTGTCCTTTTTCCGCCTAGAAACCTTTAGTATTTTTAACTCTGTGTATGTCTACGTATAGGTATGAACACACAAGTGTAGCTGGGTGCAGAGGCCAAAAAGAGTTGGCTCCTCTGGAGCTGGAGTTACAGGTGGTTGTGAGCATTATGTGGGTGCTGGAAATCAAGCTCAGGTCCTCTGGAAGAGCAGTGTATGATCTCAAGCGCTAAGCCTTCTCTCCAGACTCTATTTTGCTGATTTCTGATGGTCTGAGATGAGTAACTGAAACACATTTAGAAGAGAACAGGAGGTGGCTTTGACACTGAGAGGCATTCTCTCTGGAAAGGTGCTCATTACCAAGCAATACCCAGAAACTCCACCATGACAGAGACATTGGTTGTTCTTATCTGTTCAAGTTTCCTTTCATGGACACAGTCTTAGAGACTGTACCCAACAAGGTTAAGAGTCTAACCACAAAGAAAATAATGTTTATGTTTGCCCTGAACAGAAGAAACGCCCAAGATGCAGTGATACTTACTAATTTCTATAAAGAGTTCATTTATGTTTATTGCATTTTTTGCGCTGGTCTCTACAAAGATGGCATGAATGGAATCAGCGTAGTCCTTAGCATCTCTTTCCATGACTTCTCTGGAAGGCAACAATTGCTAATCAGAGTTTCTGCACCTGAGGACCTCGCCCACTCCCCACCCCCCTTGACAACAGAAGGATATCTCCATCAGCTGTGACATGAGCCCAGAGAGACTTTCCAGTTACATGATCTTCCTGATAAGATTTTCTACAAGCACTATATTAAACAACCCTGCCCCACCCCCAACAAAACAAAAGCAAGGCTCTAGGAATCAGACATAGTGCATAGAAACTGTCAATAAATGCACCTTTTTTTTTTCAGGCCTGTCATAGCAGCCTGGGGAGGTGATGATTTCAGATAAAGCCATGTGTGATACCACCAATGTCTGAGTAAATCACACAACTGTCTACATGTAATATAATTAATTCCAAATGCCTTAAGTCTTCATTTTAGCTTGAAACTTCAGGGCCAACCATGTAACAGAAGACATTTTTCAATGTCAGAGATAGGATCAAAGCTAGACTCTTCTGCTGGATCTGGCTCATTGGAGAAAGAACACCTCATCGGCACAGGAATCTGGTGCCCAGAAACTCACCTGGCGTCAGTGAGATCGCACTTGTTCCCTGCAATGGCAACAACTATGCTGGGGGGGCCGTGCTGGCGGAGCTCCCTCACCCAGTTCTTCAGCGTTGAAAATGTCTCCTGCAATACGAAGGGAGAGTAGCTAGAGGCCTGAGCAACAGATGATGGCATCTAAGAAGAAATGAATAAAGTCTTACTTCTTTTGTGATGTCATAAACGATAATGGCTGCTGCTGACCCTCGATAGTACATCGGTGCCAAGGCACGAAACTGCAGAGGGGAGAAGAAGCAATGAAACTGGGGTGGCCAGTTAAAGATGTCCTCTTACAGACTTTGAAGTCCATTATCCCTACACAAAAGGTAATTTTTCTCTGAAGCCACAGAAGATGACATACCACTTTACAGCGAAAGAACCCGTAATTACCAGAGGCAAAGACTGACTGTAGTGCCAGAATGTCCCACAAAATAGTCTAGAAAACAGCTTATTAGGAACTGATTATGGGGCAATAAGCAATTGTTTCAGCTAGAAAAGCTTTTTAATTGAACTCAATGTTGTAATTCCCAAATTCATTTGTTGAATAGTCCTTTAAACTTTGGCTTCCCAAACTAAGGAGATAAAAACCTCTCTGTAAACAGATAAGCGGCTGCATTCTGGGTGTTGTAGAGACAACATTGTAATCTACATGTTGACTCTCCTAGACATGAACACATTTAAATTCACTACTTAAATGAGTTTGCTAGTTGCTTTTCTGACATCTCCGTGTGCAGGTCTCATCTCTCTTCCACAGTGTCACACTGTAAACACAGTTGCCGCCTCCTCCCACCACACACTAGAAAGGGATACGGAGAGGAAAAGGACCATCCTCAAAGCAAGGGTAATTCAGCGGGCCACTTCCTTGGAGGAGTGTGGGATAGAAAATGAGAAGCCCTTTCCTCACTCAAGTCTGGGTCTAGAGCAAATGTTTCAGTGTGGCTCTCGTCCCCCATACCTTCATCTTACATCCTGACTTTGACATCTGATCCCCAAGAGTGATGCAACATCCATGTACTGCCACTTGCTCCTCAGAGAGCATTGAAACATACAGAACACACACAGCATGCCTGTGTGTCTTCAATGTCTTGAAGCTCATGGTCACCCCTTCTGATAAAGTAGTGGCATTAGGACTGCAACCCCAGGAGAGAAGATGAACGGCCGCCATGGCCCTTGTGCACTACCAGTAACCAAGAGGTACAAACCAGGCAGTCTCAGTCCTCTCTGCCTCCACAAGCATTTAAAATGTTGGACTTACTGCACAGTCTAAGAGAACGAGATGGTGGCATGCAGGCACAATTAGGATCATGGCCCTACCTGTCTCCACTGTGGATGTATTTGTGATGGCAACATCCTTTAGAGGGTCATTTCTTTCTCTAAAGATTTGTAAGGTGAAATTCACACCAAGAAAAACAGATCACAAGTCTACAGTATGTAAGTCAACAAAGACAAATCCCCATGTAGATGCTTATCATAGAGACAAAGCATTTCTGTCAACACAGACAATCCCCAAGATTGTCTTCAACTCTACTGGTAGAGGGAACACAACCACAGTATTTTTAATTTTTTTCCTTTTGCTTGTACTCTGGATGAACACACTTTCCAATTTCCCTCCTCTGAGCACATTTCTTCAGCCACCACGGTTGAGGTCTCACGGCAGCTGTGCCACCTTTGCCGGCTCAGAGGGCGCTTGGTGCGCTTGACATCTATGAATGAATGTACCTGCTGTGTCTGCACACAGGTCTAGGGCTTTGTTGCAAAACTGTTCAAATTTTTTAAAATGGCCCTGTTCCCTCTACCACAGTAAGTTTTAGTATCCCAGGCTGGTCTTGAATTCATGGTGTAGCCAAGGAAGACCCTAAACTGTGGACATTCCCGTCTCAGTCTCCTGACTGAAGGTAAACTACCACACCTGGCTTAAATGGTGCCAGGGACCAAGCTCCAGGCTGGCTGCATCCTGCCCCAACTAACTAAGCTTAGCTTGTTAGTTATACTCTTCTGCATTACTTACTAGGGGGCCATTCTTGCAACTAGTCCATTGCTATTTTAAATGTATGCTTTCTAGAAAACATCAGAACCTTACATGAACCTAATCTCACATGTGGTATCTTACATGAATCTAAACTCTTCAACGTTATCATTCTTTGGCTGCTGCTGCTAAATGCTTTAAATGCACACTGTTGAATGAAATAGCTAGTTGTCTAGAAGTTGTGAAGAACAAAATAAATTATGATTTTCACCTTCTATCACCTTCAGTAATCATTATTTCTTTCTTTAGGATATGAGTAGCCATCTTTGGGGCTTAACTCTTTGCTTTTACTTTCCCAAGACTATTTTCATTTTGTATCTGGAAGACAATTTTGGCAGATGGACTTGTTTGCATGCCCAAAGTATGCTAGAGACTCTGCCCATTGGCCTGCCTACACTGTTTCTGTGAGAAGTCAACTCCCCTCATACTGTTCTCTGGTATATAATATATCTCTGGCTGATTGAGGACTTTCTCTTTCTCTTCAGCTTTTGGCAGTTTGACTAGGGTCCATGCTGTACTTAAAGGTTTGCTGAAGCTGTTAGAATTTAGAGCTGATTTTCACCAAAATGGAAAAACTGGATTCAGTCATCAATACTGAAATACTGGCTTTACTTTGCACTCCTATTGCTCATTCCTTCTTTCTGGGTGCTGGTTCTACTCTAATCAGCTGACCAAGCCTCTATGTTGCTGAGACTATCCAGACTTTCCTGGCCTTTCCTTTTCTGTGTTTCTAAGCAATCTATTCTGTTATCCACCCAGCCAACTTTGCCTCTTGACACTGTGGCTTTAAATCTTAGCATTTCCACTTCCTTTCTGCTATAGACTCCCATCATAGTGTTGTCCTCTATTCTCACTTTCCCACACATAAAACAACTGTAATGGCACATTGGCCAGCTGCCACTGTCATGGTGAAGAGTGGTAAGTAACTCTTACCATCTTGAGACTGTGTTTGTACAGTCAGGATTGCTCTATTTGGACTGGATCTCAAGTCCAGGACACTGTCTCTCCTCTGAATGAGATTCTTCATCAGAGTGCTTAAGGACTTTACCAAAACTCTCAAATGTGGTGGACTAGGTTTAAACTCCAGCTCTGCTGTACGAGGAGCTGTGAATCTTTGCTGAGCCTCGCTGGGTTTGCAATGTCTTGTCCGCACTTTCACAAAGGCATTGGAGGGCTTCTGAAAATTTAGGGCTTTCCTTTCTGGGACATGGCTTTCCACAGCTCGATGCTTTCATCCAGCACCTCTAGCACTCTCAGACAATGTCTCCCACTATCATAATTTACATTTCCTGGCCAGTCACTGGTAGTGCATGCCTTTAACCCCAGCACTTGGGAAGCAGAGGCAGGTAGATCTCTGTGCGTATGAGGCTAGCCTGATCTACACAGTGAGATCCAGGACCAGCCAGGGCTACACAGAGAAACCCTGTCTTGAAAAACAAAACACAAACAAGAACTTTCCTGCTTGACTCCTTGCTGCTCTGTGCCACACAATTGGGAGCAAGCTGGGTCTGTCTGTGAGGCCTGGACCATGCCAGCATATGCCTTGGTCACTCCTTGTTTGGTAGCACTTTCAAAAAACTACTTTGTAAAGTCTGAGCCAACATTTACAAGCTAGTGTGGCCCTCATGAGCTACACTCCAGTGCTGACTTTGAAAGTCTCCCCTATTCTGGTAAAGAAAGAAAACTGACACAGATAAAGAGATTCCAAAGATGTCATCCCCAAATCTGGCTCTAGATTAGGGGACAGCAAAGTTTCCCACTGTGGACCAGATAAGAAATAGCCTCTGATTTCTGTCACAGTATTATCGTATTTTCATCACCAGGATTACTACTGTAAAGTAGAACAGACAAGCATGGTTGTGTTTTAATAAAACTTTATTTACAAGAGTGGGTGGCTGGTTCAATATGGCCCATGGTCTGCCATCCCACATGTTCTAGATGCTTCTAAGTGCTCCTTGTCCCAATTTAAGCACTAACAACAACTGCTTATGCAAATCCTATGAGAATTGGTCGCCTTCATGTTCTTCACCTCTGTGGAACAGGCAGCCAGAAAAAGCACAGGAGAACATAGGGTTGTAAACTGTGATAGATGTGGCTGAGAAGCCTTCCAGACAGTCAGTTAGGTTGCACTGGGGATGTTATCCTGCATTCATGGTGTATTTGTGACATGCACTCATGGTAGCAATCTGTGTATGTGCTGGGGGTAAGTGGCACAAAATGAGCTCACTCAAATTGTAAACAGTGGACAAAGGACTCACAAATGCTCAGTCTTAAGAAAATATATTTAATCGTTGAAACAAGTTTCCTTTGAGAAACTTCACACTTATTATTAGAGCCAAGAGCTGATGTTTAGAGAAGTCTGAGTTGGTCAGGAGACAGTGTGGTGAGCTGCTTCTGCTAGGGATGTAGGAGAGCTCCACATGGGACCTTTCATTTCACAGTGGACTCTCATACTCCTCACAGAAAACAGTCACTTTGAAAAAACATCTGAGGGTTCCAGTCTGTTTTTCTAGGCGCTTCTTAACCTTTTGATATACAAACCATTGTCTTCTTAGCACTTCTTTCCTTTTAACGGAGCAAGCTCCCTCAGTCAAGGACTCACATACCATTCAATTTTTACTTGCTTTCATCGACTTAGTGAAATCACTTTACGGTATGTTGAAACTTGTCAGAAAACCCATCATTCAGAACGACACGTGGCAACTGATGTGAGGGTCAAATGGGGAGAACGTTTGTTCATCAAAAAGCCTTTTCATTGTGTAATGGTTTCGGGTCCCCATCATGAATCTCAACACTACAGAGCTAAGCAATAAACACGGTAACATCAGAGACTTAATGCTGGAGTCCTGGAGGGCCCACAGTAGGAAAAAAAGCTCTGCTTTATCTGTCACAAGATGGGCTACCAACCAGATGACATAAGTACAACATCAATGCCATGTGCCAGGGACTGGGAGCACACAGGAGGGCAGTCCCTGACCCTCAAAGAGGTTACAGTCTAATGAAAGACAGAAAAATAAGAAAATAGGTGGCAATTCCATGGCTGAAGGCAAGCAAAGACTATTCAGGACATAGAGTTGATCTGCTGCCACCCAACTAATTCCCGAACATTTGTTTGCCTTTGGTATTGTGCCAGGGCACTGGGACTACTGCAGCAAGCAAGACATGCAGGCACAGCTCTTGACCTTTACATCTCCGGCAGGAGAAGCTGTAAATAAAGGTAGATAGCTGAGCAGACATTACAATTTGCAATGAATGTCATGAAAATGAATGCCAGCAATGATAGAAAATGAACCTGAGACCCTGCTCAGGTATAGGGAGGCGGAAAACACTGAGGTATGACATTTTTCCTGAACAGCAGCTGGTAAGAACCCTGTGCCAGTGAGAAGGACCAGTATATGTGATGGCACATATGTGCAAGGTTCTACCATGGAGGCCAGCAGGCAAGAACAACAGTAGAGTGGGACACACAGGCTGCATGGGTCTCTTAGAACATGGCTAGAGGTGAGTAAGGGTCAGCAAGAAGACAGTAGAGTCTGATCCATGTTCCTCACCGTGTCTGGGTTCTCTTGAACAGTGACATGGGTCAGGACTGGGTGGAGTCAAAAGACTGCAGAACACTTGAGTAACAGTGAAGGCAGCCAAAGCCCAGCAGAGTAGAGGGAAGAACTGAGTGGCCAGCAGAGCTGTGGGAGAATGCAAGATCTGAGTATAAGAAGCACAGCTTTCTGGCAACTGAGGTGTTAGGACAGCCCTGCTTTGCATGATAAAAGTAGGCTTCAAGGCTGGTCAATTATCAGGCAAAGGATGGGGAGAAAGACAAGACAATACAGAGCTGTGTGGCACACTGGAAAAGCACATGCTTACTGCTACCGGGCAGACTAGGCAGGAAGAGAGAGCAGAGTTTAGCAACAGCTGGCATAAAAGGCCATGAAGACCTAGCCCTGAATGAATGGGCAATCCTTGAACTAACCCTGAAATCTGGAGACCTGGGTATGTCCTTCTGCACAATGACAACTGGCCACACCCAGTATTCTTCCCTTGATTCTCTTCTGCCTTCAGCATCTCTTAGTCAAGGGGCCCCGTCCCTGTCCTTGCCTTTCAGCATCTCCTGCCCAGCTCTGGGATGCAAGATGGTACTTCATGCAAGGAAAGCCAGATTGCACCACAGAGCAGCACTATCTGCTAAAGTATTCAGTCATGGTCCCCAGAGTCCTGTGACCACTTAAGTAGGAGAAGGGCAAGCCTAGGCATTCATTCCACTTCCATCATATTAAAAAAAATCACCCTAATAATGGAGCCTGTATGGTACCATGTGAGCATCAAACATACATTGAGAGGGCAACTGAAACCTGGGATCCAACGGAAGGATACATCTGTCACTACTAGGGAAAGTCCACACATGTGGACTAAGACACAGTGCTAGGACAAGTATGCAGATACATCCAGTAGGACAGCTGTCCTAACTCCCTGTTCTAGATGCATACAGGCCACCAACACAGAAGGGTGGATGCTCTGATAAGTGATACATAGCTTTAAAACTGAAGGCAGCCAGCAATAAGGCTGAGGCACAACCTGCGCTCAGATGGACAATGGGACACCATTGCAGCATTCCTTCATTTGTTGGGGTGATTTTTGTCAGTATCCATGCTGTCTGTCTTAAGTAAGAGTGTGATGACAAACAATTTTCCTGATTACTTCTGGTGTACTTCAAGAGCTTAAGACAGTACTTCGCACCCACCAGGTTTGGATAGAATCATTTGAAAGCAAAACTAAACTGCAGGTGACTAATGGGGTAACCACTGCGTGTAACTCACCAAGGAAACTGGACTTAGTACCCTGAATTGAATGAGACCGAGGGTGTGCTGTGGTTTCGGCACCCCCTTCCATGTCTACTCCTGCTCCCCCACCTTTCTCAGTTTCCACCCCACTGCGATGCCGCAGCATTCCATTGGCTCTACACTGAGGCGGGGACAGCTAGAGCTTCAGACAGGCTCCCTGTCAGGCATTTAAGTGCCTGTCACAGGCACTGCATTAGCTAATCTGTCCACTTAAACCTCAAAGTTTATACGCTGTAAAGTTCCTTTTTTAGCTCTTAAAAGGCGGCTATAAATGAGCTGTGCTTAATTCTCCCTTTCTACCACTAATTCTTTTATATCTTTACTAGAGGACAGAGCCCCAAATCACACACTCTGCTCCAGGAACTTTATCAGGCCTGTTAGTCAGCATTTACTTTAAGACACTAAAAAGTATAAAAACGCCCTCAGTGCCCATTACCACTTTCTCCATCAGTAGACTTTGTGGCTCTAATTGAAAAGAAAAAGGCTGGCCCATGCAAATGGAAGTATATGTGTCTCTGGTGCAAAGAAGTGAAGAGCAGTGGACAACAGGGACGCTGACAGCTTAGTTGAAGCCATAATTTGGTTTGGGCCTGAGAAAACATAGTAAATGAAAGAGTGACTTACTCGTTCTTGTCCAGCTGTATCCCAGATTAGGAATTTATGTAGCTCATTTTGGTACTGGACAGTCTTGGTCATAAAAGATGCCCTATAAAGAGAGACCTAAATGGTCAAAACACAGTTATTTAATACCCGTGTCCAGCCCCAGTTGGAATCATCACTTTGACTTAGCACTCAGGCTCCCAGCTCCCTACTATATCCTCACCATGTCCCTCTGGAGTGTTGAGGGATGGCCAGATGCTGGCTGTAGTCTCTGCCAAAACAAAGCATCGGGCACATCTGCCTGACAGAGGAGGAAGCCAAAGAACTGAGAGAGCCCAGTAATTGGAAGCTTAGCTTAGGCTCCCTCGTAAAATGCAAGGCACTATCATTCAAACAGGTGGGTGTCATAAGAAAGCTTTTTTAAAAATAAGGCTTATTTTATTTTATTCTTATGAGGCTATGTATGTGTGTGTGTGCCCATGTACTTATAAGGCAAGCACTTTTACCTGTTGCACAATTTCACTGGCCCCAAGAGAAAACTGTCTAAAGACCACTGTGCTCAGGGACCTGTGCATTAGTCAAAAACACCTCACACCATTTTGGGTTTCTCCTCAAGTTCTCAAACCATGTGCCACATACACAGTTAAGAACCAGGGAAACATGGGAGCTCATAGAATTATGATGACAAACGAAAGAGGACAAGGATGGCTTCTAGGAAAGCTGAACCAAGCGATGGTGACCTCTGTACTATTATCACTGTGCTTTATGAACACAATAGCCTTCCCAGCTGAGGCTCAGTGTCAGCCACAGGACACTGCCCAGCCCACGGCACACTCAAAGTTTGTGTTATTTGGGGGCCCTACGCATTTTGCAGGACCTTGAATAAAAAAAAAAAACCTACCAAGTACCCATGTATTTCTGAGGGGCGCCATGGCCACAGCACAAGCCTGACACTCTCAGTCTTGAGATGGAGGCCTGGAGCTGTCCTCTGTGGAGATTTCTGTCTCCCCATGCTGTTTATCCCTCTGGGATAAACAGTTAAGATGTGTATTTTGTAAAGATGGGTTTCCCTTTGTAGCCCAGGCTAGCCTTGAGCTCACAATCCAGCTGTAGCTTCTGAGGGTTGTGATTATAGGTGTCAGCATGCCAGGTCTGAGCTATCCCAGTCAATGCAATCTAGACAATGAACTCAGTGCTCAGACATTCTCAGTCTTAATTAGAGGTAATCTTCAAGAGAGTGCATTATAAGGACTGCTAGAGGAATATAGAGCTCTGCAAGTATCAGAATTCTTAGAAACACTTATGTAAATTTGTGGCCCAGCAGGCAGCCTTACAAACTGGCTGTTAAGGGTGGCGAGTGGAGAAGCAAGACCTAGGTGCTGTTGGCCCCACAGAGCCCCAGAGAAGGCTTTGTGGTTAAAGGTTCTCCATAAAGTCCATGTATTCGGAACTTCTGGTGAGTCTCTTTAAATCAGGATGCACAATAGGGTTCCTCACTTGAGAAAGATCTGGTAGTCAGGGAGCACAGCTTTGGAGAAGTGGTGAGAGAAGACATGTTGCATGGGTGTGACTGCTCAAAGGCAGCTCAGGAAACGTTCACTTGAAACTCTCTAACAAGACCTAAATTAAGCTTGCCACTCAGCTCTGATCAACAGCACTGCAGTGCTACGGCAAGTGTGACAGAATGCAGAACACACACATGGTGAGTGCTGGAGGGACAGGCCAGGCTGCATTCCTGATGAACTAAAAGCCAAGGAAGGAGGGTGCAGGCATCAAGAGCCTTAAGCTCACAGCTCACACAGTCTACCCTGCCTTCAGCCAGTTCCTTCATGAAGACAGGCTTCCATGACTAAGAGGAAACAAACAGCACAATCTTCAATGTCTGAGAAGAATGAGGCCCACACCCCAGAGTCCTCACTGCACATCCTCCCAGGCTTCCCACAGCTCTTCCTCTGTATTTGGGTACTGTCTGCAGCTGTCTCTTTGCTGTCCAGGAACTTAGTCAACATTTACTGTGGTTGCCCACAGGCTACCTGCAGTCCAGCACCTCCACCCCCAACCTCCATGCTCAGCATAAAGAATAAAGTGTTACTCAAACACAAGGAAAAGGTAGAGGTCATAGAAGGCTCTGTTCCAGCTTGGTCAGAATGGAGTAGAAGGAAGTGGTGCAGGGCTGCTGTGGTGAGGGTTCTACCTGCCTTTTGCCCAGTTACCAGCCTCAATCCTGTTCTGCCACCAAGCAGAACCTGGGATGGCTGCAGACACTCTCTGTGTCCTGCCCCCACCAGGGGAGGGGCCTTCTCAATTCGCTATGGAAAAAGTGTCTTTGGTGCTCACTCATGAGTTGCATCAAGAGCTTCTTCCAACCTCCAGGTCCCAGTTGTCACTCTCACCTCTCCTCCTGAGCATCCCTGCTGACTGACATACAGACTTGGTTTCTCTCTGTAGTCATAACACTCTAGAGTCAAAATTGGGAGTGATGCTGCCTGCTGCTTCTCAATAGTACCTGCTGGGCTCTGGGCTAGCACCAGCACAGAGGCTGTCTACTGGACTTAATCGTGAATTTCCTGCCAAAGCTGTAGTAATGAGGACACCTTTCATAAGTGAACTAAACAATGGAGACACCATCACACAACGAGGTGTCTAACCCAACGCTGGTCCCAACTTCTAAGTTGTCAGTCACAGCCATAAAGCCTGTCTTTCACAACAGGTGACTATGCTTGTCTTTTATTAACTTGCACCCAATTTTGTACTAGAGTTGTCTGGCTCTTCATTTTATATTTAATCTATATCCAAACCTCAGCCCCTGAAATAAATCCATGAATTGAACCTTAATCTTTGGGTGACTTTACTCCAATTTCCTGCCATCATCCCTTTAGCTCTAGGACTACTCCTCTGATGTTCCAGTTAAATGATGCCGAAGAGATGAGAAATACAGTGCCTTACATTTTGAAAAACAGGTGCTGGTTCCCTGCCATTCAAAGGATACATTCCTATTTCCCAGCCTGCCATTCACTCGTCTGAGAACCTCGTTTTTTTTTTTTTGTTGTTGTTGTTTTTTTTTAACTACGAAACTGTCTTTTTTCCGTCTCGTAGGCAGATCTTACTCTCTCTTTCATCCAAAGACCCTACTGGCATTATTTCCTAAAGCTAGAACACTTTTCATATGCTTCTCCATTTTCATGACATCCTAAAAATATGACTTCCACGCACATCAGGTAGTCATGACCTTTGGCCAGAGTGTTGTTCCTAGGAAAAACACTTGCTACAAGGTGTTTTAAAAATTTCCTTTCTTTAACTTCAGCAACTTGTTTAGTTCCCCTGAAATACAGATGTGCAACGACATCATTGCAGACTCCTTACTTTGAGGCTTTCTTGTGACTGGCACATGAGGTGAAGTCACCTCCACTGTGCACTCTGAAGACAAATAGCTCATCATCAAATAAACAAAAACCAACACCACAGGTCTCACAATTACATGTGCTGCTGATGCACTGCCAGACAGGCACCAAGATGGACTTGAAGAGACAAACACAGATGAGTCTTAGAGTTCATCTAAGAGAGATATCAAAGGTCTCAGGAAGGTAAAGGGGGTTGCAAGAACCATTTGGGGCTCAGAGAGGGTATGCTGAACACAGGGCACATCTATCTAGGTGGTACCTTTAAAGCCTAGATGCTGCCTGCATGTTGTGGTAGATGTTTATATCTCAGCATTTGGGAGACTAAGGAAGGAAAACCTTCAGTTCTCACAGAAGTCTTAGGAATACCCCCAAATTCTGTGACATACACAACCTGCAGTGACGGCCCTCTCACCATCCCCCTGCACTCATGAGGCCAGCTGTGTAAGGACTGAACGGCCACACTGCTGCTGCCCCCTGCTCACACCAGTCAGTGTACAATAGGTTGTCCTCTAGGGTCCTGTTCATCTCATACAAATGCTTTATTTCTGCACTTTGGTCATAAATTCAAAAAGACCTTTGGAAAATACTGAAAACCTAGGAAAATATTTATTTAAACAGAAAAAAAAAATCTCAAGAATTTCACCTTCCCTTTCCTATGCTTTTTATAAATAATTTATACTACTTTCACATCAAAACCAATAAAATCAACTGTGGCAACAAAACTAGCTGCTTCACTAAGTGTTGGCTGCTCTCGTGCCCTCTTCCTGTTGGCCTGACTGTGAGCTTCTAGACTGTGAGTCTTCATAATCACTGCTCAGGGGACAGAGCCATGAACAGGGCTGCTGGGGTCCTAGGACAGTCACCTGCATGTCAGCTGTAGTACTGTGTTCTTATTCCCTCCAAACACTTGACCTTCCAAAGTCTTGTACAGGCACTTGTCGGCAAGGAGTTAGGATCCTACCACTGCCTTTGAGAAACTCAACTGGGAGAGTGGGTCAGGAGGACAGACACTTTAGGAGATACTTGCAAGGCTATTTGCAAAAGGGACCATGAAAAGCCAGAGCCAGAAGATGATTTGTTTTGTTTTGTTTTCTGAGACAAGATTCCTCTGTAGCCCTGGCAGTCCTGGAACTCGAGTGCTGGGATTAAAGTATGCACCAACATGCCTGGCTTCAGAGGGTGATTTGAAGATGAAAGAGTACAGTGATGGGCTTTGAAGATGGCAAAAGAGGCCACAAGCAAACGCAGCTACTAGAAGCTACAAGAGGCAAGGCAACAAGTTCCCCTCAGAACTGCTAGGAGGAACCAGCCTGGCCAACACCTTGAGTTTAGTTTGGTTTTGTACTTCTGATCTCAGAACTGTAAGTGAAAACACCTATCTTCTCCACGATGTTGCCGTGACTAGTTACGGCAGCACAAAGAGATGAACTCAGGTAACGAGACTTTCCAGGAGAGGAAGGTGAGTTGTTTCTAGATGTTAGAAGGCAATAGTGTACATGGGCATAAAGAGTAATGGTGAGACTAGAGTCAAGAACTAGGGGTGCAGTAGCAACATCCTGCCAGAGCCAGGTCAGAGAGGATGAAGCGTGAAGAAGCCAGAGAAGGCTTAGGTGGAGAGGAGAACACTTGGAGGGGAGGGGAGCATGCTGGGAGCTATGCCTCTCCACAGAGGTGATCATTCTGTCCTGGCTATTCTCTTTGTACTACTGCTGAATATATCCTAAAAAACCACTACCTCATTTTAAACTGAGCCTTATCCAAGCAGTGATGTTGGTAACATGAAAGATATTTGTAGGATTCATGGACTAATTTCATTTATTGCTTACTGGTGTACCATCTGAACGAAACCATATACACTGCTTTAAAAATGAGAGATAATATTGGCCACACTGACAGAAGGTGTACTCACTTATTCCTAGGTTCTTAGTGGCCCATGGTGTGGGCAATGGACTTCACAGGGCAGGAGACACAAGAGTAGAAACTGGAGCACTAAGCATTTGAAAGCATAGATAGGGCCTGTGAGATGGCTCAGCAGTTAGGAGCACTGGTTGCTCTTACAGAGAACTCAGGTTCAGCTCCCAGATCAATGTGGCAGCTTCCAACCACCTCTAAGTCTAGTTCCAAGAGAATCTTCTGAACTCCACGTGATACATATAAATTCAGGTAAGTATGAACATATACACATGACTTAAAAAAAAAGAATACAGATAGTATGAAGGGAATAGGATAGAAATAAGTAACAGGGCTAAAAGAAATGAGAAGCAAGGTTAAGTGGCCCCAAGGAATGATCCTGCAAAAAGATGGACAGGCTTGGTTGCGTAGAGGTAGGCAGAAGGGACAGTTGGAGACTGATATCCAAAAGCATACAGCTTTGACTGGGATGAGAGGAAGGGACAGTCTCAGCAAGTCTGAAGCAGGTTTTCAAGCGCTTAGGCACATGTGCAATGAACTATTTCAGCCATTTCCAAATTGTAATTGCGGTCCTCAGGTTTCTGAACAGGTAATAAAATACTGATATGCTTCAGTGCCTCACACGTACAAATAGGGATGTACTGATACCCTCCTTCTGCTCCTCCAGCCAGCCGCATCCTCTCTTGCAACTAGACTTTATCAGTTTCTTCAGAATACTACAGGTTTATATGAGCATACAGATCAACTCTCTGCACCCTCCTTATTTTTGAAACACTGATGGTAATACTCCACACCGATTTTTTCATTCTCTATTGCACCCATCTCACCCGATAGATTATGAAGGTGCATTTTCAAGTTGCTTCACTGTACTTATATAATCAATAGTGTCATGGGCGTTAACTGGAGGATAGAATTTAGAGTCCTAGAAGTGGAGCCGCTGGGCAAGACTGAAGGAGACAATCAATACACAGGGTGAGAAGCAGACCTTCAAGAGAGTCTTCCAGCTTGGTTGATTAGTTTGGATGCTGTGTGCCATGAGATCAGTCAACTGACCTTTCTTTACCTCAACTATGTCATGTGAAAATGATGAATAACTTCACAGATGTTTCCCAAAGGTTCATATACTTAAGGCTTTCATACCCAGCATGACCTTACTGGGATGTGTCATGGACCTTTGATAGGTGCAGCCTATTAAGGTTTTTAGGTGTTTATCGGTATGTTCTTAAAAGGGACCCAAACTTTGCTTTGTTTCTCAGCCATGAGGGTCTAGAGCCTCCTCTGCTACATTATCCCATGCTGCTATGCCGCCTCAGCACAGGACTGAAGCAGCACTTGTACAACAGGGTCAAATGACCATCTAGTGCAGCTCCAAAACAACCGTTTTCTTTTTATACGTTAACAACCTCAGCTATTTTGTTAGTGACAGAAAGGTGGCTAACACAATGAGGCTTTACAAAGCAGTAACTTATTGAGGCATTGTCCTGGTTAGTCTTGATTATAAACTTGACATAGCTCAGAATAATCTAAAAGGACAAGTCTGTGAATGACTGTCTTGACTGAGGACTGATGTGGGCAGGCCCCCCCACTGTGGGTGGCTAGCACCATCCCTAGGCAATTAGAACTAGGCTGTATAAAAAAAACTAAGCAGAGGTGCTGGAGAAATGTTCAACTGTTAAGAACATTTCTTACTCTTCTAGAGCACCCCAGTTGAGTTTCCAATACCCCCAACAACAAGTGGCTCACAGCCATCTGTAACTCCAAATATTAAAAAATATGAGCCAGTGCATGAGTCAGAGAGTGAGCCAGTCAGTAGCACTCCTCCAGGTTCCTGCTCCAACTTCCTTCAGTGATGAACTGCCACCTGAAGTGTGAGCTGAAGTAAACCTTTTTTCCAAGTTGCTTTCAGTCAGAGTGGTTTATCATAGCAATAAGTGAATGAGGAACAGAGGTAGTATGTACAATAAAATGCAGTATATATTTTCAGGATAATGCACTTTAAAATTTCAGTCTCATGTAACTATTCCCCAAAATAATACAGTCATAACATTTCCCAGTCCTAGAAATCTCCCTCATGTACATTTCCAGTTCATTTTTGCCACTAAGCTGACCTTGGAGTCTACAAAACAACAGAAACCAAAGAGCAGATGAAGAAATTATGTATTACATAATTATTATAAAAATATTATATATATGACAATGTATTGTTCTCAAGAGCTGGGGTTACAGGTGTCCAACACCATGCCGGGCTCTATGCTGAGAACATGAGGTAGTGTGTTTTAAATCATGCCAACCAGTGTTTACAGAAAGTTTTGGATTTGTACACGTACCCTGAATTTGGGAACGTTCTGGCCATTTATCTTTCAATACCTTTTCCATTTTCTTTGTCAAGCCAACTGTATGGACAGGAGACCTGCTAGTGCCTGGCAGTTCTATGACTAACAGTCATCTTTCTCTTGCGCTTCAGTCCAGGGTTCTCTGTCTGATCTGACTTGAACTAGATATATTGGGTGACTTCAAAAAAAAAGGACCAGAGCAAGATGAGCAGAATGGATCAAGAGTCCTGGACTTCTCTTCACTGTTCTACTACCCTCCAAGTTCTTGAGCTTTGGCCAAGCTATTCTATGCCCTGTGAGGCAGTGATTCCTGTGAAGAGGCTGCGATGAGCTCAGCCAACCCTCTATGAGTTTCTACAAAGGTCAGTCTGAGCACCCCAACCCATGGCAATTTCTCTGTTTCTGTCTCAGACTGGCACTTTCTTAAGTTTCATCCTTTAGGTTTATAGTTAGTCAACATGTTTTTAAAAACTTTGCTTTTTGTTTTTGTTAGAAGAATGTGATTAAGGGTCTTTGTACCTTTTTATGTAGGAATCTCAAGATATGTTGGGTTGCATGAAGGACTGAGGCATTACACTTACAGAGGACAGTGAGCACATCATGATTATGTGACAACTTCCATTTTGATGGATTTTTGCCAAGTTGCCTTTCCAGGCCTGTTAAAAGGATGAATTTGTTAACTGCTCTCTTATTGAGAAGGCAGGACATTTTGGGGTTGAGGATAAAGGAGGAATTCAGTATAGAGAGGCAGAATCCTAGTTATGTTTGCAATGAAACACCAGGTACCTGGAGTTACTGGAGAAGGAGCCTTTCAGAGCTATCAAAGTCCATGAAGTGACCTGGGAAGGTACACAGCTGTACAAGAGATTCTTACAGCCTCAATGTTTTAGTGGTGGACATTGAGGCTGGGAACAGAAGGAGAAAGAAAGGAGAATTGGAATTCTATCCTAGGAAAACAGGAGGCTAAAAGAAGGTGTAGGGGATTATAGATGAACATAAAGATAATGCCAGATGCTGCGACAACTCACAGGTTGATTGCATTTGGTCATGCACAAGTTGATGCTACAGTAGAACAGGACAGAGACAATGAGTGTATACAATCATACAAATCTCAAGGCAGTGTATGGGGGGGGGGGCACAAAATGGATGGGTGGATGGGGCCGGGGCCTAATAAGTTACTGTTGAGGAGTATACAATTGTGTGGCCATTTCTCATAAAGTTCTTTTTCACAGAATGTCTAGTGGGGTGGTGGGGACAGGCTGGAGGGTGACAGGGCACATCCTGGGTACAAAGGAACAACAGTGGAGGGTCCTGCAGATCTCTGCATGGAAATCTATGTATGGACTCTGCCATAAGCCAGACCTAGTTCCCAAACTGTGCTCATAACTAGAGATATTCCAAGGAGCCCAAGGGAGGGCAATGGTGGGCAGACTGAAAAGGCTGAGTAGAGGGTCTGGCTGGTGCCCTGCCCTGGGTAAGAGCTAGGCATAAGAGCCCTCCACATTGCAGCGGCTCACTTAACACCTGAGGCAAAGCCCAGAGACACAAGGTCTGAGGAGACACTACACTGTAAAGGCCACACCCTGACACGGCCATTTTAACTCAAACTCAGAGCACACACTCCAGGTATCAGTCCCACAATTGATGTTTTGCTAAAACAAAACAGCTTTCTCAGCAGAAGGATATAAAAGTCCTAACCTGTTTCTTGTAGTTTTAGTATGCAAAGAAATTATGACTCAAGGCCAAGAAAAAAGGACAGATAGCACCAAGACCTGAGATGTTTCAGATGCTGATAAAAATAGGGATTAGGAATATATGCAAGGCTCAAAGGAAGAGGGTCCTACTGAGTAACTGAGTCCCAATTCTAGGCATTTCATGATATAGAACAGGACTGCTGGCAATGCAGCAAGCATGAGGAACTGAGTTTGAATTCACAGAACCCATATAAAAAGCTCTGTGTGGTAGGATGTGTCTATAATCCCAGCACAGAGGAGAGGGAATCAGATGGATCCTTGGGGCTTACTGGCCAGCCAGTCTAACAAGAGTGGTGAGCTTCAGGTTCCAATGGAGACTTTGTTTCAAAAAATAAGGTAGAAAGAAATTGAAGAAGACTTTGCATGTTAATGTCTGGCTTCCTCATACAAAAGTACAAATATTCACATTTCTGGTGCTACTTCTTATGATCAGGCTTAGCAATGCTTGTATGTGTGGTTTGATATTCTGAGTAACAATATCCTTTCTTTTAGATCCCAATCAAATGATGATCTTTCAGTCTGCAAGCTTGGACTCTGTCTCCATTAGATCAGACAGGTTGGATTTCCTCACCTGGAGGACAGGTCTCTCTCCATCCCTGTTCAACAGGAGGAAGCTTCAGAAAATGCACCTTCAGCCAACATCAACCTTTAAAATTAAGGGATTGGAAAGTGGGTGTGGTAGCTCACACTTATAAACCCAGTACCTGGGAAGCTGGGGCAGGAGAATCACTAAAGTTTGAGGCCAGCCTGAGCTACATAGTGAGTTGCAAGCCAACCTATGCTACAAGAGTGAGATTTTGTCTCAAAAATTAAGAACAACAAACCGTCAAAGAAATGCTCTAAATCTCAAAAGGAGAAATTAAAGGTGAACAGAAAGATGGGAGAAGTTAGGGGGACATACGGCGGGAAGGGAGCCCCGCATACATGCTGCTGGGAAGACCTCTTCAGCAAGATTACGAATCATGTTAACAGTCAAAATATATTTTGGTTTGTGATCTAAGTATAACAAGGCTTCCTTTGACCTCCGTTTTACCTCATAGCCTGGGAACCTGTATCATGAACCCTGCAAACCACTTTAAAGTCTTGTTGCCAACCACAGGATTAAGAGAACATTTCACCCACCCTTTTTAATCTTGTAACAATGTAAGTGAATGTGACTTCAAACGCTGCCAAATCCACATAAAGAACAACTATGACATGAAGGTCTGCTCTGCAGGGAAGCTGGTGCTGCTCTAGGGTGTGCTCTACTGTCCTTTTATATGTGTAATATTCACTATTAATGCTGTATTTACACACATAACATACACAGGAGTCATAGACAGGGGTGGGCTGTTCAACAGAAACACAGGTACCAGGGTCTGACTGAACAGTGACTTATAAAGTGGTAGAAGAAACAAATAAGGCAATGCCCAAGCCAGAGCATACAAACAGATGTTCCTTCAAAGTGAGGCGGAAACCTCTGTAGGCTGTGAGAACGGAGCCCATAGGAGCTAAAACAGTATTTATAAGGCAGATGGTGTTGACTGTCATGGCACCAAGGCAAACTTTGAAGGCAGTGCAGAGCCTGAAACTGGAATGTAGACTCATCAAAGCATCTCCCAGAAACTTGTAAAGAAGATCAACCAGTACTGTAATCAGTACTTCCACAAGATGGAGGGAAAGAACCCAGGACAGTGGGAGCTCACCAGTGCTGGCAAACTCAGACAGCACTAGACACTGTGCTTGAGGAACTAATGGCCCAAATAAAACACGGGGCCTCAAGGACAAACCTACAATTAATTTTAGTGGATCTCAAACTTGTCTTAAATCAACACCCTCCTACTCATATTAATGTCTTGATTAAATAATACAATGAAATTAAATGAAACAATTGCAGCTGGCAACATGACCTGGCCATGAACATATTTAATATCTCCTTAATATCCTTATGCACCACAATCTTTCTCTTGCTAAGGCACTGCCATTTAAACAGAAGCACAGTGGTGCATGCCTGTGACCAAAGCACTCAAAAGGCTAGGGCAGGAGGAATGTGAGCTTAAAGCCAGCTTCGGCTACATAAACAGTGTCAGATTAGTGTGTGCTACATGGCAGGACTCATTCTCAAAAAACAACATAAAAACACCCCCAAACAGCCACAAAGCATCATAAATCTGAACTACCTAGAACAGAATTTAGGTGAACTATGGAAAAAGGTATCACAGGGTGGAGAAAATTGGTGTTCTGAAAAGTCATACCCTCCAGAAAGAAAAACAAATGGCATGCCTTCTTCAGCTTGCCCAGTGAAGAAGCCGAAGCTCACACTGTTTCAAGTAGCGGGTACAGGGAGTGCCATCACAAACAGTGTTAACCTGAAAGCAGTGTGCCCTCGGATTTCTAGTATCAAAAATTCTCAGGACTGGGGCTAGCAAGATGGCTCAGTGAATAAAACTGATTGCCATGTAAGTTTGCAATCTGAGTTCAAGCCCCAGGATACAGGAAAAGGTGGTCAGAAAGATCCAGTTCCACAAAGCTGTCCCCCTACTTCCACTGGTGTGGGGCTTGAGAGTCCCTTAGCAACGTGAGTCAGGACTAGGGCTGGTGAGATAGCTACTCAGTCAGTAAAGTTCTTGCTCTATAAGTACAAAACTTGCACTGCCAAACCCCACACCCACATAAAAAAAGCTTGGTGTGGTGGTATGTGCTACAACCCCAGAGCTGGGGAGGTAGAGATGGATATCTAAGGGGTACACAGAAAGAAGCCTGCTTCGCCTAATCAGTAAGCCCCAAGACCCAGTGAGAGATCGCAAAAGCAAAAATCAAAGATGCTCAGGACTGTTTGATAGCTGTATTTACATAAAACAGTGGACAAGGGAAGTGAATTTTGGTTAGAGAGTATTCCTGTGTTATTATTTATTTAGTCTTTGTTCAATAGATCATGTATTTAAGTTTATTCGAAGTCAACAAAAAAAGAGAGCAGATGTATGGAAATATGACTCTGTGTGTGTATGTATGCCACACGTCTTTCTCTCTGCCTGTTGCCTCTGAATAAAGACATAAAGCTTTTAGCTACTGCTCAAGCACCATGCCAGTCTGCTCCCCACCATAATGATAATGGACTAAACCTCTGAAAGTGTAAGCAAAGCCTCAATTAAATGCTTTCTTTTATAAGAGTTGCTGTGGTCATGGTGCCTCTTCACAGCAATAGAATAGCCTACTAGGACAGGACTGCAAATAACCCTAGTTAGTTAGGAAGATCACAAATTGAGAGCCAGCCTGAGCTACAGAGTAACTTGAAGGCCAGCATGGGCAATTTGTAAAACCCTGTCTCAAAAACACACACACCCACACCCACACACCCACACCCACCCACCCACCCACCCAAGATTCTGGGGATAGGAAATATAGCCTAGTGTGCAATACTTGCCTAGAATAGGAGAGGCCCTGGGTTTAGTGCCCAGCCTCAGGGCTATCATGTAAATGAAACATGTCCTGGGGGAGGACTGAAGGTACTGAGGATGCAATGCAGACTACAGCAGGTATTCCCTGAGGAAACCTGTGCAAAATAGCCTGCAACAAATGCTAGGTGGTCTATTGAATAAAGGTAAATCCAAAGGAAAACTTCATTTTATAAGAAGGAATGTAACGTCTCTTCTTCCTGCTCTGAATAAAGTTATCATGAAGTAAGTAAAGTAGGTAACTATTCAAGGAGCAGGTAGGTAAAGCCACAGTGGCTGGAGCTTGTATCAATGAATGAGCTGAGGAACTCCTGAAGATGGAGGAGGTGCTGGTCTGCCCTGAGCATTCAAGAACAGGGTAACAACACAACTGGCTTTTTCTGCAGCAAAGGGTCAGAGTCCCTTACTGCACAGCAAGCCCTCCACCACTGGCCCCAAACTGAGTTCCCCCACTGACCACTCCCTGTGGCTGCCTCCTCACCGCACTCCACCCACTACTCATTTTCTACACCAAGCAGCTGGCTGTCTTCTCATGGCACTGAGACAGGGTATGGGATCACTATACAGTAACACAGCCAATTTAAACAACAAAACAATTCAGACCTACAGAAATAAATGCTAAGTACAATTAAAGTCAATTTCTTTTTCAGTTTAAGAACTTGCACATATTTATCCCAACCCTTCAAGGTACATTGCATCACCCTGAATGCTAGTCTAGTACAGCTTCTACTAACAAGAGTGCTTTCCCAAATAAGCAGAGAACACTTCAACTGCTGCAGTGGTCCTCAGACCCCATTCTGACAGCTGTACTGATGTCACCCTATTGGCAAAATCCCAGTTCCAAGCACGTTCTGCAGTGTGCCGTCACGACTCCTCTCCTCATTCTGGTCAATGTTCTCTTCAACCTTTCAGCCTGTGAGATTGCCAACCAGCTGTGTGTCAAATGTTTCTCAATCTCAGTTTGTCTGGTGTCACTGTGTAGGTTGTAACATACATACATATGGGTTATAAGAACCTCAGTTTGTGGAGGTTCTAGGACACGCCTCTTGTCCACACCCACTTGAGATGGTTCTAAAGTACATTCAACTATACCCAACAGAAGCCAGAACAGATAACTCTCGAGAGGCCAAAGACACTACACATGCCATGCTGCCTCACTACCTCTCTTGTTGTGAGGGCACTCTAGGGACAGGCTCACCCGGCAGAGAACAAGGAAGCTAAACAGAGGCCTCCAGCCACAGCAGCCAGGCTCCTTGGATTCCCAATCCACAGAAACCATGATGTACAAAATGATTGTTGTTTGATGCTAAGTAACTGCTACATACAATATATAAATACAGTGATCAACCACAGAAAGGAGAAAAATATATAAGAAGATAAAACTGTCAGGATAAGACTCTCAACAGCCATTCTTGACAAAAATGCTTGCTCAACTAGAAATACAGAAACCTCCTCCTGTTCATAACGGCAACTTCAGTGACCAACATCATGCTACATACTACCACAAACATTCAAAAGCATAATATCTAGTATCAAATGTTCCCTTCAAGGTGGAGGAAAAGCAAAGAAGTTGGCTCTTACCAGGATTTCAAGATAAAAGTCCGGTGAACAAGGCATGGGGAAAAACAATTAAAAACAAAACAAAGCAAAACCTCAAACTAAGCCACCACCAAAACCAACTTAAGAGCAAAACAATCCTTACTTTGTCATGCCACGGACTGTGCACTCCAGGAATCCCAAAAGCCCACAGCACATCTTGGAGTATAAAAAGAGTTATTAAGACTAAATGATGACAGGCCAATACATAAAAATCAATAACATTCTATAAAAATAATGAAAAAAAAGTTTTCATGCACAACAGCTAAAAAGATAAAATATTTAGAAAATAGTTAAAAATATTCCCAACATTTCTCACATTAAAAACTGTAAAAAAGGGCTGGAGAAATGGCTCAGTGGTGAAGTGGCTATACTGTACTTGCAGAAGACCCAACACAAGTTTGTACAACACACACTTAAAATATGTCTAAAAAAAAAAAAGAAAGAAGAAAGAAAAAAAAAACCCAAACCAAAAAACATAATCCAACAACCCCCTAACGCAGGGCAGAGAAAGGCATAAGGTATGGCAGAGAGA
Organism: Pachyuromys duprasi; assembly: GCA_028658305.1. Taxonomy (NCBI): domain Eukaryota; kingdom Metazoa; phylum Chordata; class Mammalia; order Rodentia; family Muridae; genus Pachyuromys; species Pachyuromys duprasi. Next base: position 121,497,577 of record CM053766.1, read on the forward strand.
GGCGCACACTCAGGGTCAGAAGACTCAATGTGAGCAGCACTGACTCAAGCACTACTAAATGATAAAGGATAAAAACTCACAGAATGAGGAAAAATTAACACGTTCATAGTAATGGAAGATTTTCACACATTTCTTTCAGTCAAAATGCCAAGAAGGGGGCTGGAGAGATGGCTCAGAGGTTAAGAGCACTGGCTGTTCTTCCAGAGGGCCTGAGTTCAATTCCCAGCAAACATATGGTGGCTCTCAACCATCTATAATGAGTTCTGGTGTGCAGGTGTACATGCAGGCAGAACACTGTATACATAATAAATAAATCTTTTAAAAAATGCCAAGAAGGATAACAGAAAAGATCAAAGTGAAAGAAAAAGCAAACAACCTCACTCCAGCTGCTGGCATCCCCAGCAGCTAAGAGCACAGAAGGCTTGCAAACAAACTCTGGACATTGCTGAGACAACTGCATGCAGGAAGACAGCAGATCATACCACGTCAAAGGATGAACTATAGAAAATACGTTCTCCTATTTTACAATTTTGCCAGTAATACAATAAAAAATTAACTAAGTTATTCCTATGTCTGAGATTGAGAACTGAATATTTAAGCAACACTTGGATCAAAGATAAAGCCAATAATAAATCAGAGAATGCTTAGAACATGAAAATAAGGTAACAAAATACAAAAAATCTGCTGAGCTGGAGAGACAGTTCAGTGCTCCTGCAGAGGACCTGCGTTCAGTTCCAAGCACCCATAGCAGACAGCTCACAACCATCTGTAACTCCATCTCCAGGGGATCTGACACCTCTGGTCTCTGCAGTACCGGCAGTCATATACACACAACCACATGAATAAAAATACATTTTTATTTTAATCAAGGTTTAACTTATAAGGTGTATGTCATAGGGTTACTATTGTCGTGATGAAATACTATGACCCAAAGCAAGTTGGGGAAGAAAGAGTTTACTTGCCTTACATCTTCACCAAAGGGTTTATTTATTTGTCTTAGTCCATCACTGAAGAGAGTCAGAACAGAAACTCTAAACAAGGCAGGAACCAGGAGGGAGGAAGTGATGTGGAGGCCATGGAAGGGTACTGTTGCTTTTTCTCTCTCCCTCAACTTTTTATTCATTCTTTATGAGTATCACATCATGCTCTCCAACCCCTCATTCCTGTCCCTTCGCGGGTGGCCTCTGTCCTTGCAACCTCCCCCCAAATAAAATACAACAACAAAAATAAACAAAACATTTCACTGTGGAATTTTCAGTGTGTCACAGTGTATCACACAGTATACCCTTATGTCCATACATCTGTACTTGCAAATTTTCATTGCAATGAACTATTAGTCTGGTTTTAGTCCTCTGGCTTCTGCTGTACTCTTAATACTGGATCCTCACAAGGACTTTGCTTGGTTATCCTGTTGTTGCCCTGTGTCATGGAGATCTTTCAGCTTTGGATATGCAGGACTGGCCCTTTCATATATTCCAGCAGCTCATAGATGTGGTATATTTTGGGGTGGGCCAACTCAAAGCCCTGGATCTGGACCTGGATAGTAGTTGAGTTGTCATAAGACTGCCAACTCTCTTGCACTGGTACCACAGGGTAAGCTCTCCAGCACTGCTCATCCAATGCTGCAGCCAGCTCTCCTGCTCTCCTGCCCTTGGATGGGCTAACACACACCAACAGAACCAGGTTCTACTGTGCTGCCCAGCTGAAGTGTGGGGCCCACTCTCCTGAGTGCTGCAGCCAGATAGGGACTGGGCCAGCTTTCCCACTATTCCATTCTCCAGGCTGCTTCGTCAGTTCCTTCATGCCTTCATCATCAGGGTCAGTTCTACTGTGCTGCTCAGCAAGGTACAGTGCCTGCTCTCCACAGTATTGTGGTGAAAGGCAGCTCTCCCACTCTCATGACCTGAGAGGCCAGCTCTCCTGACTATCATAGGTGTCAAAGGGCAAGAGTGGAGGGGCCAGCTTTCTGGCGCTCATATTCTTGGGGGCGGCCGGCTCACCCCACAACCCTGGCTCACCAGGGCCTGATCTGCTGTGCTGCCCAAGGGAGATGCTTCAGGGCCTTCAACCTGCTTTCTTACAGAAACCAAGACTACCAGCCCAGAGATGACTCCACCCACAATGGGCAGAGCCCTCCCACAATGCTAACTAAGAAAATGCTCTACAGGCTTGTCTACAGACAAATCTTATGGAATCATTTTCTCAACTGGGGTTCCCTCCTCTCTGATGACTCTAGCTTGTATCAAGTTGACATAAAATTAGCCAGCACAGTGTGTAACAAAAGTCTGAATATCAGGGACAAAAACACCAATATCCAGTAGGAACTATCATATACTGATCAAGACAGACAAACACAACAGATATATTACCGTTGACCAAAGGCAAGACCCATCCAAAATGAAAGCGGTGTCAGTAGGAAGCCTAGCAGCCTTATGCTGAGAAACTAGCAAGATGCAAGAAGTCCACAAAAGAGTTAAAGTTGTTAAAGAATGCAATCTATCAAGACCAGAGCCAGAAGTAACAGATGATTTGCATATGAACAATCTTACAACTATGAACGGAATTCATTCCTTAATTAACTTTATTACACAAGGAGTGTTTGAAGCCCAGACAAATCTTACTAATCATTTAAGGAATAAAAAGGAGTGTTTCACACAAGCAGCATTACTGAATAAGCACAACTTTGATACAAATCTGACACATGTTCAAAAAAGAGATGACAGCAGTCTCAGTTGCATACACACACATCCTAAGTAACAGTCAACCAAAGCTTACTGTGATGCTCAACAGCACCAAAGTGAAGGGTCTAGAATCACATGGGAGATAAGCCTTTGGGCGTCTCTGGGAGCAGTTTACAGACTAGGTAGCTGAGGAGGGCGACCCACCCTGAATGTGGGTGGCACAGCCCATGGCGGCGTCCTGGAAAAACATCAAGAAGTGTATGCTGAGCACTGCCATTCTGCCTGCTGACAGTAGATGCAACTGGCCACCGCCTCCTGTGGCCACAACTTGTCTCCATCATGGACTACAGCTCCTCAAATTACAAGCTAAAGTAAATTTGTCTTCTCATAAGGTGTTTCTTGTCTGGTATTCCAGAAGACCAGAATGCAGAGAGATGGGCAAACTGTGAAGGGCTAGCTCATGAAGTTTCAGGGGAAAATTCGGAACTGGACTAGAGGCCATTAAAGTTGTATTCTGGCTATATTCTGCCTGGGTCCTGAGAATCTGATTGGGGCTAAATTTGAAAATAATGGAGTAATTTCAAGACAAGAAAACATCCACGATGTGGCATGACTAGTTCTTGGTGCTCTATAGTGAGAGAGAGCAGAGACATGAAAAACGCAAAGTTCAGCAAGGAAAGGCATATGAGCAACGATGAGGACAGCCTGGGACACCTCCCCTTACAAATACAACCTCCCACAGGTATGTGAGTACACTCGTGAGCATGCACACACACACACACACACACACACACACACACACACAACCTTAGAATATCTAAAGGGTCCTCCAGGGTCAGCAAACAAGAGAATGCAGCAACTGTAGCTGAAGGAAGCAAGGCTACGTTTGAGGCTTGCAGCAAAATTTGGCTGATATTCATGTTTTATATGTACAAAAGACTGAGGGTAATTATAAGTCTTGTAGTAAGGGCCCAGAAGCCACTGGAGCCAGATGAGTGGCAGGATCAGAGTTCTTACATGGAAGCTCCAAGGGGCACTTCACACAGTCGTGAAGGTAAGGCCTAACTTGCAATGGATCCCAAGATATTATTAATAGGGCTAGGACCATGGACCATCTACAGAGGGAAGGTGCAGGTTACAGTGTAGAGCTGGCCAAACAGAGGTTATGTGTGCTACAGGCGCAGAACAGGAGGAGTAGCACTAGTCATGTCTTTTGGAGGCAAGATCATTTCATTATGGGCTTCAGAAGACAGACACTGAGCTTCAGGATTTGAAGTTTGTAATACTGGGTTTGGTTTTGCTTTGACCTAGCACATCCTTGCTACGCTCCATTCCCTGCTTTCGAAATTAGAACTCCTTACTCTATGCCACTGGAAACCAGAGTTATGTAACTTTTTTTTTTTTTAAAGGAGCTCACAATTAAGAGATTGCCTTGGGTTTAAGAAGAGAGTTGGAATTTAACAGAGTTGGGATTGTTAATGATGACGAGAACTTCAGAAGCTGGATTGGATGCATTCTGCACTGAGATGGGCATAGTTCTATGGAAACAAGGATGGAAGGTTATAGCTTAAAATGGTATGCTTGGGTACTGAGTGGTTAAGGAGTGGACTTGTGATAGTTAATGCTGTCAACTGGACAGAATCAATCACCTTGGAGATAAGTCTGTGGGCTTGTCTATAAGAAGTTTCTATATTTGGTTAACTGAGGATGGAAGACCATGAATGGGTCCCAGACTAAAATAAGAGGGGGAAAAGAACTTGACCACCAGCTAGCTCTACTTCCTGACTGCAGACGCAATGAGGCCAGTTGTTCTCTTTTGCTGCCATGACTCCTCCGTCACCATGGACTGTGTCTCCTTAAACTGTTAGCTCCAATAATCCCTCCCCCTTAAGATGCTTCTCGTCAGGTCTCTGTTAGAGCAGTGCTTCTGAACCTTTTTAAGGCTGCCACCCTTTAGTATAGTTCCTCATGCTGTGGAAACCCCAACCAGAAAATTATTTTGTTTCCATTTCACAACTATAATTTTGCTACTATTATGAACTGTAATGTAAATATTTTTGGAGATAGAGGTTTGCCAAGGGTTGTGACCTACAGGTTGAGAATCACTGTGTTGCAGCAACAAGGAAAGTAACTAAGACATCTGTGACATTAAAAACTACAGGTTACTACCTGTGTGAATGGACTCTACAAATCACAAATCACCTGTTCGGCCCAGTACAGACAGAAAAACATGTTCACAAACTCAGTATCATCAAGTTAATTAAGACCCCACCAAACAAGGAAAAGAAGCATCTTCTTTGAGCAACGTGGTGAGGAATAAACGAAAAACAAACAAACAAACAAAAACAACAAAGCCCTCCATTAAACATGTCTCATGGCACCACAGCAGAGCTCCCAGCTCAGTCACCACTCATTCTCACCAACAAACAGAAATATTAAGTCAAAGGCTTAGAAGTAACTATAACAAAGCCCCATTCCCAGATGACATAAAACCCATATAGACAAAACACAAAAAATGCATATAAGTGAATTCATAAGCAAATTTAGGAATGCCATGAAGAGAAGCTCAAATACCAAGTTGTAGTTATGCTGGTGGCACATGCCTTTCTTATTGCACTTTCAAGGCTAAGATGAGATGTTTCCAAGTTCAAGTTTACCCATGAAACCCTACCACAACAAACAGTTAACTTTGAACGATTTCTCATTTTCACAGCAAAATAATGCATTAAAATTAAAAATATCAGCCCCTTAAAATAACTCTAATGACAGATGTGAAAATCTATTACAGAGAAAACCCAGAGACTACAAAAGCCCAGAGGATGTAAGGATAATCCATATTCATAAACTAGAGCATTCAGTATTATCATATCATTCTCTAAATGGATGTGTAAATTCAATGGAAGGCCAGTCAAAACCACAATGAGGTCAGCCTGTTGGTTTGTGTGAACAGATAATACCATAGCTAACATCTGTATGGAGATGTGACAGACCCAAAGCAGCCAAGACATTCTTGAACAACATAACACTCAACTAACACTGAAATTGCAACTTACTATGAACATTTAAAAACAAACAAACAAACAAACAAAAGACTGTAATATTGGCACAAGGATGGAGAACAGAGAAGATGAATGGTACACAACCACCTCAAGCCATGTCTGTGAAAAACAAAGCACAAAAGCCGTAGAAGATGCTTATAGGCGCCCACAAAGCATGGAAGCCATGCTACTGTGAACACAAGCTGCAAATGAGAGACTGTGACCCTAGGCAACAACCATTTTCATCTTCATCATCATAAAGAAGGTAGTCAGACAACATGGCAGTGGAAATAAAACGGAATTGTGGACATGGGAAAAGGCAGCAAGATGGCAGACTTAAAGCAAACCATGTTGACAGCTACTATACAGAGAAAGGGTCTAAACTAACACCACAGCATTCCTGGTAGGGATTGAGACGTAGCTAGCATGACTGAAGATCCTAACTTTACATGTAGCAACTCTATTAGGTAGCACAGGTCTAAACACTCAAGTAAGAGGGGCACCCCATGAAGTCATAAAGGCAAAGTGCAAGCTGGCAGAGTGCATATAAATGCAAAACTACCTGAATGCAATTAAGAAACCCACCTGAAGGCAGGTGCTGTGTCGCATGCCTGTAATCCCAGCACTCAGGGAGGCAGAGGCAGGTGTATTGTTTTGAGTTTGAGGCCATCCTGGTCCACAAAGTGAGTACAGGACAGCCAAAGCTACACAGAGAAACCCTGTCTAAGAAAAGAAAAGAAACCACTTGAAATACATAGCTATCAACTATCAACAGGGTAAGTTTAAGATATGCAAACAGGCTGGAGAAATGGCACAGAGGTTAAGAGCACTGGTTGTTCTTTCAGAGTGACCCAGGGTTCAATTCCCAGCACTCACATGGCAGCTCACAACTGTCTGTAACTCCAGTTCCAGGGGACTCGACACCTTCACAGGGACATACAGGCGAAACACCAATATACATAAAATAAGAATACATAATTTAAAAAAGACTATACTTTTCAAGATATGCAAAAAGAATGCAGAGAGCCTAAAAGACACGAAAGCAGACCCAGAACAAGTAAGTGCAGGAAAAGAGAAGCACACCTGTGGGCAGTAGGGAAGTGCAAATCAGAACCAATGTGGCACACCACACACCCAGAGGACTGACAGATTTCTGAAGGATGTGGAATCACCCCAACTTATATACTGTACTGGATAGAACATCCAACACTATGAATATTTGTTCTGGTTTGTTTTGGGACAGGGTCTCATTATGTAGCTCTGGTGGACCTTAACTTGCTATATAGAACAGGCTGACCTCAAATTCATAGCTCCTCCTGCCTCTACCTCCCAAGTGCTAGGATTAAAGGTGTGTAACACCATACCCAGCTGGTATGAATATTTTGGAAAAGTATGACAGTTTCTTATAAAAATTAAACAAATATTTAGTATATGATCCAGAAATGGCACTTCTAGATAATATAACTCTACATATATACAGAAAAGTAAATTTATGTCCAAATAGATATAATTTATTCATAACAGCAAAAATTATAAAATCTAATGTTTATTAATTAGCCAACGAATACATTTTGGTATATCCCATGCAATGGAAAACTACTTAGTAATATAGAGGTAAATGCTAGTAATACATGCAGTAATATGAGTAAACCCCAAGGATAAAAAAGAAAAAACTTCAAGACAAAACATTATCAGAAGTGTATCCATCTGAAAATGAAAAACAGACTGGTAAAAGCTTCTGTAGCTGCCAGGGGTAGGAGAAAGGGCGGAGCTGCAGAGATCAAGCAATGGGAGGTGGACAGACTCAAAGTGGGAACTTTGTTCACTAGAAGACGGTTCAGAGAATGCAAAGGCTTGTCACAGAATAAGACACATAACTGCAAGACACAGCCAAAGAATGTCTAGTCCACAGACGATAGAGTGATACTAGCAAGGTAGTGAGAATGACCAGCAAACACCCCAAGGTTTGGACGCATCATGCCATTCTATGCCAAGTTTATGTGCTTTAACCCAATTTTCACAACCACCTCCATAAAACATCACAGAGTACTCCCAATGTGCAAATGTAGCCACAAAGAGATTAAGTAGTTTAACCAAACCCACAACTAAGTACAATGAGAGCTAGGAAATATACAGCCAGCAGAGTAAGACGGTGTGTATTTAAACCTTCGCCATGTTGAGGTTCAATGACAGACCTGTAATAGCAAAATGGAGGGAAGGGAAATGTACAGGAAGTGGGAAGACAGCTAGGCTCCACATTTTAAAGAGAAAATCAGCAGATAATGCCTAAAATTGGTGGTGGTAGTGGGAGAAGGGGGTGCAGTGTATGTGTGCTTGTGAGATCTGGAGGAAAGATCAGAAAATAGCTGCATGCCATGGCAACAGTGGTTGCCTCTAAGAAATGGGTCAGAGTAGACCGGCTGTTAGATTAACTTAAAAGGCCTATGACACCATTCTTTTCTGCAAAACTACTCTTTTCCCCCTCCCCAACTCTCTCTTTTAAAAAGAGGATCTTGTTATGTAGTCCAGGCTGGCCTGCAACTTCCCATTCTCCTGCCTTCAACTTTCCTAATGAAAGACCAAGCATACTGGAGATAAAGCTCATAGAGACATACAGACAAAGAATTAAGATACTGAGACAGAATAATGGCTATCATTTATTGAGCTCTAACCATTTCAGCTCTTTGCTAAATGCTTTTCCTGCATTATCTTGAACCTTCTGAATAATAAGGAGGTGGTCTTATCAGAACCCTTACTTTGTTGAAGAAACAGATTATGGATTTAACTGTTATAGGCTCACTGGCTAGCAAGTGGTAGAGCTGCAGTCCAGAGGTACTCTACTGTCTGTGTGCCACTCTGAAGGCTTCCATGTCATGTGACAGTTTGGGGGTTTGGATGAGAACTGGTGCCTTGCTGCTTGCTGGGAGCAAGAGGCTCACCTTTACTATCTGAGGACATGCTAGTCCTGCTCCCTACCCAGGGAAAGAGGAACAAGCCTCTTAAGGATTATTCACAAGCATGGTCACAAGCATGTAGAGTTCCCAGGTGTCTATGGGCACAGGCTGCCTGTTGAGTAGAAGCTACTTCAGCTTGGCTCTTAGGAGAGAATTTGGGGTTAATGGTGTGGGACCCACCCACATGCCCAAAGTGACTGCAATCTCACTACTCTAGCACACCCAAGGGACACAATGAGCTCCCAAAGATCACCACAGCTCATCACAGTGGTGATTCTAACGAGGGCCTCACCTCCTCCACATGTATTCCCTGAGGGTTAGAATCACAGCCTGTGGGTTGATGTCTCACCAGCTACTGCCAAACCTTTACCATATACTTCCCATGCTAAATCAGTGAGTTCTCATCAAACTCCCAAAAGTAGGCATGAATCAGACAAATGCAACAGAAGCCTGGCCACCAGCATGGGAATTCTCTCAGCCAGTGTTCACTGAGGTCCCTCACTGAGGTTCCAATTCAAGTACATAAGGTTCTTTGTACTTGAAGGTTTTCCAATTCAAGTACAGGAAGGTTCTTTGCAGCCAAGGCTTCTCCCTGATCCTTAACCCACTTGGGCCATTGAAGACGAACACAGATTTAGGAATGAGGGAGTTAGTAGAGGAGAGATAGATATCCACTTCCTTAGGGAGCTAAGTCTAAATTATCAGTTGGAAATATGGGCCAGTGGCCAAGAAAAAGGCCCGGACTTTGGGTCACATGACCCAGGTGAAAGAGCACTTTAGGAACAAAGAGGACATGATCTGAAGAACCCCAACAGTTACTTCAGCAGTAGGAGAGGCCAAGAGGTACCAGTGGAAGAGTGCAGCCACAGGTGGAAGGAGGGAACCGAAGACAAAGGTGCCTCACTCCTTCATACCTGGTCTGTACCTGTCATGTTAGTGCAGTCCCCATTGTTAAAGATCCTGCCTAGTCCTTGTCCCACAGTCTTGCTGGCCACTCCTGCAGGTCTCACTCTTTGTCCTCTGTCCTTGCTAGCCTCGAGACTTTTCCTTTATCCGGCTAGTCCTTCAGTCTGCTAGGGCTGTTCAGATTACTTTTTGCCACCTCTCACTATTACCAACTTCTCTTCAAATACATATTTTCTTAACTTTCTGCAAAGTACAATCCACTCATCTTTCTTTCTTTCATTTATTTGTTTACTTATTTATTTGAGACAGGATTCCTCTATGTAGCCTTGGCTGTCCTGGACTCACTTTGTAGATCAGGCTACCCTGGAACTCACAGTGATCTGCCTGCCTCTGCCTCCCTAAGTTCAGGGATCACAGCGTGCGCCACCGCACCACGCTATCCACTCATCTTTCAGTATTTGAATGTGAGTATTTCTAAGTGCTTCATATTTTCCATGAGCCCTGCAGGAACCAAGCATGCCCAGGAAGGCATGTGTGCTGACATTAGAGGGACACTAAAGAGTCATTTTCTGCACAACAGTTATAGAACACGCCTCTCTTAACCTACAGGGAAGCTACACCTTTACATCATGGTAGAAACAGAGTATCCAGATCAGGTTTTAGCAAACTTATTCTGAAAAGTGGCAGGTAGACATGTGATGGCTCACGCTTGCTTTCCCAGCACGCAGGGGACTGAGTTAGCCTAGGCTACATAGTAAATTTTAGGCCTGCCTGGGCTAGATAAGACCAAGCTCCAAAAATAAAGTGCCAGAGTACCAGGTGACAAGTTCTGGTTTTGTGTACCACAGGACTCCTGCCTTTGGTCAGGACAGCTTATGAACAGCCGAGGCAGCTATGACTGCTGTAATAATGTTTTAATTACAAAAGGGAGAAGGCAGAGGACAAGGCTACAGTTTGCTGATGCCAGCTTTCAATAACCAGCATCTAGGATACCTGACACATGGTTGGTACCCAATAAATGAAGAAAGCTTTTTGAAAAACACCCACTTTGTTTTTGAGGTGGCTCCTAGGGACTAGTACCCAGAGATGATGGATTTAGTGACATGGTGGGTGGAACTGTGTGGACAATGGGCTATACAGAGTGACAGCTGAGAGAGTGGTAGGTTCTCTTCCAGCATAAGCAGCAGGACTGGAGGGAGATGCTGTTGGAACACAGCAGGTTAGATGGGCAGCAGAGTTGTTGGAAAGGGGAGAAAGTGATGAAGAGCTGAGTCTTTCGGAGAGGTACATGAGCTACTGGGCTGTTGCTCGTAAGGGAGGAAGCTGTTAGAAGCAGAAACAAGGAAGCAAGGTTAAAGGAAAAAGGGCTCTGTAGATTTTTCCTGAAAAATATGAGCCAAGACACAGCGGGAGCCTGACTGAGCCAAGGCAAGAGAAATACTCTGAGTTTCTCTCTCCTTATCTGACAGTAAAGGAGGTGGGTCTCAGTACTTATGGGTTCTGGGTTTTCAGCTGTGGCTCAGTGTGAACAAAGTATGTCACTCAGTGATGCATCAGCACTTCTTGTCACTACCCATCATGTCACTTTGCAATGCAGGTACCAACAGGCCCTGAGGAGTGTGAGGTGATACTTTAAACATGTGGACACACCCAGTTCTTCTGGAAGGATACTATCTTAACTGCAGACACAATGGTGGATTTCATCTCCATCCCCTCAAAAGTGTACAAAATCCAGAGACTTGAACAAATTCTCAATCATCAGTCTTAAGGAAGTTGCCCTCACTGCTGTGAAGTCTTTCCCTATGTGGCAGAGAACAGTCTTTATAGAGCTCAAAGCCGTATCACATACTGATGGTGGACCATACACAGCTCTTCTTTAAAGATAAAAAAGCAGTTGACAGGCAGGAGTTTCAGAATAAACAGTGTCTAACCATCATTTAGTTGTACAAACATAACATAGTAGCAGGGCTTATAAGAGCTCAAGTTCTCAAAGAGAAAAATGAAGTGTTCCCATGATCACCCCTATGACATTTAAACAGTTAGGAAATGTTTTTATTAAATTTGTAAGAGGCTGGGGAGATGACTCAGCAGTTAAAACACAGTGCTCTTCCAGAGGTCCACAGTTTGGTTCCCAGCACCCACAGCAGGCAGTCACAACCACCTCCAGGTGGATCTGATGCTTCTGACCTTCAAGGGTGGGCACCCACACTCGCATACCTACACCCAAACACACACAAACCTAATCAAAACTAATGAAATCTTCAAGAACTCTATAGTCAACTTCAACAATCAAAAAGTACCAGAGACCCCAAAGAAAACACAACAAAACAAAAACTAAACAATCACCACCACCACCAAAAAACCCCTAACATTTCAAAGTTCATTTATTAACTTGTCACTGTCATCAGTGCTATAATGTTCAAGAGGGTTTGGAGCCAATTCTACTTCTTTTCAAGGGCTAAAACTAGATTTTAATTGATATGCTCCAAAGAACTGTATCAATATGTGTTTTCATTTACTTTCTTTTAAGGCATAGTTAGGTCTGTAAACTCCTGTGTCAACTGATTCATTATTCTATTTTGAAGTTCTTATTCCCAAAGTCTGAAGATAATTCTCCTAGGATACAGTAACCCTTACTGTATTCTCTCAAGTCATTTTGGAACTGTCAAGAACCCAGGCACTCACAATTTCACTGAGCTCAAGACAACAGGAGTTACACCAGTAACATATTTTTGCTTGCAATGACTTTCCATGCACCCTTAGATTTATATTAAATAAACTTGTTCTCTTACCCTATGGTTGGGTTGATATTAGGATCAAAACTGTCTTCCACGAACCGCCACACGATGCTCGATTTACCCACACCCGTATCCTGAAAGAGAGTAAGATGGGTGACCGAAGAAAAACCAATCTATTTGCAGACACCCAAAACTACTTTGTGGCATAAAATGGGGAATTTTAGAAAAAGCATCCTAAGCTGTAGATTTCGTATGCTTAGAGACACAAGGCAGGCTTCTGGAAGTAATTATATTTCAAAATGCATTGCTGTGGCCAGGCAGAGTAATGCATTCTTTTAATTACAGTACTTGGGAGGTAGAGGCAGGCAGATCTCTTAGCCTACAAAGTAAGTTCTGCAAATTTGTCCCAATAAATTTGGGAGGTTGAGGCAGGAGGGTTCCAAGTTCAAGGCCTGCTGAGCCTACACAGACTTAACGGTTAGCCTGAGCAACTTCTGGAGATCCTGCTACAAAATAGAAGCAAGCAAGCTAGAGACACACACAGCTCAGTGATATAGTGCTTGCCTAGCATGCACAAAGTTTTAGGTTCAATTTCTAGGACTGAGCTCCTGCTCTCTCCCAACGAAGAATGACTCAAGTTTCTGCTTTATATGAAAAGTGATGAACTCCCCGGTCTTTTATCATATACCAGTAAATTATGCGCTCCCACGTTAGGCCTAAGTAATCCCAGATGAACCCTAGCCCCACCCTGTTGAGGGGCAAAAAAAAAAAATCTGGTTATTGGAATTCTTTTCAGTCATGAAAACAGAAACTCAGGAAGGAGACCATCATAAGGCCAAAATACTCTGAGAGAACCGGAAGCTGAACCTTCAAAGTCCTGAAAGCTTCCTGGTATGAACTCCTCCCTTCCATAACAGAAGAGCAAACTTTGGAAAGCAACTCTTGCAAAAGTGTCAAAGACGTACCAAAAGTTTAAAACCATCCCATACTGCTTGAAAGGAGGCCAAGGGTGCTCATAAAACCTGAAGACATGCCTGGGGGTTAACTTTGAGAGACTTTGCTAACTTCAAAAGTGTCCCTCTGAAAGTTGGAAGGAAACTACCTGCGGGTTGTTTCACTGTGGGATGGAGAGAGGGCACCGCTCCGGGGCTCCGGGGGGGAGGGTCACTCTGATACCTCGGGGCCTAGGGTGTGGGATAGCCTGGTGGTCCGGCCGCCCCAAGGGTCTGCAGGGGAATGAGTCCCGCGCACGGCGGGAACGGGTGCAAGGGGCCCTGGAGTGCCGGGGGCCGCCCACCTGGCCTCCGCGACCCTGGGGATCCGGCCCGCCGCCACTCACCCCAAGCAGGCACACTTTGAGTTCCCTCAGCGCCATGGCCCGGGAACCAGGGGTGCGAGCCCGCCGCCGCCCTAAGTTGAGGAGAGAGAGGCCCGGCCCAGCACCAGCATCCCCCGGCGCTGCTGCCGCACTGCCCAGCCCCGGCGGTGCACACGGGGCGGCCGTGGGTCCGCCGCAGCCTTTCTGTCCGGCCGACCCGTCGCTTGTCCCGCGAAGTCACCTCAACAGCCCGGACACCGCCTCGGCCTCCCAGGCGCCACCGCCGCCGCCATCTTTGGACGCCAGCTGGGTCACCTGACCTCCCCGCCCACTTCGGCAGCCACCTTCGCCGAGAGGGCGGGGCGGCCGGCTCGAGGCTCACTGGAGGGTGGGCGGAGCGTCGGGGGCGGAGCCTCAGCATCGCCCCACCCTCCAGCTCCGCCCCAACCCTATCTTCGCTGAGGAGTGGGAGGAGCGGGGTGGGGCGTAATCTTGGCGTTACCACGCCTCTAGATCCACCTCCCACCCATCCCAAGATGGCGGGTGAGTGGGTCCAAGCTGGTGGGCAGTGCGGGACAGATGGGCGTAACCTTTGCTCTCGCTCCACCTCCAGCCCCGCCCTCCACCCAACCCAAGATGGCGGGTGAGTGAGCCCAGGCGCCGAGGGCTCCGGGGGGCTTCGGGGGGCTTCCCTCCACTTCCCAGGGTGGTCTCCCCTCCCCACTTATCACCGCGAGTTCGGGAATCGTTGCCCTCGTAGCCGGCGTAACTCTTTGTGTGTCTTTTGTTTTTTTTCAGAGATCCCCTTGTACTTTGTGGACTTGCAGGATGACTTAGAAGACTGTAAGTAACAGTTGGGGCTCCCCGCCCCTCCGTGGGTCCTTCTCGGAGGACTGTGTGGTACCCTTAGATGGGGCGGGAGCCTCAGGTCAAGCCTACCTCGAACCCACTTCCTCAGGTGGATAGGACATCGGTCTGTTGGAAACTTTGTCTTCCTGTCACTTTCTCTAGCTGCTTTGGGAGCTGTCAGAGGGAAAGCAAGTCCCAATCTGGGATGAACCTTCTGGGTAGCTGGATGATGGGAGCATTGCTGTATTTGTGGGCACAGCCCCATCTTTTCACGGAGCCCACTGCTTCCCTAGTTTTGACCCTTTCCCGCCACTTGACCCTCCTAGCCTCCTCTTTTTCTCTGGAATAATTTTAAGGGGTAGTAGCTGAGAGAGATGACACCTTCGAAGTGCAAGTTCGAATTTGGGGTTAATGAATGAAGCTTTGCCTTTCTCATCCAACACATCTACCTGCCCAAGCCATTTGCTAGGTCTGTGAATGAACAAAGATGAACTAGAAATAGCCACTATTTCCTGGATCTCCCTCACAGGCCAGATGGGAACAGAGATCTAGCAGAAAAATATCAAGCCCAGAGAGGGTTGCTGGTCTATGAAGCCAACACAAATTCCCAAAGTCAACTGGAACTTCCAGCCCTGAGTACTACCCCCTTCCCTTCCCTACCTACAAGTCCCTAGTGATAAGAGTTGATGTTGACTGAAAAATGTTGGTATATCATTGCAGTGTTGAGCATACTTTATCTCTTCCCTGGGGTGGATGGGGGGGGCCTCAAATGTTATTAATGTACCATGACACTTGAGGAGAAAATACAAGTCAATGGTGAAGAGGCCTGGCTGTAGAGTCAGCTCTCAGGAGAAGTCCTGGGTCACTCTAGTTTCAGGGTGATCTGGGACAGGTTGCCATACCACTTAGAGCCTCATTGCTCATTTCATCTGCAAAATGAGCATAATGGCAGCCCACCTCATAAGTCTTTTATGGATTTGAGGCCAGCCTGGTCTGCAGTGTGAATTCCAGGCTGGCCAGGGCTGTATAATGAGGGATTTTGTGAAGATTAAACCATCAAAGAAGGTGACATGAATCCTTGCGCATAATAAACACTCAGTAAATATTGGCTGCTGCCCTGTAAAGTAAGTTGGATTAATGTGTCTTACAGATAAGGCTGAGAACCAGAGAAGTCAAATGTCTCCTCTACTATAGCACTGATGGCAAGGATGACAAATTTATTCCTTCTGACCCCTGTTCTTTCGGTTTCACCGTGCAGACTGACCTTTCAAATGCTCTTCGCTCAGAATCAGGGACATGGCTGTCAGTCTGGCTATGTAATCTGTTGTCTCCCTGGGCAGTTTGTTCTCCACCTTCCTACTGCTGCAACTTTTTAATATAGTTCCTCATGTTGTGGTGAATCCCAACCATAAAATTATTTTTGTTGCCACTTTATAACTGTAATTTTGCCAGTGTTATGAATCTTAAATATCTGATATGCAGGTTATTTGATGAGTGACCCTATAAAAAGGTTATTTAGCTTCTTGAAGGGGCTATGGCCCATAGGTTGAGAACCCCTAAAAATGACTCACTGCTTCTTGGTTTAGGTCAGGTTCCTATGGGTGATTGTGGGATGGTCATCCTTTTTTATAAACACATGTCCTGCGTGGTCTAGGTGCAAACTAATATGCTGATAACAGTAATATATTCTAAAGCTTGTCCAATTTACTTGATGATTCTTGATTAAGTTCGGATAATTTCAAAAAAGAAGGCATGATGAGGGGGTGCCTTGCTTTTAAATGATTTAGAGTCTTCAGGCCAGAGCAGCACAGAAAAGATGGGATTTTTCTAGGATTGGCTTGTTGAATCAATCTGAATTCTCTTGAGAGCATAAGTGAGAGAGGTAGTCTCTATCCAGTTTTCAGGTGGCATTGCAGGTGGGAGATGGGCATTTAGGAGTCTCAGAGGCTCAGTAAGGGTTTCAGAGGCCTGTGAATATCTGGGTTTGCTTACAGAATGCCAAGGCTGTTACTTACTATTGATAAGATCTGTTCATCCAGTTGTCATTTAAATGTATACCAGGGGTGGATGAATGAGAAACTAGAGAGCTCTATGGTACATATAAAGAGACCTAATAGACCAATCACACAGTATGTGGTCATATTTGGATCCTTGGTTGAACAGAACTGCTATGAAAAGGAAAGGCACTGAAGTGAGATTGGGTTATTAGATAATATTAAGAATTGTTATTTCTCTGGCAGTGATAATGGTATCATGTTTTTCTTGAAAGGAAGAGTCCTGGCAGAAATAAGCATTCATGAGTGAAATGACTTGGTGTGTGAAATCAGCTTTCAAACTCTCTAACAAATAGTAAACAAAACGTTGGGAGGAGGGATCCACTGGAAAAATGGCAGAATTCTGATACTTGTAGACACTAATAGCTGGGGACTATCCTTTCATTTTTGCATTTTTGAAAATTTCCATGGTAAAAGGTTTTTAAAAATGAGATGAAAGTGTCACAAATGATCAGACATTTGCAGGAGGAGTTGGAAGGCTGGATTTAATTCTGAATATGCTGTAAGTTATTGTAAGATGCATTTAGCTTCAAAAGACCCTTGTGTGAAATACGTCAGTGTTCAGGAGACTCTGTTTCCTTTCAGATATTTAGTTTTCAAGAGATGTCAGTGAAGAAGCCTAGGAGAGGGCTTTTATTTATGAGAAAAGCAAGGTGCCAGTAAATGATGTCTGGATCTTTGGTGAAAATAGGATTAGCTCAGCCGCTGGAATACAGATAGACTCTTGGAATCCCGGTGCTGGAGGGAGTGGTGGCTGCTCAACCTTGAATGAAAGACTTCTTCCTGAGCAAACACAGTGCATTTCACCTACACACTTTATTCTGTGCTTGTGACAATGGACTGAGACAAGGACTGAGACCACTCTGTACAGCCATTGCAGACAGAGTGCTAACGTGAGCCATAAATGCAGCCATTGAGTTTTTTCTTTGTACAATGTGAATTTGATCCAAACATTAGCAACTGTTTTTACCGGTCTCCCGGTCAAGTGAAATATTTCAACAGCTAGATGAGGATTCTGATACTTGAAGAACAGAGCAAAACTAAGATAGTCAACCATTCTTTAAATTAGAAATTGACCATTATATATTTATTTTCATGAAGGATCAGATAGTAATAATTTTGGGCTTTTCAGGCTAGAAGGAATGTGACAGAACTGTAAGCTCTGAAGTTGTATACTAGACTAATCATAAACACCACACGCACACCTTGGAATCAACTATAAACCACACAGATACATATACTACCCACATCCCCATACCCAATAAGCTATACAGATACAAACACATGCATACACATATTCTAAAAGCAAGCATACTCCCCTCCCTAGAAGGAACTGTAAACCACACAGACATACAATATACATACACTCCAAACCATGTACTGTAAACCACACTTCTGCAAGCCACATGAACATACATACATCAGTAAAACTGCACAAACACACCCATAAACCTCACACATGTATACATATACACACATATACCATAAACTACACATACCACGAATCACACAAAACATATTCATAAACTTTATACACCTATAAATACACACAAACACCATAAATCACACAAACACACCTCTACATATATATGCGCACACACATATATATGTACAATAGACTACACATATCACCAACCACACAAAACACATAGATAAACTTTATATACCCATATATATGCACACACATATATAATATGTTATATAAACATATCCAAAAATCACACACAGACACATACACCATAAGCCACACATACCACTAATCAGACACATGCCATAAACCATAAATGTACATATGTGCATATATGTGGACTTGGATGTATGCTGTTGGAGCTTTAACAATACAAGGGAGGTCTGGACTTGGCTCAGGGCGAGTGGTTTGCTGCTCCCTCCGTGAAATGAAACTCAGATCTTAGTAGTGAAATCTGTGGTCTGGGGCTAAGCCGGGCCCACCTGTTGGGATGTCTTTCCTGGTAGGTTTAATGAGCAGAATATTGTTTGAGGACCACTGCTTGATTGAATAACCTTGGACAAGTTACTCACTTGAAGTGTGGTCTCCTGTGGTTGCTAGGGATGAAGATATCCACTCTTCTCTCTTGGTGGCTGGGCAGGTCAGGAGTCCAGAGTGGCTCCCCTCACAGCCTGATGTATTCTCATTCTCCTCAGGTTCCTATGAGGCAAATAGATGGATGTCAAGAAGTCTTAGAGAATGTCTATGTTTAAGGGGGGGGGAAAAGGTCAGTGGCACTCTTCATCACAAAATGAAAGTAAAGTCATATCACAGAGAAACTTTAACAAAGTTTTTTAAAACAGAGTTTTTGCAGCATAATCTAATTTAAAAGAAAGCTTTTCAGGGCAGGAAGGCTGGCTCAGCAGTTAAGAATACTTGTTTCTGCAGTGGACCCAGGTTCAATTCTCAGCATCTGCATGGCGGTCCATAACAGAATGGAATTCTAGTCCCTAGGGCCCCAACACCCTCTTGGGACTCCACAGGCATCAGGCATGCACATGGTACATGTATGTACATGCAGCAAAACACTAATACAAATAAAATAATAAAGACTTAATAATTATAATAATAAATATCAAACAACAACAACAACAATAAATGCTGCTTTTCTCCTGGTGCTAAGGATGGAACCTAGGGCTCCCTGCATGGTAGGCCTGTGCTCTGATGCTGAGTCACACCTCCATTGTCTTGTTTACTTTTGATTTTGCAACAGGGTCTCTCTGTGCTATCCTAGAAATTCCAAGATGTGTTCTGTAGGCCTTGAACCTGTAATCTTCTTGCCTCCGTCTTTGGAGGCTGAGGCTATAGGCCTGTACCACCAGGCAGGCATGGCTCAAATAATTGTTTTGTTTTTTTTTCCTTCAAAATTCCTGTTGGTCTTAACCCTGATGGGGAACATAGAAAAGGTGATATGCACCTGCTTCCTCATCTGGACAGTCATCTTTTTTGTAACAGATGCATCACCAGTGTGCCCAGGCTAGGCCTTGGGAGGTGTTGGAGAAGGAAGCAGAAGAGACCCTTGTTCCCAAGATGTGCCCAGCCGAGTGGGTAGCAGACCCTGAAGACAGTGCAGACTCAGTGTGTCTCAGCCCAGGCAAGAGAATGAGCCAAGAGGGAGGGCATCATGAACACAGTGATTCAGCCTGCCGTAGGGAAAGGGACACTCTTGTTGAGTCAGGCTGAGGAAGGTAGGAGGCATTCTAGAAAGTGTGTAAAGGTAGCATTTCCAGATGGCCTCTTTTGGATTAGATCTGATAGTGATATGGGAGGCTTGGAAATGGGTGTGTGGAGGGGAGAGGTGAGGTAAACACTGGGAAGTAGGGCTGGAGGCTGCCAGAGAAGAACCTGCATTTTGACCAGTAATATTCTGGTCTAAGGAGAGGGCAAGAGAAGGCTCTGAATGCTTTGCTTAAACTTATGTCATGGGAGCCTGAGGAAGGAGAATCACTTATCCAAGCAGAGGTACAAAACCTCCATTTTTTTATTTGTTTCTTTTTGTCTGTTGGTGTTTGTATATAGGTATGTGCATGTGAGCACAGTGCCCATGGAGGCCAGAGGCATCAGATTCCCTCTAGCTAGAGTTACAGACAGCTGTGAGTTTCCCAGTGGAGATACTGGGAATTGAGCTCCACTCCTCTGAAGGAGGACCGTGTGCTCTTAACTGCTAAGTCTTCTCTCCAGCCCCAAGCCACCATTTCTTTAAGGTTAATGATGTGAAGCCCTGTTCTGAGTTTTTTTAGCAGTTTAATTAGTTACAGGGCTGGTTAGATGGCTTGGATAAAGGTGCTGGCTGCCAAGCCCGCTGACCTCAACTTTGTGCCCAGGACTTCCATCTGGCAGAAGGACAGAACATCTGCAGGTTGTCCTCTGACCTCCATGTGTGCACTATGGTACAGATACATGCCCTCATAAACACACAATAAATAAAAATAATTATGGTATAACTCCACTAGGGCCAGGAGAAATTTTGCTACATAAAACTATACGCATACACTGTAAGAGGTTAGTGCTCTTTACCCATTGCTGTCGCTGTGGAAGGCTGACTAGGAGTGAAGAAAGGTTAAACAAGTTGTTCAAAGTGCAATCTGGTGAATGGGACCAGGGAGCCCGAGTGCGGAGTTTGTTCCAGTTGCTAACCACTGGAGATGTCATCATCCATTCGTCAGACCTTTACTAAAGGTTCATTGTATCTCGGTTACTACAATAGGCATGGTAGTCCCAGAAGGGAATGAGTCCAGTGACAGAGACCAGTGTTCAGCTGGTTAATAGAAACCAGTGTCGTAGTTCCAGGTTGTGGTAGATGCTGGAGGGCAGACAGTCATGAATGTGGAGTGCCAGTGCAGCCAGGTGTAGTGCTTTGTGTGTGTAGTCCTAGCATGTGTGAGGCTGAGGCAGGAGCATCTAGTCCAGTTGAGACTTCAGAGTGAGGCTCTCAAAAAGGGGAAACTAGCAAAACAAACTAAAAAGCAGCTGAAAAGAAAGTGCCAGTGCACCTGGAGGGCTGGAGGGCCTGTTTGGGTCAAGTAGCCGGAGAAAGCCTCTCTGGAGCTTTGTGAGCTTTCTTGAGTTGAAATTGGAGTGAAGGTGGAGATAGTTCACAAATGGCCCCTCAAAGTCAAGGACCAGCAGAATGGCTGTGAGTGTGGCACACAGGGAGTGATAAACATAGAGGTCAGAGAAGCAGGTACAGCCACACCCCAAATGACCCTGCAGGCTCCTTACAAAGTGAAGTGTTTGCTTTTTACTTAGGAAGTCATGGAGAGCTACTGGAGAGCTTAGGGCAGGGTGTGGCTGAAGCTGAGTTACGCTTTCAGCAAAGGTGATGTGATTAAAGTTGCAAACCAGAGAAGGGGCGGGCACCATGTGCTCTCGCCCTCCCAGTAGAGGACTTAGTTGTGACACAAGGGGATGAAGCTGAGAGTGATTTCCACTGGTCAGGGATCTCAGTGACCTCAGAGATGGGTCTTATGGGAAGCTTGTTTGATCTCTACACAGAAAGGGCTAGATACCCATTCTCATTTTTCCCAAACTCTGTGCTACTCTTTGGCAACATTTGACATGGGAATGGCCAGGTGGCTCCCTTGCTCATCAGAATGAGTTGAGTTGACCTTGGATTGCCATGGTCTAGAACAGCAGATGGTACCAGGCAGCACTTAGGGAAGAATGCTTTGGGCACTGGAGCAAATAAGTAGACACCACTTACTTCAGAGGGTTAGCTAAGATGGGAACTAGAAACAGTTCAGGGTGGTTGGCAGTTGAGAGACTCGTAGATTGAGTGGTCAGCACAGCTCAGAAGCAAATGGGAGTGAGTTAGGAAGGCTTGGGAAGTTAAGCAGGGAGTTGAGGCCAGCTGCTCAGGCAGTGGCTGGGTGTTGGGCATTTTGGGAACTGGTTATTGCTTTCAAGAGTCATAGCCTAGGAGGAGAAAGCACACCAATTCAAGGAGAAGTTGGGTGAAAGGGCTTCCCTTTGTAAATAGAAGATTCCAGAACATGTTGGTACCCTTTGTGTTTACTCTGAAAATTTTAGGGAAAGACAAAAGCATAAACAACCTAACCTTCCACTCTTGCCTGTGTGCCCAGGTGGAAAGCACGTCATCATAGCAGCTCGGTGGCACAGTTAGATTGAGCTTGCTTAGGTATTCACCAAGGGTGAATAGCTGCAGACTGGGGTGTAGGCACAGTACAAAACTTTGGCTTTCCAAGCAATAAAGAGCCCTCCCCACCAACGTGGCTGAGTGTCTTGAGTGTCAGAGAAGCCAGGCTGTCAGAGTGTGATTCTGCATGGTGACACATGCCTTTTAAACCCAGCACCCAGGAGTTAGAGGCTGAAAAATTGCTATGAGTTCAAGGCCAGCTTGGCTTACCTAGTAAGTTCCAGGCCGGCAAGAGGTACACATGTAACCCTGTCTCAAAACAAAACAAAACAAAACAAAAAAATCCCAAAACATCCAGGCTGGAGAGGAGTGCCTAGGTTGTGGTCTGAGTGTCAAGAATTGGGAGGGGAATGTGGAAGAAAGCAGGGGTGGACGTTGGGCTAGAATTGGGTTTTGTCTTAGTTAATCTTCTATTGCTGTAAGAAGACATCATGACCAAAGTAACTTGCAGACTAAACAACTTATCAAAGGCTTGCTGTTTCAGAGACTTGGAGCCCATGCCCATAGAGGAGAGCATGGCCTCAGGCAGGCCAGTATAGTGCTTGAGCAATAATCGAAAGCCCATATTCTTTATCCATCAGTTTGAGACAGAGAGAGCTAACTGGGAATGGGTTTGGCTTTTGAAACCTCCAAGCCCATCCCCACTGACACACCTTTTCCAGCAAGGCCACATCTCTTAATCCTCCCAAACAGTCCTACCAAACAGGGACCAAGTATCCAAATATATGAGCCTAAGGGGTCACCTTCATTCAAACCACCACAAGCTTCATGAGCCTGTCCATAGAGGAGTTTGTTCCTGTCTGGAAGAAGTGTGACCAAATAGCAGATGGGCCAAAGAGAAGCAAATCTATTGGGTTGAACTGCCTTACCAAGCAGTTTTGGAATACTTTTAATAGGAGGAAGATAGAAACCTCCCCACTCCAGAGGCTGGTAGCTTCCTTCTAGGTCCTTTCTGTCTTTTTGAATGTGTCTCAAGTCTGACTAGCGAATTCATTGCATCTTTAAATAATTGTGCTCTATCTATCAATACTGTGTCAGTGATGAGTCCAGATATGCCCCCAGCCAGTGGATCTGCAGATAGCTGAGATGTGTCACACCCAATGAGGCTTATCCTAAGCCTCACTTAGATGCAGAGGTCTCACCAGTCAGGTAACCTGAGTAAACGTTTCCTATTGACCTTCAGTGTAAATGTCGCAGACATAAATCATGAAAGGTTTTGGAAACTGTGATTAAAGCCACAAATCAAAGAAGAATCTCCATGTATGCACAGTGTAGAAAGGGTAGCTGCTCCTAAGTTAAGCTGGGCTTTCCAGGTAGCCCAGAGCATGGTGCTAGACATGAACATCAGTGGCCCTCAAAGATTTGCCCTGTGAAGCATTTTGTGTTGGATGCTCTACTCTCTGAGAGCTCATAAACCTGAGGGTTTTGTTAGAGGGTGACACCAATACAGATAAATTTTGTTGGCACAACTTGCCTTTGAGGTTCAGTTAGGTCAGCAGGGGCCTGCTGTAGAGGGCCAGTTCCCTAAACAAGCCAGTGACCAATCAGAAGGGTTCTTTGAGATTTGGTGGGTCTAGTCTAGCTAGAAGAAGCAGTCATCATTTAGGGTCTTGTATTCATCCTTGGAACTTGTTAGGGGGAAAGACAGGGCCTCTCTGAACAGTAGGATGGGGAATGGCTATTGAAGTCTCCTCCCAAACACACAGAACTCTTAGAAACTTATTGTTCAGAGAGAGACTAGTGAGATCCTCTTATATTTAATGGTTATTTCCCTAAGTTCTTCATTGAATAAGGTTAACCACCTTGGCCTCTGTCAACTAATCTTATAATATTTTGAGCCAGACCTAGATATAGTGGACCACGTCTATCATGTTCTCCAACCAGTGTCCCCTAGTGCTATGTCAGAGACAGAATATTGGATCGTGTGGATAATTGGTCTGGCCCTGGGTGTCATATCTCACACAGAGTTATAGTGACAGGATGACATGTTGAATGGAGAGCTGTAAATATCGGGACTGCCCGGAGAACCGATTCTTAATGAAAATGCTTGCTGGGATGGACGTGTTAGAACATTCTGCAGCTTCAGCTCTGCTCATGTCTGCATCAATAAAGGCACCTCATTGGCTATGTTTTATTGTGTTTGATTTTCCTCACCTTTCCACTTAAAACCAATTATACTGTGGCTACTCAGTCAGGACCTGGTGGCTGTCTGTGTGACCTCCTGAGTCCCTGGATCAGAGACGAAGACAGACTGTCCTGCCTCTGCTGTGCCTTGTGCTGTATCTGGAATGTTCTTTCTTCTTCCTCTGATTTTTACCTCCCAAAGGTGATGAATTCTCACTTGATCTTGAGGACCCAGCCCAGGGCTCATTTTGCTGCAGGAAAGCTGTCTCTGACTCCCTCAGTCCTAGCAGGCCTTACCTCTTGCTTGTATGTGTCATTTCCCATGGCCCACCCTCTCCTGGACTGAATGCAGCATCTAGACAGTGGCCTTGGTCCCCAGGAGTATCTGGGGACTTCAGGGCTTTGCTGAGTTCTGGGTGACTGGGGATGGTGAGGGGTTTCACAGTGTGTTTGCTGTTTACAGACCTGCTTTCATACTGATTGCTTCTTTTCTTCTGTAAAATAATCTCATGAGTTTGTATTTCTGTTAGATGCTATCTGCTGGCCTTTGGTCCTGTGAATCACATTTCTCTAACAACAGGCTTAGTGTTGGTTCCTATATAGCCTGCTGGAAGAAGCTGATGTCTCTTGAGAGGCAGTGACCTCCACACAAGCCCTCAGAGATAGGACATATAGGGTCACTGGAGCTTCCTGTCTCATCCGCCCTACACTCTACCTGTTGAATGGGAAAGACGCTGACAGTATTCTTTGGGGTGTTGTAGACAAACGTTGAGTAACTAGCATTGTGAATTGTAGGTTCTTGTTTTTCGTTTTTTTAATTTTAATCAAATAGTTTTTTTTGTTTTGTTTTGCAATTGCCTGGCTTTAGATTCAAAGGAAAATAAATCTTGTTATTCTTTGTGAAATGGGTACAGCCTCACTGATAAGATTTTGGTTTTGGTTGTGTGAGCCCAGAAGCATGTTGAGGTGAGCTGTCTCAGTGGAGGGCTGACTTTGGAATTCTTTCTTATAAGGAAAGTAACAGCCAGAGCTGCTGTCAGCAGGGGCCTTGGCACAGTTCAATAAAAACAGGCTATGTGTGTGCATGTGTGCACACATGTATGCGTGTGCTTGAGTGTATGTGTGACAGTGTGTGTGTGTCTGCTTGTGTGTATTGTTGTGTGTGTCGTGGTGTGTGTTGTGCACATGCACCCAGCACCACGTGGTAGACAGAGACTAGGTTCTAAGCACATGGGATTCTGGGAAGAAAAGCATACTTGCAGATCACCCTAGCACTTCTAAGCTCTCCCCAACTGCTCTTTGATGATTCTAATTAGTCATCCTTTGCTGTAGAGTTAGTGCTGTCCTGTGTGAACCTGGCATTGACAGTTCATCCTAACCTTGATGGCAGATGAACTAAAACATGGTCAGTATTGGGTTTTTTGCTGTTTTAATTGAGCCAGTTGATAAGCAGTTACTATTAGAAATTACTTTCTCTAGGAAGGTTTGCTTTTCTGCATTAGATTAAACTTTCATGAATGGAGCTGGTAACTTTTATTCCCCAAATGCAAAACATACAATGAAAACAATCGAACAAGGAATTATTCATTTGCTACTTCATATTTCATGCCTGACTTGAGTACTCAAGATTCTTGGTGTTTATGTACAGCCTGGGTTGGTTGGCTTCCAGAATAGTTGACTGCCCTTGATACCATCATGTAGACCTCACCCATGTCCCTGTCAACAGTTGCCAGACAACGTGCCATCTTAACAGTGGCCAGAAATGTAAATCCTAGAAAATCCTTTTACGAGCCGACATCACCTTCTGTGCTGCTTCCATCGCCAGGGGACACAGGCAACCAGCTAGGCAGGCAGGGTTTTACCATTCGCTCATTCATTCTGCACCTTTTATTGAGTGTCTGTGTGTGCCAAGCATATCAATGAGCTCATCAAAGCTTCTTACTCTGGGGGTGAGGGAGGGGGAGGGGATACAGCTGATGAACAGCAAACATGCTTTTTCCTTCTGAAGGTGAGCGAGTTTGGTGGAAAAATAGATAAGACAGTGGACTGAAGACAGTTTTTGTTTATTTGTTTTTATTGTTGTTGTTGTTTTGAAGAAAGTTATCTGAGAGGACCTCTAGGAAAGAGCAGAGGAAAGCATCTGAGCCAAGCCACGGTGATGGGAACATGTTCCGTTTGGGTGGTGACAGATGGCATGAGTGGCGGCGAAGACTTTCCCACTGACTAGAAGCCTCTCAGATAGTCCTGCTGAGACCTCTACTCCTTAGGTATGACGGGATTTTTGTCATGCTGTCCCTCCACCCTAAAAGGGAAGGGATGCTCCTGGCATGTGGGGTGTGAGGCAAAGGGTGCTATTGATGCAGCAGGGCTCACAGCACAGTGAGCGCTCAGACCTCCAAGTGCCCCGGTGGAGAACAACAGCCTGCTCTGTTATTACAGAGTGCATATCAGTTGTTGATTGATTTAGTGAAATGTCAGGGATGAGGTTATTCATCTCAGCACCTGGCCAGCACACTGAAGCCAGCGCTGGCTTTGTCACCATGAAGAAGGACAGTCTTTCATTTGTTTCCAATTAAAAAAACGCGATGCATCACAAGGAAACAGTGGCAACTGCACAATGATAGCATTAACTCAGCCCCAGGAGGGGCTTCCGATTCTCAGAGGGCCCAGGAACAGGTCCACACAAGGCAAAATGCTTTTTATAAAAGAAAATGGATTTTCAGTACTTGAAATAAGAGGTGCTATTCTTTGAAGTATGAATGTGACATTATTAGTAAAATTATTTTCTTTGGATTGCATCAATTCAGAAATCAGTAACTTGTGTGTCATTTGTTATTTTTATTTTATCAGTGCATAATGGGTATTTTTCTTTATATCAAATACATTTGGAGCCATTTTGAGACACTTGTATTGGTTACTATAAGTGAAATTTAACAGAAGTATACAATATGATAGAAATAAAATAATTAAATCCTGGATAGGCATTGTTGCCTGCAAGAAATTGAGACAGGGTTTACTCTGTAACCCTGGCTATCCTGGACAGTATGTAGAACAGGCTGGCCTTGAACTCACAGAGATCAGCTTGCCCCTTTCTCCCCAGTGCTGGGGTTAAAGGTGCTATACGTACCGCCTCGCCTGTAAGAAATTCTTGACGGACAAATTCTTGCTTTGTATTAAAAGGAACATTATCATTCCAGAGTGGTGGCACTCACTCATCTGTGAATCCAGAGCTCAGGATCAGGAGTTCAAGGCCAGCCTCAGCTACATGAGACCCTGTCTCCAAAGGAAGGAAAAGAGAACACTAATTCGTCTTACGGGAATGTTTGAGGCATATTAGCACCAAAAGGGCACTTTTTTTAATTTTGTTAGAGAATTAAGAAGGAAATAACTTTCTCGTTGTGTGATTCAATAACATTTAATGTTTTTCCCCAAGTGTGAGTGGGGCAGTAGAGTTCCAAGCTGTGTGTGCTCTGAGGCACTAGGCCATCTAGGCAGCAGGGCTGGTGACCCCACTGCAGTGAGAGCCCTGAGCCCACCTGGGACATGTGGCTGTGAGCCTGATTCTGCTGTAGGACTAAGATTAGAAATCCTTGTTTTGAAAATAGACGACGCTCCCTATACCTCAGATTTGCTACTATTTCAGGTCGATTTTCTTAATTTTTAAAACTCTTCTGTCTTCCCTTCTTTATGTTCATTTAATAGAAACTATCAAATTTCATTTTACTGTACCCGTTGATAGAGTCACTAACACTTGACAAATTAATCCACATTATATTGAATGTTAGCATTCATTTTACTTAGCAGCAATATGGTAGTTTTGACCTGTTTTCTCTCTGTTTGTCAAACAAAAGCACGTTAATTAGAGTCTGTGCTTGTTGAATACCTCCCTTCCCGAGCATAGCTCCAGGGGGTACAGGCTGCATGCTGCAACTCAGGTTGGTTTTCTGAAGGCGACATTCTCGCCTTCTTGGAGGCTGCCCGGCTGTCTGAATGCTGCTAATCAAAGCCTCAAGGGACTGATTTCTATAGAAACGCGTTGAAGTGTTCCAGGCACTATATGATAGGCCGAGTGTTTAAAGGCCTAGCTGTGGAGGTGGAGCAGGCCTTGGCAGGGTTGCTGCTGTGTGTGGGGTGAGGCGCCAAGTCTGCAGCGGAGAGAGAAGCCCCTTTGAGCCTGTGTGTGTCTTGAGTCACCACTGCCCATATAGACTAGGTGCAAATTCCAGAGCACAGGTACTCATCTTACTTCAAACCATCATGTACACTTTCAAGTAAGAAATAAAAGCAAGAAAGAGGAAAGTAGGTTTTTTTCTTCCCATTTCATATGCTTGGTTTCTTTTGAAGACAAAGGTTTCTAAATGGTGTCACTCCATCTAGCCCACTGTTTCTTCCAGCATTTGTTGTCTGTGTGTTAAAAAGTGATGTATTAGGCACACATTTTTCCTTTTTTTTTTTTTTTAATCTGACAGTGTGTTTATTTCCTCTCATTCCTGAAGGCAGCCCCACTGGCTTTCAAGCTCCGGATTGACAGATTTTTCTTTTAACCCTGGGGTGATGTAGCAGCTTTCCCCTTCCTTCCTTTCCCTTTCTCTTCTTCCCCTTCTTCTTCATCTTCTTCCTCCTCCTCCGCTTCCTCTTCTTCTTCCTGTCTTCACGGTGTGTGAGGAGAAGGCAGCCAGGCATCACTTCCTGCATGGAGTCTTCTCTGCTGTTTTCAAAATGATCATTTTGGTTTTGGTGACCAGTGGTGCCATGCTCCTGTTTGCCCTCTTGGGGCTCACTGAGAGCTTAAGGCTGTCATGGCTCTAACGAGATTTGGAGAAATTTGTTGTCTTCAGTGAATTTTAGACTTTCAGATGTTATTTTCAATTCTAGGATTACTGTTTGGTGCCTTTTAAATTGAAAAAAAATTTTGTGTATGTATGTGTGTACAATGTTTGTGTGTGAGGGTATGTGTACACTGTGGTATGTGTAGAAGTCTGAGGATACCCTCACCTTCTGCATTGTTTGAGGCAAGGTCTCTCTTGTTTGCCATTGCACTGTGCCTGGAGTCTGCTGTTGTTGTTTCCCATCTTGTCACATGAGTGAAGGGATTACCGACCAGCCGCCATGTCCACCTACATGACCTCATGGTGATATGGGCCACCAGGCTTGCGGCACTGCCAGTCTTACCGGCTGAACCACCTTTTCCTAAGGAACACTTCTTAGTTGGGATTCCTTTCCTTTTCACAGATTACAGACATCTTTATGTTGTAAGAGTTGCCTGAAATTCCCTTGTAATCCCAACTCTTGGGTCCTCTTAGCCTGTTTAGATTTTTGCTCCCATTTTCCCATTTTCTCCAGACACTAAGGGTGCTGTGTCGTGTGGAGCTGGTGGATTCCAGGGTGGCTTCTGTTTGTCTTTTTTAGCAGACACTTGAATCACTGGGGCAGAGAGATAAGAACATCTTGTCTTTCCACCCAGTCTTCAGCCCTTTTTGTACAACTTGAGGTTCCCACATGGATTTGTGGCTCAGCCATCAAGCTCAGGCATGGGAAGAACTTGCTGAATCTCCTCTCTGAATTTTTCCTTCTGGGAGTCCTTGTTCTTCCCTCCCTACACTTGTAATGCTGCAGTTAGCCTTGAACTCTGCCAGAGAAGCACCAACAGCACCAGCAGCATATTGTAGTCAGTTATTTAATAATAGTAACAGCAGCTGATACTTCTCAAGGAAATTGTTATGTCAGGAACAACAAACCAAAGGCCCAAAAGTGACAATATTTACAGACAGACCAGACAGAAAAGGGTTTAGTAAATAAAATAGCTGCCATCTCTACTTAAGGAGCAGATTTCAATCGAGAAGGAAGCTTCTTGGGAGGAAAAGAGTTCTCCTGCAGTCTGGGAAAAGTTTCTTGGTCTTATGTAGACAGGTCAGTGGTCTTTTCACTATCTTGTCAGGTAATAAATGACCATTTATCTTTCCTGAGATTGGCCATTTGAAATGAGGGCCTTCAAGTCATGAGAAGTGAGGTCCAGACAAAGAAGGAGCTGGGGTACATCAGGAGGTCTTTGTTTTGTGGCTGTACAAAGCAAACTGCTGGAAAATCCACCCAGAAAAAGCACCTAGGAAACAACCGACTGCCAGATTTGTCCATGAGAGTGCATCCTCACGTGTGTGTGTGTGTGTGTGTGTGTGTGTGTGTGTGTGTGCGTGCACGTGTCAAAACCACATAATTTCTGTGGTACTCTGAAATAAGATGCTACCATAAGTCCCTGAATTCCTGTTTGCAAATTCCTGTCCCAAAGTCTGGTGGGAGAAGTTGCTAAGGACTTGGAAACAGGTCTGCACTTGCAGAGTACACCTTCCTGTGCTGTGCAGGAAACAAGTGGGGCAGATATGGTTGACCTTTTTGAAGATGCCAACCTGGAAAGCATTAATTCTGTATCTGAGCACTTCAACTTTGTGACAATTCTAAATAAACTGGTGATGTTTCTGGATGCTACCAGGGGTTTGGATGCTTTTAAAAGAAGTAGCTCTCCTACTACTGATGGAGTAGGGCACAGTGTCTGTCATGCAGTAAGTCCCAGCCCACCACTGCATTTTGTGAACTGAGTTGTCCTAATGCAAGCATATGACTTTAATGGTATCTGCCTTGTGTGCTGTAAAATACATTAAGCTATGTTTTATTTAAAAAAGAAAAGAAAAAAGTAGGTTCTAGTAGATGCTGCGGGCACTATGGCTCCAGGCTTCTAGTTGGTGGGACCCCACTACAGTATATTACTTAGTCCTTACTGCAATAGTCACGGGAGTGGTACTGTTTGGCCTCTTTCATGCAGAGGAAAGGGAAGCTGGAAGCTTAATGAGGCTGTCAGAGTCCAGATCTCCCCTTGTTGATTGGCTATTATTCTTCTAATCAGTCTTTTTGGGGAGCGATCTGTGCCTGGATCTTCACTGTTCCTTCTTTTCTTTGCCTGTGATACTCCACAATGCAAGTAGGCTTTGTTATTAATTATTCAGTTGCACACCCTCAGATTGACTATTCATCTTTTTTTTTCTAGCCAGTATCTCTTTTCTTTTTCTCTAATCTCTTTTAGAATCCTATTGGACTTACCTTAGGCTTTAGCTTTCCATCGTCTGGGTGTCCTAATTGTCCTCTGTTGCCATCTTCATTTCTCTGTGCAGTGTTGTGGGTAATTTGTCAGATCAATCTTCCAGCTCACTAACTCTCTCTTGAGCTGTGTCTAAACTGCCATTTAAACTGCTTACTGAAGTTTTAATTACAGTGCCCATTTTTCATGTCTAAGATTCTTTTCCTGCCTTCCTCTTGCCTGTTTTTGCTCTCTTCTTTCATCATGATGTCTATTTTTGAAGATGTTGTTCATTCTAAGCAGGGTCCTCAGTCATTTCTTGGGTCTTGTAATATTTTGGTGCTGAACCAAGGATGCTCATTTGTCTTCTGTATCAGCTCTTCCTGGCAGTTGTTTGCAGTTGTGTGTAGTTTGAGAGATGTGTTAGTTGGCTGTCTTTGAGATAGTTCAGTCTGTTTCCACATGTTGAGTTAAAAGTGTTTCTTTGGGATCATTTTTCCTTTGCTTCTGCTGGGGTGCCTGGGATTGTGACTAATCAGGACTAGTAGCTCAGCATGTGCCAGTTGCACTCATAGGCTGTCTATGTGTATGCTTTGACCTCGATCGTGGACTGGCTCCTCCTCCCTGCTCCAGAGGTTGACTAATTTCCTGTTCCACAGCCATTTCCTATTGGGGTCTTGATTTACCAATCATATACGGTATCTCTATATGTTGTTCAGGTATTTCTCTGTCTCTGTGTCTTTCTTGCTCTGTGACAAGGTCTCACTCTGTAGCTGGCCTGGAACTCACTATGTAGCCCAGGTTGTCATCCCTCCTGTCTCAGCCTTTCAAGTGCTGGGATTACAGGTGTGAACCACTCTGGATCTTAAATGTTGGTTTGGATATCAGTTATCCCTGAATGTGCTCACTTTGATTAGCTTCCTTCCTGGCCTTGGGGGAGTGCTTTCTCATTCCCATATTCCTGCTCCTGTGTGTCTTAGAATATTGTATTGTACTTGCTATGGTGTGGGTGGTATGGTGAGAGGATTCCATTTTCTTTAGCTCATGTTGTTGGAGATCTTAGTAGCCAGGTTGAACTTTGTGGTCCAAAGTGCTGTGGCATGGAAGAGCAGGTCTGATGTAGAATAGAGATCAGAATGTCAGTTTATTTGTTCCTGGAATGTTCGGACTGGTAGCTTCCCACTGGACAGACTGTGGTGAGAACTCAGTGGCTTTTCCAGCACCAGTGGGGCAAGCAGAACTTACTGGCCAACAACATAAAAGGCTTGGCAGCCTGTATCTGTTTCTGTGTATTCTCACACATCTTGACATCTCAGGCCACCCACCTCCCTGAGGTTTCCTAACTACTGTGCTTCCTGTAGATCCCAGCTGGGTTTTGAAGAGATGCTTGGTGTCCCAAAGTCACTTCATAAACATGGACCAGAGCACGGGGAGTCTTATGTACTGAGTTGTTTCAGCTGGGTAGAGTGGCACACATCTTGCCAATTTTAACACTTGAGAGGAGGCAGGGTGATCTCAAGTTCAAGGCCAGCCTAGGCATCATACTGAGTTCAAATTTTATATAACAAGATCCTGTCTCATAAGAAAACAAAGTTTATATATGGTAAGACTCTATCTCATAAGAAAACACAGTTGTTTTCCACACAGTAACTCAGCAGCACGTCCTGGTGGACCTTGTAGCCCTGCAAGGTTTGGTGTGGAAGCAGCAACACAACAAAGAGGTGATGTCTTCTCTTTAGTGTGTTTGTTTGTTTCAATGTTTGGTCCTTCCTTCCTTCTTTCCTTCATTCCTTTCTTTCTCTCTCTTTTCTCTCTCTCTTTCTCTTTCTCTCTCCCTTCCTCCCTCCTTTTCCCTCCCTCCTTTTCCCTCCCTCCTTTTCCCTCCCTCCCTCCCTCCCTCCCTCCCTCTCTCTCTCTCTGTAGTTTTTGCTTGCCTGGAATTCATGGAGAGCCACCTGCCTCTGCCCTCTAAATGCTGGTATTAAAGGTTCGTTTAATTTTTTGAAATCACTTTTATTGATGAGGTACAATTTACATTCAATGAAATTCATCAGTGTTTAATTTGCTGACTTGAGTTTTAATACACATCCATTGGCAGGATAGAACAATGCTTGGGAAGTGCCTTGTGCTGGAGCTGCCTGTTTCTTCAGCCCCAAGGGCCATTTGCACTGACCACAGCTATTTGCTTGGACTCTGTCACCCCTTGTTTCAGATCAGCCTTCTGTGCCAGACATCACAGTCCCTGTGCTAGACCACCTGGTGGAAATGGTGCATGTTCATCTGGGCTTCCTTGTGCCTGGCTGAGGTCATCTTTAGGGCAGCCAGCTACAACCTTTATGTGCTTGTCTCAGCAACTGTGGGGTGTTCATGGTGGCTGACATCAGTGTAAGGCTGGCTTGGCTTTGGTCATGGCCTCCAGGCAGAGTCTCACAGCTGCTAGTTACAGACTCAGACCATGTCATCCCAACATCTTTGCTTATTTGCAAGAAAACGAGTGCTTACAGCAGACACTTGCTAAAACTTACCCTGAGTGCTGCTCACAGGTGAGTGGACGGAGGCTTTAGAGGTGCCAGCGGCCCAGGGAGAGGTGGCTCTCCTTTACTTGTCACTGTAAACATACAGGTCTTTGTGTAAACAAACATGTTTTCATTTCTCTTGGGTAAATGCTTGGGAGTAGGGATTAAAGGGTCACATGGTAAATGCCTGTTAATTTTGTAAGAAAATGGTGGGCCAAGCTGACTTAGGAGCAGTATCAGTTTGACTTTCTATCACTGATATTTGAGAGGTTCATAGATGCATACCTTTGCCAGCATGTTCATACAGTCGGATAAAGACGTTGTCTTCCTAATGCACATGTAGCATTAATTCATTATGGTTTTAATTAACATTGACATAATTGCCAAGGATTTTGTCCAACATTTCCAACTATCTTTTCGTAAAATGTATAACCTTTATACAAATCTTTTATTAAATACCTGTTGTGCAATGTTTTTTGAGATCTGTTGTGCAGTGTTCTGCTTTCATTTAATCTTTTCTGGGTGGGGTGGTGTTGAGAGGAGAGTAAGATCTCCTTGTGTAGCCCAGGTTATCCTGGAACTTGTAGCCCAGGTTATCTTCAGACTCCTGGCAATCCCCTTGCCACCTCCTGAGTGCTGGGACCACAGGCATGGGGCACCACATCTAGCTGCTTCTTTTGAGAACAAGATGTTCCTCGTGATGGGGCTGAATCTGTCAACAGTGTGCTTTTTCTCCTGTGCTCTAGAATTTTTACTCTTTCTTGCTTTGAAGTTGTCTGACAGATTGTGAGTTAATTACCTCCACATTATATAAAGACCAAGGTTCATTTTTTCCACATTCATTTGTTTCATTTTGTTTGCAGAAAAGATTGTCCTTTGCCACTGAGTTACCTTGGCACCTTTGTAAAAACTTCCATGCGGTTTGTAGACAACTGGGTTTCTTCTAGCCGTGACATGTTTATTCTTAAGCCAGTCTTGCATATCCTCAGAGTAAGTCTTTTCCCTTTAAAATCGCTGTGGCTGTTGTAGACCCTTTGAATTTCTGTGTCAACTTAGCAGTCAGTGTATTGATTTCTACACAGTTAATTCCTGGTTTTTGATTGTGATGGCACAGGGTTCATTGTTAAACTTGGAGAGGTGATGTAACAGTGTTGGGGCTTCCAGTCCTTGGAGTGCCTGACCTTTGCTTTGACCTTTAGCGCTTTTGTCATTGCTGTGATGTTTCCTACAGTTAATTTTTGGGGGTTTTCCAGTTTTAATACTTTCCCTAGTGGTATCTTAAAAATTTGGGTTTAGGCAATTAGAACTCAGGCCCTGTGACTTGCACAGCCGGTCCTATATGCACTGTCATTTCCCCAGCCCTCACAGTTGCTTTTTGTATATTGAGTTGTGTCCTGCACTATTGAGATGCTTATGTGCTTTCACTGCTGTTGTGATTTCATTGAGGTCTTTGGCATAGCCAGGCATTGTTTATGAATGGGGGCGGTTTTGCTTTTTCCTTTTCAGTCTATCTGCTTTTGTCTTTTTTTCTGGTCTTGGTGCCATATGCTATTTGAACAAATGCTGTGCATAAGCCCTACAATGTGTCATCAGTAGTTTTGCTTTAGAGATTAGTTATGTTTTGTTCATCTTGATGTTATTATGTATGAGATGCTTCTGTACATGTGTTTGTATGGGTGCAGCTGTGCATGGTATACATGTGTAGGTCAGAAGACAGTTTGGGGGAGTCCACTCTCTTCTTCTTTTATGTGTTCCAGGGATCACACTCAAGCTGTCAGGCTTGCATGGCAAGTGGTTTCTCCCTTCTAGCACTCTCACAGGCCCGATACCTACCTGTACTTTAGGGAAATTTTGTTGAATGAGAAACAGTGACCCTGCCTGTTTTCCTGTCCAGTCCTTCTTACTGGAGTGGTTTCCAAGCTCCACCAGTGTCATGGCCTTTTTGAGTAAAGCCTTCCACTGGGTGATACAGTCTGCTGGGAGGGTACTGTTTGCTGTTGTTTGTCTTACAAGGTCTATATAGTTTGCTGCTCTTCCAGAGGACCTGTGTTCGGGTTCCCAGCTCTCACAACAACGTACAACTGCTTGTAACTTTAGCTCTCATACACAAATTTTAAAAAGTCTAAAACTCTTTAGATGTTTATACTACTTTAAAATTTCAAAGCTATGTTTCTAAGCACAGACTTTGAACTCTGAAACCATACTTTCTGTTTTCTTTTTCTTTGAATAGTTTTTGGTGAGAGGTCTGCTCGCTCTTTTTTTTGTTTGTTTGTTTCTCCATTTTAATGCCACTTCTCATTTTATCCCACCGTTGAGCATTCAAGATTTTCTCAAGGAGTGCAATTATTATTTGTCAATTAAAAATAAAGAGAACTTTTAAAAGGATATTTTGGTCACTGGTGTGTAGCAGTTGAATGTGGCATGTCCTGCTACCACATGCCTTTGTACTACTGCACAGAGTGGGCGTGTTTGAGTCTCTAAAGTCTGTGGACTTTCAGTTCTCTTCAGATTAACAATCTAGCCTTCCTGCTTGCCCCACTTCATCTCTGCTCACACATGTATTGCACTACCGTACATCTTTTCATTTCTTACCATTTGACTTTCTTTGCTTTAACTTGGACAGTTTCCTGTGTTGATTTTAAAGTTTTATTATTTTATGTGTACAGATGTTTTATCTGCATATGTGTCTGTGTACCATGTGTCTTGTTTCACGGAGGCCAGAAGAAGCTGTCAGATCCCTTGGAAGTGGAGTTACAGGCAGAAACTGCCATGTGAGTGCTGGGAATCAAACTCTAGTCCTTTGGAAGAACAGCCAGTGCTCTTAACTGTTGAGCTGTCTCTGCGGCCTCTCTTGCTGCATCTTTTGAGTCCTTCATATTCTTAGTTGTCTGACTGTTAACTTATTTCCATTGATTTTTTTGGTTTGTTTTGTGTATTTTTCTCACTCAGCTATTTACTGGGATCTTACTTGTATTTTTGCCTTTCTTTTTCTGGAATATATATTTTTTAAACATTCTTTTAACTGATACTTAAAGAGACTTGTCTATTTATCCCATCACTTCTGGGCAACTTCTGCTTTTTCATTTTTCCTGGTTATTATAAATTTGATTTCTTTTTAAGCTTGATTTTATATCTATCTATCTATCTATCTATCTATCTATCTATCTATCTATCTATCTATATTGCATTCTGGACATTTAAGAATTTTGTATGGGGCTGGAGAGATGGCTCTGTGGTTAAAGAGCACTGTCTGCTCTTCCAAAGGACCCGGGTTCAATTCCCAGCACCCACATGGCAGCTCACAACTGTCTGTACCGCTAATTCCTAGGGATCTGACACCTTCACACACAAAATAAAAAAAAAATAAATAAATTTAAAAAAAAAGAATTTTGTATGGTCTAAAGACCTTTTGAAAAGCTATATAGAAACCTACTTCTGCATAAGGTTTCTAAAATACCTACATATATGAAAAGAGGTTAAATGGTTAAATGGAGTTAAGTCTGTAATAGAGGAGCAGGAAATAGCACCCCAACTAGACACCATGCACCATTAAATAAAACCTTCAGAACCAGGACGGGGTTACCTATGTTTGAGTTGTTGACCAATGGGATTCTATAGCCTGTTCCCAGATGTGTTACAGGCTGTTGCCAATGCTTTTGACAGTAAGACCTTGTTGCTGAAGTTGCTGAAGACTCCAGGTACTTGAGGCAAAGGATGTGGAGAAATTTATCTGGGGCTTATGTAGATGCTTCATCCCAACTGGCTGGTATTTATTGCACTGGGAAGAGAAAAGGTAGCTAGCTGCCAGTCTTACCCAGCCTGTATGCATGCTGATGCAAATTGTTAGGGGAGAAACTGACTATGTTTTGATGGGATTTAAGAAGACTTCCTCCATGAGATGAAACCTATACCTGGCACTGTCAATGGGGCTAAGAACTTGAGACAAAATATGTAATGGGCCCCAGGAAAACCTACTATGATCATTCTGCTAAAGGAACATAGCGACAAAATGACTGCCAATGACATATTGCTGTACCCATAGGTCAATGCCATACTCAAGCCTCATCAGAGAAGCTTCTTCTTGCAGTAATTAACATGAACACCCACAGTGGTCAAGGTGTAGGGAATATGAGACTTCAGAATGCCCAGCCCTAAATGGACATCTCTAGCACCCCTCCCCACAGGGCTCTGGGATCTTTATAGAACTGGAAGTAGAAAGAGCGTAGGAGCCAGAGACGGAGGTCAGCTCCAGACACTGCAGGGCAGTTGCACATATGAACTCAACGAGACCTGGCACAATCTCAAGTCAAAAATACCAGCATGGAGGAGGGAGGGGAGTGTGGAGTCCCACCTCTAGTTGAGGAGCTGTTGATATGGGAACAGGAAAAGTCTGTCTTTTTCAATATATATGCAATACTTGGTATACCGACCCCACTCCCAGGAGTAGTCAGCCAACACAAACTGGACTTGGTGAGTTTAAAAGATAGACAGACAAAAAACATGAAATGAATATGTAGTGGGGAGGTATGAGTGATAATCAAAGGACATTGTATGAAGTTTTCAGAAAATCAATACGAACATTAGAACATTTTAAACTGTACAGTAAGAATTCGCGTGGTGAGTTGCTGGGTTGTAGGAGGAGCTCTGTGAGGGCTAATTATTCAGTACCCTGCAACCTGTGGCTTTATCTCTTATTTATATGTTTCTGCTGCAACAGCTCTTCTGTGGACTAATCGCCAAGGTTTTTAGTTTTCTGATAAAAGTGTTTCTTGGTGAGTATGAAAGCAGCAAGTTCTCTGTCCCAGAAGCACAGGTGGGGCCCAAGGGCTCTTGCATGTGAAGGTCTCCTTGTGCCTGCAAATTAGTCTCT
Organism: Pachyuromys duprasi; assembly: GCA_028658305.1. Lineage (NCBI taxonomy): Eukaryota > Metazoa > Chordata > Mammalia > Rodentia > Muridae > Pachyuromys > Pachyuromys duprasi. The sequence continues at coordinate 121,536,357 of CM053766.1, forward strand.
GTGGATTTCAAAGCTGTGAGTGAGCCCCAAAGCTCAGGAGTGAATTCTTTGTTCTTGTCAGATCCACAGAAGCTCCCACTCATGTGGCATGAGGGCTGCCGTCTCTGCACCCCTTGCAGGATCTTGAGCGTGTACCTCAGGTACTGTGGTCTTGGTTGTGACCCCTGTGGAGCAGTTAATCAGCCAGTGATCCTGCAGAGAAATGGCATTTTAATAATGCCCCCCCTCACACACATACACATAAAACTAATACACAGTAGTTGGGCCTGGAGTTACACAGTGCTTATCCAGGGAGCATGAGGGTTTGAATCTGATCCCTGGTACCCACATAAAAGCTGGGTATGGCTGCACTTGCCCATCCCACAGCTGTGTAGGCAGAGACAGGAGGATCCTGGGCTTCATTGGCCAGCCAGTGTAGCTGAATCAGTGAGCTCCAGGTTCAGCAAGAGACCCTGCCTCAAAACATAAGGGGGAAAGACAACTAAGAAGGACACCGAACATGGACACATGTAGGTACACAGAAATATGTCCTTTATTAAAATCCCACCAGACAGTTTACATTTTTTTTTAATAAGCTCGCATTTCTAAGTAAAAGAGTTGAGAAAATTGTGGCCAGTGTTTTAGGGAAAAGCGAGCACCTAGGCAACAGCTTGCAATCTCTATTTTAAACTCCTATCAATTACTCATAAATTGGCCATGGCTTCCTGTCTGCCAGGTGGGACTCTTCTGCCTCTTCACACTGTTAAGAGTGTGACTGGCACGGACATCTGATTTTCAGTGCAAAGGACAGCGGGGGGGGGGGGGGGGGAGGGGTCATCGGCACCTCTAGAGCAGGTGCCCTTGATCTTCCCAGAACCAGCTAGGGAGGCAGGTCTCTTGCCAAAACTAGCCTCCGGGAGGCCTCGGCAGCTTGTTTCTTCATCTTTATTCTTTTTGGTCAAAATAGAAAAGGTTCAGCAGGGGATTGGGGGCCAGAAGGGCTCTGCTGTGTCTTTTTCTCTTTGTTGTACACAAAGCCTACCAGGCTCTCTTTGAAACAGTGAGAGTCCTCTTGATAATTGGGTTTCAAATCCAGGTCCTTCCCTGCACATCTTACCCTTCTAGTAGATTCCCTGTTCTCCAGCAGGAATGAGACAAGATGGCTGCATAATAGGAAAAGTCAGCTGTAGTAGGGACTAAAAAACATTTCAAAAATGGTTAAGAAATACATTTTTAAAGTGTGTATGTGTTGAGAGCAGGAGTGCATGCGTGTGAATGCAGAGGCCAGAGGCATCGGATTGCTTTAGAGCTGAGGTGAGCCGCCAGATGTGGATGCTAGGAATCAGACTCTGTCCTCGTCAAAAGCAAGCGCTCGCTTTTAGCTGCTGAGCCATCTTTCTAGCTCAATAGCAGAAATCTGTCACGATGCATGTGTTGTATATAAGCCACAAGTTTGTAGGCTGGTGTCACGGTCTGAGCCAAGGCCTATTATAGGCACTGGGACTTCTTAGACAACAGCTGAGGCCTCACCTGCTTTTCCAGACTCGGATCTCCTTATGGTCAAGATTTGTACCTAGAGACATGGGTGCAGAGACGCTTGACAGTAAAAGCACTGTTGTACAGTCTAGAGACCTGAGTTGAATGGTGGAAGGAAAAAACAACAACCCTTGCTAGTTGTCCTCTGACCTCTATAAGCACACAGGCTTGCCCACCCCCCTCATAATAATAAAGGAACTTCTGTTAAAATACCAAGCCATAAATGCAAGTCTGCATGTTTGCAATGTCTTCACTTGTTTTGTCCACACCTAACTTGTCCAGCTGCACTCTAGTAATTCATCGTCACTGACCTCTGACGAACACAAGCTCATGTTCACTTCAGATGCAGAGCTTTCTCCTGCAGTCATGTGTTGGTTGTTTGCACAGCGCTGCGCTAATATATTTAACCCAGGTAAAGAGCACAACTGGCTGCTAGGCTTGGAGCATGGCGAACAGAGATGGCTGTGAGAACAGCTGTGTGTGATCCAACTTCAGGTTGGGATGAGCCAGGTGCATGATTAATAAACAATAGCAAGGAGGTCTGCTAAATGGCACGTCCTTATCACCCTTACCAAGGCTCAGAGAACCCTGAAGAGGAAGAGGCAGAGAGGAGCCCAGAGCTGGAGGATAGGAGGGGTGCCATGAGTGCTGTGCTCGGGACATGACATGGCTGTTGCTCTCAGACTCACAGCAGCTGTGGCTACTTCCTGAGGAAGACTGAGGTAGCCAAAATCCCAGCATGGATGAAGTAGATGACCTTCAGGCCCACCTCCTCTGGAGGACTTCTTGGCATTGAGTAGTTCCTGGGGGAGAGTAGTTATTCTTTTTGAAAATGTGGCATTGGTAGGTTCCCCATGCTCAAGTGGTTAGCTCTCCACCCACGCACATGTACTAGTGACCTGGTAGTTACTAGCTGGACTTAGTGAGTTATCAAAAGGAAAACAAAACAAAACAAAACAAAGAACAAAAAACAGACAAAGTTAGAAGGATGGCATGTTGGGGGTATATAAGAAGAGTTAAAGGAGAAAAAATAGATGTCATATTTTTTGTATACCTATATGAAATTCTCAAAAACAAAGAGATTCAAGAATAAGAATGGCTGGGGAGGTGGCTCAGTCAGTATCGTACTATCCACACAAGCGTGCAGAGCTGAGCTTGGATCCTCAGTACCCTAAAAGGACAGGCATGGTCATGTGTATCTACAGCTCTTGTGTGTGGCAGGGATACAGGCAACTCCATGGAGCTCACAGTCTAGCCAGTTGGGCTACTGGATTCAGTGACCCTATCTCAGAAGACAGAAGGAAGAAGTGAGTTATGCCTACTCAGTACTGCTATATCTTTGGGCCATCACAGGTGCTTAAAAGATAATAGCCATTACTTTTATTTGTATGTATGTGTGAGTGTGTATTTGTATATGTGTGTGCATGCACACATGTATTCACATATTTATAGATACAGATTTGTGTGTACAAATATGAGTTCACACGCCTGTGGAGGCCAAAGGTCTTTGTTAAGTGTTTCTCCTCAGTACCTGTCAACCTTGGTTTTTGAAACATGATCCCTCATTGGCCTAGTAATCTAAAGTAGCATAGCCTGGCTAGCTACTGAGCCCTGGGGATGTGCAGGTCTCTGTCTCCTTCGTATTGAGATTGCAGTGTACTCCATCATGCCTGGCTTTTTTGGGGGGGGCGGTCTCGGGGATTGAACTCAGGTCCTTGTGCTTGGACAGCAAGCACTTTATGGGCTAAGCCATCTCCCCAGCCCCTATTACCTTAATTTTTATGACTACCTAACAACTTTTCTTGCCATCAGCATTCCCAGAGAATAGTCTCTTAGTGATAAGTCTTTAGTGTGTGTTTTATAGAAAGATTTTATGGAAAGATTATGTTAATTTGGTGGTTAAAAGTTTCCTTAGAGAGATACATGGCTATAGAGTGAATTTGTTCATCATGTGGTTATGGACCATCTGCTGTACACCATGCACTGTGCTGGGTGTAGAGTAGTGAGTAGTGAGACATAGAGGCCTCACTGTACTTCACAGAGAGCACCATTGGAGGTTTTGCCATGGGAGGTGGTGGGCAGGGGAGGCCTTCTGGATATGTATCCTAGCCACAACCTAAAAGCCCAGGTCAGAAGAGATGAGGAACAACATCTGCAGAAGGTCTTGGAAATGAGAGAACCAGCCCTGGTCCTCACAGATCATAGGATGGGGTGCATAAACAGTGGGAACCAATGGTCAGGGTTGGCCCAGTCACAGGGTTGGAGGACAGATCTACATGTCTTTGTGTGCAAGAATTCATATGTCTTACCATTCTGGTGGCACAAGGTAGGTTTACTTCAGGATGAGAACAGAGAGGCTCAGTGATGCCCTCAGGTCACACAGCTTATCAGAGGTAGGCATGAGATTCCTTTTATTTCAGGTGCATTGGCTTCAGGGCCCCTCAACTCAGCCACCTCAGTGCACTTCTTAGTCTGGATGGGCTAAGGGACCTGTGTGAGGGGCCTTCTTGAGTGCTGATAGACCAAGATGTGCATCGGTGTTGGTACCAGAAGTACATGAAGTCCTGTGAGCATCTTAGGCAGGCAAGATTTAGGGTGAACAAGATGCTGGGTGCTTGCCTTCAGGGTGAAATATGTTTCTTATCCGACTATATTACCATACTGGACAAGATGTAAATATTCTCCAGGGAGATGAGTGGTTAGCACAGGTGTTGATGAGAGCCAGCTTCTTTTCTGAGACTGGTCCTTGCCTCCCTTATTTTGTAGCTCCATAGCTGTTGACTCCATTGTGAGTGGCTTCTAGGAGCTTGCACTGGACTCCCAGCCACAGGGAATGTCTCCCTCAGTGGGCCCCATCACTATCGGCGGTACCTACAGATACAGTTTTAGTGTGTTTCCTCTTCCTGTCTAGATGGATTTGAAGGTTGTGATCCAGACTGTGACAGTGGGAGGGTCACAGCTTTTTTGGACCTGGCCAGGATAACCTGTCCCTGCTTACTCGCTTGGAAAAGCACTCATGCAGCGAAAACATCTTCAGCCGGTAAGCAGCATCTTTGCACTGCTAGCCTTCTGCTGCTGTGACAAGTTCCAGGGGACTCAAGGGTAAGGTAGGCAGCAGTTGTCTCTAGAACACTCCAATTTTGTCTCTGCAGAGTCCTGTCTTACTCGGCTTTCCCACCTGTGTTTTGTTATTTTGGTGGAGATGGGAATCAAATCTAGAGCTTTGTGTGTGCTTCAAAGCCCTTTCTCACTGAGCCGCAGATCTCCCCACCCTCCTGCCGCCCTTGTGCATTCCTTTTGTTACCGACTGCCAGCTAAGCAGAGGAGGAAATTGTGCTGAGGGCCTTCTGTCCCATGTAAACAGTAGGGTGGTGGACACCACTGCTAGACTGTGTACTTCCAAGTTCAGCTGAGGGCTTCATTATCACCCTGTCCTGCCATGCTCCATTGTCACTCCATAGCAGTCCTCAGCCATTCCAGGCTATCTTGCTTTTATTGATGGCCTTGATTTGGTTTCTTGAAGAAATCAGGACCTGAGACTGCCCAAACTCCCCGGAACCTAAAAACCTTCATCTCTGTCTCTCCTATCTGTCCATTTTCTCTGCCCTTGGCCCCGTCACTTCCCATTCCCTGTCCCCACCTGTTCAGGAGTGCCTTTGTCCCCTAATCTTTATCTGACACAGTGGTCCTTTCCTTCTCTTACAGACCTTTGCTCATTTCTTGTCTTCTGCATCATCCATGGCCATACCACTCTTCACAGAGCCAAGAGCCTCCTCATAATCTGTCCTTATCATCTACTTGCTTGTTCTTGTTAGAGGTGACATTCTATGTCAAGCATTGTAAGTCACAAAACTGGGAGAGCCCAGGGTTTTCCCACTTTAGAAGCAGGGCCATGGTGGCCCTTACGCTCATCTCCATGTGGTTCCCAGCTTGCCAGCTGCATCTTTCCTGTCCTGTAAAAGCAGCATTCTCACCAGATGTGCTGGCTCATATCTCACCTCAGCACTTGAGGCTGAGGCAGGACAATATCAAGTTTAAGGATATTCTGGGCCACTTATGAGACCCTGTCTCAAGAAACAACAAAAAGGTGCAGTGGTGCACTCTGGGAGGCAGAGGCAAGTGGATCTCTGTGAGTTCATGACCAGCCTGGTCCGCAAAGCAAATCCAGGACAGCCAAAGCTACATAGAGAAACCGTGTCTGGAAAAAAAAAAACAACAAAACAACCAACCAACCAACCAACCAACCAAAAAAACCTAAAAACAAATGTTTATCAGTTGTGGGGCCATAGCTAGTCTCTGCTGCTTCTTGGGTTTCCAGTCCACCTGGAGTCATGGCTGTTGTCTGAACAGTGTATGAGGTAGGCACTATCTTCTCTGTGCCCTGTGTGCCAATCTCTTCAGTCACCTGTCCTCACAGACTCTGGTTTACTTGTCATTGCACCAGTCGGCAGTAACTAGATTGTCAAAGAGGTGATGTCACACAGAGCAGGAATTGCTGTTCTGCTCCTCAGGCTGCCTTGGTGAGTCTTAACTGATTCATTTCCCCCACAAACACTTTGCAGGGGCTTAGCAGTTCCTAGAAAACAAGAAGACCAGCCAGCCCATGGACACTCCTGTAGGAAGCTTCCATCCACCAGTCAGTCCATGGAGAATGTGATCCTTCCAGCCCTTCTGTTTGTATTTTAGATTTTTCTTTCCTTCATCTGTATATGCACTCACATTACACACACATGCAAACATAGTAATACCAATGGGAAGCTAGAGCCTGTTGCAGAGGCCTGGCTCTTGCCAGGTTTTTTCCTAGCTGTTTGGGTTTGGTCTTGTTGCTGATTATTAACTCTTTTTTGAGACACAGTCTTGCCTGCGTATCCTGAGGCCTTGAACTCAGGATTTTCCCACCTCTCTCCCAGGGATGGCATCACAGGTGTGTACCTTCTTGGCCACTCCATTTCTTAAGCTTTCTAGTTGCTGGTGGTTTATGAGAATGAAATAAGCTTTAAGCTTTGGTTTCCTTTTGTTGATACTATACTGATTCTAACTTCACTGCATTTCTGTAGAGTCCCTTGGTTTTCTGTGTGCTGTACTGATTTTTATGAAAATGAGGTTTTGTTTCTTCTTTCCTTACTTCACTTTCATTGTTGTGTTGTTTTTGTTTTTTGAGACAGGGTCTCTCTCTATGTGGCCTTGGCTATCCTGACACTCCATCTGTAGACTGTCCTCACACTCAGAGATCTGCCTGCCTCTGCCTCCCAAGTGCTGGGATTAAAGTTGTGTGCCACCACACTTGACTCTTACTTTACATTTTAAGTAAAAGTTTTGTGTTTATAATTTGCTAAGAGATGGTTTCACACACATGCACGCACACACACACACACATACAGACAGACAGTATTTCAAGAGTAGCACTAAGAATTTTCAGGTGCCCTCTATTTAGATTCCTCTTCTGCTGTCAGCACTTTGTTCTGTTCCCTGTAAGATCTCTATCTCCTTCAGTTGACATGTTTTTCTCTGACCTTCTGAGAGTAGCTTACAGACCTCATGCTGCCTTGCCCTTGATTGATTCAGTTGCATTTTCCTGAGAACAAAGACCCTCATTGTCAGTCCTGTAACTACACTGGCATAGTGACACATGGGAAATGTAGCTGGTACAATATTGTCTGTTGTCTATTTTAGTTTTGTTTTTATGAGATAGGGCTTTACTGTGTAGTCCTAGCTAGCCTAGAACTCACTATGTAGAGTAGGCTGGTCTCTAATGCATAGAGATCCATGTGATTCTGCCTCCCAGGTGCTGGGAATAGAGGTGCCACCAAGCCCTGCTAATACTGCATCTGACATATAGATTTTAATAAAAGGGACCAATTGCCCCAGCAATGCCTTGGCGTGGCTTTTTCTGTCCAGGATCAAGCCCAGCACCATGTGTTGTATTTAAGCTTTGTCCTCAGTGCCTATTTATCTCCAGGTTTCTCTCTACTTCTCCTGAAGCTAACTTTTGTTTTTCTTTTTTTGAAACCTTCGAACTCATGACAATCTTCATGCCTCAGCCTCACAGATTCAGAGCTGCGGTGCAAGCTGGTTCTGATATTGTTGAAGTGTGCAGGTCATTTGTTTTGTAGAATCAGTGTGGTTAACAGACTCAGATTACTGTGAGGTCTGAATTCTGTATCATGCTTCTTTGCATTTCTTTTCTTTTTTGAGTCTGCTAGGTGATTTTTTTTTCCTACTAAAAATTTCTTCTTAAAAGCCTTCTTTAAGGCTGGGCATGGTGGTGCATACCTCTAATTCTAGCATTTGGGTGGCAGAGGCAGGTGGATCTCTGTGAGTTTAGATTTCCATGAGTTTGAGGCCAGCCTGGTCTATAGAGTGAGTTCCAGGACAGCCAGAGCTATACAGAGAAAATCTGTCTCGAAAAACAAAACAAAACAAAACAAAACAAAAAACAAGCCAAAACCTTTTTTAAAACTCGTTGCACTGTGGCACAAGATATATGGTTCAGCAGTTAAGAATACTTGCTGCTCTGGGGGGCTGATGCCTCTGCTGGTCTCAGTAGGCACTGGGCACACTGGGTGCACATACATACACATGGGCACAACATTTATGCATATAAATTTTAAAAAATTTAGAACCTTCTTCTATGTGGTATATAGAAAGAAACACATGCATATAGAGTCTAAAGCATTTTTATGAGGCCAATACTACTGATGGTCATGTCCTCAGGTCAAACACACATTCTTCTCTATTGCTTCTGCCTCACCAAGTGCTAATGACTTATCTTGATTTTCATGTGAAGCACATTCTTAATTTGCTGCTAAGTTTTAGTACTATATACCTGTGCCTCCCAGTTTACCTGCCATCGGTAGAGTCAGGTTTTCCCTGGAGCCAGGCTGCTGATGTGGCTGTAACAACAGGACTCACTGTTTCCTGACTGCACAAAGCCCTATTCAGCAGATGCTCCTGGCCACTTCTGCCCTTTAGACTCCTATATGGATTTAAAATCCAGCACATCACGTCCTAACAAAATAAAGCACAATACCGCTCTAGATTTTCAATTTGGAGGACCTTGCCCTCTTTATAATATTGAGAATCCAATCTATAAATGTGGACTGCCGTTCTATTTATTTACGTTTTATGTCCCAATAAAACCGGTGTGCTTTCTCTATAGAGAAGGCTGTAATGGGATTTCCCCCCCCTTCTTTTGGTAACATCTGCATTTTTGCATTGTACAGTTTGTTCTCTAGTTAGTCAGCTTTGCTCATTGTGACAAAATACCTGAGAAAGGTCCATGTGAAGATGAGATGTGCCTGTGCTCGCTGCAGGAGAGGTTTCTGCCTGTGGCCAGTCATCTCCACTGCTTTCAGGCCTGATGTAAGAAAAATGATGTAGGACATTAAGGGACAAAGCTGCATATGTCATGCTGGTCAGACAGGAAGAGACTGGTTTCCCACCATCTCAATCCAGGGCTTGTTCCCAAAGACTTAACTTCCTTCCATAAGGCCTTGCCTCCTAAGGATTCCACTCCTAATAGCACCTCAGGCTGGTGAGCACACAGCGGACACATACAAACCCTAGTGCCTCCTGGCTAGGGTATAGGCTTCTCTTTAAGTTCTTCTGTTTGCTGTTATAGAGCCTCTGTGAACATGAGGCTTATGTGTAGTGTCTTTTTATTTTCATTTTGACATATGGTATCAGATATCCCGGGCTAGCCTTGAACTCACTGTGCAGCATGCTGAACACACAGTGTGGTGGCTAAACTGCACCCACCCATTGTAACCAGGTGTCCCTAATGCCCACCATGAGTTTTCTGCTGACCAGTGAGTATTCACAAAAGCATTTTACCATTCTCAAATACTTAAAACAGTTTTTAAATATCTTTTTGTTATTCCTGCTTTCATTTAATCTGTGCTCAGAGAACAAAGATATTTTACAGTTCTTTCTTATATTTATTTATTTTTTCTTACTTTTTTTTTTTCCCGTTTTTCTAGACAAGTTTTCTCTGTGTAATATCCCTGGCTGTCCTGGGATTTGCTTTGTAGACCAGGCTGCCTCGAACTCACAGAAACTTGCCTGCCTTTACACCCCGCCCCCCTGAGTGCTGGAATTAATGACATGCACCACCACACCCAATTTATCGTTTTTTTAAGTTTTCTGACTTATTTATATTTCAGAGTGTGTTCTGTCTTGAAAGAATGTTACAAGTCCCAGCATCTTTCTTGATCTACTGTTGGCTGGAGGCTCCCAGACAACAGTCAAGTTAGGCTCCTGTCTGCAAGTATTGCAGAGTATCATAATTAGTGCCAGGGGTTGGCTTTCTACTGTGGGGTGTGTCTCAGGTCGGGCCAGTTTTTATTTGGACTTTCCTTCTATCTTTGTTCCCGCATTATCCCTACACTTCTTGTAGGCAGGGTAACTTTTGGCTCACAGGTTTTGTTGGTGGGTTTTTGATCCCCTTCTTCCACTAGCCCTGCCTGCAGCCAAGCATGGGGGGAAACTCTGGGGGTCCTTCGGAAGTGTTGGCAGAAGTATAGTTATATGGAAGGTATATGAACACATCTTGCTTTTTGATACAGTTCACTCATTTCTACTTCTTCATTTGATCAGGAAAGGCCAACCTGTGGCCCTCAGGCCCCATGAGTCCAAGAATAGCTATGAGTGTAGCCTGCCATGCTCACAGGTAGCATTGTATCCCAGCAGCAAAGGCTGGGCACCCCTGATGGACCACTGATGCCGATGCTGCTGTCAATGTGGTTTGTTAAATCAGTCCATCTTGCTGTTTCGTTTTACTTACCTATTCCTCCTGAGCGCTAAGCACATGTTGCTCTCTTTCATGGAGTTCTTGGATGGATGGACTGGCAAGTGCAGTCTTTTCAGAAGGCCATATCCTTTTTCATCTTGTCAGCCTTGCTAACTGAGAAGGAGGCACTGAGGCCTGTGCTTTTGGCATGCCCTGGGAGTCATCCACGGTGTACTCCCAGGGCATGCCAGCGGAAAGTAGCAGGTTCTCTGAAGGAGGGTGACCCAGGACCAACAGTTGTCTGGCTGTACCCTTCCCATCTGTATTCATACAGTAGACTGTCCAGCCCTGGGGTCGCTCTTCTCCCTTCTTCTCTTTCCTTAAGAGGGCAGGTCCCTTGAGCCCACTTGAGGCTAGATGCAGATTTGTGCATCCATTCTATGGCTGGAGCAGCAGCTTGGGGATCTTAGTTGCTTGATTTCCCTGGAGAGGCTTGTGTGAATGAGGTCCAGGGAAAAGTAATCAGTTTCTTTCTTCATAGTGTCTGTTTCGACTTTCCCAAGCTTCCTGGCTGCTAGGTCTCAACCTTTTATCCCCAGGGTGGTATCCATCTCTTTGGACAGCTTCTGCTGACAGATTTCTTCCTGTGTTGTGTTGGCCCAGAGAACTTCACTTTGAATCTTCAATTTGTAGTCTTCTTTTCTTGAAAATTGGAGTAGGTGAGTGCACTTTGGTCATCTCTTCTTGTGCAAGGGAGGCCCCCAGCTGCTGGTTGTTCAGAGGGGTTGTGTAGCTGCTTTGTCTAAAACAGCTCCCTCTGTTGATTGTGCATACCATGCACACTGTTTGCCCTGCACATCCAGTGTGTCCTGTTATGTAGCCATCACTATAGTAGCCTGAGCATCTGTCACCCTACAACCTTGTTTGCCCCTCATGGTCAGGCTCTCCCTCCTCTGACCCTTGGGTCCCTACAACCACTGGCCTAGCTCTTGATGTTTTCTCATTTTATTTCACTAGACCTAGGGAAACAGATTAGGGACCATATTCTTTTTGTCAGTACTTTGACAGCTCAACATTCTATGCTTTGAGCATGTGTTCACCAGTGAATGGACCAGATTTTTTTTTCCATGAGTGATGCCGTGTGCATATTTTGAAGTCTCTATGTACAGTCTTGTCTTCACCTCATTTGGCTAGACACCTAAAGGGAAGTTGCTGGGTCAAATGGTGAGGGTTTATTTGATGGTGTGAGACACTGTTTTCTGAATCCACCAACATTGTCCACAGCTCCTCATGCTTGAGTCCTTCTTGGCACTTGGCATGGTCAGCATAGTTTGAGTACTAGCTGTAGTTATCTTATTATAGCTTTTTTTTTTGTCATTTTTGTGCTGTCTTAGATTTTGAATTTGAAATTTATTTATTTATTTTTGCTTGCACAGATATATTATAAATAGTGTAAGAGTTAGTTTTGATGGTCAACTTGACAGAATCTAGAAGACAAACCTCTTGGTATAACTGTGAAGGAATTCTTAGACTTGTTTGATTAACCAAGATGGGAACCCCCATTCTAAGTGGATGGAACACTTTTCCATGGGCTGAGGTCTCAGAATGAATAAAAAGGAGACAGTGAGCTGAGCACCAGCGTTTTCCTCTCTTTAGACTGTGAATGCCAAGTGACCCGCTGCATCACGCTTCTGCCACCAGGACTTTCTGGCCATAGTGTCTCTTCCTTCAAACTATGGGCCAAAATAAACTTTTTTTTAGTTGCTTCTGTCATAACTTTGATTATAGCAATGGGAAAAGTAACTAATATATATAAAGAGTTCTCGTATAATTTTGCAAGCTCGTTCTAGTGCAGTGACCCTCAACCAGGAAGTGGTTCTGCACCTAGGGGACTTCGGAAGGTGTCTCAGAGACACTTTTTTGGGTGTCACATCTTGGGGGTCAGGGAATGCTACTGACACCTAGTGGATATAAACCAGGGCTGCTTCTAAGTACCCTGCTATGCACAAGACAGTCCTACAGCAAAGAATTATCAAATTCCAAATGTTCTTGTATTGAGGACAAGACACCCTGCTCTGGCGTCTATATCAGAACTTGTGTGCTGTGTGTAGCAGGCACAGAAAGCGGAGACACTAGCTTTAGCAGTGCTCCCGGATGGCTAACTGACCACAGGTACCATGGCTTTACACTGGTAATGTGCCAGGCTTCCATCCAGGGTACTGTGTCAACAACTGTCATTGTCCCTTCAGTCTCCTTGAGTCTTTGACAGTTTCTTGCTCTAGCCTTTTCTTACATGGCCTTGATGGTTTTTGAAGAATAATGGTGAGGTAGTCTGTAGACTGTCTCCCAAATGGGTGTGTCTGGTACTTTCTCATATTTAGTTTGGGATCCATGAAATTTTGGAGAATAATCTAGACTCACACCCTTGTCATTGCATTGTAGGAAGACTTCCATCTTGTCCCTTTACCTCCTTGTTCATGTTGCTTAGATGTTGTCTGTCAAGACCAATCTGTTTACATAGATGTGCACAGTCTGTGTTCCCATAGACATCCCTGGTCTGTGTTCTTAAAGACTTGTGAGGTGGCAACTTCCTTTGTAATTGAATCAAATAAATAAATACACAATATGGTATAATTTTATTTGTAAAGTCTAGTGATCTTTTCCAGATTTAGTGTACATCTTTGTGGTGCAGAGAGTGATCTCCAGTAGCTGCTTTGTGGTTCAGTGAGTGAGTTTATTAGCTCTGTAGTGAATATAAGCACAGGAACAAATGGCAAGGACAAATAGAGAAGCAGCAGAGTGGGAGCAAACGCCGTGGAGTCAGGAGCTTACAGCATCCAGCAGAGATGACGAGAGTAGCTGGACTGAGAGAGCAAATAAAAGGTAACATCATCAAATTGGAGCTTACAACATCCAGCAGAAAGGAACTAGAGAAGCCTGTGGAGGCAGCAGGTGGTCTTCCTGTTTGAGAGTCTGGGCAGAGGCTACCAAGTAAGAGAACACACAGAGGCAGATAAAGGTGTCATCATTAAATCAGGGGCTCACAATATCCAGAGGAAACCAGCTGGGGAAGCTGAGGCTGTCAAGTGGATTTACTGATTGAGAGTCCTAGAGGAGGGTTTTCTTTCCATCCACTCCATGGCTGGACTTGCAATGTCTCCTTCCCACTGCAGACCCTTTCAGATTGTGAGATAAACGCACATAGACTCTGCTGGAAATCATTTGCCTTAGCAGTTCTCAGGGCTACTGTGCTTTATCCTTAGATGTTTCTGATGTTCTCTCTTCTCTACTGCAATTGGGGTGGGTTCACCCCATTCTTGGACACGAGGTGTTGGACAACACATTGAAATGAGCATGCTTGGGTCTGAAGTGTGTACACATGACATTCCTCCAGAAATAGCTTCTCAGTGAGCTCAAAGAGCGTATGGCAGTTTACCAGTAGATTGTCTGTTACATGTATGTGGTGTTTTGAATGAGAGCATCCTCCATACTCATGTACTTGAATGTTTGGTCACCAGGAAATAGAACTGTTTGAAAGGATTATAGGGATTAGGCCTTTTTGGAGAAAGTCTGTCCCCCAGGGGTGGGCTTTGAGGTTTTGAAGGCCCATGCAAGGCTTAGTCTCTCTCTTGACCTATGAATTAGGATATGGCTCTCAGTTACCACTCCTGCGCCATGTACGCTGTTGTGCTCCCACCATGATGATCATGGACTAAACCTCTGAAGCTGTAAGTAAGTCCTCAGTTAAATGCTTTCTTTCATAAGATCTGTCTTGGTCTTGGTGTCTTTTCACAGCAGTAGAACAGTGACTAAGACAATAGGCCTTACAGTTCAGTACAGTGCCTACTACACATACAGTTTACCAGTATAGTGTCAGCACACATGTAGTAGAGTTCACCACTGTAGTGTTATTTCACATACTGTCAGTTTACAACTTTCAGATTTCTTTTTGGTAGATTTTTAATGTAGTCACAGAATTATGTAACATTCTGCAGGGAACTTTGACATTTCCTTACCACAAAAGAAATTTTGTTGCCATGAATAGTTTCTGCTCATGTGACCTCATCCTCTACCCTAGGCAGCCACTATTTTTTTTTTTTTTGTCTCCACTGTGTGTAGCAGTATAATCATGTGGTTTGTGGTTTTTCACTCAGCTTGTTTCCGAGGTCCCCCCATTTTGTAGAACACCTCAGTTCTTCATCTTGTCAACCTGCTTGGCACCTCATAATAATTCAGGTTGTTTTCAGATTTTTTTCAGTTTGAAAAACCTTTTCTCAGTCATTTGCAAACAGTGTGAAAGGTGACTCTGTCTGCCTCTTTTATGAGATATTTTTTCCTGTTCTGTTACTTGTCTCCCCCACCCCACTTAACAGTGTGGTTTGGGGAAAGACTTTTTTCACTTTAATGACACTTTAAAATTATTATTTTCTTTTATGGTTTATATAATTTGAGGCTTAAAAAATATTGCTAACCAAAGCTCACACAGACTATTTTTTCTCTGGATTCTTTTTCTTTTCAGGAATTTTTATGGTGAAGCCCTCAACATTAGCCTTCTAATCCGTTTTGTATTAATTTCTGTGCATGGTATGAGATGAGAATTAGGTTTATTTTTCCCAGTGTCTGTTCATTACAGCATCACTTTTTGAAAAAGCTGTTTTTTCCCTGTTGACCTTTGTAAAAGCTCATTGGTGATGTATGTGTAGGCCTATTTCTAGACTCCTACTGTGACTTTTATCTATTTCTACTTGTAGTTTTATTGATTTCTACTCTGTAGCTTGAAGCTGTGTTATTTAGTACATAGACATTTAGGATTATTATATCTTCTTTATAAGTTCACTCCTTTATCACTGTAAAATGACTTTATCCCTGGGAATGTTCTCCTTCTGAAATGTGATTTGTCTGATATTGAGGCACTACCCTAGCTTTCTTTAACCATTGCTAGTTTTTTCACTTTAAATATATTTACATATGTATATTAGAATGTGTTTCTTGTTAGCAGTATGTAGTTGGATCTTGTTAACTGTAGGAGTCTTGGTGTTTTAGCTGGAGTATTTGGAGCATTTATGTTATTTGTATTCACTGGTGCTAAAGCTGGCATCCTGAAGCTTGAGTTTGTCATAACTCCTTTCTCTTTGAACTCTTTATCTGCCTTTTCTAGGCTTAGTGGACTTTTTATGAATTCAGTTTGTCTTAATAATTTATTAGTTATAATCCACTGTTTTGTTATTTTAGTGGTTGTCTCAGGATTTGACTTATTAGTGATATTTTTCTACTTAATAATGTGATAAAATTATATTAATATGATTTCATTTTTGTCTCCTGGTCTTTGTGCTGTTTTTGTCTTCCATTTTTACATACATGTGTATAAACACACATACATAAAAGTGCTACCAATCCATAATTCATTATCAGTTTTATTTAACAGTTGTTTCTTAAAGATATTTAAATAATGAGATAAATCTTTATATGTGGCTATCATTCATTTCTGGTGCTTTTTATTCGTTTATGTAAATTTGGATTTTTGTCTGGTGTTACTTTCTTCTACTTGGAGAATTTCTTTGATCATTTCTTTTGTTCAAGTATTTTTAAATGTCTAATATGGCATTGATTTGTGACTCCTTGTTTTGAGTAGTTCACTTTGCATTCCTGGGTATGTAGTCCTACTCCTTAGAAGGCCTACTCCCTGCTCTTGGGCTTCACTTTAATAGAGATCTTGTTTTCTTGCTGATTGCTTATAGCATAAGTCTTATGCCTGCAGTAGCAGTCTTCTCTTCATGGCTTCATGGTGAAAGCCTTTTGTGTTTGGCATGTGCTCAGTGTTGCCTGCTGTCTGTGGAAGGCCTCCCTGGTCATTGTGCTGCTCCTCAGCTGCAGGGTGGTTTCTGCTGTCCTGGGGCCTAGTGCCAATTTTCCTTTCCTTAGATAATTTCTGCCATTGGCCCTGCCCCTCACCTTTGTTGCCTTGACTAAGCCTACCTGTCCATGCTCCCTCAAAATAGGTGTTGTAGATCCATTCTGTTTAAAGTTAATCACATTGGAAGATGGGAGGATAAGCAGCAGATTCAGGGAAGTGCCTGAGTTAAAATTATTCCCTTTAGGCTTCTATCTGTATGTAGTTTCTCATTCTCCAGACTCTGAAAGGGACCAGCAAGTGTTCTCTGGGTCTCTTGTATTCTTTGGTCACCTGTTCCTCATACCCCTGCCAGCCTAAGAATTTTCTTCCAAGTTTGTATGGGCTTAAAGAACCACTGTACAAAGGAGGATATGAGCTTTGCTTTATCAAGTTTATTCTGGCTGCAGCCTGTGAGATAAAGTTACATTGCCTAGAGAGCTTTGATTGCCATTAGAACAGCCATCTCTGGTGGCCCTTGGTAGTCTCTATCTTCTTGGATAGACATGGCTATCTTTCCTTTGTCTCATGGCCTTCCTGCTCTTAGCTCAGTACCTACAATGTAGCACCCTATAGTCAGCACCTGCCAGGAAACCTACTGTGTGGCTCTTTCTGTCTCCATAGTCATTGTAGCAAGAGGGCTCCTGGAGATCTTCCAGGACTTGGGCCTCAGTAGCGAGGACATTTTGGAGGTGGCAGTTCGCCTGTCAGAAGATGCAGGTTTGTTCAGTACTAAAACTTTTTTTTTTTTGCCTGTACAGTTCTTAAAAACTATATACTACAAGTACCAGCTAAAATTTAAAGGCCTTCATATTAATCAGTGAGCTTTGGGCTGTATCTTACCATGGGTGGATTTTTGTCATGAAGAACAGACGTCTTACTTGAGAATGACTCAAATTGTCCTTATTTTTGGAACATCAGAGTGACTAATGTGAGGAAGGCCATTTGCCCTGGCAGTTAGGGCTTTTGTATTTCTTGAGTTTTGCCAGAGTGCTGGTTGCTAAGAAATACCCAATCAGAAGAAGCCCTTTGGATTAGAACAATCCCAGTCATTAGTTTCTCTCACCTGTGATCTCTGTGGACTGATCTTGATTTTCCTTGCTCTTTCTGCCTGTCTGTGATTGCTATTCTGGAAGAGAGCACACTGCAGCACAGCAGATGCTCTGACGTCGCCTGTCTTCCCACCCCCGCCACACAGTAAAGAGGAAGATGAATGAGTGGTGGGCTTGCCAGTCCTGACAGCTGCCCTGTAGCCCCCCTTCTCTGCACTCATAATGAATGGCGAGATGCTTCAGAAAGTTCCAGAAATCCGAGGCCTTAGAATTTGATCATTTTAGTTGAAGATAGAAAAAGAAGCCTTCCATATAGCTCCCATATTAGTTTAAAATATTCATATGGATGTGACAGGACGCTTTTAAAAAGGCCCAAGTGGATGTTTTGAGGCTTTGAATGGATTCTCTTGGTAAATGAATCACCATTTACAGTGCTGCGGCAATTATATATTTGTGTTAAATTTAATGTGGTGTACTGGAGCTTGAGCGCTCTTTTGTTTAATGCTTTGCCTTAGAAATAATTGGGATGCGTGGATTGTGGGGGAGTGCATTTGTGAAAGAATTATTTATAATGTATACATCCCGGCTGGAATTTAAATAAGCACAACCCATAGGTCTGGCAGAGAAGCCATTAGCTGTAATGGCTTTTGGACGCTGGCCCAGCATGCAGACTCCTTGGTCCTTTCTCCATTTGTATACGGCTTGTTATAATAGAGTTGTCACCCTCTCTTCCCTTTATGTTTTTATATTGCTGTGTGGCTTACTAGCTTTTTAAAGCCTGTCTGTAGCATAAATACTCTAAATGGGAAATGATTTTTAAACTGCATTTGTCTAATTTTCTTGATGAAGTATTTTAGTAAGAAAAGCTAGAAACCATTAGTATATCCCATGTCAGATGCTTGGCTTATTCTTACAGTAACTCTCTCTGTCCCATTGCTGTAGAGCCCACTATGTGTGGAGCTGATGGAGCAAATCCCTCCCATTGCTGCTTTCTTACAAGAAAGCAGGCCGGGTGTTCCGATGGTCGTCTCCCAGTACTTTGTGCCTGTTGTAGCCCAATACCTCGAGGATCCAGATACCCAGGTATGAGCACTGCCACCTTCAGATCTCCCCAGCAGAGTCTCTCCCCCCATCATTTACATTCATCAGGAAAAGCCTTGGTGGCGTTAACTACCTGAAGCAGGCTCTCTCATCTCATGGGAGAGACAGGCTGCTTTTCTTCCTACTGAAAAGATTTCCCACTAACTTCCCATTATGGATGTGTTCAAACACATCTGTGGACAGAATATAACAGCGGGTGGGGTTCATGCATGGTCTTCTGCTTCAGCTGTCATTAACACATGACTAGTAGTTTTCCATTTATCTTACCCAGATAGACTCCATGACAGAGGGAAGCAGTTCCAGACACCGTGTCACTTCAACCATCAGTACCTTAGCATGACTCTCTTAAGAAATGAAGAGCCGAGGATGGCTGGGCATGTTTGGTGCACATCTTTAATCCCAACACTTGAGAGGCAGAGGCAGGTGGATCTTCGTGAGTTCAAAGCCAGCCTAGTCAACAAAGTGAGTCCAGGACAGCCGGGGCTACAGAGAGAAACCCTGGTTTTTGAAAAACTAAAAAGAAAAAAAAAAAAGGCTGAAGAAATAGCAGTCTTTAGCATGGCAAAAGTATATATAAAGACATGCCATTATTTTGAAGCTTACCACTACTTGCTTGACCCCATCTGCTCTGCTGTCACTCATTAGATTGCCCAGTTTCTCATCAGTGTGTGTTTTGTTGTGTCTCTGTTTTTGAGGCAGGCCAGCCTTCCACTTGCTATGTGGTGAGTGCTGACCCTGAGCCCTGGGTCCTCCTGCCTCAGCATCTTGATTACTAGATTATGGACCTGCACCACCACACCTAGCAAGAAATGGGACTTTTCCATTGATGATCCATTTGGGTATAAATATAAGCAAGGTCAGCACATTGGGTTTGCTCAAGTCTCTTAAGTCTTTGAAGCTTGTCAGAGGTGCACCTCTCCCCTTCTTGTATGTATTGACTGAAGAACCCAGGGCATTTATCCTTTGACTCTCCCATCATGGGTGGGCAGTTGCATCTCTAGCATTAAGATTCCCTTCATCCCAGATGTTTTCTGTAAACTAGGCATGGAGTCTAGAGGTTTTCTGTTCCACAAGAGATGGCACCTGTCTCCATACTGGGTCAAGTTGGGAAGCATCAGAGCTCCAGGAGCTTCTTTGTCTGATGCTGAGTGTGGCTCCTGGGTGTAAGTGGTGTCATCTGTTTTTTTTTTTTTTTTTTTTTTATGTGAACAGTGTCCAACACTGCCAACAGCCAGCATAGTCCTCTTAGAAACCTCTGTTTCCTTGTAGGCCATATGGTACTGACACGTGAATTCTGTCATGTATCACTCCTTGATGTCATGCTCGGAAGTCTGCGGTGAAGAGCTTTCCTTACTAGCTGCTTGAGAACTCTCAAAATCTGACTATGTAGGAAGGCGAGGTAAGGCCTTTATTTTCTTCCTTTATTTACTGGTTTCAAGGATAATTCGTTGGCATCCTAAATCATCTATATATAACCACTGAGGCTCTTTTATTGGTTGGATGTCAGGATTACTGAGAGCAGCTAGGCTTTACTGTAGAGCTTGTGTTTCAGTCATCATGGGCATTGATCTTTTTGATAATCGAGTTGTTTCAGCTCTGACTTGTTGAAGCCATTATTCTAGAATCTTCCTGACACATATAGTAGGCTTCAATAGTTTACCTCCAGCTGGAACTGACTACTTCTTCAAAGAGTCCATGTTCCTGTACTGGGGAAATGAGAAACCAGAACATGGGTACCAAGGTGCTCCTGGCTATCAACTCAATGAACTCAATCATTCATCTGTAATGATGGCAGTTTTTAAAACTCATATCAAAGATGAAAGGCTTTTACTTTCCGGTTTTCTTATTTGTATATATTGTTTTCACTTTGCATAATGCTTTAAGTCTCATGTGGTAAGTGATACAGATGTTGGTATTTAACCCCACATCACTGTACTTAGGGTGTGTGTGTTTGGCTGGGTCCCACACCAGCCTGATAAATAAGCACTCTAATCCCTAGTCCTTATTTTACTCTGGTTCTTTCTAAGTTACCCAGCTTGTCCTTAAACTTTTGACATTCTTGCCTCTGCCTCTCAGGTAGCTGAGAAAATAGGCACATACCACCAGACCTGACTGGTTCTCTTCTACTTTGTTATTGTTTGGGATTTTGCTTTTTTTTTTTTTTTTTTTTTGAGATTGTGTTTTAATTAGAACATTTCTCCTTTCCCTTTTTCCCACCAAGCCCTCTGATAAACCTTTCCTCTTTTTTTCAAATTTATGGCCTCTTTTTTCATCAGTTGATATTTATTACATGTATTTCTTTGTACAATATACATGTATATAGGTACCTAGATGTACACTGAGTCCATATTTTTCTACTTTTTTGAGATGAGGTCTCACCATGTTGCTCAGGCTGGCTTTGAAGTCATGGGCTTTGAACCAATGGTCCTTCTGCCTCAGCATTCTGAGCAGCTGTGCTCTACTGTGACTGAACACATGGTTATCTTCACAAGTAGCAATAACTCTTACATTTTTACCCGGACTCATGTAAAATGTTCACCCAACTCCCAAACTAAAACTCTGTGTACTGGAAGAAGTCTGACTTTTCTTCCTTCCTTCCCTCTAGCTCCCTGTCTTCTGGGACTGCTTCCTCAAGCTTCGTTAGTCTCACTGTTCTCCAGTCAGTGCTGTCCTTCTGCAGGTGTCTGTGCCTCCCTTCCTGCTGCTCTGCCTGCTTTCCTCATTGTCATGTACTCTGTGCTGGAGGACACTGCTTGCTCACGGTGGGTCGTGCTCCCATTTCCTCCAGGGCCTCTGTGCATAGGCTGTTAGACACTGAGGAGACTGTTCAGGGGCAGAAGTGTGCTTACGGCACAAACCTGAACACCCAGGTGTAGGCCCTGGAGCCCATGTGAAAATGCCTGATGCACTTGGCTCACACCTGTAATTGCAGTGCTCCTGCTACATGATGGGAGCAGACACAGGAGAATCACCCAGCAAGCTCGAGGACTAGCTAGCCTAGAGTATGCAGCCTAGTGGCAGTAACAAGAGGAATTGCCTCAAAAACAATGTTGGAAAAGAGAAGAAACTCCTGAAAGTTCTCTGACTTTCACAAACATGCTGTATTTCTATGAACACACACACACACACACACAGAGACACACATGCACACACGAAATAAAGGAAGCCTCTAACCTTTCTATTTATGTAAGTGAATTTCGAGGAAGACTTTCTGAAAAGGGTAAAGTATTTTAATTTTTAATGACATACCATGTTTAGATTACCACTGTTTTTTTTTTTTAATTCTTAACATTTAGTTTGTGGTTTTTCTTGATTTGATGTTCTTAAAAGGGACAGATAGTCATTTTTAACTGTTACACGGTGTGACAGGATGCAGTGGAGTCTTCAGATAAGGAAAAACCATCCTTTTTCCACTCTCCTGCCAGGGGTGTTTTGATTATCTTTGCATTTTCTTCCACACGAGTCTGATCATGGCGCAGGGTGGCTTCCTCCATTTGTTCATGTGTTCGGGCAGTTTTTGAGTGCCCATTATGAGCCAAGCCTGGTGTGCTGTGCCTGGGGATGAGGAGACGAGCAGAACAGATTTTCGCCCTCAGCAAGCACATCTGAAGGCCA
This sequence comes from Pachyuromys duprasi, assembly GCA_028658305.1. Lineage (NCBI taxonomy): Eukaryota > Metazoa > Chordata > Mammalia > Rodentia > Muridae > Pachyuromys > Pachyuromys duprasi. Next base: position 121,558,258 of record CM053766.1, read on the forward strand.
CAGATATCCTCCAGCTTCTTCATCATCACCACTGTTTTTTATTTTGCTGGTATTCCCGGTCTGCAACCTCATGTGTGTTTATGTGTATTGTCAACAACATGAACTTTTGTTCTTCTGTTGACTTTTGATTCTCTTTTGATGTGTTCCTTAAAATGAGAGTCTGTGTCCAGGGAGTTTTGACCTTTTATTGACCCCTGTCACCTGTCTTTGCCATATATTTTGTTCCAGAAAAGAGATGTAGAAGTATGGCTTTGCTTCCAGGGTCCAGCCTGTACCCGCCCTGTGTTTGCTGAGGATACATTCTGTGATTGGGAGGCTCTTCCTCCTGGCAGCTCCAGCTGCTTTCCTTTTGCCCACCAGGGTGCCCTGTTACCCCCAGCTGTGCCTTCAGCCTCCTACTGAAGCTGGCCTTGAGCCAGCACAGCTCTGCTTGCTCCTCTCACCTCCCACCTGGCCTTTCCTCATCACGCTGGCCTTGGAATCTACCACCCTATCATGTCTGCCTTCATGCACCTCTTTTGTGCAGATGTCCACCTTCTCAGATCCACCTCATCTTCCTGTTGTTTGGTAGGGCTTCTGCCACCCTAGCTCTGGCTAGGACCACCCCAGCTTCTTCCGCTCTTGCCTGCTGAGCTTGGTCTGTGGGAGGGAGTGCTGTCATGCATTGATTGGTGCCATCGGAAATTTATGGGCTCCGATTGCAGCTAGATGTGCAGCACTGTCTGGCAATCCTATCCCCTGTCCCTCATCAGCTGCTTCTCCCATTATCCTTGGCAGTTCCCTCAGACCTTTGCCACTCTCATCAGGCCCCTCACCTTGCCCTGCCTTTCGCCAAGCAAGTGACCTTGCCTTTTACATCACAGAGAAAATAGAGGCCTTCAATCTTCATCCCCTATCGCAATGAACAGAACACCGTCTGATGTATTCAATTCCCCTGAGCCATGGCCCTGGGAACTCTGGAAATCCTTCCCCCTCAACCTCCACATCCAGTGAGACCCATGCCACAGCTCCATTGTTTCCATTATAAATGCATAACCCAAAGACATCTCCTATCCTTCTGCCCTTTCACCTTCAAAACCAGAGTTGTGAGAAAGTTGGCTGGACTGGGTAAATTCTCAGGGCTGCCTTCTCTACCCCACCCCCACCATTGGCCTTATGAAGGCCTGCTTACTAGAGCCAGCTTGTTCCTCCAGTGTTCCTCTTTCCTCTCATAACAGGTGCTGGCTTGTTGGAGGTACCCTGGGCTGCTGGCAGTGGCCAAAGGTTCTTGTTGGTCAGGATTCTTGTGGTGCCATGGGTGGGTTTGCCTCAGGCTTAGGGTAGGTACCTTCTTCTGCCAGATGGATCAGTCTGTTCATTGGCAGGAACGTCTTACCAGTGACACAGGTAAGGAGTACCACCTGCATCCCCAGGGTCATGCCTCAATCCCATAGCTGTGCTCACACAGCTGCTCCTTGGGCTGTACTAAACAGCAGGTACTGTGCTCCAGGTCTGCTGTGGGCATTTCCTGCACTGTCCCAGCAGCCTGGGGAGCATGGCGCTTGCTCCTTCCTTCTGGTTTCGGATGGTAGGAAGCTGAGGTATGTGAAGTGAGCCTGTGGTTGGATACCAGGCCTGTGCCCTGAGCCTCAGCTCTCTGTCTGGGAACTGTACAGGCTCTTCTGGACTATCCATGAGCTTCTTGCCTGTCATCAAATCTGAATCCTTTGCTGTAGGGACCTTTGTGACCTAGCCCAGGATCTGGCACGTGGTCACAGCCTGCTGAAGTTTTGTGGAGCTGGGCAGCTGGGAATACCGCCCCCAGGCCTTCTGCCCCATCCGTTTATTTTCACTCTGCCTGTTCTCACCATGTGTTGTTTCTGTACCTCAGTCTCTCTCCTCTTTGCTTCTTGGCTCTGACCACATCTCCTGCAGTTGATCTCCCTGGAGGAGGATCTGCAGTAGCCTCCATCTGCTCCTACTCAGTTTGGGCAATCTGACTCCGCCTGCGCAGTGCTCCTGGGAGCTGTTTGGCCTTGAACTCAGCTAATGGGCCACTGGAAGATACAGTGATCTTGTTTTGAAAACAATTTCATTTTTTAAATTATCTTGACAAATTTAATCAGTTGAGAGAAGGACCATAAAAATAAACACCCGACTCCTTCCGCTTTCTATACCAAGAGTTTGCTATTTTGCTTGACAGTCCTTTGCTTTTGATTCTGAGGTTACAGTAGTGGTTTTGCAAGTGCTCTGTACCACTCTCCTGCCGCAGAGCACCACCATCCTTTGCATGCAGGTCGTCACTGTCACCCCACTTGTGAAAGTGGCTCTAAGTGGGGTGTTGATATAGTATATGGCTGTACTTTCTGGACTGTGGCTGCTTGTTCTCTGTGTTGTTGCCAGTGTGTTGGTCTATGCAGCTCTCAGCTGTTCATTTTAGGTATGTGTACATTGTATTTATATCCCCCTCTACTCCCACCCCTAGCCAGTTCACCTGTTTGGGGCCTCTTTGAGAGCTCTGCTTGATCCATGCGCCATTTGTCACTGTTGCTACTTTGGGTTTTGGAGATTGGACTTGGATGCCTGTCATCATTCACTGCTGCTGCACCCAGATGGTATGAAGAAAAAATGACCAGCTGTGTCCCTTGATCCTCCCAGGCCCTTTGGGCTGGGATTCTGTTTGAGCCCCTTTTGTACTCTGGCCAGGGTGACTTTGGGAATAGTGAGAGCCAGCATCCATTTGGGCATTACATGTCCTGTCTACTGTTCTCAAGTCTGCATCTTGAGAGGCCTTTTACACTTCTGTCAGTCCTCTACGCTGGCTTAAATGTCTGGTTCTTTATAGTGTATACAGATGACCATCATGGATTTTACTCTCGCTATTATATTGAACCAATTACCTGAGTTATGCAGCACTTTGCTATTAGATCAGGTTATCTTAGGTGATCTTGTTTAGCTGTTAATGTAATCACTCAGGGCATTTGAGGTGGGTAGTCTGCTGGCAGGTTAAATGTCCTAAATGCATTGTTGTTTGTTTGCTTGAGTTGAGACAGGGTCTCTCACTCTGTAGCCTGGTCTGGTCTGGAACTCACAGTGACCCTGTTGCTTCAGCATCCTGGTGCTGGATCATAGACAGGGGCCACATCCCACTTTAATGCACTTTGACTTATGATGTTTCTACCTTGTGGCTTTATCCAGAGCCATCCCAACACTATCTGGGAACCTCTGTATTCGTGTCCAGTCTCACAAGTTTAGAGGCTGAGGTTCAGCTAGTGAACCATGGACCACAGCATTCAGATTCTGGATCTGGAGTCAGGAAGCCCCTCCAGTGTCACCCCCCCCCCCATTCTCCACTAACCTCGGCCTGTGTCCCTGTGTCCCATTCTCCATTGTTATGCCCCGAGTCTCTGATGGCTGAGTGTTGCTGCACTTGTTTGCTTGGTGCTCTCTGACTTAGGTGTCCTCTTGGCTCATTGACCACATGGCCTCAAGTGAGAGGCAGCCTGACCGCCACTGTCACTGCCAACCAGGGTGGGGTGGTGGTACACAGAAGACAAAGGGACACACAGAGATCAGACTCCTGTGGACCCTGAGAGCCTTTCCCGGGCTCGGCTCACCTCACCCTCAGTTGCTGTTACATTCAAGTTTCCCTTGTTTCTGTCACCTGAACTTGTTCTATTCCCCAGAGTTCATCTCTTTATCCCCTTCAACTCACCCTCACCCACCTAGCCTCTGGGGATTGCACCACTTGACGCCTCCACTTTTAAGTATTTCTTCACATTCTCTCTTCTTGTCTTTCTCTTGGCATGATACCCGTGATGACATTTATGACCACCAGGCTAATCCCAGCTGGCAGCACAGTCCTTAATTACATCTTTAAAGACCCTTTTCTAAAGAAGCTTTGGTGGCCATTCATTTTCCATCACCGTGTCATGATACCAGATAACCCAGTTTCAAAGAGGAAAGGTATATTTGGGTGCCTAGGTTCAGAGCTCTTGTGCCGTGGCCAGTTGGCTGTCGCTGTGGCACCTGTGTGGAATAGCAGGGAGTGTAGATGGAGCAGAGTAGCAGCTTAGCTCATGGTGGACAGGAAGGAGAGAGAGCGAGTCAGCCGGCCCAGGAAAAAAAAAAAAAATCATGACCTGCCTTTCTTCTGCTAGGTTCCACCATCTGACCCAAAGGTGTCCTCCCCGCACCCCCACTCCCAAATTTCCCAGAATTGCCACAGGCCAAGGATTGAAACCTTCAGCTCATGGACAATATCAAAACTCTAACATTCATAGCTTCATATTTCAGAGACTGACAGAGAGAAATCTTTGGAGGAACCATCTAACTACTGCACTTGACAGCTCCTGTCTTTGGACATCTATCTCCATGTCCATTAACCATCCAGTCCCTGTTCCTCTCTGTGTGTCCTTGGTGGTCACTTGTGAGAATACTGGCCATGTCCCGACTGTGCTGTATGTGTCCTTAGTGGTCACCTGTGACGGTTTTGACTCCCTCCTGGTATACTCCATGTGTCCTTGGTGCACCTCCAAGCGAGTATCATCCATCCAGGCTGCCCCAAAATTGTTTCTATGTCTTGTGGCTTCCTCATGTCCTTAGCTCCTGGAACTTGCCAGCTCCTCAGTCAGCTTGACACCTGAATCATTGTAGCAGGACCCAGTCTTGTCACTGTGCTGGGTAATATTGCTAGGGCATCACCTTTCTTGACACATGCAGGCAGTGGCGCTTCATCTTCCCACCCTGCCTGGGCTCTGCCTTCAATACCTTGCTGGCCTTCTCTGCTCATCTCTCATAGCCTGCAATTCACTCGGAGTGCTGCCTGTCAGAGTGATCTTTTTGAAGCACTGTTTTCCTGCACTCTGATCAGAAGTCCTGGTATCAGGTAGCCTTTGTGGCCACAGCCTTGGGGCTCGCCCTCTTGTACCCTGCTATGGACTGATCGTCGGTGACAATGTCTGTTTACTTCTGGGGCCCATTATGATTTTGTTGCCTTTCTTCCCTGACAATGAACTACATATTTCATTGCACTTTATATAAATGGGACTTTTAGGTGCTTTCATTAAAAAAATAAAAATGAAAAAATGTCTGTAGCTGCTTCCAGTGCCCTTGCACCCAGTGCTGACTAACTCATCAAGGACGAGAAACATCTTTCTGTAGCATACTCCACCATGGTGGGACCCTTCCAGACATAGCTCAGGCCTTGTGTGTGGTAGGCCAGGTCTGTACAGTAGCAGGAGTAGGTGCTGACTTTCATTTTGAGACCTGTGCAGTGGGGTAGACATATGTCCATCGAACAAGCTCTTAGAGAACAGAGCGTTCTTTGTCACCTGCTGCCTGTGCAAGAATGTGCTCAGTACAGCGAGCAATTCACATGGCGCTGCCCTCAATTCCATCCTCTAGAAGACACATGACAATTATGAATCATACACAAAACGTGCACATGGGAGGAATGGTTGCACCAGGAGGCTGAGGATCTCTCAGGCAGGGGGCTAGAGGGCAGACCCAGAGGAAGATGGAGAGCTGCCTTGGGAGGCCTGGCTCCTCCTGAGAAGGCATCTACCCATCTCCCATTTTCCTTCCAGGTCAGAAAATCCAGCCAGTAAATGCTGCTGGCCCTTCTGAAGCCAGGTCTAATTTCCCACTGTGACAGCGAAGGCAGAGTGTGCCCCATTCTGCTGGGGTGTGACGATGAATGCAGAGCGGAGGCCATGAGCGTAAGTCTTCCCTGGGAGCAGCTTGCACAACTGGTGGCTAAACAGTCTCAGCAGAGTTGAACTTTTGCCAGCACTGTTCCCGAGTAAGGTGGCCAGGGCTCATTCAGGGAGGTTTCATGGGTGGCCTTGAGTCTGTTTTTAGACATGCTCATTCTTGCAGCGCCATTGTTGGAGTGGCTGTCATCAGTCACTCAAACCACTGCTGCATAGGATGCCTTGTTCTACAGCCGAGCTCCTCATCCTAGTGGGTTAGTGTGTGAGGTGATGTCAGGCAGTACTTAGGCAGGCAGAGGTCCTCGGTACGTCTAATGTCTTTTATAAATGACTGGAAGGTGTGTAAGCAGTAAGGAGTCCCTTATGAGTGGCTGTGGCAGTACACTGGCAGGGGCACATCTAGGTGTGCACAGCATCTAGCCTGCATGGCGGTTTTCCATGTGGCATCCGGCAGTATCAGGCTGCACACCACTTCTAAGGGACGGTGTGGTCATCCGGGGCTCCCTCCTTCCTGCCTGAAGGTGAGCTACACCGGCTTCTGCGGCGCTTGCCCGGTGCCACAGCCTGCCTTTGCTCCTCCTCTATGTTCAGGAACCATTAAGGACTCTCTCATTCCCTTCAGCCCTGCCCCTCTGTGACCCATGCAGATGAAGCTGTGTGCTTGACCCTTTCTGCAAATTACAGCGCAAAGCTGCAGGGGTGGCCAGCCTTTTAGGAAATAGTTTTGCATAAAGAGTTTTAAAATCCTAAGCCTGGATGATGAATACAGGGTGAGCAGATAGTTGTTTTCTTGTTCAGAAAGGAATGACGTTAGAGGAAGGATTTTTTTTCCCCAAAGTGCAAAAGCATTATACGCCATGTAGCTAAAAAATTATATTGCAGTGTCAGAACATTTGGCAATTATTCTTCATTTATGTAAACGTTTTTTCAACTATGCATTAAAGGTCTGGATTTTTAAACTAATTTAATTTTTTGCATATTCCATATGTTTATAAGATGAATCAGTCCGAGGAATAATTGATTATTAAAATTCAAATTCTCCAGGGTTCTTTTATAAATTTCAAGTTTCTCTACAAGAAATTTAATTTACTTTGCAAAATGAACCTGGATAATAGCATTTAGTCGGGTGTTTGGCAGTTGAGCAGTGAACTTTGCCAAGTAGATCTTCTTTTTCATTTGGAAGTTGGTCCAGCAAGTTTCCAAGGTTACAACTGGCAGTCAAGTATCTTATCCCTAAAGACTGATAATACCACGCAGAATAATGCTAAAGCCTTTCTGCAGGATTTTTATTTTTGTTTCCAAATACTCCATTCTTGTCTGTGGCGTCCTTCCTGCCCCCCCCCTTTTTATTCCTTTTTTCTCTTTGGTAGAACCACTTGGAAAATATAGCAAACCTTCTATAAACAGTCCCCATAGACCATTTGTAGAATAAATTGGCTTCTGGCTTGTGACTTGAAGCCCTACTGTGCGTCGCCAGACCTGTCACATAGCGATGCCCTCGCCTGTGTGACTGGAGGTCTTGCTTGTCTTTCCATGGATCCTACAGGAGCAGAAAGTTCTGTCAGTTTTGGTCCCACTGTGCTTTAGTCCACTTTGGTTTTTTTTTTGGAGCCTGAAAGTTAGGGGCCCTAGATACCAAGAGCTGTGGGGCTGCCTTCTTCTCAGCTGGGAAGTGACAATGTGTGTGCATGTGCACACTGTGCAGCTGCTTTTATTTGAAAAGGAAAAGGCCACATGTAGATTGTGGAGCTCCCCAAGCAGAATGTTGTCTGCTTCCATAGGGAACACCTCAGGTTCTGTCGTAACTGTTCAGGAAGCCATTGGCTCTCAGAGCAATGCTGATGATGGAAGCAGATGGGGCTGGGCAGTGCCCTCCGAATTCTGGGTTATCTTCTAGCCCATGTGTGTGAGTGCTGCGATATCTGTACATATATAAGCACATGCCTGTTCAGAAGGAGGCTGCTCTATGGGAAATGGCTTGTCACAGGGATAACACACACATCTGTTTCTTCCTCGGCTTTCATTCTCATTGGGATCAAAGTCAGTGAATGCTGACATGAATACCTTAGGTGCCTGCATAATCGGGACCATTAGCTAGCCTACTGTACCACTTAGACAGTGCAGCTTTCCTGAGGGGACAAGAGCTCAGTTCTTAGTTTATCACATGCACCTACATTCCTTTGTTGACATCTTTCCAGACACCTTGATCATGGTTAGTGACACCCTCCTCTATGTGATCAGAGGCTGTTGCATGTGATCTCCTTTCACTTAGCCAGTGAGTTATGAAGTCCCATTTACCTGTCCCTTGAAGTGGTGAGCTCTGACCTGAGGCCACCGTGGCCTTTTGCCATCAGCGCCCAGCACAAGGCCAAGCCCAGAGTCAGTGCTGAATAAATGTTAGTTGTCGGATGAATGGATTGGTAAAAACTGCTAGAGCTGTATCTTGTAATTATATCTAGACAGGATAAACAGGCCACTGGAGACCAATTATAATTCCTCTTGCTTGCAGGGAGGCCATTAGCATTCTGCGATTATAACTAATTGTCAGAAGCCTGTTTTTCTCTCAACACGTTTTCACAGTAAGGCTTCCTCATTTTTTGTCGTCACCCCTATCTTGAGCTCGTTTTTATTTGTGCATTTATTTAAGAAGAATGCTGTGGTTGTGGGCTGTAAAGAATGGTTGGCTCCAAGCAACTCAGTGAAGATCGTCATTCCACACAAGTGCTTCCCAGGGCTGCCGGAATGTCATTTCTTGTCACTGTGTTCTGCCTTTTAATGATTCTGGGTTTGTCTTATATGGTGTAGTAATAAGGTCATGTGGGTGTGGTGGTCAGGGAGGGTGGAAAGAGATACAGGGAGCTCTTTAGTTACCCGTTGCCCTGGATACAGAGGTCTCACATCCTCATTTATTGTGGCTGTCACTGTACAGCTCTGCTAAGCATTACATCAGAAGCATGTGTCCTCAGAGTTTGAAGACATGAGCCTTTTCCTTATTTGTGTTCTGGGCTTGGATTACCCTTTGCTCACCCCAATTAGGTTTCTTTGTGTTTCAGCCCCCCCGCTTCTCTTGTCTGTGTACAAATTCTCAACAGAATGATGGCTATATTACCCACACAGAATTCTTTACTGTACTGTGGCAGTGCTGTGTCCCTGAGAGAGACAGAGCCTGGAGACAGAATGCCTGCCTGCCTGCCCTCCCTCCCTCTTACTTTTTTTCTTGTTTACTTATTTTGGGGTATTCTTTCTAAAACTTTGGAGGTAGCTTTTTGTTGTTGTTTGTTTGTTTGTTTCCTTTCTTTCTTTCTTTGTTTTGGTTTTTTGAAACAGGGTTTCTCTGTAAAATAGAGCCTTGGCTATCCTGGAACTTGCTTTATAGACCAGGCTGACTCAAACTCATGGATATCTACCTGCCTACCTGCCTCTGTCTTTCAGAGTTCTGGGATTAAAGGTATATCCCACCATGCATGGTAGGGAGGTAGCTGCTTGTTCTGTTTTAATTTCAAGCTTGCAGAAGAGTTAGAAAAATACAATCATGAGCTCCTGTGTGCCCTTGTTCCCACTTCTCTAGTAGCTTCTCTCACTTATTTGTGTCATATTTTCTTTTCTGTTCACACACATATGCATATGTGTGTATAAATATGTGTTTAAAGCATCTATCCATGTGTACATGTGTGCATATGTATGTGTGTGTATATATACCTGTGTCTACACACACACACACGCACACACATGAGCCATTTGAGATTGAGTTGAGGACATGGTCGTTTGACATTGAAAGACCGTAGTTTATGTTTTCAACAAGGAATGCTTGGAAAACCATAGCACAAGGGTAGAAGTTAGTACGTTAAAGCAAGTGTTGATGTCACCTGCTTCACACCACATGTGGTCATCAGTCTCTTTGGCCCTGAGTCATCCTGTCTTTGGCCTCCTGATCCTAAATGATTCCGAGTCTTTGGATTTTGTAACTTGGAAGTCTACACAGCTTAGGCAGTTCCTTTGTAGAATGTCTTCCATCTTGGCATGGCCTAGTGTTTCCTCAGGTTTGGTATTAGACTCTGTTTCTCTAACAGAAATGTCATAGACATGACATTGTCTTTCTGAGTATGTCATGGCAGGAAGCTCAGGACCAAAACACTGTGATGCCAATTTTGGTGTAGTCAGAGACAGTGTGTCCTCTCAGAAGTGAGGAGAGTGTGCAATAGGCCTCCTCCATGGGCTTGCTCACTGGTCTTTGCACTGAGCTGGCAGACTGTTGTGAAGTGGCCCTTCAGAGACGTTTTGTATAAGATTGTGCTCCTTTCATCCTCTTAAATTCTTGTTAGTTGACCAGTCAGACCTGTAGCTCTAGTTTTTTTTTGTGACATGACATGGTTTTGATAAGAAATTCAATTCAGATGAGGACTTCATTTTTGTTCATTCTTCTGTGTCATTGGGTAAGTTGGTTAAGAGAACTTACTTCATCTGAACTGTAAGGTTTCTTAGGGTAGTGTTGCTGACAGCATTTACTTACCCTTGTGCCATCACTCATGATTCTCAGTTCTTTGAGTTTCATCAAGGTTTTAGCCTTACTTCCTCCACTGCTTGCTTTGCCATTGCTTTCTACTCTTTTCTTTTCCCCTCCTGCCTCCTTGAGTTCACTTTACTTGGATTTTTTTAACTTTGTAAAACAGGAAACATTGTTTTTAAGTCCATCTTTTCTGCTGTATTTAAAGAAGTAGGTTTAATGTTTATGTCCTCTGATTTATTAACCTTTATCATCAAGAAGAATTGTTTATGTCTATAATGGGTGCACAATTGGATCTTGTCTGTCCAGCCTCATAGTTTTTGCCTTTTCATTGGCATACTTACTTCATTTTGCTTGATATAGTTGTTGACCTGTTTGGCTTTATTTCCACTCTTTTGCTATTTTTTATTTTTCTTATCAGTTTTTGTTCCTCTGTTAAAGTCTTTCTTTGCATATTGGAGTAACTGACTACTTTTTTAGGATTACATTTTAATTTTTTTATCAGCATAGTCTCTGTTGCTGGCTCTCATCCTCTGTGTTGTTGTTTTCATATGTTACATTATGAACCAAAAAGTTTAGTTTTATAATTTTTTAAAAGTTTTATCTTTTGAAGAAATTACTAAGAGAAAGATATAGCACTTCATATGTTTAGCTTTGCCATTTTTGATGACCTCTCTTTCTGTCATTTCCCATCCATGTAAAGAACTTCCTTCAAGGCTTCTTGCAATTCTGGTCTTAAAACAGTCTTTACTTTGCCTTAGTTTTTATGCTAGTTTTGCTGGGTATAGATTTGTGGGTATACAGGTTTGTTTCTTTTTCCTTGTAGAGTGTCAAAAATTGTTTTGTTACCATCTAGTCTTCCTTCTTCTCTCTAAAGTCAGCTTTCATTCTTATAATTTTATAGATAGAGTATCTTCCCTCCTGTAAGCTTCTTTTTCTTTTTTTTTTTTCGTTCTCTTTTCTCTTTGGGTCCTAACAGTATTTATCCTACTCTGTATTCATTGAACAACCCAGATTTTACAGGGCTTGGGAAGTTAGAGGCTTTTGTTCCTTCACATGCTCTTTCCATTGTCTTTCTCCTTGCAGTTTGCGACTTTAAAGATACAGTTTTAATCCAACTTAGTTTTAGCCTACAGTTGTTTTACCCTTTGATCTTCAGATTTGACCATTGTTATCTGTCTTTACTTTGGTGACTCCTTGGTGATGACAGTCTCCCCTCTGCTGTCAGGTGACTCAGGGTGTAGTCTCCCCTCTGCTGTCAGGCTTTCAGTATAGTTTTTGCTTCGCTATTTGTATGTTTAAGTTCTAAGGGTTCCATGCCTATATTTTACTGTCTTCACAGTTTTTTGAGCTCTGTGACACAGAGTTGGATCTGGTTTTTTTACCTGTGTCGTACTAGATATTGAGTGTGTTTGGAGCAGCTCCATGAGTGTTGTTTTCTGGATGCAGAAGTTAAATCCTCTTGGCTTGCAGTTGACTGCTTGCATTATGGGTCATTTTTGCCCTTTGACACCTGTGTGGTATTTTTGATAAGACATTGAAGGTTTTACATGAGTCATTGGAAAAGCTACACTAGCTTACATCTCTAATATGATTTGTTCTAGCAGTTGGTTATCTTGAACGCCCTCCAATACAGAGCAGTTTCCCTTGTGAGCCACAGTTAAGATCGTTGCTCAGTGTGTCTCATCTCTGTTGGATTCTCAAATCTTGCCCACACATGTGTAGGTTATGATTCACCAAGGATTTGAACAGATCTTAGAGATATCTGGACAGTATTTGAAAATCTGTTCTTTGCTATGCAGTTCTGTCTGTCTGTCTGTCTGTCTATCTATCTATCTATCTATCTATCTATCTATCTATCTATCTATCTATCTATCTATCATCTATTTGAGGTGATCTCACTCTGTAGGCCCTGCTGGCCTTGAACTCACTTTATACCTCATAATCCTCCTGCTTCAGCCTCTTGAGTACCAGAATCAACAGCCTGCTCCATATTCATGGCTTGCCTTCATCTTTTAAGGGCAGCTAGACATCCAGTCTCTGCCTTTCGATTGCCCTTCAATGTTTTCTTAGATTTGTTAAACTTATACATCAAAGCTTGTGGAAGACTACATGATCACTACTGTGACAGATGCCTGATAGGAGCAACTCAGAAGGAAACATTTATTTGCTTTATTACTTTTGCAATTTTAGAGGTTGTCGTCTGCCATGATGGGGAAGATGAGGCAGAATGTCTGACAATAAGGAGAACAGAGAACAGATTATAATAGGAGCAGGAGAGAGACCAAAGCAACATCCTGAGGCTTCATCACCTGTAGGCCCCACTGTCCGTAATTCCCATTAGTAGATTCAAGTACCCTTGGCCCCAGGAACTGCTTTCTGGAGATAATCTCATGGGCACATCCAGAGATGTGGTACCTTCCTTGTTTTGCTATTTCTCAGTCCAGTTACATTCAAGGGCAACTGTTGCAAAGCTCCTCTGTTACTATGTAGTTCTGTTCCTTAGTTTCTCTTTCTTTGATGAGAGTCTTGATCTTCTCTTTCATTGTGTCTTTATTTTCTTTGTGGTCCTCAAACATATTTATAATAGCTGCCTTAAGTTCTTCTATAAATTCTAACTTCTGGATGCGTGTTGGGGGGTGGGTGGGTAGGTAGGTGTATCTGTTCCTAATAACGGGTATTTGTTTGTTTGTTTGTTTGTGGACCACACTTTCTAGTCTCATGCTTATTTATTTTTTTAATGGTGCTAAATTCATGCCTGTGCAGGTTTTGCTTTTTGTTTTCTGTTGTATCTTGTTGCTTAAATAGAAACTGGATTCTCTTGCTTTCCTTTGAAGAGTATTGACTTGGCTGTGAGAAGCATTTCAGATTCTGCTGCCCAGGCAGAGTCAGGTTTTTTCTGTCCTACTTTGTGACACTCACCATCCAGTGAGGCAGATAGGATTGAAGCATGTGGACTCCCCTTTCTTTGGCTCCCTTCCTAAGCATTCTACAATCTTTCCAGCTTTCTTAGAAGACTCAAATCTGAATTCTCAAAGCAGTAAACCTGTAGTGTTTCCTGGGGCATCACTTCTCGGCTTAGGTGTGGAATGAGAAGCATGCCACCCATAGCTGTGTGGAGTGGCATTGCCAGTGTGGCCTGTGGCTCTTGTCTCACCTTAGGACAGTTGGTTTGTATTTTTACCACCTGACGGTGCTGGCTACCTCATCTGAAAACTTGGCATGCAGATAAACTTCATAAAGATGAAATGAGCCAGTGACCAACAACAGTGGGCACATGGTATGGGTTAGGCAGTTGCCAATGGGGCTGCAGGCGAGCTCATATCTAGGTGAAGCTAGGGACATAGTTGGCTTCTGTTGATCATCTAACCTGACAGAACTCAAAAGGCATCCTATGTTTTCCTTCCAAATGGTGTTTATCTTTTTGATACATGGGATGGAGGTGTGTCGATATGAAAGGCCATCCTGCTTTTCTTGTTACATTCAGATAATCAGCAGAATGGTGTCCATGCTGACCAAGAACACAGTTGAATGACTGCTGCTGCCTCAATTCTGTGAACTATGTAGCAACGGGAAACTCTTCCAAGTTTGGAAGGTGGGAGGGAACATAAGAGAGTAAAATCTCTAGAGTTTCTGTGTACTTGTTTAGTGGACGTTCTGGAAAGGAATGCCACTTCAGGCTAGATGGGAATACGCATATTCAAAGGATCTTTGATTCTTGAAATGATTTGTTCCAGAACCCTCCTGTCTTTGCTGTGCCTTCCAACCCACCCCTGGCTTCTCTTTGGGCTACTTAGGATTTGGCTGTGGCAGCCCTACTTGGAGGCAGTGATGCCTCAGCTTCTACCTTGCTCTTTAGGCCTTAGAACATGTAGTGAGGTGAGGACAGGGGTCTTGTTTACTATGCAGAAAAGCAAATGGGCTCTGCCTTATTACTAACCAAATGCATTATGTATCAAGATCAATTAGGAGCCAGGAAACCATAGAAGTGGGTACCCTTTGTGAATCCCTGTTTTCAATGCAACAGGCACCTAACATGGCGTTGTGTGGGTGATGGGCCTGGTACAGGCTTGTTAGCTGCCTGACCAGAGGGATCATTGCTCTCAGGGCTCCTGCTTGTTAGGTTTTACAGTTTGTTAAAGAAAGACAAAGAAATGATTGTGTGCCTTTGCTTTTCATAGGTGTGTGCCACACATTTTTTCAATATTTGTCATGCTGTTGGACAAGAAGCCACTGAGAAATTTTTGGTATGTGAAGTTTTGCCAATCATAATTGCTACCATACTCCCTGGTGTACTTTGCATGTCTGGCTAACAAGTAGGTGGGCACCAACAGCTCAGACTCTGCTGTTCCTGCTCCTGCTCCTGTTCTTCTGTGTCTCCTCTCTCTCTGCTGCCTCCCCACCATCCCTTCAGGGACTGTTCCTGCCCTCAAACCTGCAAACACTAGATATAATCTTCTTGGTTTATGGTTAAAATCCAGAGCCTCATCACCATTCAGGTCCCTTCACAAGTGTCTCTTGTATGATATCTACAGTCATCCCACACCTGCCCCACCAGTCTGGCAGGGCTCTGGCTCTGGCTCAGCTGGGAGGCCCGTGATTTTCAAAGTTCCTGTGACTGAGGCAGCAAGTAGAGCGCCACATCTACTTGACATGACTTTCACCCCCTTGGGGCAGTGGCTTCTCTCACAACCATCCGCATGTGTGGTGAGACCCTCCCATGCTGCTAGCTTGGCTGGAGTGCATTCTGGACTTCTTGACTGACCCAGACCCACCTGCCCCACACCATAGACTGATCCTTTTTTCTTTGTTCAGCCCTTGTAGCTTTCTGTGTCGAAGACCTGGGTAGGGTTTCACAGATGGGTTCCTTGAGGGCAGGGCACCACTGTACTCATCTGTGCCTGGGCAATTGCTGGGCTCTCAGACTGCACCTGTGTCTTCATTTAATGCTCTTGCTGTGTGGTTGGAATTTAACCTCAAAGAGGATCATCTCTAAATGGATTTTTAAATTTGAGTTCAGAAGCACATTTGTTTTATTTAAAGTGTAAGCCACATCAACACCATTGCAACCCAAGACTGATTTATCCTGGGCTTCTGTTCTGAAGACCCCAAGAACATTAGCATCACATTCATGTCTCTGGTGAGGGTATCAGTGGCCAGCATATTCATTTTTCTGTAGGTGGCTTCCCATCGTCAGATCATGCTCCCATTTGTGAAACATTTTAAGCTAAGTGTTTTACATTAGGATATTAAAATCAAAGCCCTTTAAAGGATAAAATTTAAAAGATTTAATCGCCACCTTCATGTAGATATAAATGAACATATGTCAAAATTATATTTAACTCATTTGCTAATTAAGAAAACCAGAAAAATATAACAGCCAAGCTCAGTGGAGAGCCCTGTAGCACACATTCACAGTCTGACCACAGAACTCCAAGTGACTTACAGAGTAATTCTCACAGATCTGCCTTCCTCTGGATATAGTGTACATGTCTGCAAACAGAAATTATTTACATTCTACATTCTGTGTAGCACAGACTTTCCATCCTTCCACCCCAGCCTTCCGCCTGCTGGGATCACAGGTGTGGGCCCCATGTCTCTTCTCAGTGGTTAACTCACTCTCATCCCAAGGAACTGCTCGTGCCTGGTCACAGACAGCAGCCATGACTGCTCACTGATACGTTGTTCACTGAGTCGCTGACTTTTGAGCTTTCTCTAATTTCACTGAGGAAGGAGCCTGGGCCCTTCTCTTGAGTGTTTTCACCGTTCTCCTCTTAAATTTAACCAACTCGCTTATTAAAGTTAGGTGATGAAAGAACAATGCATTCTTTTCCTATTTACTGTTTGTTTTGTATTATTCCTTCAGAGAATGTGTTTCACTGGTTTTTTGTTGTTTTTTTTTTAATCATTGTTGTTTTGTTATGTCCCTCTGGCTTTGCCTTCATAGGCTATTAGGACAAGGGCTGGCTATCCACAGGGCACTCAGATTTGAGTAGCTCCATTTTTGTTTGTTTTGGTAGATACCGAAGTTTTTTGAGCGCTGCTCAGATAACATGTCAGGGATGTGGAAAACATGTGCAGAATGCTTTATGTGTCCCACAACACCTCCCCTGAGGTCCACAGCTCTCACCTCTCTTAGCAAGACTCATCAGTGCAAATGGGAGAGTGTGCACACAGCTGGCAGCTCTGCTGGCCTCTGCAGTGTCGTGCTCTCCAGCTCTCCAGCTGTCTCCAACTTCCATCTTGGTTTCTGGTTTGTTTATAGTCCTAACGTAGTCAGAACTAGACATTATGAGATCAGCATTAGGGTACTTAAAAATCTCAAAAGCTTTGGGGCAAATTCTAAGAAAGAGGTGCACGGTTCAATACTTAGGGGAAGTATACAGTTTAGAAGCCGGAATTGAGAAGAAACATCTATAAGTACTTTGCCTTCTTTTCAGTATTATCATAGATAGGCACATAACACTGTAAGTGAGGTCTTCCTATATACTTTATAAATTCCAGCGTCATGTGGAATTCACATTCTAGAAACATGAAAACTCTCTGTGGGGTCAAGTGCACCTATTTTCTGTTGACAATGGTTTGTTTGGTGCTTAGAAAGTGGTTGGGAAGCAGCACACCTGAGTAGTTGCCTTGGCATGGGTTTCTGGGCACCAGCCATCTCTGTTCCTGCCCGGTTTCAGACCTGGTCCTGCTGCAGGCCAAGACAGTATGCTCTCATTGTAGGTGCATCAAGCTGCCTTTCAGTCCCTTGGCCCCTTTATATCCACGTTTACAAACCCATCCCAGGCTGGCCTGTATATTCGGGAGGATGGCACCCTGAGCATCAAGCCACCAAGCCAAGAGGTGGAACTTGACTTTGCCTCTGGCTCACCCAGGACCTGCAGTTGCAATGCTACCTTGGCCGGGTAAGCTCCAGCCAGGGTGCTTGGCAGAGGTCCCCACCCCCTTCACCTCAAGGAGCCACCTAGAATTCTAGCAATTATCTCATCTCCAGTTTTAGTAATAGTGACCTTCTGGGCAAGATGGAATATTAGAGCTTTAATTATGTAAAGAAGCAAAAAGTAATTGCAATAACGATTTCGAAACATGACTGCCGGGTTATAAATAATGAAGCTACCATGTCTCCTCAGTTTAGATAAAATATTCATTGAGGGTGGTGATTAAATAACCTGTAAAGAAAATTGTCTCTTTCTCCTTGATTAATGAAGTTCTTTGGAGAATCCACGCAGGGAAAAAGGTGAAGTCTCCCAGATGTACGGCTGTGACTGGGGACATTCTGTGTATACAAAGGCCCCATCCCTGAGCACTGTGTTGACCCTCAGGCCCTTTCTAGTGGTGGTTGATCTTGGGTTTGTCATGCGTGCCCTCTGAGGACGGCAGGTACATACTGACCAATTGGAGGTTAGTTTTTATGCAGCTCTCTGCCAAGAGTGCTATGTAAGGAGTGTGAGGTAGGACTGCCTGAGCAGTTGACACCTTTTAACGTAGATCCTCTTTATCATCCTTCATCAGAACTCACTGTGCTTCTGCAGGTGTCATTCCCTGGGGGCAGATCTTCCTCATCAAGGCCTGGGGCAAGGAGGCTGGCACAGAGTCAGCCCCTCCTGGCTTCTGAGCCTTTTGTTCCAAAGCCAAGCCCCCTGCTGGGGTACTGATAAATATTCAGGGAGGCGCCTGGACTTCCTGGGGTGTGTACCATTCTCTGACTGCAGCTGTGAGGTTGCAGTCTTCTGACACAGGGCTAAAGTAGGAAGAGTCCAGCTTGGGAGGTGTGGGCTGCTGCTCCTGTTTCCTTCCCTTGTGCTCCTTCATGGTGTAGGGTGCTTTCTCCCTTTACCCTAGTTCTAAAGCACCTGTCACAGGGAGCCAGATCTACTTCAGGAAGGAATCTCAACTGAGACCATTCTTCTGCACAGCAGCAGCTCTTCCACAAACACAACAGAAAACCAGGCAGGGAGCCCTTCCTCATCCAGAGCTGAAATGACTGGCATTTCTCCAGGCAGCAGCCCCCTTTCCAGAGCTCCCTGATATCCGTGGCTGCCTCGGCAACAGTTACTCTGAGGCAGGTCCAGGGACTTCCGAGGACATGTTCAGCACTTCCCTATATTGGTAAACTCCTCTGCCTGATATAAGCAGAGATGTGGAGTTGCTTCTGAGAGAGGCTGGGCCACTGGAGGGGAGCCATGCTGGGCCTGCGGCTTCTTGTGGCAGCCGTGTAGCCAGTAGTGAGATCCAGGAAGTCCTGCAGACTTTGCAGGGGCATCTAACTGCACGACCCAGCTGTTCAAGGGGAAAGCAGGATGTCTTTGCCTTGTGCATGGCACAGGCCTGCTTCCTTGCCGGCTGGCCCATGTGCTACTGTGTATCCACGTAATCAGTTACACTGTATGCACCTGGGGTGTGGCTAGCACTGTCTCATATCTGTAGGCAGGACCTGTGGGATGTCTGGTTTCCTTGTTCCAGCCAGCCCTGACAGAACAGGGGACAGTGCTTGAGAACATATGTGGTGATGGAAGGTTTATTAGCTCAAGGAACAGTGATATCATTTCTGACATTATGTGTTCTCTCTGGCCAAGAACACCTCAGAATGGCCCTCCTTTTGGAACCCATTAACTCAGACATTCACTAAGCCCTAAGGTTTCTTTCTTATGCAGCTGGGAAAGTATAACTTCTCTGAGGTGTTTTTCTTGTCAGGCCTAATGCTCCCACCAAGTGTGGGATGTGGGAGCAGGTCACCTAACCCATATCCATTGTCAGGCATATCCCAGCTAGTCCTCAGCGCTCAGCTATGCCGCTTGTGTTTGTCCAAGCAATTGGAAAAACAACACTTGCTGCTGTATCTGGGCAGAGAATTGTGATGCTTTGGGGAAAGGAAATGTGAAGATCCAGTTCACCCCGTGATTAGTCTTTGTCCACAAGTCTGTGAGTAACAACCCAGCGATTGCTGAAGGGATGGACAAGCGTCCCACTTGTGAGGGCTGCACAGACAAAGGGCTGGTGTGGAGAAGCACACCGCTGCAGCTGCTCTCTTTCCCAGCAGCAAGAGCTGATCAGGGCTGGGCAGCGATGACCCTGCTGTCTGCTGGAGGGGGTTGTCAGGCAGCTCTGCCTAGGCTGTGGTGAGGACTGACAGAGGGGTGTCCAGAAGAGGCCTGGGGCAGGAAGCTGGTGGGTCCTGGCGATCCCTACCCTGGAGGTCAGGGGATGGGTTGCAGAGGATCTTCCTGTTCCTGGGAAGCCATTGTTTGCAGTATTCTGCACAGATTTACATAGCTAATTTCTCAGTAAGAAAGGACTGCTAGCTTTCCTCAGATCTCAAAGGGGTCAGTAACCCCCAGAGGTTCAGAAACAAATGACACATTTTACATTCTGGCTGTTGCAGAGGGCCTGATGGTGCTGTACTTGGGAGTTAAGACTTATTCCAGCACAGTGGGGAGCCAGCTACAAGCTCTGAACATTGGACAAATCTTTCTATTGGTAGGAACAGCATGTAGGGATGGGGGTAGGGCATGTGTTCTGTACACTGGAGAAGGGAATGTACAGTTTTAATTTGTATAGAAAAATATGTGAAGTAGGTCCTCTGAGCAGCCTCACTAGTGTGTAAATAATCGTACGTGTATGCGCATGCATACATGTGAATAGCAGGGGAGACGCAGCCCCCCTGCTTTGTAAACGGGAAGTGGAACAAGCCTTGTCAGGGAGGATGGCTTCCTTGGCTCCTCTGTTCTAGAACCTCATTTTGTCCTTTTGTAAGGAACAGTGGAGTCAAACCGACTTTTCCTGGTAGCTGTGTTTTGGATCCAGGTGTGCTGCTCTGCATGGCTGATGGTGATCAGTTGGAATGGTCATGTCAGTGACCAGCATGACACTCTGGAGTCTCAGCATGAGTTCCCAGAGTCTGGTCCTAGGCAGTCTCTGCTGGTGGAGGAAGTGCTCGTGCCTCTGAGAAGAATCCTATTCCCATGCCAAAGCTGGGTGCTTACCCCTCCAAAATGAGCCTAGTATCCACATTTAATGATTAAAATCTTTTTTTTTTTAATTTGAGACAGGTCTTACATGCCCAAGCTAGTCTAGATCTTGCTTTGTAATAGAGGGTGACTTTGAGCTTCTGACCTTTTTGCTGCCACCTTCCAAGTGCTGAGATTATAGACGTGCATGCCCCACCCAGCTTTTAGAGTACAGGGAATGAAAAGCAGGATTTTGTGGGTACTAGGCAAACACTCTACCAACTGAACTACATCCCCAGCTCCCATAAAGTTACCAAGATTTTTGGTATTTCTCTTCCTGCAGCTCAAGTTCAGGTATTATCTGCCAGCACTGAGAGCAACACAACTCCACCAGTGAACCCGAGAGCAAGCAGACAGAAGGTCTAAATGGAGAGTCCGTTTCGGATCCCATCCCTGCCTCTGACAATCACATCCTCCTGTCGGCTTCATCATCTCAGAATGAGCTCTCTGTGGCCAGGATATTACAGAGCACAGTAAGTACTTGCCCTGTCCCTCAGCCACCGAGGATGTGACAGAAATCACAAAGCTGTGCTTGCTTTTATTAATACATCCCTGCAGAGAAGATAAATGGCAAATTTCATTTCATTCTTAAGGTCATGTTTTGGATAACTAGACAACCAATCAATCAGGTGATTGATCACCCTGAATCCCTTCCATGGGAACAGGGTGGGCACCAGAAACAACCCCCCTCCCTGGGGTGTTGGGGGGGGGGGAGATGACAGGCAGTGCTCTTGGGGAATTAACGGTGTAAATGTCCTGGGTCATTGCTGGCAGTCACTTACATCTTTAATAACAGGAGAGGGTGAATTCCAAGTTGGTGAAGGCTGTAGAGAGTGATGAGTGTGGCTGGCCCCTCGGTTCACAGACATCCTTTAATACCCAGCTGCTTAGTGATGGTCTTTCCCAGAGGGGAGGCACTGGAAAAGCCAGTGCCACCTACTTTCCATCCTGCATTCTAGCTTCTGCCCCCTGTAAGACCAGGGCCCCATGTGAAACAAGAAGGGCCTGGACTTCCTTCTTGCCTGAGTCTCTAGAAGCTTCCTAACCCTGGTGATACCTGGCGTTCTTGTGCCTTCCCAGTTCCTCCCCAGCTTGCATATGTACCAATAAAGGGTGGTACCTTTTGACTCCTGTAAACCAGGGTGAGCAGGCCTTGCAAGTCCACGGTCTTCAGGACCGAAGCACACATGACTCTGCTGACACGGCTGATGATTTGGTCGTAGTGATAATTTATCACTCCCACCCTAAGCCTGTTCCAATGAAGCAACAATGCATAATATGAATCTAAAATGTTTCAGAGTTCCTAAAGGTGATGTTAGATTTAGTAAGATATAATAGGATGTCCTGTGTTGCTGGTTGTTTCTAGAGAATTCCGGGAAAACTGGCCTGCTGCCTTTGTTATCTGCCTGTAGAAACCCTGAGTACAGAGGAGAAAGGTCTGTCTAGTCCGGTGGCCTCGGTGGGGTGCAGCAGTACTGGGACATGTTTATCAGAGACAGAATTGGAAAAAATGAACAGCCACTTCAGCCAGGTCTTCGGAGGTGTATGTGAAGAGTGACACTGGTGGATTTGTGACTCTGCCCTGGGGCATGGAGGAAAAGACGAGCACTCTCCACCATAGTGCTCGGGGAGACTGTGCTGCCAGTGGCTTTCCCTGGCCACAGCTGTAGGTAGGGGACAAATGGCAGAGTCATTGGAAGTGACACTCCTGAGGAGCTCTAGTTCTCTCGAGGAACTCTCATCAGTGTGTTGTGTGTGCCTAGCACCATCCAGTGTGCCACCCTAGTTGGGTGTTTTTGAGAAATGAGCTCACAGAACTTGGGGTGTTTAGCTAAGCCTGGCTTAGCTCCTCAAGTCAGTGACTTCACTGCAGACTTGGGCAGGGTTTGTTCCTAAAGTACTGAATTTGACTCCAGCCATGATGGGTTAGTGTGTGTGGATCCAGGTAGAAAGATGGAGGCACCATGCCCAAAAGAAACGTTGGGTGTCCTACCAAAATGTCATGTTTCCTGTTCAGATGTCCAGCATGCTTTTCTGTAAACATCAGGCACTAAGGTCCAGGTAGCATGCTCAGAGCAAACACAGCATCTATTGGGTATTAATTGACTTCTGGATCATATATTGAGCTGATTTGTCAGAATCCATTAAGACAATAGACAGTATGACATTTCAAGTGCAAGTTAGAAATCAGTGTTATAGTTGAAGCAGAAGGTCAGGTCCATCTCAGTTAATGTTAATCAATGACCAGAGACTGACAAGTCACCATTGAATGCTCTTACTCATTTGAATTGTTAACCTAATGTAAAGGTTCATCAGCAGACATTAGGAGTGCTTGCACATGTGAGGACTCAGAACAGTTTACTGAGTAAATACTCCCCTGCTGACTGCATCTTCTCTCCCCAGATCACTGCTCCCTCCCGCCATGCCTCCCACCTGCACTGTGACTTGATTCCCTGCAAAGGATGCAGGTGTCTGTTGTGTCCTTTCTGAAAAGCCAGCCACCCCCATCCCTCCTTCTCTGTAGCCACATTGGAGGCTTTTGGTTGGCCACACACAGAAGACCCTGGGCTTAAAGCCTACCTGTGGCCTTGCCCAGCTTCAACCATAAGCACAGCCTTCCGTAAGGCAGTCCTGGCACCAGGGTATGGATGGGGTCTCTTCCGCAGAGTACTGGTAGCGACTGTACCATGTGCAGACCCTGCAGCTATGCAAAAGTGCTCCCTGACATCAGAGATACGATGGACTTAGATGTTCTCATCATTTCAGACAGGAAGGAAGGTGCCTTAATGGGGTGGGTGAGGATGCTGTCCTCCTCTGGTGTCAGCTGGTAACGTGTCCCATCAACTCTACAGGATCCAGCTGAGCCTCAAAGTCGAACCAGTGACCATCTGGAGGTGGAGCAGGGGCAGGAGCCTACTGCGCTTGAGAGGAGGACACCTAAAGTGCAGGTTTGTACCTTGAAACAAAAGAAAAGGACAAAACCCAGAGCACAGATCCTTGCGAGCAGCTGCTGAAGCCTTGTTTTCCTTTTGCCAGTATTAACTATATATCTAGTTAGTTACATTGGTAATAGTTTCTCTCTGAAAACCACTGTGAAGTAGTATTCAAAGTCAGTGAAGCTCAACAATAAGAGGGAAAGATGACCTCACACTAATGCTTTTGAAGAACTGCTATTGCTCTTTTGGGTACAAAAATGTTGTAAGCTTCTTTTGTTGGGCCATGCTTACATTCATTTGTCTTATGAACTGGCCCCTTCTGCCATACAAAGCCCCCTAAATAGTTTTAGTCATTGTCGCACATAGCTCTTCCAGAGACACGCATAAACAGCTGGTATGTTTGAATTGAGGGAGGCATCTCTTCAGTGAGAAGGAGCTCCTGAGGGTCCCAGGGGTAGCCTTGGGCACAGCTTCCATACTGGGCAACCGTGCCGTGCACTCAGCTCTCCAGGCTCTCTGTGACCTGGTTGCCTGCTTTGGGGCAGCTGACTACAGTCGCCGATGTCCCCTCTTGTCCTTGCCTGCTTTGCCCCTCTGCTTCGCTGGGACAGCCTAAACTGCAGTCTTTACCTCCTTGCCAAGATGATGATTCCTTTACCCTTGTGTCCCAGGATATAATCCCTCAGCCTCTGCTTGACCAGTTCGTGTCCATGACTGACCCAGCTAGAGCCCAGGCTGTAGACACTGACATAGCCAAACACTGGGCCTACAGCTTTCCTGGGGTGCCCTGACCCTCAGCTGACAGAACTGGTACTGCCTGAAGGGCACAAACGAAACACTGGCTTCAGATGTCCAGGTGAAAGGAGCATCTGAAGGAGGCCCACGGGCTACAGTGCGGCTTGCTGACTTGACTTTCACGTGGCTGGGGACTGCTGTGTTCACTGCTCTCAGGGGAAATGCTAGGAACATTGACTCACACGTGCTTGTGGTGATTCGTGTGTCTGCTGTTGCCCCTAGTGGAAGGCCCGGCGGGCTCTTGCCTTCTCCATTCATGAGCTAGCAGTGATTCTCCGGGACCGGTTAATAGCAGCCGACCTGGTGCCCATCTTTAGTGGGTTTTTAAAAGGTCTGGATAAAATGTGTGTAGGAGTCCTTAAACACCTGTGTGACTTCCTAAAGGTCAGAGAGGGCTGCTGTCACGTAGGCCTTCCTGCAGTCTGGCACAAAGCACTGGTTGGCTTGGTGGCAATGAAAAGCAACCATACCCTTCCCATTCTGCACTTGAAATGCATCCAGAATCTGAAACATTCATGCCTCTGCTGCTACTTGGACTCCATATGGCTATGCTTTTTATGAAGGGTCCTGGATGGCAAAATCCAGGGTTCCCAGGAGTGACCTGGCTTGCCCAGAAGTCACCTGTGGAAAGGGGTTGGACCCAGGTGTAACCCAGCTCTGCACACAGGAAGACCTTTTCTGCAAGGTGCCACAGACACTTCTGTTCTTGCTTTCCCCCCTTCCCTTAAAGGAAAGATGAATATAAAAATAAGGGTTTAGAAATTACTTAGGGAAACTAATTTGTAGCATAGCTACAGGAGCTCCTGAGGCTCCCCATTTGTAGCATAGCTGCCCCAGGGACTTTGGTGGTCACTGACCCCATTCAGATCCTGCCTTTCATGTCAGGTGAGTGTTCTCAGCCCTAGGGACTACAGAGCCACTATCTACTAAATAGAGACAGACCTTCTTGGGGGGTGAAGCACAAGGGTTTCAGGGACATGGAGTGGGGAGGGAGGGTTGGGTGGGGTGATGTAACTCTCTACGAGAGGAAAGGCAAGAGTTGTTCAGTTGTTTGTTGTTCAGGATAGGCTTGTACTTGGTGTCAGCTAGCAGTCATGTTAATGTTCAGCCGCATGGAGTCATATGTGCCTGGGGTTGCAAGTGGCAGGGGATGAGGGAGACACATAGGCTTTTGGCTAGTGCTAGCCTTAAAACCTGCAGAGAAATAAAGGGGATGGGGTCAGCTTGAGGCTGACATGTATGATAAGGGTACTAGGATCCCCTTAAGACTGATATTTTTAACAAGGGTGCTGGGGTCATCTTGAGTGACATGTGTAACAGGAAGGCTGGGGTCACCTTGAAGCTGACATGTCACTTATGGAGGTGTGTTTTCAACAGTTGCTCCATGAGAACAAGAGGAGAGAGCACCTTTGCCGGCTGCAGGAGTTTGTGGTCACTGACAGCAGCAGGAACTGGAGGCTTTGATATGAACCAGCAGGGTGAGTAAGAATCTGTCTGGGACCATGAGAGGCAACTCGGAAAGAGTGCTTCCCTTTTCTTTTTATAATTGACTTCAGAACCAGCAGTGCAGTGCTCTTTTGGATAAAGAGATTATGTTTTTATTAAGATATAAACGAAATTCCAAAGCTCTGAGTTATATATGTCCCCCTGTCTCTGGGGAGACATCCATTTTCACACAAAGACAGGGCCAGAGTCAGTCTGGAATTGGAGTGTTCTGCTGTTCTATAAGGCAATTTATTTGAACCAAATAAAAGATGAATCACCCATTTTTCAATATTTTCCTGTGAATTGGAGTGAACATTCTTCATGCTGCCTTCTCTGTGAGCTCATGGTACCTCACATGCTTGACCGTCCGAAGAATATTGGGCAGCATGGAGGTCTGAAAAGGTTTCTTCCAGATGACACAGCTATCTGTTAAGTAAAAATGCTCCCCATGCAGCTTCCTTGCATGTACCATGCCTGTGTGAAGCACTCTTCAATTCCTATCTGCTGTCAGTCCAAGGAATGTTCTAGGCTTTGCTGTTTATGAAACAGAACATGGTTCAGTGTCCCCTTTTCCAGGTGGAGAATGTGCTTTAGGGATGTGGAGGATTTGTTTGTGGGGTGCTCCCTTGGGCTTTTGTTGAGGTCCATTTCTGTACCTTTAGCTTTCTTTTTTTTCTTAGCCACAACTAGTCATCTCTCAAATAATTGTCTTCCTGAAGAAATCCATCATGCTTTTGCAGCTATTTAGGATATGATTTGGCCAGGGCCAAACTGGAAGATTTTCTCTTTGCTGTGAACTTTAATCATTATGCTTAATTTGAGAGATTGAGGTTTAGTCATATGTCATGTTCGCAGCACACTCTTGCATAAACAACTGAGAAAAGCAGCCCTGCGCCCCCTGGAGGCAGGAGGAGTCCGGGCCCCCGGCGGGCCTGGCCCTATCCCTATCGCTCCGCTTATTGCAGCAGCGGGCCACACAGTAAGGGTATCGCATGGCCCCTTATTGCCCACCCCCCACTGCCCCCGCCCCCGACAGCGAGAGCGATATGAAACCGCTTGCCGCGGCCGGCTTCCTCTCCGCCCTTTTTCATTTCCTCTGCCCGCGTGCAAATCACACCAATCTGTCCCGCCCAAGCCGAGCAAGACAGAAAGAGTGAGGGGAAAAGACCTAGCAAAAAACCGAGGAGGAAAAAGTGCGAGAGAAAAGACTTAAGGAGAGAGAGGGAGAAAACACTGCCGAGAAAGAGCAAGTGAAGAACAACCAGCAGGAAGGAAGGAGGGGGAAAAGACCTGCCGAGAAAAGGGGAGGGAAAAAGAGCTAGCGAGGAATAGAGGAGGGAAAAAAATCAAGCAAGAAACAGCGAGGAAAAATAGACCTGGTGAGAAAGAACGAGGTTTGGTTTAAAAAAAAAAAAAAGCCCTACCGAGAAAGCGGTAGGGGAAAGAAAGAAAGGAAAAAAAAAAAAAACTAGTGAGGAAGAGGGGAGAAGACCTAGCAAGAAAAAGGAAAAAAGACGTAGCGGGGAACCGGAGAAGGACCTAGCGAAACTCTAGGACGGAAAATCCTAGCGAGGAAGAGGAGGGTGAAAGGACGAGCCCGGCATTGAGGCTGGAAAAAGCGCGCGAGCAAGCGCTGGGCGGGAGTGCAAACGGATTGAAAAGAATCCGGGCGAAAACGAGCTAGGGGGAAGCGGGCGAGTTAAAAAAAAAACCAAACAGACAAAACGAAAGGGAAAGAACGATGCTGAAGGCGAAGGAAAAAGCAAGCGAAAAAGAATGAAGGCGAAAGAACAATTCGAGGAAAAGAGCGCGGGCGCCGCCATCCGCTGCTTGGCTCCTCGCTTCAGCTCGCCCTCGGCGCGGCCGGGGAACTGCAGCCCGTGGCTGCTTTTACGTTGTCTGGTGTTGCAGGGCAGAGTTTTGTGTGCATTTTAAACATAACCGGACGCTGAAACCTGAAACCCCCGCCCGAACCCCTATTTTACAAAAGCGCCCGGTGCACGGCGGCTTCGGCAAGCCAGCTTCGGCACGCCAGCTGCGGCGGCTCGCGGCGGCTCGCGGCTCGCGGCTCGCGCTGCCGCCGCACCCGCGCGCGGCGGTCACAGAAAAGGGGCGCGAATTGCCTAGTAATAGTTATGACAGGGGTCCCTCTGCTTGTGATTATAGGCAATGGATTTTGACCTTGGATCTTTTTGCCCCCCAGGGATGTTCACGGTTACCAGAGGCACGTTGCCCTGAAGTTGTGTGCAAAGTCTGTCAAGCGCGCTGGATTTCTTTCGAGCTAGAAAGGAGCCGGCAGCCTTGCCTGTAGCACGTTTTTTGTTTCCATTTTAACTCCATTGTTTGTTTGTTTTTTCTGGGCTCTATTTGTCATTTTTTCTATAATATAATTTTTGCAGTTAGAAGCTGTATTGTTTCAACAATTTTCAGGATAGCCTTCTGTTGTTAATTTTATGCTTCCATACTGGGAACTGTGCAGAAAAATTTTTTATATGAAACGTTTAAAATAATAGCATAGAGTTGTTGTTGTTGTTGTTTGTGTGTGTTTGTTGTTGAATTCTCCACAGCTTTGTATAGCAATTCATAATGAGCAAAGCCTTGGGCAGGCAGAAGAGCTGAACCTGGTTTTCACTGCTGTCTCCCAGCTCCACAGACAATTTTAATTGAAAGTAGTGATTTAAAAATTTCTTGATATTAAAATTTTATAAAAATGCCTTGTCTTCAAAGGTAGCAATTTACTCATTTCACAAGATGCTGTATTTTTAAAACTGGACCCTTCTGTTTGATGCATTTGTCTGTTAATTTTCTTGTTTTTTTAAAATTCTCCTTGAAGAGTTCTATGTGCATGTATATATTATTATGACCTGTTTAAACATCTCCCCTGTGTGCACTAGTGAGAACTGGAAGAGTTACTTTCTCTTGCTTATAAATTGATTGGTAAGGTGGACACGAACATAAACATGCTCCTGTGCTAGGCAGAGCGATGCTTATAATTGCCTCAGCCAGCACTGCCTCACGGCCGGCTGTGCCTCACGGCCGACTATGCCTCACAGCTGGCTCTCTCACATTGCTTGCAGGTGGTGGCAATGCTTTGGAAGTTCTACTCCCATGGTGCGTGTGCTCTGGGGCTCAGTTTCATCCAGGAGCTCATCTCACGCTGTCAGCACTGCCCTAAGTGCGTTGGAAGGCAGGCTTTTGCTTGCATCTGCCAGCTTAGCACGGCCACAAAGACTCTGCCTGTGGATTCCTTTCTCTGGCAGAGCCTGGGGATCAGTTTACTGAGCCTCCTCACCATGTAGGAGACTGACCAGCTATGTGAGGTACAGTGTCTTGTTCAGGGTCACCCTGGGCATGTGTTCACACCCCAGACATGGTTGGTACCTACTGTGTTTCATCCTGGAGATGAAATCAGTGAAGAGCCAGCCGGCTCTCCCACCAGACCCAGCCCACTCCTGTCACACTTCATCCAGGGTATACCGGAGCAGTAGGTTAGAATGCAGAAACCCCTTTTCATGCTCCAGGTTTAAAGCTTATGTCACCTTGTCTTCTCGATAATGCCCTCTGAATAGCACCTGCAGTGACTGGAGCTCATCTTAAATGTCAGCCATTTTGACACATCTGATTCTCTAATAAGAGCCCCTGAGTATGGAACACGGTGAATCACTATAGCACACTTGTTAACCTTTAAGGATAATTGTTTTAGGTGAAGCATTAACCCCAGAGAGCTCAAGTGACCTAGTCATGATCCCACTAGTAGTGGAAAGCCATGGTTTTGGGGTTTGGGTTTTGAGGGTTTTGTTCCCCCAAATGTAATTTTTGTCATTTTGGTGTTTCATCATGCTGTCTTCTGGCACCACAAAGGCAAAGGGGATTGTGGCGCCATCTCCAGGAGCTGGTTGCCCAGCTGTGCTGACAGCCATCTTTGATGGATGGCTTTCTGATCCCAGAGCTGCATTTCAGGTCTCTCTGGCTGGTAAACAACTACAGTGAGAGGGACTCACCAGCGCCCCCTGTTGGGCCCCGGGGACATAGCCGGTATTTTTCCACTGCACAGCCATCTGTGAAGAAAAAAATTGCTGCATCATTCTGCAGCAAAAGCAGAAATGAAATCGGTTTTTTTCTTTTATGCTTTCAATTTTTTATCTGGAATTTAGAAAAAATATGAGAAACAAGAAACGATACCTATTCATTTTGTTCAAGAAAAACCAACAAGATTTTTTTTAAGAAAAAAAAAAACCTTATTATTAAAGATGAAGAAAATCCAGGAAAACACAGTGCAAGGGAAGGATGTTCGGGAGATAGTGTACCTCAGAGACTTGTTAATTTTGATCTGAGACCAGCTGTGAGAAGAAGGTGCTGGGGTGGCAAGGCAGATCTGGATTGAGACCTGGCTGTCCTGCTGTGAGCTCCCTGCCAGTGGTCTGGGCAGAGCAGCCTCTCTGCACAGTGAAGTACCTTCCCCTCCTGTGTTGTCCCATGCTGTCTGACCTGATGCAGTCCAACTGTGTAGAACACGTTGACACCCAGAGCCTACTTGATGATCCTTAGATGCCAACTCACCATGACACCAACTTCCCTTCGTGGGAACACCCACAGGACCCAGAATCTGTACACCTGGCTGAAGTCCCCACTCATTTGTTGGTCCTAATACTTTCAGTTCCACCACTACACTGGACAGAATTTCCTCACTCAAAAACAAGTCTAGTTTTGTTTTCCAGGGCCAGTTATGAGGAGAAAGGAAGGAGTATCTTACACACACTGCAGGCTGAGGAGTAGGACACAGAGTCCGCTACTATGCTCACTCAGGTAGATATGACAAGCTTTCAGAGGCCTGAGTATGGGCCAGCATCTGGGTTTGCCTGGCAGCCAGTCCCTGTCTTAGAGGTGGGCTTCTGAACACATTGTTCCTGGCCAGGTGTGTACAGTAGGTGGCATTGTGTTAGGGGATGAGTACAGAGAATTAGTCACTGTGCACTTAGGAAACCAGGTTCAGAATAGCTAACTGACTTACCTGAGGCATAAAGGGACCAGTTTAAGTTTTGAACCTATACCTGCTGGCTCCAAAACCTACATTTTCCCTCTAGACCTTGGTCAGTTATTCTGTGGGAGTGAGTTGTAAATATTAGCCACTGAAAATCAGTTCTTGAAATTTAAAAGTAAACATACACACCACACATACACACACACATACACACACACCCCACACACACCTTTAGAACCTGTAGATTCTGAAGTAATGTCTTTAGAATTACAGATGTATGTGTGCTTTGAAAATCTTGAAGAAGCCCCTGCTGGGCTGTGTCTCTCATCCCTGCAGGCTGTGGTGAGTGAAGAAGCTGTTCCTGTGGACCTGTTTGTGGAACACTTGCTTCCCAGCCTCCTGAGCCTGACGTTGGATCCTGTGCCACCTGTGAGGATTCTTCTGGCCAAAACCCTGTGGCAGACACTGCTGGAGAGGGTGTGTGGGCCTTGCTGGCTTCTCCATGAACCCTAGCCATGACAGGTGGCAGCTAAGCCCTCAAGGAATTATAGCAGACTGGATAGTAGCACATTGGAAATACAAGACAACTGAAGAGATGAATATAATTCTGTTTTTTAAGCAAGGATACAGCAGATACAAACTGTCACACAACTTTCTAGATCATTTATCAGTTCCAGTTATGATATGAAAGGAAGCCAAAGTTCATCTCAAAGCTACTGCAGTATGATATAGAATGCAAGCTCTATGTCTATGCTTGTTTCTCCACCATAGTGTGGGCCGTTTGTTCATTTCTAGCCTTCTTCCTTCCCTGTTCCCCACACATGCCATTTCCTGTGAACTTCACAACAAGATGCATTTAAAGGTGTAGTTGCTTTAACTTTTAAAGCAGGTGTCACTACTTATAGTCCACCATTAAAATCTCAGAAATAATTTTGTAATAAGGCTTTTTATCATCTGAAAGGACTTAGGGATGTGGCTATTCTTGGAAATTTTATCCAGTGTCTTGACATGAGGCTCAAAAGACAACAAAACTGGATATGTTCTAGAACACAGTTCATGGCACACATAACTAACTTTTCTCTCCCTAGCATATTTTAGAAATGGTGAGAACCATCATCTTGAAATTGTTGCAGCGACTTTCTTGACTCTGCAGTCTGACCAAGAGGTTTCATTCTTCGCCTCCTCAGAATCAAAGATGCAAAATGCTCTAGATACCACTAAACTAGAAAACTAGAACTAACACCCTGTTATAGGTGCATGGGGATGTCTTTGATGCACACTTAAAGAAGATCCAATTGTATTAGACTTTTGGAGGAGGCTTATCTCAGGTGATGGGGCAGCCCAATGCTTCCCACCCCCTTGCAGACCTAATCAGTGCCAGTTTGTAAAAAAGTTGTGGGTCCAGACAGCAATGGCTCTCAGGGCTTCCTCACTATCAGCTGTGATCAGCAGTTTGTTTGTTTGTTTGTTTGTTTTTGAGAAACTGTTTAAAATCATCCCTCAGAGCCTGGTATAGTTGCTCATATCTATAATTCCAGCACATGGAAGACTTGGGCAGAGTGATCAAAAGTTCAAGGCCAATACAGAAAATTCTAGGTCTGCCTGAGTTATATAATAAAACTTGGTTCCAAGAAACCAAACATAAATACAGCTCCCCTTGCTAGTAATTTAGCAGAAGCTTCTAAGTATTCTCTGGGCTTGCTGCCCTAATCCTTTCTGGGGGGAAAAAATGGAGTTTATGGCATTGTACTTCATCTCCAACTGAAATAGGGTACATATGTAAATAACTTGACAGGAAGAAGATACATAAATGTAACATTAGCCTCTATCAGTCATTTGAAGTTGTGTCCTGCTTTGGAATTGCTGCAGATGCAGCTCATTTTGTTGACCTTTGAACAATATCCTTATAAAAGCAGCTGATTAAAGAACTGTTACCCTCTGTTTTGTGTCCTCTCTTTGGTATTGTACTTTTGTTATAAACTGCTGTACTTGGAATGTTTCTTCTAGCCCTCACCCTTTTCCTATTTCAGAAACTTTGGAAATGTGGGTTGGTCTTTGAGGGCAGCTAGAGTTGTAAGGTTGTTTCAATGTGAACATGTCCAAGGACTCTGGTAGGGATTGGGGCAGGGGCTGACTGCTGAGATACAAAGGTATTGATTATATTTTAGGCAAGAAAGAAAGGAAGGAAGAAAGGAAAGAGGAAAACATATTTTCAACCTGCACTTCCTACAAATACTGTTGATTTGGGGAGTTATGTATTCTTTACATTGGCTTAAATACACAGAACTTAGATGTCCTACTTTTGAATTTCAGATGAACAGAAAGATGCTGTATAGTTTTTTCATTATAAATAATTAATAAATACAGATTTTCATTAACTAATTCTGTGTTCTATAAACATTTGATACGGTTTTGTATCTGTGTCCATCCCTGTTTTGTATTTCTGATTTGAACATGGCAAAGTAGGGGGCAGCCCATGGGGCCCAGGCACTTCTTTTTAAAAATAAAAGTCATATTGAATTTCCTGGTATACAGGTCTATAAATGCCATTGATATTTTTATTTCAAAGGAAAGTAAGGAGTCTATAGCATGCCAAAGAGAATAGGAAATGTGTAAAAAAAAAAAAAAACTCAAAAAGCCAGCATAGGCAACATCTGGGCTAAGTTGGCACACAGTTAATTCCTTAAAGTTAGGGGCAAAGATTAAAAACAAAAAGCCCAAAGTGACCTACCTTGTGTTTGCCATGTGCCTACAGTAAGCAGATGGGACATGCTGTGGGGTTTCTGTGGCAAACACATGTCATTGTTGTATTAAAATCTGTTGGTCTAGAACTAAGGAAAAGTATCCAGTTGGAATCTTGGATTCTTTACGGAGTATAATTTCCTATTAAAAAAAAAAATCCAGGCATTGCTGACACATGCCTTGAATCCCAGCACTCTGGAGGCAGATCTCTGTGAGTTCAAGCCCAGCCTGGTCCACAAAGCAAGTGACAGCCAGGACTACACAGAGAAACCCCGTCTCAAAAAAAAACAAAAACAAAAACAAAACCCTAGTTAATGGTAAGTAATAAATAAAAATTAGAAAGAAAAAGAAATATTCAGAGTTCTGAGGTAGAACTCTGGGTACTAAGATGAAACTGAACACTTACTTCAGATGAAAGGCCAGCCACCTATCAAGATTGTGTCTCCGTGAGAGAGAAATTGAGATCAGTATAGCCAGGACTGCAAAACAACAACAAATTGTAAAACCCCTGCTAAAAACCCAAACCTGTTTACTGTACAAGTTTCAATTGCCTGTCATTTAAAAGGAGCCTCTCTCTGACATAAGAGGATTAAACTACCCTCCCTTTGTGTCACTGGCTCACTACACAGGCAGGGATGTCGCCTTGAGCTGGTTGTGCTTCTCTGCCCCCAAGTGCGTGTATGGCTTGGCCCACCAGGTCTTGGCCCAAAATGTTCTATGTAACTGTTGTACAAAATGTATTATTCCTGGTAACAACAGTTTTCGAAGGGTGTTCTGGCTCCTTGTCCCTTCCCTGGTTCTTCTTCCTCCACCCCCTGAAGACCTTGCTTGGGGTCTAGCATTTGAGGGGCCCCACCCATCCAACTCCCCGATGTGAGCTCTCCCTGAAAACGTTCAAGCTTAGCCTGCCCCTTCAAATGTGTTCCATTTTTCTGTCTCCGAGGATGCCGCAGTGTGAGGGCACATGGGTTTGGTGCCATTTTCACTCAGGCCCCGGCCACTTCATCGTGGCCCAGGTCTGCTTTGATTGCTGTGTTCCTAAAAGCTCATGGGCGCAAGCCTGGCGACCACCTTAGAAACTGTGGGCCCAGCGTTTCCGGCTGTTTCTCCCTGATCACGCGGACTGTCTGGAACAGACTGAGGTCGATTCCCTACAGCGCTAGGCTGGCGAGGGCCGCGTAGGCGGATGGGGAGTGGGGAGGGAGCCATCTCCGGAAGCGCGGGCGCCCCTCTCCCGTCCCGGGGGCCCGAGCGGGGGCGGCGATGACGCGCGGGATGACGCGGGACGCGAGCCATGCGGAGGGCGGCGGACGTGGCGGGGGCGGGTGCGCGTCCCCGGAGGCCACAGGGGGCCGCCCCTCGGCGCGACCCCAACGCGGGTGCGCGCACCTCTCAGCCCTCCAGACAGGCCCGCGCGCGGGGTAGGGGGCAAGTGGCGGACTCGCTCATCTCTGTCGAGTCACCAGATTTCATCCCTAACGTCTTCTTCCTGCGGGTGAAGCTGGAGGAGACTGGAGAGCTGTTCCGCGTGGCCAACTGCCGCAACGACATGACGGTGCGGGAGCTCAAAGAAGAGCTGGACCTGACGGCCGGCATCCCCTTCAACCTGCAGCGACTGCAGTTCCTGGACCAAGGTGGCCCCTGCCCCATCCCTTCCCGTACCCAATGAGCTCCTCCCACATAAGGGACCCAGCCCACTCCTGCCCTGGGTCTCGAAAGACCCACTGAACTACCAGAGGACCCAAGGTGACCAAGTCAACCTCAACTACCTCAAGCCCCATCTAAAAGGGCTCCTTTGGAGCACATGGGGTATCTGATTAGACCCCAAATGCAGAGTGAATCTGGTTGACAAGAATTCTGTCTCTCAGGCTACTCAGAACCTTAAATCTCAAACTACAAAAAGACCTTCCTGGAAGCCCAGATCCTCTGTCTTCGTAAGGGACCCAAACCCCAAAGACAACTATGTCCACTTGAAAGTGCACACTTAGAACAAAACTAGGCCTAAATAGAGATACCCCCCCAAGTCAAGGACAGGCTTTTCCCTATGATAACCTGGATCTAAAACAAACCCTAAGAGGTGAACCCCAAGTTCTCTAGCTAGTTTGTCTATGTAAGCATTCCAAAAGCTGAGGCAAGCCTTACGGATCTTTGATCCCCAAACTCAGAGTTTATCTGCCCAAATTTGAACTTGGAGTTCAAATTTGAACTCTCCAAACTAGCAATAACTAGTTTAGAATCCTAAAACTCCATCAACTGTGTCCCCACAAGGCTTCACAAACTCAAAGAAGCCAGCAAGACCCAGGACCCTCAAGACCCAGAAGAAAGTTAGCTAAGACTGCACCCAGTCTCTATGCTGTCACTGCCTCAGGAACCCAAGTCTTCCACCCACAATGGCCAGTCAAGGAAACTAAACATAAAATTCTACCCACCTTAGGAAACCCCAAATCCAGAGCAAAGATAGCCAAATCTTCAGGCTAACCATGACTATTTTAGATGTCCCCAAGCCTCCATCAACTGTGTCTATACAGAGATGCTAAAACTTAGAACAAACTTTACCATCCTGGAACCCCCAAACCCAAAACAAAGCTGAATGTTCAGATTTCCCTCCCACACTAACCACTACCAAAGATGCACTCCCCACCCCCTGAACACATACCAACTATATATTCATTCAAGGATGCTAAAATTCCAAACAAAACCCGCCAATCCTACAACCCCAAGCCCAGAACACACCTACCCAAGGCTGAGCCCACAACTCTCCCAGGCTAACCACTACTGCGCCCCTCCCCGAAAAACAAAACAAAACAAAAAAACTTCTCACTGTGTGCATACAGAGAGGTTAAAACTCAAAACCTTGGTTATCCTGGAACTACACACCCAGGACAAACCTGAACCCAAGTTTGAACCTCAAGAATGTAGACTAGTCTTCACTCTCTTAGGACCCCAAGTGCTCAACAACTTACTCAAAAGTAAACCAACTGCTTCCCATGGTGGTATCCCCAAATCCAGGATATACCTACCCAAGACTGAACCCCAAATCTCCAGGCTAGCCATCACCTCTTCAGAACTCCAGATCCTCCAGCAGCAGCATTTACATGAGGACACTGAAATTCCAAATCAATCCTACCCACCTTAGGACCCCAAAATCAAAACAAGCCTGCCCAATTCTGAGCCTGAGTCCCCAGGCTAACCATATGACCGTCAGGACCCAGAACCCCCCATAGCTGTGTCCACGAAAGGATACCAAAGGCTGAGACAAACCCTGCCCACCTCAAGGTCCTACAGTCTGTCCACACACTGCTGAGTTTGAACCTCACATCCTCCAGCTGCCTCTGGCCACACCAGAACCCTAAATCCCAAAGCAGACTCTGCCCACATCACAAGTATCAACACAGAGCCTATGTACCCAATTCTGAGACATCATCCCTCCCCAGCTGTCACCATCCATCTGTTCAACCAAACCCCAGTCTACATTAGGATGCTAACACCTAAAATGGACCTTGCCCACATCTGGACCCCCAAATCCAAACCCATCTCTGTCCACCTTTGAAAGTCAGCCCTCAAGTTCCCCATGACCACAGCAGGACCCCCAGCCCAGGTCTAGAATTCTCATTAAGGGTTCCAAGGATTAAATGGATCCTGCCTACAGAGAGACCCCCCAAAAGTGAAGTCAAGCCTGCATCTTTGATTTCCCATCCTACGAAAACCATGTATTCATGAGCATCTCAAAGCTGATGCCAGCAGTGTAACTGGGAGGAAATGAAGGTTCAAAGCAACCTTGACTCATGAGGACCCCCAAATTCAATAGAGATCCTTTAGCCAAACCTACTCATATCAGAATCCCAAATTTAGAGCAGACCCTGTCACTAGCAAGACTCTAAATCTCAGGGGAAATCTGTCCAGTTCCCCTCAGTTGTTTACAAACCACAGCTGCCTAAATAAGTCCAAGAAAGTATCCCAAATTCTGCCACATATTCCTTCTAAAGCAGGACCCCTAACCAGACAGCAAAACTTGCTCTCATAGGAACCCCAAATCCAGAGTAAATTCTGCTCTCATCAGGACCCCAGAACTCAAAGCAAACCTTGCCCATGATTATTAGACCCCCCAAATCCTGACACTAACTTAGTCTCTCTCTGAACCCCAAGTTCCGAGCTGTGTCCTTCCCACACTGGGGGCTCTTGAACCTGGACCCCCACAAACTCCTAGCTAGACAAATCCCATGGGGAGGTACCCAGTGGAGGCCAGAGGCTCAACAGCCTGTCTTTCCATCTATAGCCTTCCCTTTAACCTGAGGACTTGGCTGTCCCTGTCCCCACTCCCTACAATGTTTAGGATATGAGAACAGGACCAAAGGCCCCTGGGCTCCATCATCTCCCCACCCGATGGAAATCAAAGTTGAAGATAAAAAAATTTAAATAATAAATAAACAAACAAACAAACAAACAAATAAATAAATCTCTCTGAGCTGCCGGGGGAATGTGAGCAGCTGGTATCCCGGAGATGCTGCAGAGTACTGCAGGGCCTGGGAGCGATGGAGACAGCTCTGAAAGCAGCCTGTCCCCACGCGCAGCTCAGCCTTCTCAGGCACTGCCCGTACTAGGCTCAGTTTCCTAATCCGGGGAGCAGAGCCCCATTAGCTCTAGAATTCTCTGTGCTGTTCCCGATGGACAGGAATGACTCTGCAAACTGCCGGTGTACAGTCAAGGCCAAAATACTTTTTCCTTGGTACTTAAAAAAAAATAGGTTAAATGTTTTCCATGGTGCATGTATTTTCTGATAGAAGTTGAAAGATGCTTTTTGATTTATTTAGCAAGGGGCTGTGTTTGAGCCTGTCTGTAGCTAACAAGTTATGAATGATGTGAGCTGTAATAGGGGGAATGTGCAGTAGTTCCCCCAAAAAGGAATTTGAAAATTACATGTCTTCCTAACTCTGGACCCCTTTTGTTCATTTCTTTTCACCACTGACCAATAAATTCAAGCAAGCTGAGAGGGAATGAGAGGAGGGGTGACTTCACACTGATGTCACAGTGCTAAGACTCAGCAGTCACTTAGCAACTGTTGGAGGCCTGACCCCTGTGCTGTGCTGTGCTGACTGTGGCTGGCACATCTGCCCACCTCCAAGGTTGCAAAGGGAAGGGCAAGTGAGATCATGGCGGGGAAGTGTCTCGATGGCCATGCCTAAAGGAGTCAAGCAAATTCATGGGCGAGTGGTGCCCCTGACGATCATTTATCTGTTGATAATTAGCAGCACTTGTCTGAGCCCAAGGTAGTGGCTGCCCATCTGCAAAGCGAATATGCTGGGGACTGCACAGGAACTGATGTGAGTGAAGAAACCCCTCTCTCCTCCATGCTTACAAAGTGGTTAGAAAGTCAAGTTGTCTTAGAGCAGCAACAGACTGGCTCCCACATTCAATCCACAAACAAGACCCTAAGTAACAGATTTGCCGACCAGCACTGTCTGTCTACCTCTTCCTGAGAGTATAGTCATCAAATGGTGCCCACAAGTCTGGCAGGGGTCAGACTTTGTCACATCCTAGCCAGGCCTGGCCTCAGTGGAGGGAGAGCCATGTAGGCTGGAGGCTCATCGTGAGAAATTTGTCGATGTCCTTCTGAGGTCAGGCCTAGAGACCCAGAGTAATTATCAAGAAACCAGAACACTCATGGGTTCTGCTCACCTGGAGAGGGTGCTAGGGTAGCCTAGGCAGATCATTATTGCTTATAATCCAAGTCCTCTGCGGTTCCTAAGACAGAAGGTGATCAAGAAACTTGTGTTTCTAAAGAGAAACTACCACTGCATTAAAAAGAAAGAAAACCACTCCTTCCATATTGCCTTTCAGCCTGAGCTGATTATTATATTTTATTGTTTTGAAACTGTACCCCATGCATCTCTTTCTCGAAGTTGTCTTGAACTCCCGATGCCCCTGTCTCCAGCTCCCAACTTCTGGGATGACAGATGTGTGCCGCCAAGCCTGGCTGAGCCGTGCTGGGTCAGGCAAGAACTCTGACACTCAGGTCCAAATACAGCAAGAGCTGATGTTCGCTTTTGAGGTTACCATAGGCCGGTATGGGGACAATCTTGTCCCCACCAGGGGCAATGTCTGGGTGACATCCATGACTGCAAGAGCTAGCTGTAGGAGCAGCTGATGTGCTACGGGCAGAGGCTGTAGAAACTGTGGTGCGTGGGATAGAGAAGGGTACCTATTTGAAAATGTCAGTTAAGCACCTACATGGAAAAACCCTGATGTGGGCTGTCATTTGCAAGATCTTTCATGTCACTCTCAACTCTTTAGCCAGCTAATGGCTACATTGCCTGGAGTTTGGTATTCAGTTGGAGGTATATAACTTGCTAAGTACACTGTCGGGCCTGTGATGTATAGCTCAAATTTAAGTAGTTCTATTTGTAGAGTTTGCCTCATAAAACGATTTCACTGACTCATGTATTTTTCCCCAACAGGACAAGCTGTAATTACAAAATT
Organism: Pachyuromys duprasi; assembly: GCA_028658305.1. Taxonomy (NCBI): domain Eukaryota; kingdom Metazoa; phylum Chordata; class Mammalia; order Rodentia; family Muridae; genus Pachyuromys; species Pachyuromys duprasi. The sequence continues at coordinate 121,597,881 of CM053766.1, forward strand.
TTATAAATCATTGCCATTGTGTGTGTGTGTGTGTGTGTGTGTGTCTTTTTGGGTCCAGCTTCGATCTGAGCTGAGCCAAATTAATTTTCTAAAAAGCATTAGCAGCAGCAAACAGGCTCCTGTGCAACTATCAAGTGAGATTTTTTTTTCCCCCTTTACTCAGGATTTTAAAAGTATCTGTGTGGTTCAAGGTCAGACAGTGTCTAAACCGATACAGTGATTTCTCTAAGTCTTAATTTTGTTAAAAGGAAAAATTGTTCCCCATAGGAATTTTGATGGATGATGCCACCCTGAAGTTCTACGATGTCGTCCCTGGAGCAGTTATTTCATTATGTATCTGGCATTATGATGGTTGGACGGAACTGGTTTTGGCTGCCGTGGAAGGGGACCCCAGTAAGGTGGTTTCATGCTTCTTTCAATATTAAGGGTGGGGAATCCCAGTCTTTAGTGTGAGTATTTGAATACAGGCCTGAGGGTAGGGAAGAAAGATGAGCCTCCTGATTGGAGCGTTCCCAGGCACTCTGGGTGTTGACTCCCCCGGGTTTACTTATTTACCGTTTATAAACCCATTGACTTCACCCGAAGTGTCCACTTTCTATCCATGTGTTGGTCAAGTTGAAAATCCAATCTAATCCTAGTAAAGATCAGGGGCCTGTAGCTCAGTACTCAGAGACCTGTGTGCATGTGCAGCTATCTGAAACACCTAGGAGGTTCTGTGTAATTTTGGGGAAGTGGTCTGGCCTCCTTGGACAGCAGCCTGCACCTGATGCTTGCCAGGCCTCCTGCTGGGCTAGCCCTTGGCTCTGGGAGAGAAAGGGAAAGAAGGTAAAGACAGGAATGTTTACCCATCCGTGAAGATGAATGGTTGGCATCAGGGCAAGTATGTGCTCTTTCTTTAGAAGACACTGAGTGTGGAGCTATGGGAGCCCCAGGATGGAGAGGCAGTTTCCTGCTGGGATGGTGTTCAGGGGCAGATTGGGTGCAAGGAGAGGTGCTAGAATGCTTCCAGGGAAAGGTGGACAGTGGTGGTCCCTGTATCACCCAAGGCCTGAGGAATAAGAGTGAAGTCATATCGAGCCCCGGCTATAGTATGTTTGTATAGCTACTTCTCTACAGCCCCAGTTTTCTGTCCTGGGAATTCAGTCAGTGCCTGTGGTATCTGCTGCCTGATAAGATGACTGCTGCCCTCCATTGGCCCCAGTGCCCCTGCCCGTGCCACCCTCTACCTGACCCAAACCTCTGGAGCACAGTAGTCTCTGTGGTATCCACAGCCCTCCTCCCGTCCCTCAAGAGTTGTGTCTCCTTGGGATGCTTCTGTGATGGGCTATCTGTCTGCCAGCTGTGTTCAGGATGTTCTAGAAGCTGACAGAGACAACAGACACAGAAATAGACTGGACAGACAGGATCCGTCACTGCTACATAAAGACCTCCCTTTTCTGGGAGGAACATTGGACACACAAGGAACATTGTGTTGGCTGGCATTTTCTCCATGGGCCACAAACATCTTCCTCTGGGCATACTAGCAAAGTTGTCTTCTCCCTTCACTGGCAGGCAGGCCTTCCTGTGTCCCCTGCCTGACTGGGGGTAGCTGCATTTCCTGAGTATGTGTAGATCACCAATGTTTCCTGTCAGTATCCCTCTACTCCCGCTGTGCATTTTGGTTTGGATTAAGTAAATCTCCATGCATGGTAGGGTGGGGGTCATGCCCTAGAGACAACCTTGACCAATTTCTTTCACCCAGCTGTCATGTCTTGGCATCAGCGAGGATACCGACTTCCGAACAGCGAACTCACGGTATTTTCAGGGTGATCTGTGGAAGCAGTGGACCGCTCAGAGGGCGTTTGTGGCCTTGTACGTCTCTGCTCACAGAGGCCACGTGGATGCGGTGCGATATCTTCTAGAAATTGGTAATTCTGCAGAAAGCATGGTCTGGTCTGATTGAGAGGATGGATTGACCGGTCTTGTTTCTTCAGCAATGGCTCCCTACACCCACCAAACACATTTCCTGCTGGGTTCCTTGGTCAGAAGCTCCTTATAGCATGCCCATCAGGGACTTTCACTTCTTTGGGCCAGGTCTCTAGAAAATTCTGTCGTGGAAGGACCAAAATTATAGGACAGTGAGACGCGGGGGGAAGAGGGTGGGAGGTTAGTTCCAGAGGACTTCCTAGCTTGTCCTTTCCAAGCAGCACATGGTCTGTCTTCATCCTTGTCCCAGTGAAGTAGATTCCGCAATGGTCCCAAAGGACCTTACCCTGGGTATCACATGGAGTGACCTACAGGCTGGGTGGAGGTCCTTTCAAATAGATGCTCACCCAGTCTCTTTCCATCATGTCTCCACTTGAGGGTGACCATCTGTCTGTGTTTCTCTCTGTCCAAAGCTGCAGTGAGCACTGTGTCTAGGCACATGTCTGGGAGAACTCCTTCGCCCTCCCTGGTTGGGGAAATGGTACCCCTGATTGAAAGGCAGACCACTAAACAGGACCATATACCACATCTTCAGAAAGCTAACAAACATGGCTTCCTTGGGCAGAGGGGGAAGGAATGACAAGTGTGTCTGGCTTTCTAAGCTGCTGCCTCCATTTTCCCCTTTCTTTTCATCTGTAGTCTTGCTCAGTCCTGGTATTTCCCCCCCTTCTACTAGGCAAGGAGGAAGACAACTCAACTTGTCCTGGGCAAGATGCTGGCATGTCATATCTCTGCTACAGAGCTCAGGATGGTTGGGTGATGGCACCGTGTTCTCTGCCATCCCACACTGCCTTTCTGCACTTCTCTTATACAATGAAAGATGGGCTTTCACAGCCCAGCAGTCCTCTAAGCTCATAAAAAGTCATCTTCGCTCTGATGGAACTGTGATGTATTTGAAGGCACCCGTTAAAAAATGACGGCCAGCTTTGCAAAGTTTTCCATCCTCTGCAGCCACGAAGGAGGGCGGGGGAGGGTGGCAGGGTCATTGTGCCTGCATTCTGGAAGCCTACTTAAGCTTCGCCTCACCAACCAGCCATAGCTCAATTGGACTGTGTGGCGGCCTCGGCAGTGCTGGCTGGGTTGAATTGAATTGCCTTGTTTTCTGTGTCATGATTTTTGTTCCCCAGAATTTGATTCAATCCCACAAGTCCATGCTGGACCCCTGTCATTAGCCTATCTGTCTGCAGGAGGAGTGAGAATCCAGATCTGTCCACGCTCAGGCCGCCACCTCCATAGTTGCCTTGAGCTGTGGGCTGGGGATAAAACCAGCAGTGCTCAAACCATGCGTGTTTCTGTCCTCATGGATTTTAGGAGAGAAAGTGAGCCAAGGCTTACAAATGATTAATTCCATAGCCAGTCACACCATGGGATGGATTCAACCCCGTGCCTGCTGAGCTTGTACAGGGTAGAGTAGGCACAGGGAGGAAGAGCTGAGGAAGTTACTGAAGCCCTAAAGAGGGGAAAATGCAAACATGTAGTCTAGCACAGGAACAGCATGTGCAAAGGGCCTGGGGCTGGGTGCAGAATGATACATTTGAGGGTAAAGGCAGGAAGTGCATGGAGCTAGAGCTTTGGAAGCAAAGGGAATCAGGGGAAAGTCACAAGTACGGGGGTTGGAAATCTTGTTGGAATAAGCTCACACAGTCAGATGGGCGGACAAATGCATCGAGCACTGTTTCCCAGGCAGCAAGATTCAGGGACAGGCTCAAAACAGGAGACTGGAGTGTACTGTTTCCTGGGTGCCCCCTGGGACCACGCTAGATGGCAGGGGGTGATGAGCTGAGGGAGGCTGCTGTGTCCCTGGGAGCAGCATCAACTCTCCCTTGCATTCCTGCCACTGTGCCTGGCCCCCCTTTTGTGCCTCAGCGTCAGGAGGTAGGAGTCCTGGCTAGGAGAGCAGGCCACTCCAGCGGGGTCTCTTTATCTCACAGGAACAAACTGCCTGGGCAAATCACCCCTGGGCAGGACGCCTCTACATGCAGTTGCAGCCACGGGCAAGATGGACTGCCTTAAGCCCTTACTGGACTATGGTGCCTCCATCCATGACAGAGACCTGAAGGGCGACACACCCATCTCCATTGCACGGCGCCTGCACCGAAAAAACTTCGAGCGCAAGATGTTCCTCCTGTACTGGATGATGAGGTCCGGTAAAAAGTACCCCTCTGAAGTGGTGCCGAGAGAGCCTCCAGGGAACTCCGGATCTGGGAATATGAGGAAGAAGAGCTTAATGTAGCTCCCTGGGCACATCTGCCCATCACGCTGCTCCGGGGGGGGGACCTTACGGCCCCCACGGTGGGCCACATGGCACTCGTTAGGCAACGAAAGAAGGGAGCAATCTAAATCAGACACCAAATTGGGTTGTCCTGTTACCAGTGCCTCCGGGAGGGTGTAATGGAGCAGGTGAGCTGGTCTCTTTTGTAATCCATTCTGTCCTCACCAGGCCGACAATGCCAGCCTTTAATTTTAAGCTCTTTGTACGTGGCACCCAATCACACCAGTTGGGGTGATGGTAGCCAATTATCTCTCCCTTTTGAGGCCATCTAATGTACCAGCATAATAGGAGTAATAGCAGGACTAATAGCACCCCTGTTACCGTGCAGAGCGAGCACGGCCTATGTCAGGAGGTCATGTACAGTGTAGGTTGTGGAGTTGTTTGTCAAACCTCTGCAGCTAACCATTTCCGTGGCCAGGGTTGGGACACGGTCTTGGCTGAGCCAGCTCTTAGGGGCCTGCTGCTTGAGTATGGGGCAGAAGAGAAGCAGGAAGTGGAGCCCTGAGCCTCCAAACGTAGCCTACCAGGGGGCTGCTTTCTTATCGTCATGGCAAGGAGGCTGTGGCCTTAAGGGTAGAGAAAACAAGTGTGGGAGACAAAAAGAGAGAGAGAGAGAGAGTGTGAGGTTAGCAGCCTCTACCTGTGGTTCCCAACCTGGTGTCCCCTCAGCCTTCACGCTCATCACCCACTTTCCCAAGTACCTTCTTTCCCTGGGAGCAAACTAGCTCTGGGAGCCAATCATTGACCCAAGGTACTACTTTGCTTTAGACTATACCTCGGAGCCCATCATGGCAGTGAGTGAGCCAAGTGCAGGCAACAAGCAAGGAAGCTGAGAGCCTGTGCCTCTAAAGGAGCACAGGGACCCAGCACTAACAGAAAGATGAGCCAGAAGTTGCTTCATGTGTTCTACACTGTTCCAGAGCTGAAACTTGACTTCTGTGATAGTTTAACTCCTTGTTTGTCAACCTTGCCTTGACATTCTGAAGAAGTAAGAAGGTAGCAAAGCCCCTTCCAAGGGACAGTTGCTTGCTACTCAAGTGCTGGTTCCCTGGGAAAGTGCTAGAAGGAACCCAAATGCCATTAGGATGACTCCCAGTTCTAAGACTGCAATCTAGGGATGGCCACAGGCCTTGTGGTGACACATAATGTCACCTTGTCACTCCTGATGGCCATGTTTTCCTGAAACTGTGAACCTTGTCACAAGTTCTGGAATCCATGTATGTGTCAAAGGTCTTTTGGCTACTCATCAAGTTTCTTGGTGAGGGGATGGGTGAGAATGCCATTGTACCCTGGCTGCCCTTCTTTCCAACTTCCCAATAAGCAGACCTTATTTTGAAATTAATGGCCTGTGTCTCCTGGTGTCCCAGAAAGTAAGACCTTTGTTGACAGCGGTCTTATACCAGGTGACATGGCTGTGCCCAGTCTGAGCCTCCTATTTGAGAAATAAGAGTCAGGAAAGCACATGTCAGCAGCAGGGATGTCAAACTGAGATCTTATTTTTGGCAGACATGCTCCAGAGTCAATAGGCAGATGTAAAACAACCCCAATCCACTGGTCGGGTCACTCAGCTAATGAAGTGTACGGAGCGGGGAGTGACTTATGGGTACCCTTTTAACTTAACAAGTGGAGTCCCTCCAAGTCTTGTGTTTGCCAGGAGCTTGCTAAGCAGTCTTTGTTATTGGAAGAGCCAACTGCCTGGACAAAGACCCACATTTTTGGGGACAAGCACTCCATTTCCCCCAATTCAATTAGATACTTGGCTAGACATCCAGCAGCGTCAAGCTTTCTGTGGTGACATTTTCTTCAGTCTGAGGCCAGGGTCACTTGGACAGGCTTCTGGGTCCTGAGGACACATTAGAGATAATCTCAATGCCTTGTGTTGGGTCTTAGGGTACAGCTCGGGGTGGGGGCTCTCCTGACATAAAGAAGGGCCTGGATTCAGTTCCCAGCACGGTGAACACACGTGCACCCCTCCACACATAACGCACACACTTGTGGGAAGTAAGCCCACATCACAGGCTGTATGGGGTATGTCAACAGCTGTGTGATCTGCCATTGGTTGATAGAATGTTAAAATTGGAGCTATTTCCTCCCATGCTTATTTTGAAGAGTGTTTTGTTCATACTTCAGGGGCTAACAGAGGGGAGAAGGTTCATCTTCAGTGTTATTATTACTATTATTGGTTTGGTTTGGTTTTCTGAGACAGGGTTTCTCTGTGTAACATGAGCCCTGGCTGTCCTAGGCTCACTCTGTAGCCCAGGCTGGCCTTGAAACCACAGATCTGCCCACCTCTGCCTCCTGAGTGCTGGGATTAAAGGCGTGTGCCACTATGCCACCATCATCATCAGTATTTTTGTGGGAGTGGAAAAACCTTGCTGGCACGTGCCAGGGAACAGGTCTGGAATCCTGAGGGAGGCATGGTCTGCCACATCCTGGGAACAATAGATGTATGGAGAGGACACTGGTTCCCCTACACCCTGTGCCTTCTTTGGGCTGGCCTTCTGATCACCAGGGGCCTCACTCATGTGGAGTTGGAGGCACCGAGCAGGGATCAGTGCAGCACTCCAGGCTCATGTTTCTTGGTGGGTCTTCACTTCTCTGAGCCGAGGGTTTCTGGTAGAAGATGGAGGAGGGTCATTCTTGTACACAGTCCCCAAAGTTGCTGGAAAGATTGGGGAGTGCCCAACACCTTGTTTGAGACATTGGCTGGGAGCCTGAAACACTGGAAGCAATGGTTGGACCATTGAGAGGCGAGGCAGAGGAAAACCCGGTTGCTGTCTTTCTTTGGGCTCTCTCTAGTTCTGGCCACTGAACTCTACTGATCAGTCCTTGGATTTTAGAGCCCTGGGAAGTGCTATGGTGTGTGCTCAATGACTTTAGAGGCAACATGGAAAGGATTTTTCATACCTCTTCATCCCTGCCAGTGAGCATAGCTTGCCAGTGAGACTCAAGGCAAGCCTGGTAAATAGTTCTGGAAAGCCAGCCCCCGCAGGATGACACAGCAAAGATGATGGTTGCATTGGTCACTATGTTTTCTTTTGCCTTGGCTATGAAGGATCTTAAATTCAGTGTTCAGCAACCAGTATGCCCTTTCCCCTTTTCTCTTCCCCGAGTGAGTCTCCAGCCTTGCCTCCTGATTGGCTCTGCAGAGGTCATTGCAGCTTGCCTCTGTCATGGAAGCCAATGCAGTGGAAAATTTAAAAATAGCAACACAAGCTCAGGACTGAGGCAGTGGGACCCAGTCTCCTGGCTCTTCAGCCTCTGGTGTCTCCAATCCGAGTGTCATCAGCAGAGAGTAGAATCATCCCTCTGGATTTGAGTCCTTTGACCTCCCTGGATCACAACCTGGCTGCTTTCTCTATGTTTACCATCCCAGTTTCCAGAGTATGGGGAAGGCGTCCCTCTGGACCATGCATGGGGTTGGCTGAACACTGGGTCAGCAGGTTTTCCCCATTGCAGCTCCCTGAGTCCTGCAATAGAGAGCCTTGATCTGCGTCAGCCTACATGGATTCCTTCAAGCCTGTCTAGCCACCACTTGAGACCCAAGTAAAGCCAACTTCCACTGGCAATGGTGTTCTGCTAATGAGAGTATTGCCTTGCCTTCTGAATGCCATGGGCTAGAACTGTGCCTCCCCCCAGTGTGTGTGTGTGTGTACATGTGTGTGTAGTTGCAGTTCAAAGCACAGCCTCTGTGTGTGGTTCATTGTATACCACTTACTAATCCTTTAGATAAGGTCTCTAACTGGCCTGGAACTCACCAAATAGGTCCAGGCTGGCTGCAAATGTCCTCAGGATCTGCTTGGATCTACCTCCTTAGCAATGGGATTGAAAGTGCTTTGCCTACCACCATGATGGATTCTTTTCAAAGATCTATTATTTTTTTTTTTATAGTCTGTAGGGATGTTTTGCCTTCACATATGGCTGTGCACCACATACATATCTGGTGCCTGCAGAGCTTAGACAAGTGTTCTAGATGCCCTGGAACTGGAGTAGAGATGGTTGTGAGCTGCCATATGGGTGTTGGGAATTGAACTTGGGTCCTCTGCAAGGGCAGCCAATGTGCTTAACCACTGAACTATGTCTCCAGGCTCCATGTTGGGTTTCTTTATGTGGCTTCCAGGGCTCAAACTCGGGTCCTCAATAAGCTTTGCTGGTGGAGCTGTCTCCCCAGCCCTCCTCCCCAATCAGTTGTGTGACCTCAGGACCACTGGTAGCCACCTGAGACCCTCAGCTTCCTCCATATCATACATTGATCTTGTCCTACACAACCGCTCATGTTGGTGGAAGAAACAGCACATGGGGATTGCCTGCTCCACCGACCCCCTTGATGAGCAGGAGGGCTGGCCCTGTGGTCTGGCACACATGCTTTGGAGGCCTCCTCTGCTCCTAGGTATGTGGCATTAGGTTGACCAGGGGGCTAGCTTTGGGGTCTCAGTTGTTCATGCAGAGTGTTTGGGGTAAGAAAACCTGCCCCTGTTGCCACCAGAGAGAGGAAAAGCCTGGCACAAAGCAGACTCTTGAAAAAAAATGGCAGGCATTATTTGTATTATTATACCACCAGCACTTAATTTGCTTAGAATGTTTACTCGCTGAGAATCGATCCCCTCCCGGATTCCGGAGAGACTCATAAATTCTCAGCAAACCTTATACAATAAGAGTCTCCATCCAGAACTAATAATTCCCAAAGTGGGAGATTAATAATTTCCCGTAAACTTGCTGCTCTGGACATTAAGTGGAAGGCTGTTTTTTTTCAGCAACTCATAGAGCGCCCCCAGGCCAGAGCTGCTGCAGAGGAACAGCAGGCTCTCAGGCATAGGAAAATTCCAGCTTCCAGGCCCTGCTTGCGCACTGCGCATAGAATACAGAGGCAGCCAGCAGAGGGCACAGAAACCCATTAACATTTAGCAAAACACCGGGGTTTGTGCTCTGCGGAAATGTCAGGGATGCTGCTATCTGCGTCACTTGAAAATTCAAGAGTGGGGCTCAGTTTGGGGGGCTCGAGGATGGCATTTCTGCCTGAATCCTGGAACCGACTGCAGAAGTGAGCTTGAGGGACACATGCACTGGCCAGGGGGACACGTGTATAGCCCTTACGACATCCTAGGGGTCTGCCCCCCTTCATCACCCAGGAGTATACATCTGGCTATGGAACAAGAAGGCCCAGTGTCCCAGCTGCCCCAGGAAAGCACAGCACTGTATCCCCACAGCGTCACCCTTGACTTGTTGTTGCTATACATTCTAAATTTAAAATGGGAAAAATTATAAATATTAACATCTGGGGCTCCAGTGTGTGTCTGGGAAATGTCACAGGAGCATTTAGAGAATTTCATACACTTGCAAGGTTATAATTGGTCAATTCCTCTCCAAAAGCCCAGTCTGGACCCACCCACCCACCCCAGAATTGTAGAAATCCTGGGGTACAAGATATGTTTACATATGTTGAAACAGCTGGCTAGGATGGCGAGGCCTTGGAAGTATTCCTAGTGCCCAGGACGGGGTAGGGGGATGTTGGAGGCACATTTTGCAGTTGTTGAAAGATCATAGAGGGTTGGGGGCGACGCGATTTAAGAGTGCTTTGCTGCCCTTTAAATGCTAGCTCAAAACCACCTGTAACTCCGCTCCAGAGGTTCTGCTGCTCTCTGCTGGCTAATGTGGTCACTGCACAACCTATTACATAACCATACGCAGACAGTGTAAACAACAGAAACATGTGTGTGCTCTCGCGCACACGTGCACGCAGACATACATTTTTATTTAAAACACTTGAGGGACTTGGTATGTAGCTTAGTTGGTTATGTAATGCACCTGAAGCCCTAGGTTCAATCCCCAGCCTTCCTAAAAGTGGGTGTGGGTGTTCACAGGCAGTCTCAGCAAGTGGAGGCTGGAGGATTTGACATTCAAGAACATACCAGGCTACATGGTGACCCCTAAGCCATCTTGGGCTACAGGAGACCCTTCTTTTTGTCCGTTTGGTTGGTTGGTTTGGGTTTTTCGAGACAGGGTTTCTCTGTGTGGTCTTGGCTGTCCTGGACTCACTTTGTAGACCAGGCTGGCCTCGAACTCACAGGGATCAGCCTGCCTCTGTGGGAGTGCTGGGATTACAGGCGTGTGCCCACCGTGCCTAGCTCTTGTTTTGCTTCTTTAAAAAAGACTTGATCTTGTCTGATATGCTGTAAGCACAGGCCAAGGGGTAGTCACGAGGTTGCCCAGGACGTGGCCCTAAGGGTTGGAAATACGCACTTGGTCCCCAAGTTACTGTTGTAAAGAGACACCCTGTGCATATCTGTCCATGATGCCTTAAGCTCAAAGAATGACATCGAAGAGACTAAGGGCTGGGAGTGGGGTCCATCAGTAGTGCACTGAGGGTCAGGTTTGATTCCCCCGAAACGAGGAAGCCAGACTGCAGAGACCGGCTCCCCATGGGTCTGTTGGTCAGCCATTCTGGCCTACTCATGTGAGCGCCAGGCCAGTGAAAGATCCTACTTTAGAAAGCAAGGAGGATGGGGCCTGAGGAGAAGCATGACTGTGGGCATTTGCCCTCCACAGATGGACACACATCCGCGCACAAGTGTACATACACACACACACGTACAAGCACACATGCACACACAACACACAAGTACGTACACATGAACACATGCACACACAAATGCACATACGTGTGCACACACAAGCATGCATGTGCACATACACAAACACACAAACATGCCCACATGTGCACAACACAGCACAATACATTCAATACATTCTCACAACTGCACACACACACACACACACACACACACACACGTGCATGCACAATGGAGAAGAAAGAAAAAAGACCCTCCCACCAGAGCTCTCCGAAGCTGGAGGATTTAGACAATGATCCCTTTTGAGGCATTCTGAGTGTGCTATCATGTAAATGCTCTAAAGCGCTGATGTAGGAGGCATAGGCTCTGAAGGCATGGACAGGGTGCAGGTCAGCCAGGGTGCCCTGGACATGCCTGCAGGGAGGGCAGGTGGACAAGTGCATAAGGCTCCCCAGATGTCCCCCTTTGGGTGTCTAAGGCAGGAGCAGTGAGAGAGGCCAGTCCCCGAAGGTTCCAGAACTTAAAAGGAACGCCCCGAGATCAGCTGGGACCCGGCTTCCACCAGGTGGTGGTGGTGGGGACTGCCGCTGCAGGCCAGAGACAGAGCTACCACCAGGTGTCGCCTGGAGACCACAGATGGATCCCCGGCCAGCTACCGACTGCCAACCAGATCCCCTTCTCCCTGAATTAGACCCTCATGCCCCAGACTCTCACGCTTGATTCTTACCTGTTTTCATCTTTGTGTAGCTGAAAAATGTGTTTTAAATCATGTAACATTGTGTTTCTTTTTCTTTTTTCTTTTTCCTTGTCTTCCAAGGGCTTAGGAATTATGGTCTCAGGGTCAAGGTTAAGAGAGAGCTAGCTTTAAAAGTTAAATCTACTTTTTATTTTAAAGGGTCTTGATATTATGTAGCTCTGGCTGACCTGGAAGTCAATACATAGATGACACTGGCCAGCAACGTATGGAACTATACCTGCCTCTGCCTCCCAAGTGCTGGGGTTAAAGGTGTGCACTACCATGCCTGGCTTGTAAATCTGCATTCTGACCTCCAAACAGAGGGATGTCTAAGACCTTTCAACTGTAATGAACATTTTCACAATAACAAAGGCAAGGTTTCTCGAAGGCCAAGCATTGCTCCTTAGCAGAGTGTAAACCGTGTGCAGAGAAGGGCTGAGGCTTAAGGCATGCCCATCAGAGCCACAGCTTCTCCCGAGATTTGGGAATAGCATCCAGCTTGGTGCTGTAAAGCACCAGCTCAAATTCTGAAACGGGCCCACAGAGGGTGGTCCCACCTGCAGACAGAGCCTTGCTTGGAAGGAAATGAATTTCACCTGGAGACATCAGGCACTAGGTGGGAACCGTGCCCTGGACACAGAGGCAGCTCACTCACTGCTTGCTGTCCAACGGATCAGAGCCCTGCCGGACCTCAGGGCTGGTGTGTTAGGGCCTGTCTGCCTCGGTCACCACCTTCCTTGGTTCAAAGCCATTTCTTCCATGGATAAAGCCAGCCACATGGTTTCTTTAAATCATCCCTGGCCCTGGTCAGACTCCTGCCCCACCTCTCACACAGCGTTCTCTGTCTTGGCCTCCCTGCACCGCCCTTTGTATGTTCTTATGCTTGAGTGTTAGTATGTGCGGGTGTGTGAGGAGGTCCACATTGGACATTAGTTATCTTTTTCTCACCCTTGGGCTGGTGACAGGGCTCAGCAGGTAAAGGAGCTTGCTGCAAAGCCTGGCGACCTGAGTTTGACCCCTGCTATAAAGAATTGACTTAAGTTGTTTTCTGATTATCTCCATACAAATGCCCTCTCCCTCTCCCTACACACATACACACACACACACACACACACACACAAGGTGACACAAAAATTTTAAGAGACTCCTAAGCTTACTGATTCAGCTACCCGGGCTGGCCATCAAAGGAATCATCCTGTCTTCATCTGTCTGAAACAGGGTTTAAGGCACAGGCTACCACATGCAGCTTACATGGTTACTATGGCTCCGAATTCAGAACCTCATGTTTGTACAGTGGAGACAGGTAGCCACTCCCCATCCCTAGTGGGCTCGGGAGGATGACTTGAGCCAGGGGAGAGGCAAGCCAAGGCAAGGCACCAACTTGTAGTATCGAGGAGGGCCCTTCAAAGGACAGAAGGCAGCCAGGAGGAGGCAGGAAGGTGTCAGGAGGCTGGCAGGAAGGTGGGGAAGTCTGGCTGGTCTGTGTTGGAATGAGCCGTGAGACCCTTTGGAAGAGATCATGGGAGACACAGAACTACTGTGAGGCCCCGCAAGTCCACACCATGACATACCAAAGAGAATCTGAGCTATGGTTCCGCACAGAAGCACGGGTAGGTATCTTCCTAGCACCTTGGTTTACGTAAGCAGACTAGTCCAGCCACCTAATTTGACAAGCTCATGCAGGGATATTACTTGCCCACAAAAAGCCAAAAAAAAAAAAATGTTAACTAAACTCAAATAAATGGGTCAAATCCAGTTACCAGCTACCGATAAACCCAAGGCAACCGAAACTTAGTACCAGCAGCCGATAGGGAGGGGCTGCCAGAGGAGGCAGGATTGGAGGAGAGTTCTGGTAGCCTGTGGGCAGGGTACCCATGTTGAGGTATTTGATGAAAAGCAATTAGTGTGCATGTTTGCTTGCGTGCTCGTTCACAGGTGTGCCTTCGTAGTCCAGTGACTGATGTCTAATACCCATGCTGGCTTACCTCCTATGGACACAGGGCAGAGGGGTGAGGATGGCAGAGGAAATCCAGTGCCTGACTCTAGGGCGTTTGTGTCCAGGGCCAGGGTTAACTGGGAATCTTCTAGTTTTAGGAACTCCCTCTGTCTCTGGGAGGTGGGGGGTCTCAGCACACCTGGATGTTACATGGTTCATGTGTGCCCACCTTAGGGTCCTGAAGCCACTGTGAGGTGTAGCCTGGATGTTCCTGAGTCAGTGCCTCACACCCTTGCTGGTGCCCTGTTCACTGGGCTTGTCCCCCGAAGCCATTAAGTACTGAAGAAGTATGAGTGTGAAGGCTTCCAGCCTTCTCTCCAGATGTTTCCAAGTCCACTGGGAGCGGGGGGAGTGAGGAACACAGAGACACCAGATAATTTAATATCTTCCTAATCCCCGCCATTAGAGTGGGGCTGATTTATTTTGAGAAAGGCTCTGGATGTTGCGAGGGGCAGGGCAGGGATGGGGGATGCCGTCCCTCCTCCAGGAAGTGTAGAATTAGAACTTGAAAAGATGACTATTAACAGCTGTCAGAGTAGGCTCCAGGGGGAAGTCCTTGACCCCCTGGGTCTCTCCAGACCCTGTGACCATCCGTTTGAGGAGAAAAATATCTTGCCTGGCATCGTTTTTGCTGTGTATATTATAGATCTATGTATATATTTAGCAAAGAATTGCAAATTCCCTGGGAACAAGAATCCCAGCATCCTGTTTTCATGGGTCCAAAACAGAGATAAGGATCGAATTTAGCCTGTGACCCTGATGCCATGAGACTTTCAGGCTGGGCCAGTGCCAATGTATCTTCCCTTTTCCCAGAGCTGGTGGCCAGATGGACGTGCAAGTTCTGGGGCTTGCAGAACTTCCTTTCCTCCTGGACTCTCAGAGGTCAAGGCTAGCCCAAGACAGATGGGAGTGGGGTTAGGAGGCCCCGAGCTATCTGGAGAGAGGCCCTGTGGCCTAGTTCTGCAGAGAGGTGGACCCATGAATTTTGGGGGACCCTATAGGGCAACACTAAATTCTCAAATCACCTAGGTGCCTCTGTGGCATAAGTCGGCCACGTCCTCACTATATCTCAATCAGGGTTGAGTGAATTGAAGCCTGGTTATCTAACAGGCAAATAAATCGGTTGAAAATTAAAGCAAGCCCAGGGTACAAAGGTTCTAGAAAGCATTTAAGCAGAATGCACTGGTTGGGATGAATGCTTCACTAGGAAGCATGTGTTGGAGGGAGGGGATGCTGTGGCAGGAGTCTTTGTTCTCAGCCACTGTCACCCTGTGAGGCTAGAGAGTGCCTGGCTTGTGAAGCCTGAAGCTAGTTGCACTGGGAGTCACTAACCATTTTGGCTCCAGATCACATGGCACAGTGACAGTCCAGAGTCCAGCCCTGGCACACAAGGCTGCCTGACCTCCTATCAGCACCGTCTCAGAGCAGCGCCCTGTTCCCAACCCTTTCCCACTCCCTCTGAGTTACCTTCACAGGTTGGGGTAAGCCTCCCCACTTCTGTCCCATGTCTCTCAGACTGTGCTTGGTGGGCACAGCTGTTAGAATCTCCCACTATCAGAACGATTATTCTGTAAAAATGTGAGATCATGTTTCTTGACCCTTCCACGACTCCCCGATGCCCTCTGGATAAAGACAGAGTCAAGGCTGGGGCCTTATAGCTCTCCATACTCCAGCGAGGTCCTTGTGGATCTCACTCGGGCACACTGTTCCTCTCTGGGGCTCACGAAGGCACTCTCTCGAGTTCTTTTTATACTACACCCTCACTACCTAGGGTTCTCTGGCCTAGGGTTCTTTGTCTAGTTGGACCCAATTTCAACCTCTCCGTTGCCTTCTTGGCTTGCTCCCTAATCACACCCAGCTCAGGTGTGACGGCTGGAGATAAAGCAGCCATCTTGTAATCTCCAAGACAGATTTGCAGAGATCTCAGCTCTTCTTTTAAGGAACTGAGAAGCAGCAACAACAGCCATCACCCTTCTCTTCCTAATGTCACGTTAGTATATTCTTCTCTTAATTTCAGCCAAGCCCCAGGGGACATGGCCTTTCTTCTTTAGACATTTCCTCTACACAGATATCTAGTATCCACATACAGGAGTTGAGCTGCACTGTGCCATTTCTGCACCTCAGGTTTCATGGTGAATGCTGCGCCATCTCATCAAGGCTCGTAAGAGACGTCTGACTGGGGGTAGAGCTCAAGAAACTGAGGAGAGGGCTCCTGTCAATTCCTTCCATACCCCAAATTCACACCTTTTACCCTTGACTTGGCAGGCTCCACTGAAGGTGGTGCCTGTTTTCCAGCCTCTGGACTTAGGGTGTGGCCATGCAGCATGCTGCAGCTCCAGCTCAGGGCAGAAAAGATAATGGATCCCGGGACCCCCATTTCCTCTCTTCCTTCTCCAAGTGTTGTCATCGCTACGAGGGCACACTACTACCTGGAGTTGGGGCTGGAGGTGGGTGGGAAGAGCCATAAGAGCAGGTCTCCTCAGACCCAGCCACAACTAGTAGAATCCTCAGTGACCTACAGTTGTGTGAGCTTCACATATGCTTGTTACTTGAGGACTGAGCTATGCAGTCGGTTCTCCTGCAGCATTCACAGAACACCCCAGTCAGGCAGTTTTTAAATGTTAGCCCTGTTTCCCCACTTTAGCAAGCAGGCTGGCTGCTGGCTCTCCAAAGCACCTCCCCGAAGTTGGAGCCAGGATCCTTGAAGTTCTCTCAGTCTTACCCTTGTCTCAGGCCGCTTATCTGAGCACAAAGCATGATGGGGAATCAGCTGGCGGTGGGGCCAGCAAGAGTTCGCAGATGGGGAGGGTAAGTTGAGACCAACTAGACAAGGAGAGACTGGAGAATCCTGGGAACAGGCTCTGTGTTAGGCTGCAGTACCTACTGTGGTATTCCAATGAGGGAGGAAGGCAGCCTAGGCCTGAGCCTAGGGGTGCTTCCTGTTAAAAGAGACTATGGACAGAAACCACCAAGAGCAGCTGGGATCGAGGAATTTTGAATTCACCTCAGGAAACACACTGGAGGAAACAGCCATTCAGGGTCGGGCAGAGCTTGGCCAGGCAGAGGCGTGAAGGTGGTGATTCAGGCATGTGTCTGGCACCTGACCACTATGTGTTCAGCTCTTCCTTTTCCCCAGAGGGGAGACAGAGGGGCGGGATCTAATCAGAGGGGCGGGGTCTTCATAGGTTCTTGCAGCTACTGCGGGGCAGAGGCACCGGTTTCCAGCTTCCTACACCAAGAAACAGCCACTTCGTGGGTCCAAGAGCCTGGCCGGGATCCCGGCCGCTTCTCTCCAGGGCAGATGGAGTCTGGCACAGTCAAGGATCAGTTACAGACAGGATGTTCTTCTCCCCTTCCTGCCTCCGGACCTGAGGACAGCTGGGGTGGACCATGAGATCCCTAGGAGCAGAGATGATGTCACACACAATTTTGTATGTCCACACTAGAGCTTTCAGGAGATGTCGGC
This sequence comes from Pachyuromys duprasi, assembly GCA_028658305.1. NCBI lineage: Eukaryota > Metazoa > Chordata > Mammalia > Rodentia > Muridae > Pachyuromys > Pachyuromys duprasi. The sequence continues at coordinate 121,614,885 of CM053766.1, forward strand.
CTCAGCATCTGTGGACCTTAATCTGCCATCATCTCCACCATGCTGAACTCTGGTGTCAGGGCCTAGTGGGAGGAAGGCAAGAATGTTAGGGTCTGTTACCAGGCCAGTGCTGTATGTAATTCTCCTGGATGGAGACAGACTTTCCCTGGCGCCTTTGCCATTCTTCCTGCTCAGAGCATTCTTGTGCGTGCGTGTGTGAGGGGGTGGAGTCTCCACTCCCATGCCAAAGCCCCTGTGGAGCCTCCTACCTCTTCCATCAATGGGAGTGAGTAGCGTTGCCAACAGCACTTGCGTCACTTGTGCTCACCAGCCAGTGGGCACGAGCGCAGCCTCACTCACAGCCCAGATGCCACAGAGTCCTGCTTTGCTTACTGGTCCTTCTGGGGTCCCAGACAACCCCACAGGCAAAACCCCACAGACTTTTCCCACTCCAGACAGTTCTAGGGCCTCCTGGCTGTCATACCTATGCACCTGAGAGGGTGGGCATGTTGGCTGTCACTGCCCTCTGCTAGTGACACTAGGTTCTGCCACGGGCCAAGGTCATTGGGTTGTAACATAGCGAAGAGCAGCATCTCCATAAGGTCTGCATAGCTCAGAGGGCAGGGGCTGACCCCACCTGAGGGTCTTCTGCTCTTCCTCCAGCCTTCCCTCTTTCTCCTTCTCCTGAGCAAGAGAGGGACTGTCGGAGATAGGACAGGACTGGGAGGGTGAGCGGCAAGAAGAGCCTGGTGTTGAGAGGCAGGGCTATGTTCAGCTGTTTCCACGAGGGCTCAGGGTAGTTGCCATGTCAGACAAGACTCAGGCATGTCTCCAGGCTGCCATAGCTGTTGGCTCTGATGCCCTCATAGGCTGATTTCCATCTGTGGGCTTTTCACGTGTGGCTGCAGCTATGTGGGCTCGTGTGAGGTCTTTGCGCCCACACCAGGAAGAATGAGAGCTCTTCAGAGCCTCTTTCTTCACTGGGAGCAAGCAGGACAGGTGAGCCATAAGGAAGTGGGGACCCTTTTGGATGGAGGCTGGGCAGCCTTTGTCGTCCTGTCCGTTCTCCGGAGAGAAGAGTGGCAGATCAACTGGGAGTGTGAGAGACAAGCTGCTCTCCAATCTGTCCCTGTGGGGACATATCAGCCACAACTGCTTCTCAGTGTGCTTACCTCATGGCCACTGTCTTTACTCAGCTTTCTGTGGACCCAGGACCAGCTTTATTATGTGAGTGAGTGAGTGAGTGAATGAACAAATGAATGCACCGGTGAAGACAGAACTCCCCTGTGTCACTTGGGACATTTTGGGGTATAATTGGCCGAAAAAAATCATTGTAAACTTGCTCAAGTCCAAAGAGGGTACTGTTGGCTCTGGAAACCTTCACAGTCTTAGGGGTACCATGGCTTCCAGGACTCGGAGTAGTGACTGACACTACCAGGTGTCCCTGCTTCTTCCTTCCTTATCACAGGAAACTTCCTATGCTTCCTCATGCTCTTTTCCTGCAGATGAACTTTCACCCACATCTATGAGTCTCCACCACAGGAAGCTCCAGAGTGGGGTCCTCAGAACTCAAGACCTAGAGTGAGTACCTTTCTCTCTCCATCAAATTTCAGAGAAGTCCCACTGAGCTACCTGGTCACATGCTCAGTCCTACCAGGCATGGTGGCAGGGGCAGTGCCAGGGAAGCTGTGAGTCCTAGGTCAGCCTGGGCCACCGAAGGAGATCCAGATTCTAAACAATTCTTGTGCCCAAGCAGGGTGGGATACTCTGACCCTTGGCTAGTGGTTCCATCCCTGTGTATAGGTCGGGGGGGGGGTATCCTGATTGACACTTGACTGAAGACTAGGTACCCTAGAGGGAAGGAGGAGATGATGCATATTCCCTGTTCATTGTACTATTTTATAATTAAAAACCACATATTGTGCTACCCAGCTTGACCTACTTCAGAAATCAAACTTGTAGCTCTCATCCAACTCTGAGAACCTCCACGGTTCCTGTGATGTTAGGGTCTTAAAGCAAAATAAAACAAAGCGAAGAAGGGCAGAATTGGACAGCAATTTTCTAGCGGCTCATTTTAGCTTTTAGCTGCCCACACACAGAATGTGTGGGATTAACTCGGAACATCACCCTGAATATGCTTTTTCAGCCATTAGGGAGGGAGGCTGAGGAACACAACTCCAAGTAGCACCAGGCAATACATGACAAAATTGCCCTCCCGAAGCCTGGGTGGGCCATTAGTAGTGTCAGTGGCTGCCACGTCTCCCCATTACCACACTGGAAAATGCTAAGAGTCAACTCACTCCATAGGGGTGGGCGGCTGCGGGGAGCGGAAAGGGTGATTTCGCCTGATGAAGTGAGCCTGTGGCAGTGTGGGGGGCTCAGGCTGCAGCGGGTATCTTTTCAGTGGTACAGGTGTCTGTTTTTGGGTCAATTGTTCGGCCTCCATGATGCCCTAGCTCTACCTTGATGTCCCCATTTTTCCACTGGCTCTTGGAATCCTGAAAACACCCAGACACATTTGCTGTTTAACAGCTGAGTCTTGGGGTGAATGTGAGTGCCCTGGGGCCAGGATTCCCTGATTTCAGGCCCTGCGCCTCTATGTCCAGTCCAGGCAATGGGTCTACTCCAATTAACCAACAACTAACACCATATGTGGGGATCCCAAACAGAAAAGCTCTATTGCTTATCTAATAATACCTAAAAAAAACAAAGAGATACAGGTGAAACAGCCAAAGGCTCGCTTATAGCATTTACCTAAGCGTGCATACGCACACCTAAAAACTCTTGGTACCCAGCATGAAGGGTGAGTCTGGAAGCCCCTGACATCTCTCTACTTCCCCCTCCCCACCAGCGTCAGGAGGACGTCAGAGCAGTCTCAGTGGCCACCTGCCCTAGTATCACAGTGACCTCCCCCCCCCAGCTCCCCCCAGCCCATCCCAGCATCACAATGGTCTCCAGCCCCACCCACAGCATGACAGTGGTCTCTGGTCCCCTCCACTTGTTGGCTTCCAGCTCCTCAGGGTGTGTGTGTGTGTGGGGGGGATCTGAGCGACAGCACCCCAGGTTCCCGTGGTCCCAGGCTCCCAGGCTCCCAGGAGAGTTGTGGGGGCAGAGCCTTGGCAGAGTCCCCTATGAAGCTGTTTGCTCATGTGAAGTTTGTTCCCCATTTGTCCTTAGGTGTGAGCTGGTGATCGTCACCGGGAATGGCATTTTAAAGAGGTTTTAATGGGCTCATTATATCAGTTAGTGGGTTAAAACAACACCATCTGTCATTTGACTTCTTTGGATGGCAAGTATGGTCATAGCTCCCTGGGCTGCTTTTGCTCAGGGGTCTCAGAAGTTGGGTCAGTGTCAGAAGGGCAGTGCCTTCATCCGAAGGCTCCGCTAGGGAGGGCTTGTAGAGCACTTGCATGGGTGGTGACAGACACATTGTCCTGATGACTTGCTTCCACCTAGCAGGTGACATAGGTATAGGGCCTGGGAGAGATGGGGGTGGTGAAGGGGAAGAGAGAGGGGAGAGGGGAGAGGACAAAGAGAGGGGGAGGACAAAGACTGTAAGCAAGCAGCAAGCCTTGGAGAGATTCTTGTGTCAACTGGAAGTGCCCTTGGAGGGCGTGTGGAACAGCCCCATCTCTGCATTATCAAGGGCTTCTACCGTGTTATGTTGCCATCTGTCCCTAGATACCAGAGGGCAGGCTAATGGGGCATCTCAACTGGACCTCAAAGCTGCCAAACTGTCAGTCAGCCCAGTAGACCTTTCCTCTGTATATTCCAGCAGCCTCAGGCATTTCACTATAGGTTGGTAGAGTCACTGAGTTACAGTGTTTTCAGCACTATGCTTTGTAAATTCAGTGTGGCATGTAATAAACCATACAGATTTTGCATTATTGACCAACTGTGCTTTCTCTGTTTCATTGTCAGTTCTGCACAGGTCACTCTAACCAATATTCT
>CM053766.1:121619314-121656725 GCA_028658305.1 Pachyuromys duprasi
TTGGAAGGGGCAGGGAGGAGGGAGATGAGGGAGGGAGTGGGAGGGTGGGAGGGAATGAGGGAGGAGACTATGCCTGGGATGCAAAGTACCTAACCTGTGATTGATATAAAAATAAATAAATTAAAAAAAATAAATAAAAACATTTATTAAAAAAAAAAGAAATGTCAAGTCAGTAGATTTTTGTCTTCATGAAAACACTTGGAACATTCTGAGTTAATGACTCTCCATGTCTCTGCCTAGCCTGAGGTGAACCCCAGGATTCTAGTATCTGAGGGCCCTTGTATGCCCAGAGAGCTCTGCAGACACTCACAGCATAGTTCCCCTCCCAGTAGGCAAGCTGTTGATCCTCCCCACCCCCCAGGAGTGCTTGGACCCAGCCACCTGACCTCTGCATTATGGGGCTTTTTCACACCTGGCTACCAGGTGCTCAGTTATTTGGCAGCACCTGGCAGGGTAGAGAACCATCTCCCTTCCCTCTCAGGGAAGCTGTGATCCTCTCCAGCTCACTCTCACAGATAGGCTGCTCCTTGGAGCCACTGTGAGAACTTTGGGGAGGGAGGGAGAGGTTATGGTAGGCCCAGTAGGACTTTCTGCTCTTTTGGCATCTTTTCTGAGCCTCAGTTTCCTTACCAAGAGAAAGGACTAAAGGATCCTGCAGACCTTTCTTTGAGCTTTGACTTTTTGGGGTCTATTTGTGATTGTTTTGGACCTAGAAAGGCTCCAAGGACCCAACAGGTCACTAGCATGCTTGTGCCAGCTCTGACCTCTGTGCCAGCATCCTGCCTGGTTTGCTGAGGCTTGTCTTAGGGTCAAGCTCAGCTGGATAAACAAGGCAGGAGGAAGTCTGTCTCGGGGGCTTTAGTTGGCTTAGGTAAGGTCAGTCTGGACAGATGTGAGACCATGCTGCAGACCGTGGGCTCAGGCTGGCCTCTCTACTGAGAGTTGCAGCGGTGCCCAATGGTGGAGGCTCTGTTTCTCCAGGCTGCATGTAAGTTATCTCACCTAATTGGGTCCGACCCAGGAAGGGTGCCCAAAGAAATCTCCATAAAGTCAGCTTATGGTGGCTTCAAATCATAGCTCACCACTGATACTTCTAAATTATTGTTTGATTGGCTAACGGGGACCATGCCCTTGCCGATTTGACATTCAAAGACCCCTTCACTATCTCCCTTTGAAAATGCACCACAAGGTGAGAAAGGTGGTGAGAAAGAACACAAATACAATCTACGTATGCCTATGTAGACACTGGTACATAAGGGCTCAATGTATAGGCCCGTGTGTAGTTAATAGGTGAGCTAGATGTATTTCCATGTGTGATTCATGTAAATATAACGTCCTCCACCCCCATCCTGGTGCCAGATGGGTCTGTTGACTGTTTCCTTTGGAAATCAGCTCTGCACAAATGATTTAGACATAATTTATATGCTTCCCCAGTGACAAGTCTTGGCCCATATAATTAGCTGTAATGATAAATACAAATAAAATATGGGATAATATGTGGCCAATTACCCGTGCCAAAGCTATAATTCCATCTGCGGGGATGATGAACCGCTGAGAGTGTCGGCAGTCCTATGAGGGCTGGCTCCTGACACCAGAAATTGCCTGACAACTGACCATATGAAATGAGGTACAATGATGTGGCATCCGAGGCCGAGGACGAGAAGGGCTGGAGCCGAGTCCGCCTTTACAGTGAACCTCAGGGACAGCCCCACTAACCTTCGCACAGCAACTGCACCGCTTTGACCAGCTGATGAGTATGCCGGTGGCACGGGCCAGACAGGTGAGCACTGGGAGCCTGAGGCCTGGTCAAGAGCAGCCTAGCTCCAGGCCCTGAACAGTGATGCCACCGAGGATGGTATCAGAGGAGGCAGGACTCTGTAAACCCTTTCTGTGAGGACCTTGGGGGACATGACTGGTGTCTCCAGGAAGAAGGAAGAAATAGACTCAGGGCCACTGGCACCTGCAGTAGGGCTTGGTAGAGGTAAGGAGTGGGTGTGAAACTGGGCTGCTCTTAGCTCTCTGGGCCTGAAACACTGGGCTAAGTGGCCATCCTTTGGCCATCCCAGAGGGCAGCTAATGTGTCCTAGGGCCCGTGGAAGGCAGGCCAATGGCTCCAGAGATCTCAGGGCCCAATCTCATTACTTAGGAAAAGTTGGACACAGGTAAATCAAGGATCCAGAGATAGGGTGAGTGTCCTGGGTGGACCCAACACCACTGTAAGAATTCTTGAAGGACAGAGGAGAGGAATATCTTAGAGAGACAGGAGCATGAGTGACAGGATGCTAAGTGACAGGCCTGATGAACCCAGGAGTCTAGCAAGGCATAGCTGGCACCACCACAAGTTGGCTGTGGCAGGGTCTACCCGGCCTCGTAGCTCTAGAGGGGAACCTCTGGGGGTCCCACTAAAAGCAGGCCTTGGCAAGCCCGTGTTCTCTTCTGAGGACACTGACTGTTGTACATGACTCCTCTGAGCCAAATAACTGCCATCTTGGGGAGTTCATCTGTGTCTGCTTGCAAAAGATCATCTCCACCGGCCTTGTTTACATTACCCACTCACAGAGGGACAGGGAGGACTGTAAAAGCACCAGGGTGTCTAGCCCCCTCCTCCACGCCACCTACTGTGTGCAACTCTGCCCTAGCTGCCCATGGCCTTGGGGAGGGCATAGGGCATGTAGGCCAAGAAGAACAGGAGAGGGGGTTCCACATGTGCAGCCATAGACAGGTGATGTCCCTGCTGCCAACGCAGCCTCTTTTGAGGGACCACGCACACCTCTGTAGGTAGCTACCTCCTCATCTCTGCTCTATGAGAAAGTCCAATAAACACATTGGTTTCCTAGAGTGAATTTTGGTGGAATGGTGTCTGCATTTATCACTGGGACCTTGGAAGGGGTTGTTTATCTCTCCCCTTGGGAAGGGATGTTAGCAACTGCCCATTCTTTGTCTGTCCCATTTTCTAGAGGCCCCTGAAGGTGGGAGAGAGGGATCTGTCTCCTGGTCAGGGGAGCATGAGGAATTCAGACACGTGGAGCATATGGGAGCCCACAGGCATCCTGAGGAGGAGAGGGGAAAGCGAGATGGGCCAGGGTGGAGCCAAAGCTAGCATGAAGAAGGGGCACCATGCCTCCGGCTCAAAATAAAAGGAACGCTGAAATGGCTGAAATGAAATAAAAGAATAAATGACAACCCCAAACCATACCTGCAATCAAGATAAATTGCATTTTAATGGAATTTTTAAAAATCAAAATTAATGCTACAAATCTATGCAAACAAAATATCAGGGCTTTAAATAAAGACAGATGAACTACTACAGTGTATGTTCAGCTGTATTGGAGCTGGGGGCGACAACAGAAAAAAAGCAACGACAGGGTCCCATCTTCACTAAAAACTTCAATATTTCATACAACATGGAGATGTTTATATTGATTCTAGGTTTTAAAAAAATGCTCTTTTAGAGTGCTGATTTTTTTTTTCTGCTTTAACTGTCCACCCATTTTATCCCATGTTTGGTGGTAGATAGCAGATCAGGTGACCAGTTACTCAGAAAGGGTGGCATCAGCATTCCAGGGTCAGTGCCCTCCTGTGAGTGCTCCCCACCTGCTGAGCAGCCAGGATGAGGGGGCAGGGCTCACCTCAGGACTCTGGGTCATGCAGTGTCGCAAGTGTCCAGCAGGGGACAGCATGGCACCTCAAGTCCAGCTGGGCCAGGGGCTTTCCCTTCCTGCAAAGGTGCCCAGACAGGAGAGAGGGAGACAGAAGGAGACTTTAAAAAAACAAACAAACAAACAAAAAACAAAAAACAAAAACAAAAAAACCCTGCTCCCACCCACTCCCTGTTCTAGTGAACTGTGTGGTTTTATTGCATTTGAATTGAAAATGAAAAGAATGGACCCTTGTGCAAGATTGAATATTTATACCTCACAGCCACTCTGGACCAGATAGACTCTTCCTTGTGAATAGAAGCTGGGCTGAGTTGGTCTCTGCCAGGCCCTGCAAGGTGGTTCTGTGCCTGGCCTCTTAGCTCTGCCCTGCCTAGAGCAGTGGGAATCAAGAATGAGAGGCTCTGGAAGGCCTGGAGCATGAGCACCCTATCCCCACCAAACCCTCAACACAGCACTCCAGCTGCAAAGCAAGCAGCTGGCAGCTGACACCAACCTGGCATGCCTGCCACCCCTTCCGGGTCATGATGAAGCACAGTGCTATGGTCTTGGCCAGCCTAAGCCTCCTCGGTGTACTTCTCCTCTGAGGACATCTTCGCCCTCCCACGGGGCATGCATGCAGGGCACCCAGGTGCCACAGTGTTCTTGGGGTGCCAACTAATGGCAAGGAGCTGTTGAAAAGACTCTGGGGTTTACCTCTCTCGGGCCCTGTCTGACATCAAGCCATTGGAGAAAAGGGCCTGCTGGGCTGTGGGCCCAGGTTGGAGGGTGTCAGGCTGCATTTTGTCTCAGGAAAGTGAGAGAATAAATGACTGGGTAAGTGCTAGAGGAACTATGGAGTGAGTGATCCATGGGGCTAAATTCCTCTCAGGTGATTGCTGAAGACAGTCTGGTCACAGCATGGGCGAGGGGGGTGTTTACGCAGCGAGGGCACCTTGCCCTGAAAGAGTGCCTCCCACTTAGGCATCCCAACTCTTTTTGCATTGCCCTCATTTTCTGCAGCAGGCAAGAGCACGTTCTTTGATAATTTGAAAGGAAAACCGTGAAATGGTAAGATGTTTGGACGAAACCTCCTTCAGACATTAACGAACCCCACGGCAATGAGTTCTCAGCAGGGAGTTTTCTGGGATGACCTGCAGGTCACTGAGCTTGGCATCTGCTGTCTGCCTTGTCCCCACCACAGGGACACAGTGAGTCCTAACATTTTCGTGGCAGGGACCAGAGCCAGGAGTCCTGCTTACTTGAAGGTGTTTGATCCTTGCAGTCAGCCCGTGAGGAAAGTCTCACCGTTTCTGTAGGAACTTTGAGACCTAGAGATAAATAGTCCAAGTTTACACAGCACAAGAGGCTCTAGACCCAGAACTTGTCCTAGACCCGGCTCTCAACACTCTTCATGATGCTGTGCCTTAGGATTCCTTGGTATTCTCCCCAGCTTCTGGATGGGCATGGTCATTGCTGACAGGATGGAACCTTTGAGGTTATAGAGCACAGTGTCTTTCAAGGGATGAGGGATGAGACCCAGGCTCCTATATCAGCCTCCCCTCCTCTACCCCTCTGATGGGGAAATGGAGGCTCTGAGAGGCCAACCCACCCCCGTCCCCTCTCCTGCAGTTAAGTGTGGTGTTGGTGCCTGGTCTGGCCATGTTCCTCATGGGTAGGGGTGCCAGACGCAGGCTTTGAAGTGCTGGCATGCTGTGGGACCCCTGGAGCAAGCAGCTTGCTGGCTGCGCCACCCTCCAACCTTCCCAGCTCCTCTCTGATTGTCCTCGTCTCTATAGATACACTCTCAGCTCAACAGTGACCTCAGCAGGGCCCCTCGGAGGCCCCTTCCCAGAGCAGGGCCCCTCGGTCTTCTTGCTGCTTCTGCCTTAGGGAGTGGTGCAGCTTGGTGGGGTCCTCTTGGGGCTCTGTGGCTGCCGGAGTCCTGCCTTCACAGGGCCATCAGCTTTGAGGCCAGCCTTCATCCTGCTCTTGGGAGGGTGGGAAGAGTCCCAGCGGACTGAACAGATGAGTGGATGCAGGCCTGAACAGATGAGTGGACTCAGCCCTCCTTCTACTTACAGGGGTCCCTCCGGGAGGTGGGGTGGCCTGAGCGTCTCAGCCACTGGATGAGGTTCTTCCAAACGGCTGAAGGATGATGCTTGAACTCAAGGACAGAGTGCTGCCTCTTCTCGGCAAAGGGAGACAGGCTGGGGTCTTTGAGCTGACTGTCCCATCTGTGTCTGGGATCTTTCCTGGCAGTCCTCCTCCTTCCTACACAGGTGGAGATGGCCCTGCCTAGGCCCAGGTCCCAGGCGTTCTACAGAGGCCAGCGCTTAGCAGATTGTCCTGGCCAAGGGCATGAGCTTGTGAACATGGCTCTGAGCTCTCTGTTGCAGGCTGAGGATGGGTGAGGGATATTTGAGTCGGAACATGGGAGAGACCGGGTTGGTTGTATTTTCTTCCAAGTGCTTCCCTCTGCAGCACACAGGGCCAGCACACAGCTGTCGGGCTTTGGCTGTGGGTTCAGGGCACACCTGGGCCTCGTAGCTTTGAGGTCACCCAGGCCCTACATGCATGTATGATGGGATTCCCTCTCACTTGATGAGCTAGAGAAGAGAGGATTCCGGGAGTTTGGCAGGTAACAAGCTGGGGCAGGTAGGGTTCCCGAGCTGGTACCTTTCTCCCTTTGTGCAGAGTGAGGAAGGAAATGATGTGGAGAGACACGGGGCGGAGGGGAGGGGACACCACACAGGTGACAGTGATGGCTGGGTTTTTCTGTGGGTGTCTGGCTGGTGACCTTTTGGAGGATTGGATTCAGAAGTGACTGTTCTTTGTCGAGGCGCAGTTCAGAGACATCAGATGGAGTTGCTGCCTGTGGGCGAAATGTCAAGCCCCTGCTGTCCCTGGGTGTGGAAAGTGCATCCAGCAGAATGCAAGCTGAGATCTGCCAGGTTCCTGAGGAAGCGCGTCCTCAGAAAATGCTCCCATGTCTACTTTTTTGTTGAGATGGTAACCAGTTACCATCTCATGTGTGTGTGGTCCCTTTAGCCTCACTGTGCCCTGCTGACCTGGCACATCAACTCGGGCTGCAGAGTTCCTCCCTGCCATTTGAAGTGAGGAATAAACTCAGGGTGTCTTGACTGGTAGTTGGTATATAGCAAGCACACAGTCAACGCTGGCCCTTGCTGTCTGTATTCCCTAGTGACTGATCAGGAGGAGATTCCATCTCCAACCCTTCCTGAATCCCTAGGTGTTAGACCCACTGAGGATGGGGACTGTGTTGTAGGGACAGTCTTTTCAGCCACCCTTACCACAACACTTGGCTTATTTATTTATATATTTTTTCCCTGCAGTCGCGGGCCTGAAAGAGAACCCTTCCCAGTCCTACGCTTGTGTATTTTAATCTTCCCTGAATGGTCCCGGGTGAGTCAAGCCCACCTCGCCCTCAGGCCGACAGCACCAAACAAAAGACCGCAGTGTCAGAATTCCCTACGCTGTGTTTCCGATGTTGTTTTCTAGATAGACTTGGGCCCTGTGGAACCCAGAGACAGCTAGAGGAGTCTTGTCTCCCCCAGCTGTGACAAGGAACCAGACCCCGGGGCCCCTGGGGGAGTGTGCAGAAGGCAATGAAGGAACAGCTGAGAGCTGCGGTGAGGTCAGGCGGTGCTCCATCTTGCAGGAGGCTTACCGGGCTGGCTCTTCGGTCTCCAAGAATGACACAGGGATGCTTGTCACCTGGTGAGAGCCCACCCTGCCAGCCATCTCGGCAGTTACTCCTAGGGCCTTCTGCAGTGAGTTACAGAACCTCGTTTTTAAAGAAATGGAGGCCCAGGGCCACCAGCGGGGGCTTTGACCTTTATGGCTGGTGGTCAAAGATGGGACAGGGACCCTCTCTGTGACACCCAGACACCCTTTTTAGGGAAACTGACTCTTCAAGAGCACTGGCCTGAGGTCTCTGGTGACAGAACTATGTGCAGAGCCTACTGCCCAGTGCCCATGCCACAGCCCAGCCTGGCCACTGGGTCACAGACTCAGATGAGTAAACAGAGGGCACACACAAAGCCAGGTCAGCTCCTGGCTCTGACCCCCAGCATGCTCATCTACCCCACTGCCCAGGGATGGAATCAATTACCAACTACGACACTTTTGGGTGGATGCCAAATACAACAGAGGGTCCATCGGTGAGAGGGGCTGGGGTCGCTTTGGCAGCACTCTTGGTGTAAGGAGAAGGGTCCTGATGCCATTGTCTTTGCTGGGGTGGTACTCCATAGGAGGAGCAGAGATGAACTATCCTCGCCATGGCAGCTCATACACCTGGGAGGGCTGGGGGGTGTGTGGCTGGTGAGAACTCAGAGTCTGACTCTCTGGCCCATTGCCCTATACGTCGGATGTTTGCCATTGCTCAGACTTCTCCATTCTCATTCTCTTCTGGGCTGGTGGTCCAGCTGGGATACCAGTTGGGTCCTCCCCTCTCCTTCTTCCTTGCCTTCTCATACCCACTGGGTCCTTCCCTCCCCTTCCCCCCTTCCCTTGCTGTAGGCAAGCCTGTGGGCATTTGCTTGATTGATTAATTAATGATTGATGTGGAAAGGCCCAGGTCCCTGTGGAGGAGTCATTCCTGGGCAGGTGGTCCTTCATTGTCTAAGAAAGCAGGCTGAGCAAACCCTGAGGAGCAAGCTGGCAAGCAGCACCCCTCCGCGGCCTCTGTTTCAGGGGTGTGCCCCCAGGTTCCTGCCCTGAGTTCCCCCCCAGGTTGGTTTTGGTCACGGTGTTCATCATGGCAGCAGCAGCAAACCAACACGCTCAGGAAGGGGCGGCGTGCTTGTGGGCCTTCTGCCCCATGTGGAGTGACAGACTTAGCACATACACGCAACCTTCCCTACACACTTAACCTCCAGAAGGAGCCTGTGCCAGGTCCGCTTCAGGCCAAGGGTAGAGAAACATTCCCTGCAGAGGAGGTTTGGGTTCCAGACACACCCTGTAGACATCTTATAACCTGAAGCTGGGCCTAAGCCCCCGATTCAAAAGTCTGGCAGGAAACCAAACATAGGCAGAGAGGCGTGTGTTTAATATATCTCTGAAAACTCCTAAGCCCGAGAGAACAGGGCTGTGCACTGTCCCAAATGTGCAGACTGGCGGATTTTTACAAGCTGTACACAGCTGGGTCCCCAGGGTCTTGATTAAGAATAGAATGTGACCTGAAGTGCCCTCTCCCCGAAGCCCTCCCGGCTGCCACCCCGCAGAGACCCCAGCCTGACTCCGTCAGATCAATGCTGTCTCCGCACTTGATATAAATGGAAGCAGACAGTGCGTTCTTTTCGGTGTCTGGCGTCTCTGGCCCCATGTTCTGTGGGTTTATTTTTATCTTCAGTCCCACTAAAGCAGGTTTCCTACAGCTGGGAGGGTTCCCACAAACAGACCCTTTGGATGCTGATGGCTGACAGGAAATGACCAGACAACCAACTGGCCTTGAGGGACGATCAGGGGATGGGGTCGCTGGTGCTGAGGAGGTAGCTGAGGCAGTAGAACGGTTGCCATGCAAACATGAGGGCCTGAGTTTGGGGCTCAGGATCTATTGGAAAAGCTGGCCTTGGTGTTTATGGTCCCAGGGCTGGGCAGGAGACAGGCGAATCTCTGAAGCTGGCTGGCTAACTGATTTGGTCAGTTCTAGGTCACTGGTAGACCTTGTGTCAAAAAACCCAGATGAATGGCACCCAAGGAACACCTGAAAAGTTCTCTGGTCTCCATACTCAAAAACACAGGTGAATACATAAGAATAAGCACATACAAGAACAAGTGTAGTGTTTGTGAACAAGCACACACACACGGCTCGGGAGATGGATCGGGGCTTCTGGGTCCTACTGTAGCCTCCATCCTGATACATGATGTAAGTGACACATATCTCAGAAACAAGGAGAATATATAAGGGTAAAATTGCATGCATATAATACAGACGTGACAATTTACAAACCCCAGGCATTTTTAGGAGAAGTCCACCATGCACAAAGTGGCCATTTGACAGAGTGGGCCTCGGCGTTAGATGTTCACAGTACAGCCCTCACGACTGCAGTCTACTTGCAAGCCGGTGTGTCTGCCCTGAAAGGAGGCCCCCTGTCAGAAGTCCCCATGCCCAGGTAACCCTGGTGGCCCCTGCCCCACCCCCTAGTTGTTTTCTGTCTCTATAAATGTACTTACTCTAGGCATTTCCCACCACTGAGGCAAAAGACAGGAAGAAGGCCTTTGTGGTTTTTGGCATCTTGTCTCAGGTGGTCACCCACTTGGACGCATGTGTCACGTTTGCTTCCTCTTTTGGCTTCTGATCCCTTCCTTCCTTCCTTCTTTCTAAGTACAGAAGTGAGCAATGCTGATGGGGGTGAAGAGCCCTCTTTTCCACCTCTGTTCTCTTCCCAAACCCACACCATCCCCTTTTCAAGGGGGAACAATCAGAATTAAGTCTTCCATGATGTTTTGCTTTTGAGTTGGGAATTGGCAACAGGAGAATCTGCACTTCCAAATGACTCGCTCTGAGGTATGAGGTAAGAGCAGTGTAACATTTGTCACCCTCCGGGTCAGCCATCTTCAGGACAGTGTGTATCAACATGGCAATGACACCCGAGGTGGGCTGGAGTCCATCCCACTGTGGTCCCCATGGAACCTGTAGGTCGGGAGGCTTAGCTGCCCACTGTTTCATGGTGGTGTCATTGCCCTTGTCACCGCAGGAGACCTGAGGATGGGCACACTATCAAGAAAACTCATCTTCAGAGAGGAAAGTCCAAGGTTGATGGCCCTGTCTGTCCTTTCTGGAGGGAGCCCTTGTTTGGGTCAACATGGTGATAGCACAATGGTGCCAGTGCACAGGAGAGGAAGGGCACGCAGACATGATGCAGGTCAGGGGTATCTGGTGGGCAGGCTCACTCTTCCTATGGCAAGCTGTCTTGAAGGAACTATCAGGCTTCCATGAAATCCTCCAATCTCCCCCTCCCTTCCCTTAGGCCCCGCCTCTCTCAACCCCACCACTTTTCCACATCACTACCCTGGAGACCTAGCTGCCAACATTAGAACTCTTGGGGATGTGCTGAAACCATTTCCAAACCACAACTCTGGAGATGGTGGTGATGGCAGAAGGTGATGTGGTGGCCTTGCATGGTCAGCTTCACTGAAGGACTGTTAGGGTGAAGGAGGGGAAGCCAAGACTCCTGCCTTGGCTGTGGGGAGACTGGGGAGGAAGAAAGGGGGCACTGTGTGGGAGGGGAGGAGAGGTAGCTTCTGGAATAGAGTGACTTTTTTATATTTTCAGCTTGAGAAACCTTTTAAGATACTAAAAAGGAGACACCAGAAAAACATTTGGAAATGTATTTATTTGAGTGTATAAACTGCTGTTTCTGGCATAGTTAATTTGTACCACACTTAATAATAATTGAAACTTTTAACAACTGGGTGATTTTATATTTTTGAAAACCAAGTTTCTAAGCTTCCTTTGGGGGAAAAAAATGGAGTATCCGGCCTTGAATTCACTCCAGAACCCAGGCAGGCATTGAACTTGTGGCCTTCCTACCTCGGCCTGTGTGCAATTATTCCCTGGGCAGGTGGGCCTAAGCTGTATTAGTTAGTTAAGAGCAAGCCAGCAAGCAGAATTTTCTCCATGGTCTCTGCTTCAGTCCTGTCTGAAGTTCCTGCCATGAATTCCTGCCCAGGCTTCCCTCAGTGACCTTTGGAAGTATACCTCAGTCAAATAAGCCTATTTTTGCCCCTAAGTCACTTCAGACAGGGTGCTTTATCACAGCAACAGTAAAGCAACAGAAGTTGGTACCAGGAATGGCATGTTGCTGGGAGGGAGTTGAGCTTTCAGTGCCTTTAGAACATTTTATTCTAGAATTATGGAACTTTGGGATGGAGAGCCATCCAGTGCTCAGGGCTTAATGGGCCATTAGTGTAGAAGCCTGGAAGACAATAATGGTGAGAGAAATGTGAGGTTATGCAAGGGCTTAATTAAGAATTGGGACAAGGCTATTCATGTGATAGTTTGACTAATAATCTATGCATGCTGGTCATGCCAGAGCTGAAGAATCCGCTGTGATTAACAAGAGGGCAGCCCCAGGGAGGCAAAACCTTCAGGGAAGGATTTCTTTGGGGTCAGCACATGCCAAACAGGTACAGAGTAGAACCAGGATGAGCTGATGATCTGAGCTGTGTGCTGCTGTCGGTGGCACTTGAGAGGTGAGGATGCCCAAGCCCTTGGTGACAGACCGCAAGTGAGCCTGAGATGCCACACACTCAGTGGCAGGACCAAGATTTAGGTTGCTGATACTTGGTTTTGCTTTCACCTGGTTGTCCTTGTGCCCTGCTTCTTCCTTTTTTATGGAATAAGAAGAAAGTTTGTAACTTGTGTTCTATTTTATAGGAACACACAATAGGGATCTTTCTTATAGACATTGATTATAAAGAGACATTGCTCTTTTAAAATATTGGATTTTTTTTTTCAGGACTGTGGGACTTTTAAAGTTGTACTCTCTTTTGTAGCACGACACTAATAGGAGATCTTGGTGACAAACAAGAAGAGGTTCTGGTTTAATCATTGTGCGTGTGTGTCGTTGGCAAGGGGTGCAGTGCTCTGGTTAGCCTTGGCAATGTGGCACAGCCTAGAGGCATACGAGAGGTAGGTCTGGGGCAGATTGGCCTATGGACACGTTTCTAAGGGATTGTGTTATTGACTGTTGCATGAGAGCCCTGCCGTCCGTGTGTGGGTCTCAGGCTGTATAAGAAATCTCGTGTGTAATCATGAGCCTGTGAGCAAGCCAGGGAGCAAGCCAGAAAACAGCATTTCTCCATGGATTTCTGATTCAAGTTTTCCCCCAGAGTTCCTGTCCTAAGTTTCCTCAGCGATGGACTGTAAACCAGAAGTGTAAGCCAAACAAACCCTGTGCTGGTTGGCTTTCTTATCAACTCAAATGGGCATGTCCACCGGCCATTTTCTTGACTAACTATTGATGTGGGAGGGTTCGACCCTCTCCCAGTGACACCTACCGGTGATCCTGCGTTGTGCAGGGGGTCTAGCTAGCAGTTTTCCTCCACAGTTCTTGCCTTTGCTTTGAGTCCTTGCCCTGGATTCCCTCGTTGATGGATTGATGCGGAAATTCAGCCCAGTTTCTTCCTCAAATGAATAGAGAGTGAACAAACACAAAGACACAGGAGGTTGCTATCACCAGGGACCAGGGACAGAAGGTAGGCTGTTGCTGGAATCTTGGTTCTGGGGGTGGGGTGGCTGTGAAGGCAGATTTTCGACGCCTGTGAGGGTCAGAAGTCCATCTGATGGAAACCTTCACCCACCATGTGGAATCGAACTGCCTAGCAACACAAGCTGCTTGTAGAAGAGCAATGATGGGGAACTCCAAAGGGTTTGGGGCTCAAGTTATACCATTTGTCTATGTGGCCCCACAAGCATATGGAGCCATGCTTGCTTTTCTCATGGGGTTATGTGTACACTGATGCAGTGAGAGAGCTCCTTCACCCAGCTGTTGGCAGCACTCAGTTCCCATCAGGCAACTGGACCAAGACTGCAGTTCTTCCTTGGCTGTTAGATGGCGGTTGTGTGGAGACGCCCTTGAGCACGTGCACATGATGGCAAATGGTTTCATTGAGGATGAGCGTGAGAGCAGCAGAGCTGGAAGAAAGGGGTGAAGGGAGAGGGGAGGAGAGGGAGCAGGGAGATGGAAGTCAGGCTTTAATGAGCTAACCTAGGAAATGATATCCCAGGCCCCAGTGTGGCAGAAAGCCACCAATAGCCACTGGTGGTGCTCTTTTCTAAATTCTACTTTATTTGGGATGTTTAGGCCTCTACCTGCCTTCCACCAATCCCCCAACCTTAAATAGGAGAGAGAAAAGGTCAGTGGGTAGAGGGGCCCAGACCCCTTTACTTTTCCGGGCTAGTTAAAGTCAACGGGTTCTTTTGGGGCTCTGTACAATCTCCATCAACTGCAGACAGCCAGCAGTCTCCTCCGTGCGGCTGCATCCCAAAGCGTTTCTCTCCATCTATCTGCTCCACACCACCACACTGTCTCTGGTCTCTGGTCTCTCCAAACTGCTACACACCTCACACCAACACCTAACACCATGCAGAATGCCACACTAAACGCCACCCCAGCTCTTTCTCAGCCCTCACGTTTATACTCTCAGAGTCTTAGACCACACCCCTCTCCATGGGGCACGTTGAAGGCCAATACCGGCTGATGGAAGATCACGCCTCACACATGACAATTAACAGGCACGGACAAACTATAATAGCCCAACTAAAATCCCACACTTGGAATTAAAACAGAAGCATATTTACATTACACACAAAGAAACCAAAACTTCCATTACACCCTAGGTCATGCTTATCTTCTGAAATGGGGGCACAGCTTCCCACCACACCCCAAGGGAGAGATGGCACAGAACTTTGACCACAGAGGAGAGATCACTGGGGCATTTAGAGACTGCCTGCCTCAGGGCTGAGACTAGGGAGGGAGTCATTTCAGGTCAGGCTCTAAGGAGGACTCTTGTTAATTGCTTCATAGTGAGTCAACTTCTCCCCTGGATCCAAACTCTATCTGGGGAAGCATCTTCCTTTGTCTGCCCCTCACACCTTATCTTCTGTGTTAAGGGTAGAGCTAACTGAGTCCTAAGCCCATTGATAAACATTTTGGGAGCCACACTGCCTGGCTCAGCAACGGGCATGCTACCAAATTGGAGTGGCTGAGACTCAATGGGACAGTAGTTAGGAATCAGGAAATAGACTTTGGACACTGAGAAGAAGGAAAGCCAGGAACAGTTGCAGCCCTCTGTGACCAAGTATCCTGCTGACTATTGCCTTCTTTCCCATCTCCTGCCAGTGGCTGCAATGCAACATGGGAAAGGGATTATTGGCCCCAAAAGATAATGTAGCGGTTGGGTCTAGAACAGGGGCAAGAGCCACCACTGTCCTTTAAGACCCTCAGGCGGGCTTATCAGAGATGAGCAGGAAGTAACCTCCTTTTCTACTGCTGCAGGCCCTCTCTGTTGGGGGCATCAATAGTCTATCCCAAGGGAAGACCTTCCACAGGGACAGTTAAGAGAGAAAAAAAGAAAATCCAGATCTTTGAAGGCAAGCTGTCAGACTAGCTTGATCCTTCCTCCCCCGATTGCCCCTGGACCTCCTCTTTGTAATATAAGAAACTTATGGTCTATGCAGAAACGTACCTAGCACCTGTAGCTAGAGTCAGATCAAGCTGCTATAAGTTGTGCAGAAAGATTCTGTGTTCTAGAGACAGCCTTTGAAAGCCTGATCAAACAGCACCCACCCAAAGCCTGACATCCCCTTGGGCTTCCCAGGTACGAGATAACACATTCCTTTATCTCTTGCCTGGCTTGGGGCAGGTTACTTCCTTTCACAACCAACAGAGTCCCTGAATAATTTCAAAAAGGCTAATAGATATGAACAACTCACTCCTACAGTGTCTTCTGTGACAATAACATTTTATTTCTAAAACATTTTAGCAATTTCAAACTCTAAAGTGTACCAGACCCCAGGAGGGCTCACTTAGTTTGACACAAGTGATCATTTGGGGACAAAACTTGACCAGACTGACCTTTGACTCCTTAGAGCCTTTAAGTTAGTGTGTTTATTTTTAAGTTTCAACAAAAACAATGGTGGGCCAGAGAGATGGCTCATCAGTTAAGAACACTTCTACTCGTTCACTGGACCTGGATAGGTTCCCAGCACCCCCATGGCATTTCACAACCAGATGAAACTCCAGTTCCAGGGGATCTGATGCTCCTCTTTTGGCCTCTGGGGGAATGCACACATGTGGTGCACAGACATACAGTCAAAACACCCAGACAAGTATAAAAAAAAGTCACAGAATGTTAATGAATGTAATTGTGGGGGGCTGTCCAGACTACCATTGGGGTTATATAGTGTACAGTATGTGTAATCCCTGAAACATGATCACTTTAATCTCTCAAGTGATCTATTCAAGGGCTCCGGGAGCCTGAAATGCTGACTCCCTGGGGATCACTGAACTGGTTACAATACTTATGAGTGGGTCCCCTTGGTTTTCAGCTTGTGTTCAATTATACTTTATTGTAAACTCGAACACAAACGTTTCTGATTTGTGTTAGACCAAAACATGCTTGCAGCCAGCCTGCTCCAAGTCCATGATCCAGTTATGTTTGGCAGCATTACTGAGCCTGTTCTTTCAGACCTACTTTAGTTGGTGGTTCATTATTGAGACAATGTCACTATCATGCACATAGGTTCACTGGCTGTGTCTTGACCTTGGAGATGCTATGGTATTTTACAGGGTATGGTGACATTTATGGGTCTGCTTGGACACCCACATAGAGGTGGACTTCCATAGATTAAATGTCAAGTTTGCAATGGACCAGGGTAATTGAATCCTGGAGGGCTGTCCACTTCAATTCCCAACTGGGCCAGTGACTTGGGGCATGGGTCTCATTAGGTGCTAGTGAGCACAAGGCAGATTGTTTTGTGCCAGAGGTCAGGCTGGAGCCCAGGAGAACTAGGTGGAAGAAGAAGGTAGGAGGGTGGAGCAGTGAAATGAGACTCCCAGAGGAACGACTCATGTCCATTTCTTTGAATCATATCACATTTGTGATAGTTGAGTTATTGCAGTAAGTCATTACAGTGCACTGGCTTATTTTATGCCATCTTGAGGCAAGCTGGTCATCTGAGAGGAGAGAACCTCAATTGAGAAAATGCCTCCATAAGATCCAGCTGGAGGCAAGCTCGCAGGGCGTTTTCTTAGTGATTGATGTGGGAGGGCCCCGCCATCGTGGTCGCCACCCATGGGCTGGTGGTCCTGTCACCTGTTTGAAAATGGGCTGAGCAAGCCAAGGGGAGCAAGCCAGTAAGCAGCACCCCTCCATGGCCTCTGCATCAGCTCCTGTCTCCAGGTTCCTGCCCCGTTTGAGTTCCTGCCTTAGCTCCCCTCAGTAGACTGTGGCTCAGGATATGTAAGCCAAATAAACCCTTTCCTCCCCAAGCTGCTTTTGGTCCTGGTGTTGCGCCGAACAATAGAAACGTTAAGACAGACAGCTTCCACTACCGCAAGGGTTTCCCAGCTGTTAGAGATATCTGAGCAGGGGCTGGGAAGATGCAGAGCAAACGGGAGAACCTGAGTTCAGATCTAGCACCACGTAAATTCTGGGCACTATGGTGTGTGCCTGTTGGATAAGAGCCCTGCCCATGAAGCTCCAGCTCCATCTGCAATTCCATCTAGCTTTGCTGGGGTTTTGCAGCAGTTGCTTAACTGCTGCAGGCACACAGACAACAACAAGGCCACTCCCAGATGCAGCTTTTGATTAGGAATTAGAACCAATAATGCTTGTCCTGGGGTGGAGGAGCTAACAGAGACAGGAGATTCCTGGAGCCTTCTAGACATCTTGACTAGCCAAATTTGTGAGCTCTCAGTTCAGTGAGACACCCTGTCTCAAAAAGTGAACTGAGGAAGAATGCCGATGTCCGGCTCTGGCCTCCATGTGCGTGCACACATGTGCACACACATATACATACACACACACATACACATATAAATATACCTATACACCAAATGCAACACACATTCTACACAGTGCAAACACACCTAGATATTGACAGGAACAAATGGGGCACATCTCGCTTTTCTTCAGGTACTAGGGATGGAGCTAAGACCTTGAACATGCCAGGCCAATGTTGCAGGATATTTGAGCCCATTGTGAACCCCCAAATTGTGAAGTGTAAAATCCTGTTTATTGTTTGGTGTGGTTGAGCCCTAACACACACCTTTAATCCAAGAGCTTTCTGTATACCAGATCTAATAAAGTTAACCCTACCTCAAGAGGTGGAGCAAGAAACCAGCTGACAGGGATTAAAGAGTAGGAGAGACTTTGAATTGAGGGGTATTTAAGACAGCGTGGAGAAGAAGAGCTTTTAGCTCAAACTCTGGCTTTAGCTACTCAGCTCCCTGGCTTTTTGGGCTTTGAACTAGCAAGCCTTCAACCTTGGGTTTTTTGGCCTTTTCTTCCTGGGCTGTCAGTTGTACTAGTGAGCCTTTTGGGTTTTTTTCAGTCTGGGCCTGAGCTGAGAAGGAAGTTCAGCTGGGTGCTTTCTCTGCCTCTCTGAGCTATCTGGTTTTCATCCCAGCATCTGGCTCGGGAGTCCTTCCTGATAAAATAGAATGGTTGGGATTTTCCATCATGTAAACACCAGCCAAGTGATTCAGCCCTGAGCTATCTTTGCACTTTTTATTTTGTGACAATCTCCTAAGTTGCCCAGGCTGGCTTTGAGCTTGTGTCCCTCCTGCCTTGGCCTCCTGAGCAGCGTGGATGACTAACCCTGACCATAAGGCTTGGCTGCAGTCTAAGTCTCTTGAAACTTTCAAGTGCTACATCCAGTCTTCTTCCTCACAGGTGCAAACTGGATGCAAGCATCACACGAGCCCAATGATGGTCACCACCGACGCCCTGAGTTTTCCCTGTGCTGTGATCCATTCATTTCTACCACCACTGCCTGGTGACCAGACTATTGGTCTGGTGGGTACTGTCTTCAAGGGTCAGAAACGGACACTCTGGACTCTTGTTAGTTGGAAGTTGAGACCATTCCAAAAGCCCTTCCCTCTTAAAATGGGTTTCATGTAGCTCAGGCTGACCTCAGATGTAACCAAGGGTGCCCTTGAACACCATTTCTCCTGCCTCCCAAGTGCTGGAATTGCAGTGTGGAGCACCGCACCTGGTTTGTACAGTACTAGGGATGGACCTGGGGCTTTGTGCTTATTGGACACATGGGAGCCCTGCCCATGAAGCTCTAGCCACATCTGCAATTCCATCTAGTTTTGCTGGGGTTTTTGGTTGCTTAACTGCTGCAGGCACACAGACAACAAGGCCACTCCCAGATGCAGCTTTTGACTAGGAATTAGAACAAATAACGCCTGTCCTGGGAGGGCCATCCCACCACGGTGTGCTCTGCCCCATGTATGGAAATCCATGGAACCACCACCCTCAATCTGCTGAAGGGGGCAAACCTGTGCTTTTCCAGCCACTCTCCTTCACTGTGGGGACATCTGATCACAGGAGGGAACATGTGCATCTTCAAGGGCAGATGTGACATCTGCTGCAGCTCTGAGAGAGATGCCAAAACATTGGGATGTATTAGGAACAGGCCTGGCCAAGCAGTTGATTGTTCAGTCTACATCAGGCTGAATGTCTGGTTGGCTGGGAACATCTCCAGAGCCAAACGGACCACATGACTGCTTCCTCCAGAGATAGGTGGGTCAGGAGACAGAAGACTGTGGACCAGGAGGGCAGAGGAGGGAAGAGGTGTGCCAGCTGCCTTCCTGTCCCAGGTGGCTACACCACAGAAGTACAAGCTAGCAGTCTGAATTTGGAGTTGTATCACTGAGGAGGGTAGGGATCTGGAGTCAGGGTTGAAGTGGCACGTTCCCTCTGATGCTGGAGGGGTAGCAGCTTCCTCTGATGGGTCCTGGCAAGTTCGGGTCAACGTTGGCTTATAGATATTCTCTGATTACTGAGGTCGCCTGGCTGATGTCTTTCTCTCTGAGTCTGTTTGTGTGTTCACTTCTCTTTGGGAGGCTCAAAAGCCCAGGATGAGCTCACCATACTAGTCACATCAGCAATTATTTCTAGTTAAGTGTGTGTTTGAAGGAACTGGAGGTTGGGACTTTGACTAGTCTTTTTGGGGGATGGGTCATGGTTCAACCCCCTAGTTGAACCCTTAGTTTTCCAGCTGTGGCTCTGGTACACATGGCAAGTGATGACCATGGCCACCATACTCAGAGATGGCTTCAGCACCTGAAAGGGCTGTGCTCTTACAAACCCTCCCTTCCAGGCTGGGAAGCTCATGAAATGCCATACCTTGGGGCTGGAGGAAGGATGGGGAAAGACAGGGCAATCCCACTAGGTGTTCTGAATGTGTTTTTTTGTTAGGAAGCCTGGACCTAGCTCCAGGAGGCTGGCTCTGGGGAGTCAGTGCCTTGGAGGTCAGTTAGGTACTCCTGGCTCAGGACTCCACCTGCAGGCTCTCTGAGAGAGGAGAGTCCTCATGTGGCAGAAGCTAATCTGTTGGGCTCCTGGGGTTGGGAGGCTCACAGCCATGACTGGATGGGAATGCTCCAGATACCGAGGGAATTCTGTCCCCAGGGGTTTGGCGCTTAGCAGCCATGAAATCCCTTTTGGAGAATGGTAGAGCAGTGGGCTCATGCCCAGTTCTGGGAGAGATCCTTGGATCTCCCTAAGAGGAGGGACTCTTGGGATTCAGCAATGGCTGCTCCACCAAATGAAGGCTCTCCCAGCCCACCAGCAAGTCATGGAAGAGTTCTTCCTGCCCTCACTACAGATAGGAGGAATAGACACATCTCATCGTGGAGCGGATGATGGACCATCAGAAATGGAACACCACGTTCAGGGCTGCGGCTGAGTTCTTGCCCAGCATGCAGGGGCCTCTGGGCTTCATCCTCAGTACTGCATAAACCTGGTTTGGTATTTTATGTCTATAATCGAAGCCCACAGGACACAGAGGCAGGGGGATCAGAAATTCAAGGTCATCCTCAGATACGGATTTCATGCCAGTCTAGACTACACAAAATCCTACTTGGGGAGAGAAGGAGAAGCTCCCACGTGGCCCTAGGCTCTGCCTGTCCTGTTTTTTGACAGTGTAGTTCATGATGTCATGTCACACGATGTTTTTCCCCTCTGGCCACCTGGGAACCCCTCCCCCACCTGCTGCTGGAGGACCAGGTGGAAAGTTGTAGAACTGACCAAGGGGAGGTTAGAAAGAAACTGTTATCTGGGGGGGGGGGCAGGTGTCTACAGGGTAAGACTAGCCAGGCCATTGAACGGGGCTGGTATACTCAGAAAACTCAGGAAGGGACTTCTGGAAACCCACTTGGTGGCCATGGCCTCATCCTGGTTTCTGCCCTTGAAGCTGTGGACTTACTGAAGACACCTCAACGAGGAGCCTCAAGCTATCTCACTCCTCCCTGAAGAGCATCTGGGTCTCTGGATACAGGAGCCCTAGGCTAGCAGTCTGACTGTCAGGAGGAGGATCGAGAGGCCATGGAGGCTGAAGCGAGGTTTTCTTGGGAGGTCCCTGGGGACTGAGCGCAGCGGCCACGGAGCTACACCTCTAGGCTTCTTTTTACTTTTTCTTTTGAGAGCAGGTCTTACGGGGTTTCCCCAGGCCACCCGGCTCACTCTGCACCCCAGGTAATCTTTGAATCTGTGATCCTATTGCCTTAGCACTTCTGAGCAGCTGTGATGACAGGCCTGCCCCACTGTGTCTGGCGCTGACGGATGCTTTCAAGTATTTCCTTTTCTGAGACGAGATCCCATATAACTCAGGCTAACCTCAGACTTGATGTGCCAAGGAGGCCCTCGACGACCCCGTTTCTTCTGCCTTCATCTCCCTGTGGTCCGAGCAGCAGCTCCGTAGTTGTGTCCGTCCACAAGCCATCTGCCACTTGAGCTACATCCCCAGCCACACGCAAGTGTGCTTAAAGCTAAGCCACGGCTGCTTCTCAGAACCATAGTTAGAGATTCCCACAACATCAACAAAACACAAAGAAATAAGCAAATAAACCGGGGTATCTATTTTACTTCAGATAGCCCACAATCCTGAAATGCACAAATCAAAGACAATGCCAAAGGCAAACTATTGTTCTCCAGAGCATCCCTTAAGCAGAGATGTGGGGGACTGTCCCCAGGAACACTTACCTAGGCACAGCTCACCTCCTGCCACCCCCCACCCCCCTCAGGTAGAGGCTCGTGGCATTTAGTACACGCCTTGTTCAGGCCAGTGCAGCTCTCGGGCATAGACCCCTTTGCAGCTGCGGATCTCCCGGTCATGCTCCAAGTTCTTGTTCAGGCCCTGCACCGAGGATCGCCATCCGATGAAGCCTTGGGTGGTCTTTGGGACTGGGGGCGATGGAAGTGTCTGGAGTAGAAGCACAAGGGGTTAGTCACGGAGAAGGCTCCTTCCTGCCCACAGTGTGGATAGGAGAAAGACACCAATCTCACTGTAGGGAGAATGACCACACATCCTCCAGGAGTGTCTACAGGGTGCCTACCATGCCCCATGGGGCCTGTCATGGGGAAGACAGGGAAACCAGCAGTAAGCATTGTGTTCCCACCAGCTGGAGTTTAAGGTGCATGGTTTTCATTTATTATTATTTTTTTTATTTGTGGTGTGTGTGTGTGTGTGTAGTAGGCTAGAGTCTGGCTTTTGGGTCTTCATTAAGTTTCCTTTCTGCTTGTGTGGTAATACTCTGACTGGAAGCAACCTGGGGAAAGGGTTTGTGTGACTCACACTTCCAGCTCACAGCTCCTCACTAAAGCAGCTCAGGGAAGGATGCTGAAGTAGAAACCATGAGCTTTTGGTTCATTCCTAGCTCACTCACGGGGTCATGTTGAGAAGGCATGTTATAAAGCCCAGGGCCGCTTGCCTAGGGACGGGGCTGCCCACAGTGGGCTGAGGCCTCTAACGTCAACTGGTAATCCAGAAAACCCCTACAACTGTCTATAGGCTAATCTGATCTAGGCAACGGCTCACTGACGGCTCAGATGACTGCAGGGTGTGTCAAGCTGACAAAGGCAACTGAGGCAAATGTCCTAATTAGGTTTCTATTCCTGTAACAAAGCACCATGGCCAAAAACAATTTGGGAAGGAAAGGGTTTATTTCATTTCACATCGTGTATTCTATCATCCAAGGCAGTCAGGGTATGAACCTGAAGGCAGGAGATGATGCCGAAGACATAGAGGGGTTCTGCTTAAAGCTTGCTGCTCGTGACTTGCTCAGGCTGCTTTCTTACACAGCCCAGGACCACATTCCTGCAGGCAGCACCACCAGCCACAGTGGGCTGGGCCCTCCCACATCAATCAGCAACATAGAACAACGCACTGCAAACTTGCCCGCTGGTGAATCTTACAGAGGCAGTTTCTCAGCTGAGAGCTCCTTTTCCCAAAAGACTGTGCCTTGTGTCAAGTTGATACAAAACTAGCTGTCATAGCATGTGTCTTCCTCAACGGCTCCCAGTCTTGTGTCACTGAATCTGTAGGTCACTAGTTCAGACAGACCAGCTGGCCAGTGAGTTTCAGAGATTTGAATTGGGGGGAGGAGCAGCTTGCCCACAGATGGACCTGCTTGTGGCTCTTATGACCTGCCTGGCCTGCATTCCCTGATTTTTTTGTTTACTGAGGACCCCCTTCTTCCTTGCTTCTGATTGTTCACCAAGCACCCAGTCACGGCTGACACTCTGAAAAAGTGCTGGATCCTGTCTCCAGTCCTTCAAGCATACCATCCACAGAACCCCACTTTCCCAGGCAGGTGTCTCAGTAACCCTGAGATTCAGGAGCCAGGGAGGAAATGGAGACACAGAGAGTCTAGGCTACACATCTAAGACTGAACAGTACCGTGGAGCTCAGGCTGAGATCTCATTGTAAATCTGAACCTCAACTGCTTTCCTGGTCCCATAGCATGTGTGTATGTGTGTGACCCTATGTGAATGCACATTTGTTTGTGCATTCATGTGCCTGAGTGTGTGTTTATGTACATATGAGTGCCTGTGTGTGTGTTTATATGTGCATGTGTTTATACATGTGTGTGTGTATACATGTATGCATGTATACTTGACCCACATGTGCAAATAGGTGTCTCAACAGTGAGGTTCCCAGCCTAGTTGTAGGGCTTTTGTGCCTGCCCAGATTAGCCATGTCCTCACCTCTGGTTGTTGGACGAACCACAGTTTGCAGTGGGACTTACATCTTTTTTAGAAAATGGTGTAAAAGCAGTTTTGCAAACCTTGATGTATTTGTCCATGGGGCTCACTGGCCGGACACGGAAGTGGCCAGGCAAGTCGATCTTGGCCTTTGGGGTATGTGGCTCTTCACCCTCAAGCAGCTGAAACAGAACCCCAGACACAGGAACCTCACGCTGAGGCTAGGACATGGGCCCTTCATGGACCCCAGAAGGCCATGTGTGATACACAGCACTGGTGAAGCTCCGAGCAGAGGTGCTCCTAGTCCCAGCACAAGCAGAAGGTGGTGAAAATGAGATCTGATCTGCTAAGCTAGTCCCGAGTGACCCTTGCTGAGGCCCTCCTACTCGTCTTGCAGCCCAGGAACCAATATCCTCTATCACGGGACTAGAGAAGACATCCCTGGTCGTGAACTCAAACTAAAAAAATGCCTGTGCCAGTGTGAGGAATGCCCCACACTCTGGGAGAATTTAAAGCCATTTAAAACTCCCTGGAAACCCAATTTAATTACACACGAGGAATATTAATATCGGATCACTCGTGAACAGTACATTATTAAGACCCCTACTTTATGCATTCAATTTCAAACCGTATAACTGTCTAAGAATTTTTAAAACCTCATTACAAATGGCATAATTTCAAAGCTGTGTGGTGGGTAGGCTGCTGCTGGGGCTTCCGCCGCTGTAAGTTAGGATATTTTCAACCACTCAGTTCTGGTCATCCTGCAGAGGAAGAGGAACCATCTGAAGTCCAGCCAGAGGTAGTTATATCAGAAACAGGCTACTGCAGGCATTATGAGTGTCGTATATACACACACACACACACACATATATATATATAGACACACACACATATATACGTATATACATATATGTATATATAGAGATACACACACACACACACACACACACACACACACACACACACATATATATATATATGACCCACTCACTCTAGAAGCAGGTTTCGTGGGAACATCGGGACTCCTGGACAATGAGAAAGCAATACCACTGAGCTTATGGTGACTGCCTCTGTGATCAGAGCTCTCTTTCTCTCTGCCCATGTCCCCACCACTTCTTATTTGGGATTCTTGCCCCCCTCTTGATTCTGTCATCTGCATAGCCCCTTGCAGACATCTGAATATGTGACCCATGCTTAAGGGAATACCTGGGAGGGAAGACACTGTCTCAGTTATTTCTTACAGGTCTCTGCCTCTAGGCCCACAGAGGGGTCCACACGCCTTTGTCCCACCTATGGCCCCAGTCAGTTAGATGAGAGCTACCACCCCACTTCACAGACGAGGGTCGGTCATGAGCCTCCAAGTGAGACCGAGACCAGCTGGCTCCTCATCTTGACACCCTGATTGCTAGTCTTGTGCTGGCTATCACTCCTTGAGCTCAATAGTCTTTCTATTAAAAATGGGCCTGCAGTGGCAGCCCTGTGCACCTGGCTGCTGTACAAACCGGTTTGGTTCAGAGGATGTGCCTGGTACATGCCTCAAACCTTGAGAGTGCTCTGCAGCTCCTCACAGGAAGGAACCTCTGGACTCAGGGAAGCAGAAACACAGCTAATTATTTAGTTAATGTGTGTGTGTGTGTACCTATGCCTGCACAATGCAGATGCCAGAAGAGGACATCAGGTGTCTTGTTGTGTGGCCCACAAAGTCCTCTCAATTCATTCTCTCCAATTATCAGATGGTCATCATTTTTTTTCCTGATATGAGTAGTTACAGCTTGGAGACAGGGGTGGGAAAGGGACTCCTGATGAACTTTCAATTACCTTTTCCATGGGGGTTGTCAAATATCCCCACTTGGCCGGCCACTTTTCCTGGGCTTCGTATTCGGCCTTCAGACGGTATCTCCTGAGAAAGAGAAATCCTGAGTGAGAGGTGACACTCTTAGAAAGGCCCCATGCAAACCTCCAAATGCGTGGAGAACTACTTGCCTATGCGTCCTGCACACTGACCTGACTGGTGGGTCTGCAGGGGGTATGGAAGGGGAAGTTCAAGGCTCTTGACTGAGCCACTCTTAGCTAATGGGGAGACCTTGGCCAAAGTGAGAAAGGAGGCAGTGCTGGGAAGAGATGGTACAGAGACCATGGTGTGGGGATCAGGTGGGACCTGGGCTGGCTGCTAGAGGGCATCTGAACATTATTCTGGAGGCTCCTACCTACCCTTGGAGGAAGAGCAGCTCAAGACAGACAAGTATCCATGGAATGGGGCAGGGAACGTAAAAAGACACTTCACCCTGGGTTCCTACAAGTGTAGGCTCATCCAGTGTGAACTTGACACACACACACACACACACACACACACACACACACACACAGAGTCTCCTTAAATGTCATCCCCAGGTGTTCCACCACCTGTGAGCTGAGCTTAGCGGGCAGCAGGTGAGGCACCGTGTTAGGTTCTGCAAACATGGAGTTCAACTTGATCCTTCAAGCTCCTTCTATTTAGAAATCAGAATCTGCACCCCTCCTCCATCTCTGCAGGTTTTGGGACCCTGGCCCAAGCTTGGAAAACAAAATCTATTTCTTTCTCTTTGTGTGTGTGTGTGTGTGTGTGTGTGTGTGTGGTGTTCCCATGTGCAGGTCTGTGGGAAAGTCAGAGGTCAAACTTGAGTATTGTTTCGGGTTTCTATTGCTGTGATGAAACACCATGACAAAAAATCAAGTTGGAGAAGAAAGGGTTTGTTTGGTTTGCACTTCTATATCACTGTTCATCATGGAAGTAAGTCAGGATAGGAACTCAAACAAGGCAAAAACCTGGAGGCATGAGCTGAGTTAGATGTCATGGAGGGGCGCTGCTTACTGACTTGCTCATCATGGCTTGCTCGGCCTGCTTTCTCACAGAACCCAGGACCATCAGTCCAGGCATGGCTCCTCCTACAATAGGCTGGGCTCTCCCCATCAATCACTAATCAAGAAAATGCCACCTTATGACTCGCCTACGGCCTAAACTTATGGAGGGATTTTCTCAGCTGAGGCTCTCTCCTCTCTGACGACTCTAGCTTATGTCAAGTTGACATAAAACTATCCAGCACAGTTGTCATTCTTCAGGAGCCCTCCACCTTGTCTTGGAGATAGAATGTCTCTGTGGGATCTGAGCTCACTAGTCAGGCCACACTGACCTCCAGGGATCGCCTGTCTCTTCCTCCTATGCCCTGGGATTGTAAGTGTTCACCACATAGCTGCTTTCTGCATGGGCTCTGGAGGTCAGACTCAGTTCTTCATCCTCATGTGCAAACACTTCCCAGGCTGAGCCCTCCACCAGCTCCAGAGCCTGTCTGTTTTCATGTATGTCCCGTGTACATTCTGTGTCTGAGTGTGTGCACCTGTGTGGAGGTCAGAAGACAAGATGGTTCATCTTTCCCAGGACTCTAGGGCCTGAACTCAGGTCCCCAGGCGCTCACTGTGAACCCTTCCATCTGCTGAGCTCTAGTCATGGAGTCTATTGCTCATAAAGATGAAACCAACATGAGGCTCAGACAGGAGCTACAAACGTGGCTGTAAATTTGCCAGATAGTCACATCACAGAGGAAGTAAAAAGTACTCAACTAATAGTTTTCATGTTACTTCTTTAGTGTGAATCTTTGAAAATTGTCAATTTTTCATTTCTAGCTAATCTCAGTATTGACAGTGTCCATTTCCAGGGCTCGTGAGCCA
Source organism: Pachyuromys duprasi (assembly GCA_028658305.1). Lineage (NCBI taxonomy): Eukaryota > Metazoa > Chordata > Mammalia > Rodentia > Muridae > Pachyuromys > Pachyuromys duprasi. The sequence goes on from CM053766.1 coordinate 121,646,401, forward strand.
TGTTTGGATACTGAAAAGCAGAGTCTGGAGGCTCAAGGGGGTCAGTGCAGAGGGGAGGAGCCTTTTGATTTGGGTCTTGAAGGATATGTAGGAGTTTGTTTGGTGGGGTGAGGAGGATAGAATAATGTTTCTTCTTGGTGGTTTGTGGGTGGTAATAAACACTTAAAACACTGAGATTGTACAGTTTGTGGGACACTGTTTTCCAATTGTGAGAACTAACAGTTTCCTATAAAACAAGCCTGTGACAATTCTGATATAAAGCATGCTCTTCATCAGTCTCCATCATTGGCTGTCCACACAGGTTAAAGCAGATGACAAAAGTCATAGAGATGGTCACTGTGGGATCAAGTTAAGAGGTGAGCCTGGGGCCCATCAAGTGGCTGTAGTAGGAGGATGCTGAGTTCAAGGACCGGCTGAGCTATGGTGGAGTGAGTTCAGGCCAGCTTGAGAGACTCAAGTAAGAAAAAGAAAGCTGGGGTGTGGCAGAGCAGTTACCCAGCAGTTTTGAGGCTCCAGATTCATACTCAGTGCTGAAGAGGGAGGGGGAGGGGAAAGGGAGGAGAGATGGAGACAAATGTCCCTTGTATGTATATAGTGGTTAAAATGTCAAATAATGGAATACTACTTGGCACTCAAAAAATAGCCATTGCAAGTGCCTGATGGACAGGAATCTTTCAGAGAATGGATTTGTTGCTGTTGTTGCTGTTTGAGACAAGGTTTCACTGTGTAGACCAGGCTGGCCTTAAAGTCACAGAGGTCTGCCTGCCTCTGCAGGTCCAGTGCTGGGAGTAAAGGCGAGCGACACCAACGCCACACACAGCCCCGGATTTTTTAACGTTTAAAATTACTTCTCATTTAAAAGGATCAAGGAAAACAAGAAAGGGCGAGCCTCTCCTCCTTCAAGGTTGTCAGAAATTAGCATTTTAATTTTGTTGTTACTTTTTAAATTCTCCCCGTCTCCACACCGAGCCGAAAGGAAGGGCAACAAGACTGTGGTCTCCCTGTGTCCCTAACGTTGCCCGCCTCCCCTCCTTCAGGTCCCTGACTATCCTTAGAGCGCTCCTGTTGTGCCTAGTGGTTGAGCGTCTTCTGGTCTTCGTGGGGAAACTGAGGTCACCGAGGTATGCACGCGGCAGGTGAGAAGGGCCGAGCCCAACGGGCCTTACCAGATCTCATCCTGGGCCACAAGGTTCATGCGCTCTGCGGCTGCGGTGCTGAGCGGTTTCTGAGCCATGGCTCTCCGAGTCTCCGCAAACCGTACTGCTCCTGGACTCCTTATGTGTTTCCTGTCTCTGGGAGACCGGTTGCCAGGTAACACATGATGCAACGGTGGAGGCACACGTGATGGGAAGAGGGTCCCTAGAGCTTGCCGCTGACCTCCATCCTCTGAGAGCCTGGTGGTCACCCTGTCACATCCTACTCTGAGAGACCTCTAGACCTACCACCAACACTCACTCCTCTTTTGATCCTGGGAATTGCTCCCAGGGTGGGGCACACGCTCCACCTCTGATCTACATTCCCAGCCCTCATTTTTGTTTTGTTTTGTTTTCTTGCTTAAAATTTTGAGACAGGACCTCCTTAAGTTGCCCAGGCTGGACTTGAACGCACTTTATAACCCGGATAAATCTATGCTTTGAGCTACTCCTGTCTCAGCTTCCTTAGTAGTTAGGATGGCCTGGCTTGTACCATCAGCCCTAGTCCCTGACCCTCATGTGGGGCAGACAGGCAAGGAGACAGGAGACAAACACGCCTGAGGTGATAAGGGACAGTGATGAGGAAGGCCACCGCAGATACGATGCTAACGGTGAGAGAGGTGAGGGAGAAGAGTAGCCACGGGTGCAGGAGATTCCTCAGTCAACAAAGTGCTTTCCACATAAGCAGAGGGACCTGAGTTCAGTTCTCAGACCTACATAAAATGCTGGGCGCGCTGGCAAACGCCTGTAATCCCAGCACTGGATTGCTGGAGATTCCCTGGATTGCTAAACTGGAGCACTCCGGGTCACCTCAGAGACAGTCTCAAAACACAAAGTGGATGGTGCCTGAAGAATGACCTCAGAGGTTCACCTCACATAACGATGTGCACTCACATTTTCTGTGCAGAGTAAGGAGCATTGCAAAGGCCCTGTGCACAGGGCACCCTGAGGAGCATCCAGCATTACAGAGAACTATGGTCACATGGACAGGCTTGTGGGGGGGGGTCTTATCCTGGCCCCACTTTTCATCACTGAGACCCAACTCTCGGAATCACTGGACTGAAAGGAAGAGAGGTTAACTTTTTCCTGTGGCAAATACCTCATGGAAGCAAGGTCTGACCTACAGTCTGTGGTGGCAGAAGTGTGAGGCAGCTGTCCCCATATCCACACTCAGGAAGCAGAGAAGGTGACAACTAGTGCTTCCTCCCTTTGTTCAATCCAAACCACCAGCTGTGGGGTGATCCCTCCTGTATTTAGGCTGAGTTTTCCCATCTCGGGCCACCCCAGACAGCTGATGCCCACAAAGATGGATGCCCTCCAGTGCTGACCGTGGAAGGAACTGTTTAACGGCTAAGCTAGGGACTTGATTGCCCTGTACAAAACCACCCTGGGAACTTGCTGTAGGTACACCTAACACTCCCACTAGTGAAACACTCTTCCTTGGACTCCAGTCACTCTGTCCTAGTCAGGTTTAATGATAGGAGCCAGCCCACTGTGGGCAGCACCATTCCCTAGACAGACCGTAGAGAGAGAGTTAAATACAAGCCTGAGCAAGCTACCTAGTGTGCCCTGCTGTATTTCCTTGCCTGTGAAGTGAGCGTTCCTGCTCTGACTGCCCTCTTTGATGGACGGTGTGAGCTGAAACAAACCCCTTTTCCTCCCCTATGTTGCTTTCGGTCATAGCGTTTGTCACAGAAACAGAAAGAAACCTAGGATCCCAGGACACCCTCCTGCCAGCTGGCTGGCAAACAAAACTGGACAAAGCTCAGGATATACAATGTCCAGGGCAGACAACGTATCCCCAAGTACCCACTGCCTGTGCTTTGCGGTTCCTGAGAAACCCTCTGTTCCCCACAGATTATGTTTCACTGGGTCCTCCTATCTACCCAAGAATGTCTCGGAAATTCCTCTTCTGGGCGCGTGCCTGTAGGTGGACTTTCTCCCCACACACTGTGTTCCATTGTGTTTGCGAGCTGATGTCCTGTTTCTTATCCTCACGCCCACTCCTGACCCAGTTCCAAGGCTCGAATCCCTCTCCCTCTGATATTTGAAACCAAAAATTTCCAAGCCTCTGGCAGACAGTTTCCTTATCTAACAAGTTTTTTTTTTTTCCCCTTGGCAAACTTGTTCTGAGAAGACTTCAAACAGGGAGAGAGAGGAGACAGGAGACAGACCTGCCACTGTTGCTGGCCACACATGGGGAACTCGGAAAATATTTACAGCTTTTAGCTTTGTCATGTTCCCGCGTACTAATATTTTTGTCCTTTTCTCAGTTCTCTGGGACAGTTCATTTTTATTTTTATTTCTTTTTCATTTTGATGTTGCCCGATAAAACATTCTAATGGTGGGAGCCAACTGCTTCTTTTTTTTTTTTTCTTTTTTAGTTTTTAATCTTAAACACTTTTCTCGTTTATTGGATGATTTTTCCCTCTTTATTTCTTTAACCAAAGCGTGCTTTGTCAAGGAGCCTACGGCTCCTTGTGCCTATGGCTGCCCTGTGTGCCAGCATGACTTTTCCACAACGTAGCTGGTTATTACCTGCACAACAAAGGCCCGTGGGCTTGTGCTGAACGTGACAGTTTGCTTCCTGCATCTGCTGGCTGGCGTGAGCTGCAGCTGAGGCAGTAGAGAGCGCGTCTTGTTGGGTTCAGACCATCTACGCCCCACTCCTTCAGCAACAGTTACTGTGGTTCCATGGCCTCACAGAGGTAAGGAAGTCCACCCATCCCATGGCTTCCTAGAAACTCCCTCATCGGTCCTTCCCTCCAGCCTGCTTCGCTTAGCTCCCCAGATGTGGGAAAGCTTGGGTCCCGTGTAGGACATAAAGCGAACTGGGTCAGGGAGAGACTGGCTTGGACTCTAAACTGTGAAGGTACAGCCTTGGCCATCTATGGTAATAAATGCTGGCTGCCTCCGCGTCCTGATGGACACTTATTCCATCAGCCACAGTGTCCCCACACCACAGGAGTCTCTGAGGAGAAATGTTCATGCTCTGGAGGGCAGAGTCCCCAGTACTGAGCTTGGAACACATCTTCTTTATTTTTCTCATTGCTTCAACAGAACACCTGACAAAAGTAACGTAGAAAGACATGATGTATTTTGGCTCATTGGTGGTAGAGCGTGCCGTGGTGGTGCCATGGTGGCAGGGGTGTGAGGTGGCTGATCGCCCTGTGTCCACAGTCAGAAAGCAGACAGGACAGAAGCTGGTGCTCAGCTCATTTCTCCTTTCCCATTTTATACATTCGTTTATTTGTGGCGAGTGTGTGTGTTTGTGTATGAGTATGTGTGTGTGAGAGTGTATGAGTCTGAGTATGTGTGAGTGAGTGTGCACACACTTGTATACATGCAGAAGACAAAAGACAGCTTGCAGGAGTTGGTTCACGGTCTTTTACTACATGGGTCCTGGAGCTCAAACCCGCACTGTCAGGCTTGGTGGCAAGCTCCTCTATGGGCTGAGCCATCTCCTTTGGTACATGTGTTGCCTCTTGCTCGTTCCAGGACTCCTGCCCATGGAATGGCGCCACCCACATTTGCCTGGGTCTTCTCTCTTGAGACAATCCCTGTGACTCATCTCCTAGATCATTCTAGATCTTATCCAGTTGATGGTGACTGTTAGTCATCACAGAAGGGCGTGGAATGGCGGCTTTTCATCATTCTAGGCTAGCCTAAGGGGTGGGCTGTGCCATCCAGGGAGGGTGCTGCCCACAGGGGTTCAGCCACGTTTAGGGAAGGAGGAAGGTGGCATCTACATTCTACTCCACGAGTGGCGTTGTTATGTACTCACTGTCCTCAGGTGGCCGTTCTCCGTACCCTTTCTTGACAAATGTTACTGAATCTGTTATATGGGTGGGCGCTGGGCACCTCACAGTGCCCAGAAAACCCTGTTCCACTCTTCTAGAAACTTGCAGCCCAGCTAAAAAGCACAAAGACCAATGTTACACAAGCTAGAGTGGAGACATGGGTGTTTACAAGTTCTCTTACTGGTTGATGGGGGTGGGAGGCTAGTCCTAGGAATAACAAAAGCGAATATTACTGGACGCAGGCTTGGCAGGCCCTGTAGGTTGGATAGTATGCCAGTTTTTCATAACTATAACTGTTGGCTATTCAGGCATCAAGGAAGGCCTTCCCTGGGACGACCTTTGTAAACTTTCGATGTGTCATAAACTCTGTAGACTCTCATGGAAAGTGGCCAGGCCCCCCTGAGGAACTCCAGCAGCCAGGCTTCTGCACACCCTCACCCCGACTTTCCTAATGATCCTAAGGCTATTTTTCTGTCATTCCCAGCCCCAGGGCCCTGCCCTAGAAGAAAAAAACAAACAAACCACCAATCACTGAACAGTAACACCCACCAATCCCTGAGTTACTCCAAGCTCAGGGCTTCAAATTCCACCAATCCTCACCCTGGAAATCTCTACCTGGGGAAAGCTCCGCCCCCTAAGAAATATCCTATATAAGCTCTGCCTACTGTCCCGTTCCCTGCTGTCTTCTCCCAGGAGCAGAGGCAGTCACCCCTGGATTTGTTCCTCTAAACCTTGGATTTATCCCTTCCAATCTCTCTTATGAGAGTTGCTGCCCAGTGTGACTCTCTCATTGGAAGAAGCCAAGAAGGGATGAAATGCAGCGGGGTTGAGGTCCCTGAGGTCCCTGAGCTCCCGAGCCGCGACTCAGAAAAGGGGGCGCAGCAAAGCAGAGCTGTTACACTGTAGCACGCCAGCTCAGCCGGGGATCTGCCTCTGAGTTAGCTGTGATCTTGTCACTAGTCAATGCCATGCCATTCTGACCTCCCCGACCCTGTCATGTTCCTCGAAATCACCCCCCACCCATACTCCTGTAAGTGGTCCCAATGTACTCATTGCTTTGCCAAGATGGATTTTGGTGGAGTCATTTCTGTGGTCTCTGCTTGGTGTCCGATTTGGCGTGAGGACAAGCTTGTTCACGTCTCCCCAGGAAAAAGTCACACAATAGAAGCCTAAATGCTTTAGGAGAAATTGGAGCTGTGTGTGGAGAAAGAAAGAGAAGGAGACAGGGAGGAGGAGAATGACATGGGTCTTGGAATGTCTGCGGCCCCCTGATCCCAGGTACTTGTATTATGCAGGTGTCAAGTGTCCATCGGGGTCTCTGACATTTTCCATGTGAACTCCCTCCCCTGCCTCTGGAAGGCCCTGTGGATAACTGGACATCTTAAGATCCATTCTGCCCATTGGTCATTAGTTTGCCCAGTCCTGGTTCCCAGTGGCTGCTTAGACCCTCATCCCATCCCACCTGCAGACATTTGCTGCATTGCCACTTCCCACCAAAGCTTGGTTAAGATTCATGGTGAAGGTTCTTTCCCTAGCTCAGTCCCTGGCTAGAAGATAAGGAAACTGCTGGACTGTTGGGATCCCCTCATGGCCACCCACCTCTCCAGGGTGTACCTGGTGCCATCTTTTGCCTTTCTTTTTATCAGCTTTATTCCCATACTGTAGGCAGAGTAAGCCTCTTTCCTGTAGAGCTCTTCTTGGCTAGTTTGAATAGTTAATTTTATCCAACATGGAAGCATTGGCCAAGATGGCTCTCAACATGTAATACATTTGATACATGGGCTAAGACAGCCATGAGTTGAGAAGGGTGTTGCAAGTATTGGGATGCTCTTTCTGCTTACATCCAAGTGCCGATATGCTCCAAAGAACCTGCCACTGGTAGGCATCCTGAGCACGCCATTGGCAACCACAAAAAATGAGGGCTCGGTGAGTGGTGTGTCTGCGCAGCACACACAGAGCCCTGGCTCTAGCCAGGTAAAGTGGGTATGGTGGTGTGGCCCGGAATTTCGGCACTCTCGAAGTGAAGTAGGAGGATCAGAAGTTCAAGGCCAATCTCTGCTACATGGTGAGTTTAAGGTCAGCCTGGGGATAGACTGACCTGTCCCCAACAACAGCAGCGGTGACAACAACAGCAAAGGCTTCTGAGAAGTTCGGCCTCTGCGGGGTATCTGTCTTCCACCCTCTCTGGGGAGACCTAAATGAGCCCTCACAACTCACACCCGCCTCACTCCAGGGCTCAGCTGCAGACCTGTAGAAGCAAGAGTGTCGATGTCCACCTTCAAATCCCTCGGCTCCCATGGGCTCAAGTCAAACGCTCAGTGCTACTTCTGAGTCATTCTCTTCAGAGGGGAGCATGCTGTACACAGGGCATGTTTCAAATGAGAAAGAGAGCTCCCCCCCCCCTCTGCCTGTGAAAGGCAAGGGGGTCTTAAGACATTTTAATGCCTTTCATATTCCTTGCTCCAAATATATTATTTCAGTACAATAGTTTCTTTGCAGGAGAATTGCTTAAATGATTCAAAATGGATTTAAAAATATATTTCAAGTTTTAATTTTATGCACAGAACATTAATGAGCAGAGCGCCTTAGAGACTGCCTGTCAGTTTAACGTATCTGCAGAATTCTCAACGCAGATGTTATTCCATCTAAATCCTTTTAGAGGGAAGAAACTAGTAATTATTTTTTTTCTTAGGGGATGCCAGAAAATATATTATTTTGAAATTATATTTTGATCCCAGAGTTCTACGCAAATATTGTAAGGGAATGGGTCTGTCAAGTTACTTGGACACTAGACGTTTTCTTAAAGTCCCAAGGGGAAAAGCAGCCAGGGTCCTTCCTTTGCTACCTATCACTTCTCTCCCTCCCGCTTCCCCAGAAACCTCTCGAGCTATGGTGAACAGGAAACACAACTGAAAACTTCATGCCCACTGTGCATGACCCAAACCACAGACCCCCAGACTGCAGCAGAGAGTTGGATACTAACACCAACACAACCGTGATTAGGAAGGAGGACCTCTGTGTTCCCTTTTGTCTGCTGGCGATGCTCCCAGATCTCTTCTCCAGGGGTGGGTGACCAAGGCTCCACCAATCTTGTGTGTGGATTCGTTTATCCATCCCCAAAGGATGCACACAGAGAACCTTAGGTCCTTTAGGTCTGACTCTTGCTCCAGTGGCACTCATCTTTGGAGGGGACAGTCCTCTTCAAGTGCCCAAAAATGTAAACAGTTGTCAAGTAACTGACATTTCCAAGTCATTTATCTGTCAAGGTGGAGGTATGGAGCAGGGCCAGGGTCAACAGGACGCGTGGCACAAGGCAGAGCCATGGACTGTGGCCTCCTCTTAGGTCTTGTCAGGTTTTTAATCGCATCCTCAGCAGACTAGCAAACACAGCTGCATTTCCAGCCACTGGAAAATGGGTGGAACCACACCCACTATGTACCATGCCTTGCCCCCCACACAGGCCTGGGCCTTGGCAGGAGAGGCTGGGCTTGAGGGGAAGAGGGCTTTGGAGTTGGAGGCTCTTCCTTCTTCCAGGTTCAGGAAGAAGCTGAGTACATGAGGTCCATTTTGCCAGATGCACCCTCAGCCACTTTCTGTTTAGGGGGTCAGCACATCTCAATTCCAGGTGTGTCAGGAAGAGACAGTAGGACTCTCTTCTTTAACGTCTCTTTAGAGCAGTTTTAGGCTCACAGAGAGATGCAGTGGGAGTCTGAATTCCCATCATCCTCTGTTCCTGCCGGCGTGGCCTCTCCACGGCCAGCATCCTCCATAGCGGTCCACTTGGTTACAACCCATGCTCTTACGTCAGTGGTGCCATTTTGGAGTCCACAGCCTGAGTGTGTGCACTCTTTGTGGGCTTGAGAGATGTAGACCGTTGTGTAGACACTGTTAGGGTATTCCACAGAGGGGCCTGACTACTCTGCATCTTTCCCATAATCCACTAGTCATGCCCTGACATTCCAGGCCTCTCGGATGTCTGGCCATTTAAACATCTCAGGGAATTTACCTTCTCCTGGTTCGGAAGATGCTGCAAATGTTCTTCCAGGTCTTTCCATGGTCCGGTGAGTCATTTCCCATGACGTTCCACTATCTGGGCATGCCACAGCTTGTTGTCCATTCACTTGCTGAAGGACATCTTGTGGCTTCCAAGTGGCACCGCTGTACTCCCCACATGGAAGATTTTATGTGGACATCAATTTGTGACTTGTTTGCCTACCCCCCTGGAGCATGTCATCAAAGGACGATGTGACAAGGCTGTGTTGAGTTTTCTGAGAGTCACACTGTGGTCTAGAATGTTGTTCCATTTGCTCTTCCACCAGCAATGGTTGAGCTTTTCTGGTGTCTCCCACTAGGGTTCGGTGTTGTGTCTCTTCCCTTTTTATTTTGCTTATTTTTTATGAGCCTCTCTTTGCTGGATCCCTATCCTCTCCCTTTAAGTTATAAAAGATTTTATTTGGAAAATGAAATCACTGAAGTAATGAATACACACATAAAAACATAATCTTGAAACTTGTGTGGAAGATTAAACACTGAGAATAGCTGCAAATGTGGAAAATGAGAGTATTGGGACAGGCTTTTCAGCGATCAGTCCACACCTTTCAACAGAGTTGCTGGTGAGTAAAGAACTTAGCACGTTGGGACTCCACCATAACCCAGAAAGGAGGTGTCCTCCAGCAAATGGGACAAATGAGAAACTCATCCCTCCCACAGACTGATAAAAGTTCTGGAATAATTACATTGTATAGTGCGACAGATGTGTTGCAAAAAAAATGGTGGTTAATGTGAGGCCTCCCAACTCAAATGAAAAACTCAAGGCCATAGAGAGAAGGCTGAATCTTGCCTTTATGAAATGGGGTCCTGTGTGCAGCAGGTGCCAGAAAGCGGTAAACCAGTGATCCATGTGAAAACATGCTGACAACCAGAGGTCAAAGGTTAACTATGTGCACTACCAAACTGCAAATAGTCCAGACATGCTCAAAGTAAAATGTGAATGTTTCAAAGCCCTGCCTCCCCAAAAGGAGTCACTGTGTGTGTGTGTGTGTGTGTGTGAGCGAGTGTAAATGAGTATGTGAATGAGTGTATGAGTTTGTGTGTGTAAGTTTGTGCGTTTGATGAGTGTGTATTGTCGCGCGTGTTACCGTCTCGCCAGCAAGAACGACGCGGCACACATAGGATCCTTCTGCAGTAAAGCTTTAATGCATCTTGAGAGGGAGAGCATAAGCTTACAACGAGTAGAGACGGAGACCCTGAGCGGCAGAAACCCAGCCCTTATATAGAAAACTATCCTCCGCTTAGGATGTGTCAGCCTCTGATTGGCTGTAACTCATCAGGC
>CM053766.1:121657225-121683650 GCA_028658305.1 Pachyuromys duprasi
TGTGCTTTTGAAGTTTTCTTTCTTTTTGTGGTGAACCCAGGGCTTTGTGCATACTAGGCAAGCCCTCCACCACCAAGCCACATCCCCAACGCCTGGTTTGTCTGTCTGTTTCTGAGACAGTATTTAGGTGTGTTTGTGTGTGGTACAGGCTGGCCTCCCAAGTGCCATGATTATAGATGTGTGCATCACACTGTGTGTAACTTTTGACGCATGATTATCTCCTGAAACATCTTATGACCCCTCATCTTTCACGGACCCTCCCCCAAAAAGCTGCTGATGTGATGTCACTGTGTTGAAGACGTCAGTCTTCAGTCTTCTGGACATCTCCCTTCTCTTTTGCCCAATGGCCATTCCTTCAGAGGAGTGCTCAGAGCCAAGCAAGCATGGCTTCTGCTGCTGCTGAACTTCCCCAGATTTCCAGTGTCTTTGTTAGGGTTTCTATTGCTGTGAAGAGGCAACATGACCAAGGCAACCCTTATAAAGGAAAATATTTCGTTGGGTCTTGCTTACAGTTTCAGAGGTTTAGTCCATTATCATCACGGTGGGAAGCATGGCAGTGTGCAGACAGACATGGTGCTGGAGGAGCCAGGAGTTTTATGCCTTGATCCAAGGCAGCAGAAGGAAACTGTGTACCACACGGAGCATAGATTGAGCATAGGAGCCCTCAAAGCCTGCCCTCCGCAGTGACACACTTCCTCTAACAAGGCCACACTACTCCAACAAGGCCACACCTCTGAATAGTGCCACTCGCTCTGGCCAAGCATTCAAACACATGAGTCTATGCAGACCATACCTATTCAAGCCACCACACCCAGTCATGTTTTAATTACATGGACTTGTCAGTGAAGTATTTACAGATGGTCTAAAATATTTAGGGAAACTTGGTTGTGGCCAATGACAGCTGATACCCCTTCCTTTCTCCCTCCCTTTCTTCCTCCTCTTCTTCTTCCCTCCCTGCCTCCATCCATCCATCCATCCACCCATCCATCCACTTATCCCTTCCTATTTCTTTCCATCCTTCCTCTCACCCAAGCTCCTCCATTCTTTTCCACTATCTCCCTTTTTGAATAATGGATGGGGTTAATGACCTGTTGAGGTCCAGGCACTGCTGAGAGAGAGTGTGTTGGTGCCTGCAAGCCCAGATGTGGAATGGAGAATCTGGGACCCACTCATCAAAAGTCTCTTCCTTACTTGCATCTCAGGACTTTCTTCCCAGACATTAAAAAATTTGGCAAATCACGGCAGAAGGCAGAGGCTGGGCAGGGGCTGGAAATCGGTACAAGCACAGCAAATGCTCCTGGGTGACCTTTTGAGTGAGCCTGGTGCCTTTCAGAGATGAGCACCTGGGAAGCCTTGAGCACTGGGGCCCTTGGGGGCTGAGCGCCAGGGGCTTCTGGAACTCCCAGTGACACTGATGAGGAGCAGACTGAACTTTGAGCAGGAGGTGTTTAGAGACGTATCTCTGCTCTTGGTCTTAATGGTGCATCCCACTGAGTTGTGTCTCCAGGAATGCCAGTGGGAAGTGACAGTGCCCAAAGTCTTGATTAGTTTTTTTTTAATTTTTATTAATTTGTATGTGTGTGTGTGGTGTATGTATGCATATGCACAGCCGTGCCCTCCATTTGGAAGCAAGAGAAGGTGTAGGTGGTCTGTTCTGTTACCCTCCACCTTAGACAGGCTTTCTCACTGAACCTGGAGTAACAGACTTGCACTCAGTGCAGCTTTTCCGTGGATGCCAGGGATTTGAACTCATGCCCTCACGCTTGCACAAGTACTTTTATTCATCTCTCCAGCCTCCAAAGTCCTGATTCTTTGTGGTATTTTCCAGCCTCTGAACTGGTCTGCTTATGTGCATGTGTGTTTTTATGATTGCACATGCCTCCCACCATGCCCCTGAGGACCACATATCCTGCATTTGCTTTCTGGCCGATCCTTCAGACATTCCCCCACATTCCTGTTATTAACCCCATCCATGCCTACCTAGTACCTTCTCCCCATATCTAGGCAGGGAGCCTAGACTCTTGCCACCAACCCCAGCCATGTGTGTAGTGGAAGTTTAGGTTGTATTGTGGGATACGCTTTTGTTATCGTCTGAAGTGTGGGATTCGGGAATGCTTTGTCCATAGCTGAAGCAGCCTCGTGAGAGGGCATGTGATCCTTGTCAACTAGAAGCTGTCTTGTGCAGGGCGCATGGTTTCTGCCAGCTGAAAAAGTACTTGTGTGGACTCTGAGGGAAATATATATATATATATATATAAATATATAAATAAATATATATATATATATATATATATATATATATATATATATATCCACAGACAGAGAGGGAACACTTTGCTTTGATTCACTCCTGGAGAGAAAAGCTCCAAAGAACTCTTCTTGCTGCTTCTGCTGAGTCCTGCTGCTGCTGCTGCTTTTGGTCCTTGTTGCAGCTTCTGCTACTGCTGTATTTTGCTGTTTGGCTGGACTGCTGGATATCCTGACTATGAAGAATGGAACCGCCCCAAGGAACTACTTCTAAAGAGGTCCACATCCCCCATCCCTATTACCTTCTTTCTCTCGTGCTTAAGGTTAGTGGGTTTGAAGGGTGGCAGAGGTGTTTAGGAGCCCAGTGACTCTGACCAACAGGAAGTAGCTAAAGAGAACTATACCCCCTCTTCCTGCTAATCTCTCTCTCCTACCAGGCATTGGTGTGTTGGAAGGGATTGGGGTGGAGAAGGGAGAAAAAGACATAAGGAACCCCAAATAAAGTAGGTTTAAAAAATTCAAAGCCTACACATGTGTGTGCAGGACAGGGGGCTGTGTTGGGTGGGTGTTTCTGCCTTACTTATAAAAATATTATTTATTTCTGTGTGCGTGTGTGTACCACATGCATGAAAAGCCTGTGGAGGTCAGAGCGGTATAGGATCTCCTAGAACTGGAGTTACAGGTGGTCTTGAACCACCCAAAGTAAGTTCCAGGAACTGACTCAGGATCTCTGCAAGATCAACATGTGCTCTTAACCATCTATCCAGCCCCACAACCTTATCTTTTGAGTTAGGGTCTCTCACTCTCCATGGAGGTCAGTGACTTGGCCAGCCTGGGTGGCCAGTAAGCTTCAGGGATCTGTCTGTCTCCGCATCTTCAGTGCTGTGGTTACAGGCGTGCACCTGACTTCTCATGTTTGTGCAGCGGTCCAGACTCCAGTCCTTTGGGCTTTTGTGGAAGCACTTCAGCTGCTGAGCTGTCTCCCCACCCCTTCTGTGTGTTCTAATTCTCTGCCAAGCACAGGCGCCCAGCTTGTCCTACACTGCTTAGCCCACTGCCTGTGGAAATGGCAGAACTCAAGAAGTTGGTGAGGTTCGTCCCCAAGGTATCAATGGTCAGAATAAGCTGAGGGTCACCCTTTGCATTTCAGAGAGTATTAAACCTGAGTTAACATGTGGCCATGGCATTGGCCATGTTATCCCTGAGAATTGCAATGTCACAATTGTCTGGTTAAAGCAAGGTGTACTTTGGGGTGCACCTAGGACTGGTCAGAGGACTGTCTCACCCTAAGTTGGGATTTGAGAGAGCAGCTCCTGCTTGCCTCCTGAAGCCCTTTTTGTCGGAGACGTAATCTGTGCCCAAGGGCAAGAGAGTTGGCTGCTATACATGTTAGAAAGGTGCAGTGAGCCAGATGTGGTAGCACAGGCCTTAATCCATCTGCAGAGGCAGGTGGATCTCCGGGAGTTTGAAGCCAGTCTGGTCTACAGAGCTCGTTCCAGGATAGTCAGAACTACACAGTGACATCATGTCTCGAAAGAAATAAAACAAACAAACAAACAAACAAACAGAAGGATACAATGAAAGGGAAGGAGCAAGATAAGGATGTACCTCAGGTGAATGGGGCATAAATTTAATGTAGGTTGAAAAATACGTTTTTCAGTTTACATCAGATCTAAGAAACAGGAACTTCATTACAAGTAGAAACCTTAACTCGCAGGGACTTAGCACAGGATGAACAGGAACTTACTCTTAACTGTCTTAACTGCAAACAGAACCCTTAACTTGCAAGGTACATTTTTTTTTCTGTTTTGGTCTTCCATTAACTTGCAAGGTATATTGTTCCTGTTTTGGTCTCACAGCAGCGCTTTTGGGGTCTCCCAAGGAGAGATCAGTCTTGAAGATTCTCCCACATTGTCAGCAGCAAGAGCCCTAATTAAGGTAGCTCAGCTGGGCAAAGGAGAGAGATACTGCAGTTTGTTGCAAAGAAACTAAGATGCTGGAAATAGAACTCCCCAGAGGGAGGAAACCCATCTGAAAGACAGCGTCCCTTCCTCATGCACGCCTTCCCAAAAGGCCAGGTTCAAAACTCTCAAGAAGATCTGTCAGACTCCCTAATGTAGGGATGGGCCAGTGGGGGAGGAGAAAGGAAGCAAGCAACCAGACAGCTAGTGTCTGCCCGTGACTGCAGTCAGGAAGCTGTGGAGGAAAGGGTTGGTTCTTACTGAGAAGTCCCCGAGGAAATTTGAGGAGCCCCTGAAAAAGCTTCGGTTTAAATTGTGGTTTAAAAAAATATATTTGCTTGTTTTTATGCATGTGGCACTGTACAGCTCTGTTTTCAAATGCACTTAGAGATTTAAAAAGAAGTCAGGAAGACAGAAAGAAAGGGAGAAAAGGAGGAGATGATGCAGGGGGAAATCTGGGGTTTTGAGGACTAGGGGCCTCTGAAACATTCCTTACTGCTTAAAGGAGCACAGTTGCTCAGGACCGGGGTGGCAGCCAGAAACTGTGAGCTATTGAAGTCTAGCCCAAACCAAACCTAAAGACAGCTTTGTTTCTTTCTGGGCCAGACGAGGTGGTGGTGGTGGTGATGGTGGTGGTAGTGGTAGTGGTGGGCGTCTCTCAAGGCACATGATGCCTGGGCTCCTGGTGAAGGTGTCTCCCACAACTCACAGGCTAGGGGTACACTGCTGGGTCCTGGGGTGGGGAGGGCCACGTGCACAAGGTTTTTGCAAAGTGGAATCAGTAGTGTGGCAGAGCCCTCACTCATCCAAGAGGCATCGTTCCTTTGCCGGGAGTCAGCCATGGGAGTCCTTAATTCTTGGAAACTGTTATCAAGTTGTCCTTTGAAAGGGATGCCACAAAAATGAAGGAATACAGAAGAGGCTGCAACCCAGAACAGAAGCATGAAGACACTTCTTGACCTCCTTTTATAGTTAACAGGAGCAATATTTTACAGACACGTTCTGTCTCAGATCACCAAGCTGTATCTCGCTGACCTGGACATGGGCGACATGTGCACTTGTGTGCATGGGCGTGCCTGCTCATGATCACTTTATCCATCAGGGCACCCTGGCTCAGAGAAGGTACTCGCCTGAAGTTGTGCAGCCAGTTGGTGATGGCATCACATTCCACAGCCAGTTGGTGATGTCTGTCACGCTTCACATCCAGATGGAGTGGTCACCATGTTCCACACCCAGATGGTGAAGCCATCATGGGCACCCTGAATGTGCTCTGTCTTTTTACATCTGCTTACCCCCAGTTCACCTGAAAGACCTGCCTGCCTCCATCTTAGGCTTGAAAGCCATGCTATAGCAAAGACAAACTAGATTCATTCTTGTTTATGATTAAACCTCTGTTTCTCAAGGCTCGGGATATGCCCCACCTCTAACCTTAACTACAAATGGTTCTTCACGGCTTTTCCCAGGAATGAAATCATTTGTTTCAAAAGGTTATATGAGCAGCTATGACTACCTGGTTATGACTGCCTTCTGTTATGACTACCTTGCTATGCTCACCTTGCAACCATGTCTTAGAAGAAGAAGGAGGAGGCAGAGGAAGAAGAGGAGGGCCGAGGAGATAGTTATCACACACACACACACACACACACACACACACACACACTAACTCAATAGTTTGGGGACACTTGTGCTGGTGGCTACAAAATGATACCAACTCTACTCTTTGGTAAATAGATCTAGGGAATGCAGATCGTTCTGCAAAGAGAAGGAAAGGGGGTCTTTGCTCCTGTCTTCTGGGGCTCAGAGGGGAGAGAGGAAGGAAGGATGATACCCTGGGGGAGTAAGGAAAGGTGGGGGAAGCATGACAGGAGATGCTCAGAGAATATAGCCACGTGGTAAAGGCTCATGGACTTGGGTAGGCCAAGCCTCTGCAGCTATGACACAAGCCTGATGGGGGAGGTAAGGATGGGAGCCCATGGGAGAGAGGCAGTTCCCAGGGAGAGAGGGGATCTTCTCCTGTTGGCTGTTGGAGTTTCGTGTCAACTGCCTTAGTCACTGTTCTACTGCTGTGAAGAGACACCATGACCAAGGCAACTCTTATCAAAGAAAATGTTTAGCTGGGGACTTGAGTACTGTTTTCTGGAGGTTTAGTCCATTATTGTCATGGTGGGGAGCACTGTGGCATGAAAACAGGCTCTGGAGAGGTAGCTGAGAGCTACATTCTGATCCTCAAGCAGAGAAAGAGACTGGGTTGGCATGGGATTTTGAAACCTCAAAGCCCATCCTGAGTGTACTGGCTAGTTTTATGTCAATATGTCAAGGTAGAGTCATCAGAGAGGAGGGAGCCTCAACTGAGAAAATACCTCCATAAGATTTGGCTGTAAGCAAGCCTGTAGAGCATTTTCTTGATTAGTGATTAATGGGAGAGGGCCTAACCATTGCAGATGGTGCCATCCCTTGGCTGGTGGTCCTGGATTCTAATAGAAAGCCATGAGGAGCAAACCAATAAGCAGCACCCTCCGTGGCCTTAGCATCAGCTCCTGCTTCTTCCCTCTTTGAGTTCCTGTCCTGACTTCCTTCAATGATGGACCGTGATATGGAAGCATAAGCTGAGTAAACCCTTTCCTGCCCAACTTGCTTTTTGATCATGGTGTTTCATTGCAACAACAGAAACTCTAACTAAAATACCCAGTGACACACTTACTCCAACAAGGCCACACCTCTCAATCCTTCTAATCCTTTCAGATGGTGCCGCTCACTGGTGACTAAGCATTTGAATACATGAACCTCTTCTTCAAGCCACCACAGAAGTTTGCACATGACCCACTGCAATCGCAGAGTTAGAAACTTCTGACCACTGAGAGAGCTTGATTGAGGGCTCAAAGTCAGAGCATTGGTATAGAGAGGCATAGAAGAGGGTGTCTTTGCTGACTTGTCTGTGACCCCAAACTCTCACCCCATAGGCAGAGGAAGCAAATGGGTGATTCTTATCAGCTCTGTCAAAAAATGAGCCTGCTTACCACCCGGACCCTTCCTTAGCAATAAGCTTGGAAGTCAGGGGGAAAAAAAACAAAAAAAAACAGGTTGGTGGGCAGGGCATTTGGGACATGATTATTCATACCAATGATGTAAGAAACCAAATTCTTGAGTGGTTCCTAAAGCATGATCTCAGCACAGCTGCTTCATGATGTATTGGAGCAGTGTCCAGCCGCTCTGCTGGAATGCAGAGGGGCATTCAAGGGTACCCTCACCCCTGCTTCACTGCTGGCTTCCATGAGAACAGATTCCACAGTGGTGAGTCAGATCTGGCTTTTCTTGAGGTCTCATTGAATTTCTGTGGTGGCCTAGAATCTGGTTTGTGCAGATCTAAGTGTTAACCACACCTGAAATACTGTGTGTCACAGGAACTTTTATTTGCCTGTTTTAGTTGTTGTCTGGGAGAATTATTGCCTTGGTCTGCTAACCTAGGCCTAGTCCTAGAAGCTTCTAGCCCCAATACAATCTAAGCTAGGTCTTGAGTGTTTTCCACCTCTGAGACTTACTGCTGAATAAGCTTACCTTTTCTCATTCATACCGAGCTCTGGGCTGGCTGGTTCATTTCAGATGTTCTGGTTCAAACTCCTTTCCCAGGTACCTGATTCAATCTGGCTTTTTTTCTCTGCCTATTTGTTGTTCTGCTTGGTCTCAAACTAACTCCTGCAATCTGCTCTAATCTTCTGGCTCCTTCTCCTTCTCTGGTTTGTTCTGTCTTCACCTGAGTTCTATCTTTGCAACCTGTCTCTCTATTACTGTCCTGGTAAAACTTCCTCTTCTCCCTCTTATTCTTTGCATTTCCCCTTAAAAATAGCTTCCCTTTTCTCTCTCTTCTCATGAGAGTTGATGTATCCTTTTCTATCAAATCTTTTTCTGATTCGTCACTGTTTCTGCCACTCGGTTAGACATCACTTTCAAACCTGGGTGCTTCCTTCTACAAACTAACTTTACTTTTATTGTTTGGGATTAAAGGCATGCACCATCTCATGTAGATCTTAGCTTTTCTTTACCCAAAACTTTCTATACAAGGCTGGCCTTGAACTCAGATCTGCTTGCCTCTGTCTCCTGGATTAAAGGCATGTTTGTGTTCTAGCTGGATCGCAGACCTAGACGGTCGTTGGAAGTGATCTCTTGCCAGAACAGCCATGTTCTGAATTAACATTCCTCTAACTATGTGTCTGCAGAGGAAGGAGGAGGCTCACACAGAAAGTGGGTGATTTGCTGCACTCAGTGAGGCACATGTGAAAGCTGCACATGTCTATAGTATGTAGCAGGTGTTGGCATGGGTGACTATACAGAGCTGGGTACTCTCAGTGTATATTTGCCATAGATGCATTGAGTTGGTGCCAGAGAGGGCACACCCTATAGGTTCCACATGCTAGTTGTGCCTTGGTCAACCCAGTCTGTGAAGTTCCCTTAGAGGTGGGCTCAGGGCTCCTGTAGTCACTCCACAAAGGAACCAATTATTTCCATAAAGTTAGGGACGGATGTTGCTCTTCTAGCCAGGCTGGATGGAGTTGGGAAGGCCATCTCCCTCCCTAAGTCTCTTCCGTTTGTTTTTTTTTCCTTCCCTCCTGGCATTTTTATAACCAGAGAATGGTGTTATCAAAGGGTAGACTCTTTAGAGATGCAAACTCGGCCATATTTATCAGCTACATCCTCCGTGCAGCTGTAAACCCAGCCATGCAAACTATCTGCCCACTACCCACGAATTCATCCATCCATTATTCATCCACACATTTACCACCAGTCCATCCATCCATCCATCCATCCATCCATCCATCTGTATCAAAACATACAGCCATTTACTAGGCTACCCATGCACCCATTTATCAATTCATGCAATGCATGAAAGCGATGTGTTGCTTTCATTCATGCAATACAAACTGAGTGCCCATCAATGCCAAGCACTGGAAATCAAGCAACAGAACCATCTCCTGTGGACCCATCCCCGGTGCAGAGCAGAGCCTTTCAGTACTATTTCTGAATGAGTGTAGGACAAGGCCAATGACATACCTAACAAATGTCTCCACATCTTCCCACCCTGCCTAACGAAGAATTACAAAAAAAGGTTTTAGGGTTTGGGGATGGTTATGTGTCCTGCTCACGAGAATACTGTTGTGGCACCTTTCCAGCCACCAGTGTGGCTAACTCCAGGTTTGGGATGATGGATTCCACTCTAGCTCTGCTGGCAACAGAGGTGGAAACTTTGGGAGGGCTCAGAGGAGAGGTGGGCAGGCTGCCAGGGGTGAGCGAAACAAAGACAAGGTCTGGGCAAGGGCTTAGCGCCAGGGCAAATGAATAAAGCCCTTAGTAGCTGAGGGAGAAGGAGGGACTTCTGTGGCCTCCATTCCCAGTTTCCGGTTGCGGTGGGCCCAGCCTCACTGTTTTCAGGAATGTTTTCCCGTGGAACGTATTCTTGTTGTATGCGTGTGTGGTGTGAGTATCTGCGTCCACATGTCCTTAGCTCTGTGCAGGTGAACATATGTGGTATTCAGACTCACCACAGCAATTAAACGTGTGTGTGTGTGTGTGAATGTTAAATGTGCACACAGAGCTCTGAGCATCTCACTGGGGTGACAGTGAGTTTGTATGAAATGTCTGAAGGCCGGTGTGGGAGTGTGGCCCCAAACTTGAATGCCACACAGAAAGGGTTTAAACCAGCTTCAGCACTTGCTAGCTATGAATCCTGGTCCACAAGTCAAAGTCCTCACTGTAGCTTTCATTTGGTAAGCAGGAGCAGTGAGGACTGGCCTGGAGGTATCACCTCAAGGACAGTGCGATGGAACAATTCACACCAAGTGCCGGTATTCAGAGCCTGACACAGGGGTGGCTGATGTGCTGGACACCCCAACGCAGAGTACCCTGCTTCACTCATGCAAGCTGTGGACTCTGTGCAAGCAGTGACTCCCTACCCTTTCTTAGCTATGTGTCCCACAGCTATTATTGGTCCTGCCCTGGGAGGTGCTGATGTTGCAGACCTTGGCAGAGACTGGTGGTCCAACGCACATGCACATCCTGAGACTGCAAGAGAACCTGAACCCAGGGCAAAGTCTTAAACAGGAGGTGGAAATAATTCTTTGATTCAGTCTTTGAATCTATGGATCTGAGAGACATTGTCTGTACTGTAAATATGTCCTTCTGTTGAGCTTTAGCCTTGTTTCCAAGAGAGGCCAGGCAACCTTCTCACTCTTGTGCCTCTGGACACAAAGTAGCTATTTTTCTCTGACTGTTTTCAAGCTTTCCTGTGTTTTTATTTCTAATTAATTAATTAGTCAATTAATTAATTTTTCAGATAGGATTTTGCTGCATAGCCCAAGCTGTCTCCAAACATGTGGTTTTTTGAGACAGGATTTCTTTTTGTAGCCTTGGCTATCCTGAATTCGCTGTGTAGACTAGGTAGACCTCTAATTCACAGAGATCTGTCTACTTCTGCCTCCTGGGATGGCAGGTATGCACCACCATGCCTAGCTTGCCTCTGTCTCTTAAGCACTGGAATTGTGGGCACATATCACCATGCCCATTTGGCTTTTGTGTATTTTAGCAATTTAAGTATCATGTGTCCAGGTAAAATCTCCAGTGTATTGTATTCATGCTGTCTGGAGTTGGCCAGGCTTTTGGAATTTGCATGCTGACATTTCCCATCAACACTAGGAAGTTTCTGTTCATTTATTCAAATTTATTTCATGCCCTGTCCTTGTTCATTTTCCTCTTCTGAGACATCAAAGTCACTTACGTCAAACTGTGTGATCTTGTGCCTCCATCACTGAGCCTTCTTTGTTTCTTCAACCCCATTCTCCTTGTCCTTCAGGCTGTCTAAGATTGAAGACCTTCCAAATTTCTAGCTCCTTTGCCATGTTCAAATGGTGTTAAGTACCTTAGGGAGTTTCCGCTTCAGTCATTCTAATATCTCAGCTCTGAAGTTTCCATCTGGCTTTTTAAAATAATTTGCTTTTGGCTCTCCAGGGTCTCTATTTGATCATGAATACTATATTTTCCTTTAATTCTTTTAACCTACTTGTTGTCAGGTCCAAAAGGAAACTCCAATTTCCCAAATTCCAAAAGGCAGTACAAATATGCGTAAATGAACTCCACCTGGACTATAGGAGGGTTTCTGGCAGTAAGATAAAAAAGCCAGAATTCCTTGGGAACGTGTGAAGCAAATCTTGCGTACCAAAATGAGTCATTTCCCTTGCTTCTGGCAAAAGGGACAAATAGCTCTCCCATCAACGTACACCCATGGTACATATCAACATATCAAGGTCCACACTAGTCTCTAGGCTCCCTTTGTCCCCGCTCATAAGTACCTGTTATGCATTTTAAAGTCCCCAGGCCAGTCTTCTGTCCTTCCCTTCCCCCAGCTACTCATCCTTCCTACAACCCTGCTATTCTCATTCTTCTTGGCCCCTGCTACTCTCTTTATTCTCTGTCTCCTGGTCATCTCCCCTTTCTTACAGACAGCTCTGTGACACTATGTCCAGTGCGTTGGCCATGTTCAGTCTATTTCTTTCTCTCTCTACTCTGAACTCCTCCAGATGCCTCTGGCTGTTCTCTTGCTCATGGCTACAATAAAACCATTTTCCTTAATCATACCACAGAGCAACCATGTCAACAATTTTTTATTATATCCCCTTAAATAAAAGTTACTTTAGAGTCTTTGACTATTGGGTATAATGCTTCTTCCAGCTTGCTTTGATTTCTATTGACTCTCTCATACTCCCCAGCATGCATCTCCTCCCTCCCATTTTCCTTTTTCTTGTATGAAAGGGGCCACAAGAAAAGAAAAAAAACACTGCCAACATGACCAGAGAACAGCCAGAGGCACCTGGAAGAGTCTGTAGCAGAAAGAAAAAGAAGTAGACTGAACATGGCCAGCAGATTGGGCATGGCCAGAACTAGGCCAGTGGGAGAGAATAGTGAAGATAGTACAAGAGGTAGAGAATAGAGCATAGAATGAGAGAATAATGAAAAGAGAGAGAATAGTAAGAATAGCAAGAGCAGAGGATAGTGAGAGTAGTAGAAGAGTAAGTAGTAAAGGGGAGGGAAGCCCATGAGCTGGAGGAGATGGGGTAGAGGAGATGGTGAGAAGGGCTAGGGTGCTAGTGTGGACTTTGAAATATGTAACAGGTACTTGTGATACCTAAGGAGCCTGGAGGCCGGCATGTGCTTCGATACGCTGATGGGTGCCAGCAGTAGCCATATGTCCCCTTCTGCCAGATGTAAGGAAAATTACTTACTTGTTTTGTCATATGGGAGCCAGTTGCACATGCTCCTGAGGAATGATGGCTTTTGTCTCACTACCAGAAACTCTCCTATAGTCCAGGTCGATCTCACTTCTAGGTTTATGGACTACCTTTTTGAGTCTGGGGACTCACAGTTTCCTTTGGACCAGACACTCCCCAACCCAAACTGTGTAGCCCAGACTGGTGTTGGGCATCTTTCTCCAGGTATATGCCACAATCCTGGCTCAGATACCCTTTCCTTAGGTGCTATAAAGACTGCTTCCTCTTCCTTTTGTTCTGCTGCCTCCCTAACTCATCTCCAAGTGAGTTGCCTTTGCCCTAGTCCCTTCCAGGGGTTCTTATTTTCGAAGAACAAGCTAAGACAGTATATTAATCAGGGTCCTCTAGAGGAATAGAACTGATAGAATGAGTATGTATATATACATACACATATTCACACAAAAGGGATTTATTGGAGTTGCTTACAGGCTGTGGTTCAGCTTGTCCAACAATGGCTTTCTACCAATGGGAAGTTCAAGAATCTAATAGTTATTCTATCTACGAGGCTGAATGTTTCTGATGGTCTTCATTATATGTCCGAATTCCATAGAAATAGGCTCTAATGCCAGTACAGGAATGAACTTGCAGCAAGGGCAAGCAGGCAAACAACAAAGGCTTCCTTCTTCTATGTTCTTTATAGAGGCTGCAACCAGAGAATGTGGACCAGATTAAAGGTGTGTCTTCCTACCTCAAAAGATCCAGATTAAAAGTGAGTCTTTCCAGTAAGAAAAGTTCATCATAGATGTGGCCAGCTACTTGACTTTTATTTAATTCTAGGTATAGTCAAGTTGACAAGCAAGAGTAGCCATCGCAGACAGTAAGTGTTCTGGGGGTCTTTGGGCATCTTTCAGGCATGGGGACAGCAACCTGCTGTTGGCCTGTGGTGCCTTGGTATTGTGAGGCCTATGTAACCCCATTTCTAAAAAAGAAACTTTGTCTTAAGGGTAAATGACCTAGGCATAAACTCCAGTTTTAAAAAGGAGAAACATCCACAAAAATGTGCTTCGACCACTCACCTCTGGTAATATTTAACCATCACTCCTGGTAATGGCTAATCAGTGAATACCTGAAGTTTACCCAGGTGTTCTTTACAATAGTAAAACAATTATGATTTGGCCCTCTGGACACTTGACATTTGATAATTGTCAATCAATCATAGAACTGCCAAATTGGAATTCCCCAAACCTTGCTGTAACCCTAAATAAAAACCCCTCTCTTCCTGAGCTCTGGGCTCTACACTCAAGAGCAGCTGTGTTGGTAACAGTGTAGGCCCGAGCTTGAGTGTGTAATAAAGACCCTACTGCGTTTGCATCGGAATCGGCTCCTTGGTGGTCTTTGGGGGTCTGTGAGACTTGGACATAACAGTGTGTGTCTTAGGGTTATCATTGCTCTGATGAAACACCATGAACAAAGCAATTTGGATAGTGGACACTTCCACAGCACTGTTCATTATCAAAGGAAGCCATGGCAAAAGCTCAGGGCAGAAACCTGGAGGAAGGGGATGATGCAGAGACTGTAGAGGAGTGCTGCTTCCTGGCTTGCACCCCATGGCTTGCTCAGCTTGCTTTCTTACAGAACACTAGATGACCAGCCCACAGTGGCATCATCCAGAAAAGGTTGGACCCTCCCACATCAGTCACTAATTAAGAACATATCCTCAAGCTTGCCTGCAGCAGGCATTTTCTCAGTTGAGGGTTTCACCTCCTGGATGTTTCTAGATGGTGTCAAGTTGACACAAAGCTATCCACACAGCGTGCATGTTTGGGTCTGTCTCCAAGCAGTGTCTGTACAGCTGTCTGGGTTTGTGCTTCTCTCTGTGTGTCTGTGCTGCACATGGGATCTTGATTATACAGTCTGGGAGGCCTTGCAGCCCATGTCACCTGTGTCAGTCACAGGACACCAAGAGATTTCTTCCGCCGCTGACGCTGCATGAACCACCAAGCAGTTTCTAGTCCTGTGAGCTCTGATACCACAGCTTTCATGTCACACAGGCTTTATTTGAGGAAGACACAGGGAGCCTGATCATGCTGTGCATGCTTTGAGCTGCACAGGGATGGGTGTGACATTCTAAAAAACCAGAAGAAAGAAGAGTCAAACTTCAGAGTCTTGGGGTCAGAGCACTGTCAGCATCATTGGCTCAGGTTGGTATCCAAGGCCAAAAGTTCCTAGTGTGTGGCTGATGTGCATGCATGGGTGAATGCATTCATGCTTAGGTGTCTCTGTGTATGTGTTTAATGCCTGCTTTGTCTATATGTTTTTCTCCTGGTAGGGACATCTGCCTTCCCACTTATCTCCAGGGCTTGGCACACAGCACACAAAAGACATTTGTGGAAGAAGTGACATCTTGTCTTTTACCTGCTGGGATTTCCAGACTGGAAGGCCCAGATCACAGAAGAGTACTGAGCCACTGCCCAGCCACAGACATGTTGGTCCCTCGGGCTGAAGTGAGACACAGAAAGCTCTGGAAACACACTGGGAAGAGTTTTCTAGACTATTTGCAGGCTTCGAGGTGAGATCGACACCAGCCCAGCCGGCCTGGTGCTTTTGAGTCAGGAATCTGAATCTGGGACTTTCAACAGCCTGTGACCAATACAGGAAGGGATCAGTTCTGCCCAAGAAGGCACAGAGACCTCCTGCAAGTGCCCATGTACCAGACAGCTTCATATAAGACCCGCAGCTTCCCGGGGCTTTCTAATGTCCTAATATAGAACCCTAGCTCCTGTCCCAGGGTCTACAAAGCCCTGCAAGTGGCACCTTCCCATATTGCTTCTCTCTGCTTTCACCCCATCGACACCACCAGTACTGGCTGGCTTTGTCAACCTGACACAAGGTAGAGTCATCAAAAAGGAGGGAGCCTCAACTGAGAAAATGCCTCCCTAAGATCGGGCTGTAAGCACACCTGTATGACATTTTCTTAATTAGTGGTGGATGGGGGAGGTCCAAGCAGATTATGGGTGGGGTCATCCCTAGGCTGGTGATCATGGGTTCTATAAGAAAGCAGGCTGAACAAGTCATGAGGAGTAAACCAGTAAGCAGCACCCCTCCATGGCTTTTTCATCAGTTCCTGCCTCCAGGATCCTGCCCTGTTTGAGTTCCTGTCCTGCCTTCCTTTTAAAATGAACAGTGATATCTCCTCCTCAACTTGCTTTTTTGGATCATGGCGTTTCATCCATGTAATAGAAACCTTAACTAAGGCACCAGTCATGTGTTTCCTCCTTTCTGGTCACTTCTCAGCACATGGCCAGCCTTAGGTGTCTTACCGAATTTCCAAATGTAAATCATGACTCTTCCTCACCTTTTTGCTCTGCTTATTTTCTCTCCACCTACCTCCAACCCAGGCCAGATGCCCCATCAAATGATATACTCATTCAATATGAATCTGTTGAGTACCCACAGGCGACCAGGTCCCTTGAGGCTCTGGAGTCAACAGCGGGATGTGACAGCTAAGACACATTTGCATTTCGGTTGACACAGCAGAAGATGAATGAATGAACCCTCAGAAATGTCCCATGTGTGTCACAGAGAATGGGAAAAAAGCATTCCTCTAGGAGGAACAAGGTGTAGAGGGGAGGGGCTTTCCCAGAAGCCTCCACCATTGTGACCCTAACATATTCAGTGTCAGACATGTCAGTCATGCTCCCGTCGGCTGTGATGGAGCCAGACTGAGTGAGGACTGTTCACCACATGGACAGAGTATGTTCCAGTGGCCGAGGCTGTAGCTGAGAGCTCAGGAAGGCGCTCAGCCTCATTCAAAAGCAGCCATGGAGATCACTCTAGGATTGTGCCAGAAAGTCCTGGGAAGGTGAGAATAAGCAGAGACCGTGTTGGTCCAGAGCATTGCATGGAGGGTCGTGTGAGAGGAGAGACAGATATGATTGATGTCTTTACAAGGACACTGGAAAGCCTTTAGAAAACCCTAAGAGGGGGACTGAAAATTTGAAAGCCAAGAACGAATCTTGTTCCTAAGGGTTAGGCTCCAGCAGACCAGAGCTGGGTGGTGGCTAGGAAGCACACACCTAGGGTGCCCATCTCTCAGACCCACCTTGAAAACAGAACCATGACTCTCACACAGAACCTTGTAGCTTAGGATACGCCTGCTTCATGTCCAGTCACATCACTTAATCTCCATAGGAACCACCAGCTGGTGGTGGATGGTGATATCCAGGGAGGGACGGAGGGAGACACGGCTCTGTGCTGTGGTCTGCACACTGGTCCAGTGTAAATGAGTTCCCTTAATCTTACAGGGATCTCAACTCAGGCAAAACTGTCAGACATAGGAAAAGAATTTCAGGAGGATGCTATAAGATGCAGAGTTAAGGTTCATTAAAAATAGAAAGAAAAGCCCCCAGGGGAAGAATGAAGCATGCCACTGAGAACATGAGTGGCTTCTGAAGTGGGCTCGTGGTTTACTTATCTGTTCATTTCTTTTTTATGTAAATGTTTATTCATTTATATGAATATGTAACTACAATGGTAAAAAAAAAAAGAAGACCCTAAATTTGGGAGGACAGGGCAGGCATGGAAGGGATAGGAGGAAGGAGGGGGAACCACCCAATCATCTTTCTTAAATGAAAATATTTTGTTGAGATTAGAATTACATCATTTCCCCCTTCCCTTTTCTCCCTCCTACCTCTCCCATGTACCGCTGCCTTCACATTCATTCAAATTTGTGGCCTCTTCCTCCTTAGTTGTACACATGCATGGACACACACACACTCTTAAATATGTCAATACAACCTACTCAGTTTGTATGTTACTGGTATGTGTTTTCAGGGCTGACTATTTGGTATTGGAGAACCAACTGGTGTGCTCTTCTCTGAGGAGACAAATTCTCCCCTTCTCAGGATTCCTTAGTTGTCTGTAGTTCTCTGTCTAGGGTCAAGCCCTTTTGAGCTTTCCACAGACCATGCTAGCATGTGTAGTGGTGTCATCCCTCTTCAGGTCTTGTTCAGGCAGCCATGTTGACGAGATTTCATGGTGTGGCTTCTCTGACATTCTCCTGAGAGACACGGTCTCAGAGGAAGTCCTTGTTCCTCTGGTTCTTTCAATATATCTGTCCCCTCTTCTACCCGTGATTCCTTGAGCCTTAGGTGCCCGAGTTGTGTCACTGATGTATCAGTTAGGGTTACAGTTTATTAAAAGATATTTTAGTGGTGACTTCAAGTTTTTAGAGAGAGAGATGCTTAGAGAAAGTAAGACCTGCTCCAATGTGGACACAGGCTGCTTGAGGGAGTCTCGGATGTCTTAACAGCAGCCATATCTGCCACTGCTAAGGTTCCCGGATCACACCTCAAAGGTGGCTAAGGGGCTTTGTCTTTCTCTTTCAATGAGTAACATCACATTGTGGCTTGGAGATGTCATAGATGGAACTGGACCTTGATAAGGTAAAGCCAGGAGCCACAAGGGTTTCAGAAGGGGGTTGGGGCATGTCCTTCTGCTTTTACAGGGTTTCTGGTGACCGTCCTAGAAAACTTGGGGCTTGAAGCTGCAAAGCATCTACTCTTCCATCCACCATGACTGCTCTGCTTCATGGTGGGGGAGTGAGGTCCGATGGGGCAAAGTCAGCTACCCAGTTGGCAGCTGAACCAAACTTGGACTTTGGTATGCTGGCCCCCACAGGCTTTCTTCTTGTGGCTGTTCCACAGATTTTGCATGGAGGAGAAATGGTTGGAGCTGGATCCTGACTCTGCTACTTGGTAGACCTGAGAAGCCTCCATTGCCTTGACTGTAGAACAGCATGACAGTTAATACCATCAACTGGACAGGATCTAGAATCACCTAGGAGACACACCGTTGGGTAGATCTGTTAAGGAGGTTTGAGACAGATAGCACCATTCTCTGCACCATCTGAATAAGAAGGAGGAATCAAGCTGAGCGCATCCATTCATCTCCCTCTGCTTCCTGACTACAGCATGAGCAGCTTCCTCATACTCCTGCCTCCGTGCCTTCTCCACCACAATAGACCGCATCTTCAAACTGTGAGCCAAAGCAAGCCCTTTCTTTCTAGGGTTTCATTTGTTTTGGGTATTTTTGTCACAACGATGAAAAAATATTGATAAGGGTGGAAATCATAGCATCCCTACCCAAGGCAAGCATGTTGGCAAACCAGAGAGGAGACACATCTGGGTTCCCATCTGAACTCTTAACCACAACTGTAAAATGACATCACGAGTCCCTCAACAGAGCATGGTGATCATGACCTGTCACTCTCCTCTGTCAGGAGCTAGGCTCCTGCTCTGTGACTGGCCTTATGAAGAGCTAGCTGTGGCTTGCTAGAGTGTACAGGGCTCATACCTGGGTGGGGGTGGGGATGGGCACTGGGCTTGAACTTGTTTGATTTCATGATCAAATCATCAGCCACCTTCTTTGGCCACTTTCTTGGTTACCTTTCTCATTGTTTTGACAAAATAATCCACAAACCAGCTAAAGGCAGGAGGGTTTGTTTCGGCTCATAGATTGAGGGTTGTAAACCATCACGGTGGACAAGGCAGGTCATTAGCAGCATGAGGCAGCGGGTCACATGGCACCTACAGTCAGGAAGCAGAGAGAGAGATGATGCTGCTGCTCGGCTGTCTTTCCCCTGTTCTTCCAGCCAGTGATAAGTCCTTCCATGGGCTGGGATTTCTGTCCTCGGTTAAACCTCTCTGGAAATCACACTCCTACATGCACACAGAGGTGTGTCTCCCAGGTGATTCCAAATCCTGTCAAGTTGGCAGTCAAAATTAACCATCCCAGCCAGGTGGCTTGGGACAACAGGGCTGGAATTAGCAGTTTGAGGGGAGCCGTAGTGGAGGTAGGGGCGCCACTGGGACCAGACAATGGATGATGTCGGCTTCTCCTAGGGTCTTCTGGGTCTGCAACTGTCACCAAAGTATCTGCTTCCATGTGAAGGTGTCAGTTATGAGGGATAGACACATCATGGGCTGTGGAACCTGGAGGAAGAAAATAGAAAATTCATAATAAGAAACAGCAAATGTTGTAGGTCATTGAAGCACAGGGCTCCCTCGGGGCTCCCCTAGGTCACAGCACTGTAAGCTTGAGGACATTCAGTCAGAGAGAAGGGTCTCTAGCTGGGTCCAGAACAGACCCTGAGGTAAAGCATGCATCCTGGGATAGCAGGGCTCTGAAATTGTTCACTACCAAGGAGTTGCTTCTCACCAGGCTCTGAAGGCCCAGTGACCTGGAGTAGCAAGCCTGCCAGAGTTTGACAGGGGACACAGAAACAATGTTCCAGATTGCTTAGGAGAGAGGTAACTTGATGTGTGTGTGTGTGGGGGGACACATGTGCATGTTTGTGTATATTTATGTGTGAAAAATGGCAAAGAATCTGCTGAATTTCCTGTATCTGATTTCCTCTGAAATTGACAAACATATATTTGCGTAGCACACTTGCTGAAAATTAATGAATCAGTTGTCCAAAATGGCTTAGTGAGTGTACAGTGGATATAGTGGCAGGGTGGCTTAGTCAGTAAAGTTCTTGCCACACAATGTAAGGACCCAAGTTAAAATCCCTAGCACTCATGTAAACAGCCAGGCATGGCATTATATATTAAATATTCACAATCGCAGTTCTAGGGAGGAGGAGGAGGTGGTTTGAGACAGATAGCACCATTCTCTGCACTATCTGAATAAAAAGGAGGAATCAAGCTGAGCACCTTCGTTCATCTCTCTCTGCTTCCTGACTACAGTGTGACACCTGTTTGATGCTGGCCAACCTGATCATACTGGGGAGCATCAGAGTCACTGAGTGACCTCAACAAAATGAAACGGAGAATGATTTAGAAAGGCGTCTAAGACTGACCTCTGCCTCCATATATACAGTCACATGCTTGCACGCACACATGTGTGCATACATACACACACAAAGAGAATTAATGAACCAACATTGGTCCTTTATCATTTCCTATAACATGTCATTTACTTCAGTTTCTATAAATTTTACCCAGTGTCCTTTTCTGTTCCATATTCTGGCCAGGATACCACAGAGCGTGTAGCCAGCTGCTAATAAGACAGTTAGTGGCTCTTCCATCGGCCATCAGGAGTTTGGTCTAAGGTCAGTCTACCCTCAGGATTGCCGTCTAGTGACCACACTGCCTGGGACTGCAGGCAGCTGCCTTTCTGCTCTGTCTTCATTTGTCAAATGCTTTCTGTGTTAATGCTATGCTTAGCTGGTTCTCTCCCTTTACCTTCCAGCGGTGGTGAATTGCATTGGCTGATTTTTGAAGGTTGAACCAGCCTTGCACTCCTGGAACAAATCCCACTTGACTCTGTGTGTTCTGCAAAATCCAATATGTTAATGCTCTTGTCTAACTTTAAACATTTGCATACACTTAGTCATATTCCATGTTATCAAAGACTTTATTAAAGATTTCTATCTGCATTGATGAGAGCCACTTATCTTCAGGTATTCCTTCTTGTAATAATATCTTTCTTCAACTTTGGTGTTTGGCTGATCCTAAACTCATAGAGTGAACTAGGCAATGTTCTGCCTGATTCCATTTTCTTTAGAAATTATATGAATTTTATATGTTTATTTGGGGGTCATCCATCATGTGCACAAATGGAGATCAGAGGGACAAATTGCAGAAGTCAGTTCTCCTCTTCCAGCTGTGGTGAATTGCATCAGCTGAGTTTTGAATGTTGAACCAGTCCTGGAATCCTGAGAACCAAACTCAGGTGGTCAGGCTTTGCAGCAAGAGTCTTTACCCACTGGACCATAATGCTGTCCATGTTTCTGTTTTCTGAGTGAGTATGGACCTTGTGTTACTTCATCCTTTAAATATTTGAAAGGACTCACCAGTGAAATAGTCTGCATTTGTTGACTTAGTTTTGTTTGTTTGTTTGTTTTTTAAGGTTGTTAACTGTTTGCTTAATTAACTGTGCAGACACAGGGCTACTCAGGGTACCTGTTTCTGCTTGTATCAGTTTTGGTAGCGTGGATAATTTGAATAATTTTTTCACTTTATTTACATAATCAAAATCTCAGGCAAGAGCTCCTGTCCCCATGTCCTTTTACTATGTACAGGGTTAGTAGTGATAACCTGTTGTACTCCTGATTTGGGCCTTTTGTAGCTTTTAGCCAGGTTCCAAGTTTATGGATTTACAATAATTCTTTTAAAGGATTACCTTTCAATTTTATGGATTTCATGTACATCTCTATTTTATGTATATGAGTATTTTTACATGCATGCATGTGTGTGCACTACATGTTTCCCGATGCCCACGGAAGTTAAAGCTCCTGGAACTGGAGTTATAAATAGTCTTGAACCACCAAGTGGGTGCTGGGAATGAACCTGGGTCGTCTGCAAGAGCAGCCAGTGCTCTAAACACTGATCATCTCTGCAGCCCTGCTCAACTGTTTTGATTTTTTATTGTTTTTTGTCTTCACTTTTGTTTTTCCATTTCCTCTGATTGCTGCAGGCTTAAATTGTTCAATATTTTTCTGGAACTTTCAACAGTGTAAGCCGGGGTTATCTATCTCAGGTCTCTCTTTCCAATGTGCATGTGATCCTAGAACCCTCCCCCTGAGCTTCTCTAATGTGTATCTCATGTGTTTTTTGTTGTTGTTGTTTTGGTTTTGGTTTTTTGTTTTGGTCTCACTTCCTTCAAAACACTTAAAATATCTCATTTCTTTCAAAACATTAAAAAAAATCTCTTACTAGATTTATCTATTATTTTAAAGTCTCTATCTTAATATCATATGAGCAATATAGACCTTAATAATATTAATAAGGTGCCCTGGCTTAGCCTCCCAGCAATGGGGAATATGGAACCTGAAATGGCCATCTCCTATAACTAGAAAAGGCCTCCAATGGAGGGAGGGGGACACCAACCCAGCCACAAAACCTTCAACCCACAGTTTATCCTGCCTACAAGAAGGAAGGTTAGCAGGGGTAAAGATGGAGCAGAAATTGGGGAAATGGCCAATCAGTGACTGGCCCTGCTTGAGACCCAGGCCACCCCCGACACTGTGCTATGCTTAAAGACAGGAACCTAGCATAAATGTCTTCTGAGAGGTTTCTTCCAGCAACCGATGGAAACGGATGCAGAGACCCACAGCTTGGGGTATCCTGTGGAAGAGGGGAGGAAGGACTGACTGAGCCTGCGAGGTAAAGGACACCACACGAAAACCTACAGAAACAACTAACTTGGGCCCATAGAGGCCCACAGAGACTGGATCACCAGAGAGCAAGCATGAGATGAACAGTTGTGCAGCTCGGTCTTCATATGGGACTGCTAACAGTAGGCGCAGTGGCTGTCTCTAATCTTGCCTACCTTTGGATCCCTTTCCCCTAACTGGGCTGCCTTGTGTGGCCACAAAAGGAGAAGATGGCGCTAGTCCTACTGCAACTTGACATGCCGAGGCAGATGATATAATATGGGAGACCTCCCCTTTTCTGAGGCGAAAGGGAGGATGAGAGGATGGGGGAGGGGAGGTGAATGGGAGGGACTTGGAAGAGAGGAAGGAAGGGAAGCTGCCTTCAGGATATAAAGTTAATTAATTAATAATTAAACTATTAATAAGATGCATGTACCTGTTCGTGGGTAAGGTGCTTAAAGTTATATATTTTGGTTAAAGTATCATATGTATTTAAATCTTTATTGTTATTTCAAACTGTCCTGTTGCAAACACTTTTAATTATCCCTTTGTTAATGATCTCTAGTTTAATTTATCTTACCAATTTATCATACCATAATATTTTGTGTAGTTTCTTTTTTCCTTAGTTTGGGGGGTTATATGTAGAGGTCAATATTGTCTTTATTGCTCTCCACTTTATTTTTTGGACAAGAACTCTCACTGAACCAGTCTGATTGGCTAGGCTTGCTGGCTGCGAACCTGTCTGATTGGCTAGGCTTGCTGGCTGTGAACCTGTGTGATTGGCTAGGCTGGCCAAAGGCTTCCTTGTCAGCACTGGAATTTCTAGTTGTATGTTGCCCAGTTTACTTATGTGTGTGTTGGGGAATGAAACTCAGGTTTCTGTGTTTATACAGCAAGCACTTTACAGATTAAGCCTTCTCCCCCAGCCCTCTTGTCAGGTTTTTGAGTGCTTTATGGGGTGAGAACAGGGTCTATGTTGCTGTTTGTTCCGTGTGAGCCTGGGATCTGCTGCTGCTGCTTATGATGATGATGGTAATGATGATGGTCATGATGATGATGAATTCTGCAAATGTCTGCTGATGACTGCACTGTCCTAGTCAGCCACGTCCTTATTGATTTCCTGCCTGCTTGATCTATTAGTTACTGACACGGGGTGTGAAAGTCCCTGGCTGTAATAGTGGAGTTGTCCATCTTCACTTCTGTCTTTGCCAAACGTGTTTCTCCACGCTCTGCTGCACACATGTTAAGAATTGCTGCACTTCTTAGAGAACTGATCTGTTTCAACATTATGCAACACTGCTTTTTATGCTGATAATTTTCCTTCTTGTGATGTTGGCTCTGCCTGAAATTAATATCATTGTTGAATCCCTTAAAAAAACTAGGGCCAGCATGTCTTTTTATTTATGTTTAATATGTATTTCTAATATGTAGTTTATTACACAATTGGCTCCCATTTCTTATCCACTTTGGCAATTTGTTTTTTGTTGATGTAATCAAGCCACTCACATTGAAAGTGATTACGGATCTTGAGCAATGGCAATCATGGCTGTAATAATTTTCTCTTTGTTACCAGACACTTCTTTTTCTGCTTTCACTGATTTCACAGCATCTTATGAAAATCTTTTTTTTTTTAAATTCAGTACTGAAAGATTGAACCTAGAGGTGCATGTGTTACTAAGATGTGTCCTCAGTCCTCTGTTTACTTTTTATTTTGAGACAGGGTCTCACTAGGCTGTGGCTGTATTTGTCATCTTTCTATTGTGATAAAAACTCCATGATCAAGGCAACTTATAGAAAGGAGAGTTTTTTGGGGACCAAGATTCCAGAGGGTTAGGGTCCATGATGTTGGGGACAGCAAGCAGCAGACATGGTTTCTGAGGATGAAAGCTGAGAGCTGAAGGTTCACATCTTGAACCAGAACCCACCCATTCCACTCCTTGTTCTCCATCGTCTCATGGCCATACAGTGCATAATATAATGCAACTTTGAAAGGCCCCATAGTCTCTCAGCCTCAACAATGTTTAAAGGTCCAAAGAGCAATGTCTATTCTAAGACTCAACATAAACTCTTAATTGTGATCCCCTGTAAACTCAAAAATCAATCACACCCTTCCAATATGCAATGGCACAGGATATACATAAAAGCAAAGTGAGGCAATACTGGACGACAACAAGATTAAAAACACCAGCATGGAAAACTCCATGTTATGTATCTCCATGTCTGATGTCCAAGAGTGTAGATTCATTGGTACAGGATACAACTTCCTGAATAGAACAGCAACAGCACAGGCTCTAAGATCAACAATCAATAAATGGGACCTCATGAAACTGAAAAACTTCTGTAAAGCAAAGGACACTATTTTCAGAACAAAACGACTGCCTACAGACTGGGAAAGGATCTTCACCAACCTTACATCTGACAGAGGGCTAATATCCAGAATATATAAAGAACTCAAGAAGTTAAAAAGCAACAAATCAAATAATCCAATTATAAAATGGGGTATGGAGCTAAAAAGAGAGCTGACTGTAGAGGATTATCGAATGACAGAGAAACAAAGAAACTCTGAACGTCCTTAGTCATCAGGGAAATGCAAATCAAAATGACCCTGAGGTTTCACCTTACACCTATCAGAATGGCTAAGATTAAAAACTCAAGTGACAAGTTGAGATCCAAGATGGCTGCCACGAGAGGACACTGTGTCTGAGGAGTAGAATAGCAGTAACAGCGCAGCTTTCAGGAGACTGAACTCTGGGACCTAAAACACCAGGATTTGTGATTGCCAGGTGAGCTGAACTCCTATGGTGAGGAAACCAAGTGGGAAAATCGTAGGGACATCCAGTATTCCCCGGAAAAACTCCGGGTGACCGGCGGCACCCAGCCCTGATCTGAACGAGCAGCTGCCCTGGGCGCCAACAGCCGTCATACCAGACTGGGTCACACAGTCTCCGGGCCAGACTGAGAAGACCTTGGGTACCATTTCAGACCGGCCTGCATCTGGCTGGCACACACCACTCAGCTCCGCCGGCAACCACCCCAGTCCTTGTG
The DNA here is from genome assembly GCA_028658305.1 of Pachyuromys duprasi. Taxonomy (NCBI): domain Eukaryota; kingdom Metazoa; phylum Chordata; class Mammalia; order Rodentia; family Muridae; genus Pachyuromys; species Pachyuromys duprasi. The sequence continues at coordinate 121,682,890 of CM053766.1, forward strand.
TGTGTCTACAGGCCAGTCTGAGAGGGCCTAGGGTACCGTTTCCGACCTGCCTGCATCTGGTGGGCACACACAGCTAGGCTCTGCAGGCAACAACTGCAGACCGTGTGTGTGTCCAAGGGCCAGTCTGAGAAGGCCCCAGATTCCATTCCCCAGACCAAGCTGAATTGGGCAGGCACAATCCCCATGGTGGCACCAGCCGCCACCCTGGACCGAGACACACAGTATCAGGTCCAGACTGAGGTGCCCCCAAATACCATCTCAGACCGTGGTGCACAGCCCCTGGCCTAGAAGGAGGTGCCAAGTCTCCAGTCCAGAGGAGAGCCCTTAGCAGCAAGCCCAGGTCGGAGCATGGAGCCTCCAGACGAAGTGGTGCCCCCAGCTGCCATCTCAAACTGGGACACTCAGCCTCTGGCACAGAGTGAGGAGCCAAGCCTCCAGACCAGAGGGGTGACCAGCCTGCGGTGCTCACAGCTTCTAGCACAGAGCACAGTGCCGGCACACAGATCCCACGACAGAGTTCAACTGAGGCAACAACACACACTAACAAACCACTGGAACTCCCTGATCTGCTTGAAGAATACTTCTGACACAAGAGATTGACAGTTCCAGTCTGAAGTTCAGCCTTAAAGCACAAACAGCTCCTTGATTATATATAAACAAATGGCCAAAGGTAGACGTAAGAACCCACCCAACAAAAATCAGGACACCATGGCCCCACCAGAAACACCCAAAAGCAATGGAGATTTTAATTCAGCAGAGAC
>CM053766.1:121684150-121715098 GCA_028658305.1 Pachyuromys duprasi
AGGTGGGCAAGAAGCTCTTTGAAGACCATTCTTTTGTTCATCCCCCCAATATAAAATAAATGTGAGTGGCTTGTGAGCTTTAGTCTTGAGCCTATTGTGTGAACTTAGTGGTTCCCTAATAACTTCAGGCACCACATCACGTTGCCTGTTATTTCCAGGGAAGACTCCACTTTCTTTGGCAATGACAAGACCTCCATTTTCAAGCCTCCAAATGATCTGGAATTTGTGTCACGTGTTTGCTTGTTTTTGGTTTGCTTTTAACTTTAGAATTTCTTGTCCTCAAACTTCTGACATAATAACTATAGTGTTTTGAAGGCCAGGACCTGGCTCAGTTGGGACAATAAAAACGTGAGGATATGAGTTCAGATCCTTAGCACCCAGACAAAGCCAGGCCAGCGCATTGCTATAACCCAAGCACTCAGGAGGTAGAGACAGAAAGATCCCTGTGGCTTGCCCCCCAACCAACCCAACCAGATTAGTTGCAGGTTTGATGAGAGAACCTGTCTCAAAAAATAAGATGAAGAGTCCCAACACTGACCTCTGACCACCACATGTGCACACAGCATACCTATACCCCCAGAGCATGTGCAAACCTACATGAACATGCATGTGCACCACACAGACAAACATCAGTACTTGTGGGGGTGGCTAGGCATGTTGGTGCAGACTTGCAATCCCAGATACCTCTGGCAGGCTGAAACTGGAGGAGCATGAGTTTGAGGCTAGCCTGGGCTGCATAGCAAGAGTCTGACTCAACAAAATAAGAGCGTGTAGGGAGCTATTTGCTTCTACTTCCTTGCTCTTCTGTTGACATGATGGAGGTGAAGGAGGGGACGGCAGGTGTTGTCTTCTGGCATGCGTGTTTTGGTCTTTGAGCACTGTACTTCAAGTGACACGTACTTTGTCCAAAGTGGTTTCTCCAGCAGAGCTCACAGAGAGGAGGGGGTCAGGGTCCCTCCTCCTGACAGTTGCATTGTGTGGCTGAGTGGTATGCTGTCTAGCTCTGCTGTCTCCAGAACATAGCAGCCAACTGAGCAAGGGCAGCATGGATGTCAGGCCCTCCCTGTAGGACACAGGGGTTGAGGTTGCCTGAGCCATCTTGCCCTGCACCCTGCGGAGGGCCCTGAAGCAGGCTAGTAACTTTGGTGTCTTGATAAAGAGGAAGGTAAGCAGGGAAGATGTTTGTCCCACAGCAAAGACTCTTTGGAGCCGAGCCTGGTTCTCACTGAGTCCTGGGTCCTGGTTCTGACCTCATCCCTTCACCCCTCCCCCCAGAGTGTGACGATCACAGGGAGGTCTGCATGAGGCTGGCCTGGGGCCTTCGTGGCCGTGGGAAACACACAGTCCCATGGGAACACGGTCAGCTGGCCCCATTGAGCTGAGAAGCCTTTGAAACTGGGTGGTGTCCAACGTGCTGGCGAGTCCATGCGGCTCCCACAGGCTGGGAACACAGAACTCTGCTCAGCTCTGAGGTTCAGTGTGCCAACCAGGCCCCACAGCCATGCCATTGAAGAGGGGACAGGAGAGCAAGAAGCCCACTTCAGAGATTTGACAGTAGGGTGTACATCAAAGCAGAGGCCCAGGGTCAAACCATTTTCAGCAAATACATCATATGCAACAGACATTCCACTGTACGGTTGATACCCTTGGAGGATGATACTGTCCATGTCCCAGCTCTGTAGCCAGTGAACTTGGGAAGGCTGAGGTTCTCTGGCAAGGAGGATGAGAGGCCAGCTTACCTCACTTCATGACCCTGAAGTAAGCGGTCTATAACATGTGCTATATCTAATCACAACAATGGCTGCCACTGTCATGGTCCCCACATGACAGCTGAGAATCCATAGCAAATCAGGGATGCATGCTAACCTAGGCTGGTCCACACTAACCCACTTTTGAATTCACCCACCAGGTCTATGGTATAAGTAGATTCTGACCCAGAACCCTCTGACCCAAAAGCAACCACTGTAGAGGTAGCCAACCAGCCTCTTGGCATCCCTCACCTGGAACCTCTCAGCCAGAACCCGAGCCTTGTCCCCTGTGAGCCACGAATGCCCTGGCCTTCACCCCACAGCATTAAGCCTAACGTGGATTAAGACTGGCTGTCACAGAAGCTGGGACGAAAACCTGGCTGTCACAGAAGCTGGGACGAAAACCGGACAAGCAAGCGAATGCAACCCTGAAGTCTCCTTGGATTGAAAAGGCCCGGTTGACTGTTTCCTGGGGCAGTGAACTTCCTGTGTCCCAACCTCCTAACCTGGAGTTCTGAGTTCCCAGACTGTGTCCAGAATAGCAGTTCTGACCGTTTAACACAGCTCCTCATGCTGTGGTAATGCCCAACCATAATGTTGTTGTTATTATTTTTATTATTATTATGGTTTTTCGAGACAGGGTTTCTCTGTGTAGCCATGGCTGTCTTAAATCTTGCTCTGTAGATCAGGCTTGCCTCAAATTCACAGAGATCGGCCTGCCTCTGCCTCCTGAGTACTGGGATTAAAGGTGTGCACCACCAACTCCCGGCTCTAAAATTATTTTTGTTGCTACTTCATAACTGTAATTTTGCTACTGTTATGAATCATAATGTAAATATCTGTGTTCTCCTATGGTCCTAGGCGGCCCTTGTGAAAGGGTACTTCAACCCCTCAGTCTGAGATGTTCTGGTCTAGAGGTTAGTGATGCGCTTCCCAAATGGAGTCCACCATGGAGGTTTCATGTGGTCCCATGTAGCTGGACTTTCAAAACAGTTTCCTTCCATCACCTGCATTCCTGCCTCACCTTGGCCTGGGGCTGTGGAACAAGGAGTTAACTGAATTCCTTGCGGGCCCCCTTCCTTGGTGCTCCATTAGCTGTCCCCTTCCTCGGCGCCCCATTTTTCCTTCTTGTCTAGCTATTAAGATGTTGACCAGCAAGCGCTTCAGTCAGAATCTTGGCAACTCATACTCTTGAACCCTAAACAAAGGGGACAGGGCCAGGGAGGGCCTGGGAAGAGGACGCAGGGCCAGGGACAAGGCCGTGGGCTCTGAAGTCCCCTTTGTCTTTTGAGCCCTGCACTTGGACCAGGGGAAGTTCGTGGCCAGTCCATCAGCCAGTGGCTATTAAAGGCACACTTCTGTGAGAACGGGTGGGGCTCAGCTCCCAGGGAGGGCTGGTGGGTAGGGGCCTCCGAAAAGAATAGCCACTGTCACAGGAAATCAGAGAGCTGTTGTCACCAACATGTAGCCCTGGTTCGGAAGTGATTAGCGGGGAGAGAATAGCTGGCAGCTCCTGCTGCTGGCGTGGGCGGGGAGGGGCCAGTCCCCAAAGCCCTACCAGGACATCAAGGAGGGTACAGAGCCAGAGGGTACATCAAGGCGCCCGGGGCAGAGCCAAAGCATCCACAGGACAATCGTTACTGTTCATGCCCCGCACAGTGTGCCAGGCCAGGGTGTGTGGCTAGCCTTTCCGAACTATCCCACAGACGGGAGCAATTGTGCCCACGTGAGAGGGCAGAGCTGTGCCGGAGCCCAGGCTGTACAGCAGTGGGAGGAGGCCAGACCTGCCCCAGCAGCAGATTCTGCCCCCGCTGATCCCACAACTGACCTGCGGGCAAAGGGACTTCCTGAGCCCCACACCAGGCTGGGGTCTCTGCATACAGCTGTGGCTTCCCCATGCCCTCCCAAGGTTCTTAATACTGGTGCAGTCCTTACCCAGGGTGATTGTCCCTCCATTTCCCCTCTGCCTGTCACTGCTCTCTTCTCCTGTCCCTCCTTCCCTGTCTGACCTGGGCCCTATTGCTTCTGTCTGTCTCCCACCGCCCACCTCATGGCAAGTCCTTTGTACCTTGTTGACATCCGCCCATGTGCACGCATGTGCACACGCTTACACACAAAACTGTAAACTCTGCAAAGATGTTCAGGACCACATCTTTCTATCTACCACTCCCTCTAGGGGGCAGGCACACAGCACCTGGTAAAATGTCGGGGCTGGGTGCATGGGAAGGTACGTTAAATGTAGGGTCCCTCCTATAGTCTCATTCCTATCAGGGTTCTACCAGGGCCTTTGTGTGGTGATACCCTGGGGCACAGAGGCCTGGGATTTCCCTGGCCACCTGTGGTTCTATGGCTGAGGGAAAGCTGTGGAAGGTAAGGGTGAGGGGTAGTTAGGACCAACTTTAGGGAAGCAGGCAGAGGAGTGAGGTCCTCTTCCCCAGGGCAGGAAGCAGGACCCATTATCCTACCCACTGTTCTCCAGGTGAGGAGAGCAAACTCCATCTCAAGCCGGCAGCTAAGACTTTGAGAGATGCTGCCAAGAACGGTAGAGGAGTCACCTCCCGCCTCCAGGCTCTCTGATACAAGCTCTTTCCCAGCATTAACCAGATGGTCCAGTGCTACCCTGGTCCCCACTGACCTGTAATGTCACAGGGCCTTGGGCCAGGCGGCCTCAGGACCTCTATGCAGGTGGGATCCCACCAGCTGCAGCTTCCACAGCCTGGTCCTCACTATTAGGAAACAGGGGGCCAAGGAACCCATGTCCCAAGACCCCCTCTCCAGAGCTGTGTGTGCCAAGGTGGGTTGTGGGCCTCCACTCTGTGTGACGGGTGCCAGGGGTGAAAGCCAGGATCTCGCTATCATTGCTTTGTCCTCTGGAGATCAGTGCTGCTCTCAGTCCTGGTCAGAGAAGCTGCTGTTTGCCATGGCAGCCGTCGCTGCAGAGATGTGTAACTGGTTGGAAGTGCTGAGAGTTAGTGACGGTTGAGTGCTAAGCTGTTCATAGGCCGTCTGTATTGCCCACTCCAAGGCTCGGGGAACGTGTTGGAAGAGAGGGTGGAAAGGATGTTAGTGCTGGAGGATGGGAAGGGTGCTGTGAGTGTTGTCCTCTGGACATGGATGGCTGCCGTATCCATGAATGTACAGTAGCTGTGGTCATCCACACGCGATCAAGCTAGCACACATGGGTGAGAGGCTCACAAGGTCTCACCCGTCCCTCAGAAGCTGTGGGCAACTGATGGCCGACGGGGTAGTGTAGGGAGTGTGTGTTGTTGGCATAGGCATCATCGAAGACCCCAAGGCCTTAGACCTACCGAGGACAGGCAAAGCCTGCCCCTTGGCCATCTGAACTCAGAAGTGGCACAGCCATCAGTCCAAGTATGAGTGTTTGTGAGTGATTGACCGGTGTGTATAAAAACTAGCGGGCGCCATCTTCCGGCATGTTTAAAGCCGGGGATTGCTCACCTGCAGAGACCTCCTGTGGAGCCTAGTTAACACTCCCCCACCCCCGCCCCCCTCTCCATGCCTAATAAACACACTGAGATTCTGCTCATTAGGCTCCATTGGAATGTGCTCAACCCACCTGACCCAGCTCTCCTGAGCAGATATTTGTCATTTCTTCAGTCACCCTTGCTCACCCCAACCCATGTGCAAGCCACCCTAATTCAGCTCACCAAAAATACACGGTAAGAAGAGGTTTGCTGGGAGAGGGAGGCAAGAAGAGAGGACCAAGGGGAGAATATGACTAAAGCACATTTTACATGTGTTAAATTCTGAAAGAAAAAGCAAAAATAAAATTAGGAGAAAGAAGAGACATTTTAATATGTGAAAGGTCCTTTCATGTCAGCAGAGAACCTGTAGATTATCATTTTCACAGTGATCACAATGATCGGTGTCTCCACTGTCAAACTGGGAAGCCAGTGTTTAAGAAGTCATAGTTCCTAGCCTGGGGTCATACAGCACGCAAAGAGCTGAACTTAGATATGAGCCAAATGTCACACTGAGGACCTGTGCTCTGCCCCCATGTCTCACACCCACTGGCTGGTGTGTGGCCTCCTGTGATCCAGGACACAGCCAATATGAACAGTCAGCAATGATGCTGATGGACTTTCCTAGGCCCCGGCACACAGCAAGCCATAAGAAATGGTGGATTGTGGTCATAAGCCACACTGACCTTGGATGGAGAGCACACTCATGCCTCAGTGTTCTTGCCTGTAAAATAGGAACTAAATGGCAACTCCAGCTAGTGTGAGGACTGCCCCACGTGAGACGGATCTGGCATATTGAGGAGTGAATGCTCAATAGCCAAGAATGTTAGGGACGTAAGTGAAACTGTTTTGTGTCACTCAAAATATTTTCGTGTGACTCAACACACACACACATACAAACACACACACACACACACACACACACACACACACACACACACGAGCTCTGATGTGTAGACCAGCCACCAGGCAGCTGAGACATGAGCCAAGCCTAGGACAGGCAGGCCTTTATATGCTAGTGAACCAGTCCTAAGCTACGAGTCCAAAGCTACTGCTCAATAAAATGATACCAAAACTGGAGCTTTGGAGGGGGCATCTAGGGCTACACTGCTGTGCTCCCAAGACACGGCACGGCGCCTCAAGCCTCTGCATTGATCCCCAAGCAAGAGGACTGGGAGATTCTATGTATGGCCCTGGCTTCAGTAACCATTGATCTCTGGTACTGTTGCTGAGCTCACACATGCCTGCCTATCAGCCTTCACCACTGGCTAACCCTCTCCAGACCTTTCAGACCTCCACCAGCGCCATGTTCATAGCTTGCCTCAGCCAAGGGTCTTCACAGAGGACATGGCTCGAAGGCTTCCTGAACATCCTCACTGCCGACGATTCCCCAGTGGAACCCTGCATCAACAATTTTTGCCCAGCTAACTGCACCCACCCCCAACCACCACCACCACCACCACACACACACACACACACACACACACACACACACACACACACACACACACACACACGCTCTTAGTGAGATGTCTGTTCACGCTCATATAAGCACGGTATTTTAAGGAGGGCTTGTGTGAATAGACTGAGCATGTTTTAAAGGCAGACCTTGTGTGGACATGCTAGGTGTGGAGTACCTCACAGCCCGCCAGTGATTCTCTCTGCAAAGGGTCATGGTTACAGTGGCAGTGACTGGTGTCACTCGACCCGCCTAGAGGGCATCTGACATGCTGTTGCTTGATAAGATGGCTTTCTAAGGCACATGTGGCAAGTTCCTATAGTCGGTGTCTAGCTATTGAATTGTGTGACGCTATCCTTAGGAACCATGAACAGATGTCTACCCACTCCAGATAGCGAACCAAAAATGAGGATACCACCAAAGTCCAACTTGGAGAATCAAGATGTTTACTACCGTTACTTACAGGAGTATAGGTGAGGGCTTACTTATGGGGGCAGATGTGATTCGATGGCAGCTGCATCTCCAAAGCGGGACAGTTCATGAAAGCTGGGACCCTGGAGCTCACTGCACAACCTTCAGGCAGCTCAACAGGTCAGAGAGTGTCTCCTCCATGCAGCTCAAGTGGTCTCCATCTCCTCAGACATACTTACTGGTTTGGTAAGTTGGGAGAATGAGGAGCCTAGCACAACTGGTCAGTTTCAGGGGCTTCCTGAACCTTCTGGTTTGTCTACTTCCTGAGTCTTAAGGAGCCCTCTGGAATTCCCTGAGTTTTTAGAATTTGTCCAATGATAGTGAGCTTTGGAGGAATTTGCTAAACCACACGAACAGGGTTAAAATTTACACAACTTTTTTTTCCCTACTTTTAAGTAACCATGAGCTTATCCCCTTGTCTGTTTCAGTCTGTGTGTTTTCATGGCCCCTCCTTCCTGCCTATCTCCTGATGACGTCTCAGCCTACTCAAAGCTTCATTGTCACACATGGCTGTAGACACCATTGCTTTTGTTTGGCTGTGTAAAATGCTGTGGATATGAGGGGGATGAAAGTCACTTCAAAAACAGGATTGAAGTTGGATCTCTAGCAGGAGTGGTGGAGGGAAGTCCTAGAAAAGCTTCCACAAATGTATTCAAGCGTGAGATTCTGCCTGCCAAATCAGCTGACCAGAGCTTCCCAGGACCACATAAATGGGATGTGGTGGTGCATGCCTCTAACCCCAGCACCCAGGAGATAAAGACAGGAAGATTAGGAGTTCAGGGTCATGGTCAGCTACACAGCAAGTTTGGGGCCAGCCTGAGCTACATGACACTTTATGTAAAAAAAAAACATAATAAAAAAGCAAAATAAACAAACAACAAATGAGTAAATCTCTCTGGGAGGAAAAGTGACTTGTCAATGCTAAGACTCAGACTGAAAATGAACTCCTGTGTGAAAGAGACACACAGACATGTCTGTGGCTTTCACTTTCATGCCTGAGAGGGTGACAGAACATTTGCTACTGGTGGAGGGTATTCTAGGGAATAGCCTGTGCTATCTAGCTGGATTAGGCTGAAGAGACTAAGGCAACACCATTTTTGTCCCGACTCCATTTTGTGTCTGCCTTCTCAACTTTCCACCCCTCAAAAGCCACATCCGCCTTGGCAATGCTTTTGCGACTGTCCTTGACCCTAGCCATGGTCCAGATGTATTAACCAAAATAATTAATGTTTGTGCAAGCTAAAACATAAAACTAAAATAACTACAGGAAATGTAAATCAAAAATAATTGTCATGTTGTGTCTGGAAAATACTGCTAAGCTCTGCAAAAAGACAGATGTTACAAGGTTACCCCCCAACACTGGTTAACCCCCCTTGAACGCTGATGTAATTGTGGGTTTATGGGTTTTGCCTTTAAAAATGCTGTACGCCTGAGCTTCATCACCATGAGGCATTTTGGAGGCGTTCACCTACTCTTGGTCTGGCAGTTATTAAAGGACCCTTAAACTCTTAATTGGCTTAATTAGCGTGGCTGTCAATAACTTTCCCACATGGATGATTTCAGAGCTGGGACATGGAGCTGATACATTTGAAAGTCAAAAGAGTGGAGGGGCTTTAATACCATGGCGCCACCTTGAAGCAGAGGCTCAGCTCACCACACAGGGACTGAACACGGAAGCTGGAAGGTTCGCTCACTTCTTTCTGCTTAGGTGTCTATAACAGAGGACCATTCGGTACCCTTAAGGGAAGTAGGATTGATGCCTCCAACCCCTAGTGGTAGAAACAGTGGCCTGGGCTAGGTTTGTGCCCTCCGTGGTGCCTGAGGAGCCCAGGCTGGGTGAGTTCTGAGTGCTCTTTGGGGACACATGCCCCAGGACTCCCTGCTTTGACTTCCATTAGCAAATGATGGCTCCTAACCAATATGGCAACCCCCATTGATCCAGCACCATCCAATGGTCCAGTGAGGGCAAGCAAAGCACTGACAAAAGAACCAAAGACATCAACTGAGTCAATGAGATGCCTCAGTGGTAAACAAACTTACTGAGAAACCTGAGTTTGATTCTGGGGACACATGTACTAAAAGGAGAGAACCAAGTCCCACAAGGTGTCCTCTGACTGCCACATGCCCTGACATTCACATGCCCGACTCCCCAGCGCTGAGTAAATTGACGTGACTTTTTTTTTTTAATTTCCTCTCCCACCTCCCATGATTCCTGAGACAGCTCTGGGAATCACAGGTCTGATGGGCATGGTGGTGATCCATGGGATGGGAAGAGGAAGCCAGGAGAGGTATGACTGCCCAGCCCAGGTTTAGGGTGTCTCTAGAGCCGAGTCAACAGCACAGGAGCAGCGGGCCCTGGGAGGCAAAAGCAGAGAATTTTGTCTCTACACTGGGATTGGTGGGTTTCAGATCTGGGAAGGTCTGATCCAATGCATGCTGAAGAAATGTCGAAGAGCCTGGTGGGCACTGTGTGGGACCAGAGGACTCTAGATGTGGCATCTGAACTAACTGGGCAAGAGGGGGCCACAGCTGGGTTTGGGGGCTAAGAGAATGGCTCCAGGGACTCTTCTACATCCCCACCATGTGGCAAGGGGCAGGGTCAGCCCTCAGGGTAGGTGCTTCACAGAGAGCTCAGTTTTCTGGCTCTGGTGCAGAGGAGCCTCCTATAGAAACATGTACCAAAGGCCAGGAACACCAGGGACAACTATTTTCTGAATTTCAGAGACCCTGGCAGCAACAAGCACATGGTGACTGATGGAGATGAAGTCATTGTGGTATGCCCGCTAGTTTTCCTATTCACCAGCAGACAGGGAATGGAAGCCCAGGAGAGCAGGAGGCAGAAGCAGAGAGGGACAGCACAGGCAGGAGGCCACAGCTGCCTTTGCAGCTCTGTGTTCTAGATCTTGAGGGTCATACTAGCCTTGTGCCAGTGTGGGAAACACCCAGAGAGGAGGCGAGGGGGAACTGAGTCAGCCATGCTGCACCATGGGACATATGGACTACATCACATGTGCACTCAGAAGGATCTTACACCTGGTTGTCTGGCAAGCACAACAAAGCAGCAGTCAGTTTGGAACACCATGACCACCATGGTACAGGAGGGGAAACAACCAGAGTAATGTACCAAGACTTTATCATGACACATAGGCAAGGTCACAACCTGAACCCATGTCTGGGGGCACTAGAAAGCTCTATCCTAATCCAAGGAACTGGTCCCCCACTGATGGGTGGTACCCTGTCTTTGGGAGCAAAGCTACGTGTGATGTGACCAGCAAATAGTAACTAAACATTAAGCACTGAGAAGTTACTTTACCAGAAATGACAAGGTACAGCCTCAGGGTGCCCTGTGGCAAATGCTCTCCCTGTCTATACCTGGGCTTCCTACCACCACACCACAGTCAGGGAGCCACACCACAGTCAGGGAGAGACTGGGGATTTTATTCTATCATCTGTCTATCTATCTATCTATCTATCTATCTATCTATCTATCTATCTATCATCTATCTACAGATAGAGATAGATAGGATTGGTGGGATTCATCTATCTATCATCTGCCAACCTATATCTTAGGTAGATGGGATTAATCTATCTATCATCTACCTATATCTAATCTATCTATCTATCTATCTATCTATCTATCTATCTATCTATCTATCTATCTATCATATGTCTATCTATGTTTTTTTTGAGGGGGAGGAGTTGTTATTTTGTTCCAGACAGGGTTTCTCTGTGTAGCTCTGACTGTCCTGGAATTTTCTGTGTAGACCAGGCTGGCCTTGAACTCAGAGATTCAAATCCCTCGGCCTCTTGAGTGCTGGGATTAAAGGCGTGTGCCACCATGCCTGGTGGGAGTGATGATTTTAAATTGCGACTGCTGGCCTCTGTGTGCAGTTACTTGTCTCCCTGCTGAACAAAATACATGACAGAGGCAACTTTAAGGCGGGAAGTGTGTCTTTTGGCTCAGTTTGAGGTACAGTCCATCATAGCTGGAGGGCTCCACAACAGGACTGTGAGGTGATGCTCACACGTATCTACAGCCAGGAAGAAAAGAGAGAGAGAGAGAGAGAGAGAGAGAGAGAGGAATTTTATTGCCCAGCTCATTTTGTCCTTTGTATAAAGTCTAAGACCCAGTCCATGGAAAGGCGGTGCCCACACTTAGTGTGGGCTGTCCCATTTCAGTTAACCCAATCTAGATAACCCCACCTAGATATGACCAGAGTCCTTGCCTCTTCTGTGATTCTGGATCCCGTAGAGTTGACAACATTAATGTCACACTCTGCTTCTGGGAGGGAAGTGGATGCACATTTCCTTATCCCACCCATGCACAGATGTCATGTGACTACGTGCCTGTCCCTATGACGCAGACCCACTGCCCTGTCTCTGTTTCCTCTGACATGTAAGGCAGATTGCCTCAGCAGCTCCTGCATTCATTGGTAAGGGTTAAATGCATCTGGAAAACTCAGACCAGAGCCTGACATATACTGAGTGCTTGATAAATGCCAGCCTCTATTATTAATAACAATATTAATGCAGCTAGTCAAAAGTGCTAGCAGGTGGCATTGACACCTGCTACATGAAAGCCCATGCCTGCCTGTGTTCCTGGAGGGAAGGCTGACTACACCTCAGGAAGCTCTTCAGCTATGCTCTGAGGTGCTGGCTCCCCACCACACAGCAAGCCCAAAGCTGGCCCAGGCTGCACAGGTCTTATCCAGCTTCATTTTAGTGGCCATGGCTAAGTGATTTAGTTTTATCACCCAGCTCAGGGGCAGCAAACATAGGGCAGAGGCCCAGGCACTGCTGCCCTTAGTGTCTACTGACTTCAAGCATCTGGTACATTCTGGGAAGCCGGCAAGTCCCTGGCAGTCATTTCTGGCTTCCAAGTGCTTCCCCCCTTGATCACAGTGTTTCTAGACAGAACATGGGGGAAGCCTGAGACCACCCTTCCTTTCATCTGGGACTGGAAAAAGCCGCTTCTCCTGATGACCCCAGGCTCAAAAGGTCAGAGTAGCCTAAGGAGCAAACCATGGATTTGAAGGTTTTTCTCTGGTAGCCAGGGGCCTGGGACTTAGGCTGCAACTCAACGGATACTTCAGACGGTGGCATTTGCTACTAACACACCAGAGACCCCAGCCAGGAGGACCAGCAGAGAACGGATAGGCTTCTGGCATTGATTGGTACCTGAATAATACATCAAAGGCCCCCGACTTCACCACAAAAGCCTGGCAGGTCACTTTCTGCAACCAGACTCCCTTGGAACCAGCCATGCCAGTGGCTACACGACTGGGAAGATTCTCATGTCTGAGAGAGGAATAGAAATTATGTCTTCAGCCTCCACCCCTACCACACACTGCACCCTGTCACTGGGGATAGGCCCCCAAATGCTACCCACGGCAGTCGACAGGGAAGATGAGCTGCCCCTGCACCCTGAGGTCAGTCACTCATCACTTCACAATCTCTCTCACTTCACCTTTTCCAGAGCACCATGCACTTAGAATCATGTAACACTGAGCTTTTCCAGGCTGGATTTCTCAACTCCCTCTTTACATACATAAATTATTTAGAGGGGAAACTTTGTGTCACCCTCAGAGGTGGGGTCTCAGATTCCCTCGCCATAACTAACAGGAAGTCCCAGAGATATCAGCGAGAATGGATAATTCCCCGAAAAAGTCATGACAAAAATTAGGAAAAACAAAAAACAAAAAACAAAAAAAAGCCCAAATCAGCTTTCTCAGGATTCTGGAAATCCAGCACAGGTTTGCAGAATTCCAGAGAGTGAGCATTTGTGGGAGAGGCCGGTAGCATTTTAACTCCATGTAACGATGGATTTCCATATCTTTCTCATCAGCGTGGGTTCCTCTGAAAGCCCACAGGCTCGAGTCAGCAACCCGGCCTCTCCTGGAGGGGACAGAGCCTCATCACCAGGGAGCTGTCATTTCTCTGTCCTTGGGTGACTCTACTTAAAAGGCTGCCTTCATTTGACTTTGCTAGTGTAAAAACTCTACGGTTTTATTTTTATTTATTGTTTGTTTGTTTGTTTTTTCAAGACAGGGTCTCTCTGTGTATCAAGCCCTGGCTGTCCTGGACTTGCTTTGTAGACCAGGCTGGCCTTCAACTCACAGATATTCACCTGCCTCTCCCGAGTACTGGGACTGAAAGTGTTCGACAGGGTGCCAGGCTCTAAAGTTTCCTGTTTGTTTGTTTTGTTTTGTTTTTCAAAACAAGGAGTTATGGATTCATCCACTGGATTGCAGTGAACTACAGCTGGGGAAAACTGTGAGCTAACCAAAAAGCCTAAGAGAAACCCTGGGGAGAGGGCAGCCACCAAGCTGTCCAGGGCGACATTTCAGACTCCAAAAGTCTCCTGATGGCTGTGCCAGTATAGGGCACGGGCTCAGAAGAGATATGAGAAGGACCTTGGCTCTCACTTCCCCTGACTCCAAGAGTCTGCACAAGCAGGAAGTGGAGCGCAAGGCAGAGCCAACCACTTCCTGGTAAAGTATTGCAGATGTGCTCAACATAGACGCCCTGTCTCTGGGGGGTGGGGGGCAGCTCTGGGCATTTAAGCATCATCGCCCAATAATGAGCGTGTAGGCTGAGCAGATATCACAGGGCCCATGCGTGAGAAAAGCATGAAAGAAGATGGTGATAGACTCAAAGGTAAAAATGCCACGTGATTCCCTCAACTGAGAAGAAAGTGCCCAGAGGCCAGAGCGATGCTCAGTGGTGAAGAGTGCCCGCTGCTGTTGCAGAAGACCAGGGCTTGCTTTCCAGTGTCTGCATGCTGGCTCCCAAGCCCGTAACACGGTTCCAAAGGACCTGATGCCTTCCGGCTGCCACATGTTCCTGTGCTTCCACACAAACTAACACCGGCACACACATGCACACATAAAAATCACAAGGTAACCTTTAAAAAGAGGACAACATTCGGTAAAACACATCTTCATGGTAAGAACTCAGCAACCTGGAGGGGAACCAGTCATGTGACCCTTTCCGTAGACTCAGAAAGCTCCCTGTAACGTCCATACCCTCTCTCGGAAAGGCCACTCAACTAGCTAGAGTAGAACCCACCTATACTGGCCAGAGGCACCTGTGAAGCCTGCACAGCTGAAATCCTACTGAATGATGGAGTCAGTGGTTCCCCTCACAGCAGGCACAAGGCCAAGATAGCTAGCAACTTGCTTTTCCTATTGTCCTGGACATTCTAAGCTCTGAGCTGGGTCGTTTACTGTGCATCCTTCTTCAGGGAGTACCTCTTGGAATCCCAGAACAATCTGAAGCAGGTGTTGGTCATTCTTTATGAAAGAAAGGAGCCCACAAAAGTGCTTATTGGGCCTGGAGAGATGGCACAGTGACCAAGGGCACTAGTTGCTCTTGCAGAGGACCTGGGTTTAATTCCCAGCTCCCATATGGCAGCTTATAATTGCCTGCAGCTCCAGATCTAGGGGATCCAACACTCTCTTCTGGCCGCTGTGGGCACCATGCATACACATGGTATGTTTACATATTCACAGACAACCACTAATATACATAACTAATTCATAGATCTTTTATTAGAAGGAGAACCTGCTGGTCAGACACATACAGGCAAAGGCAGACTGGTGACCAGTCTCTCTGCTTAAACCTAGTTCTGGACGCTTGCCATCAGTGATATCACCAGCATCCGGAGACTCCTCACTGTGTGTTCAGCCTGGGCTAGTTTCACAGTCACTCACTTCTTCTGCATTGTGCTTTCACAAAAGTAGATGCCAGCTGGGAAGCTACAGTCACTGTGTCCTTGATCTGAAAATGAACAAGCAAAATCAGAGACTAAAATTTGTATATGAAAAACATCTGGGGCTGGGGAGATGGTTCAACCCGGAAAGCACTCGCCAGGCCAGCGTGAGGCCTGAGTTTGATCCTGAACACCTGCATAAGAGCTAGACAAGGAACCAGCACACACCTGTCATCCCAGGACTGGAAAGGTAGTGACATGGTTCACTTGCCAGGCAGTCTGTTAGTTGATCAGTGAGTTCCGAGTTCAGTGAGAGACCCTGCCTCAAAATATAAGATGGAGAGCACCTGAGGAATGACACTCAAGGCTGGCCTTTGGGAAGGAACCACTAAGGGACAAGTCTGGAGCCTGGAGCCAAGGGAGAAGGTGGGCACAGTGTCTGAGAAACAGAAGTACAAAGGGAACCAGTAGGCAGAACTCAGAGCTACAAGGTGGCCAGCAGGAAACAGCCAGGAAATGTGGCTGACTGCGTGTCCAGGCATACACATATGTGCACCAATGTACACGTAGTGCACATACACACAAGAACATGTAGAGAGATGGGAGCAGACAGGTGTATTCCTGAGATAAGAAGAGCTCTGCCAATGAATGCTCAGGAAATCCATTTAGATATATTACATGCGTTTTGTCAGAGAGGAAACTGAGGCACAAATGGTAAAAGAACCTGTTCAGAGTAGTCAAGTAAATGGCAAAGTGGAGACGTGGACGCCGGGCCCCCACACTGCCTTGTCCATTAGCCTCACCTGCTACTGAAGAATCAAAAACAGCTGATGGCCACCGGCTCTCGAGGAGACAGGAACTTGTTCATGTCCCTTCCTCTGCACTCTCCTGATCCTGTGAGAGTCTGCACCATCACAGGGAGCCACTGTTTCCTCTGTCTGTGTCTGGTTTTCCAGAAAACCCAAGCTTCTGGAAGACTGGACCTGGAACTATTGATGGGCATCACTGGCCTGGCTGAGGAGCCTGGGTCAAACCAACACAGGGGAAAACACGCAGCCCAAAGTGCTGACCTGTCTCTTACTCCAGGTATAGGCAGTAGGCTGTTTGTTTATATTTTGAGAAAAGGCCTCACTGTAGCCAAGGATGACCTTGAACTCCTGTCTCCTGAGGGCTGAGTTAACAGGCATCACACTCCGTTTATGCAGCGCTTGGGGTGGAACTCAGGGCTCTGTGGGTGTTAGGTATGCTCTCTGTCAGTTGCGCCACAGTCCCAGGCCCTTGTTTTCCTTACTCACGTCTGCCCCTGATTCTCCATTTGTGAAGCAGAGGCAACTGTTTTCACAGGAGCAAGTGGAGACCTAACCAATTTGACAGTGTGAGATTATGCTGGTTGGAAATAAGAGTCAAACACCTGAGAGTCCCAGGATAAGGCTAGGCCGACCCCAGGTTCAGAGATGCCCACATACGCCAGCCAGGGACAGCGCCACCCAGGTCCCACTCTCCACCCTGAGGTACACACAGAGGTGCCTTGACTTCTCCAAACTGGGTTTCTCATCCGGCACACAGTGCAGTCCTTGCGCTAACACAGCTGAAGCGAAGGTCGGCTGAGATGGTGTGCCAGAACCCAACACTGGGTACCCAACTCTTCCCCAATGGCCAGGACAATCTTACCTCTATAAGCAAGGTTTCCAAGAGGCCTCATGCAGATGGCATCATGGCCCTCATTTATACAAACTTTGTCTTAGAACACAACCACACCTGCTCACCCACCCCACGTCCAGGGCTGCTGTCACACTAAACATCAGTGATTGCAATCAAGTTAGCTCGGTTCACAGACTCTGAACTCTCTGGCTTTTTCTACAGAAAGGATTTTCTGGCCCTGCTGGAAATGGAAAGACAACTCATCAGGAAAGAGTGTCTTCACCCACCAAACTCTGACGTACCAGTAGAAGAGGATGAATCAAATTCAGATGATGGAATATGCAGGATGATGAAATGTGCAGGAGAAACTGCCTCAGGCTAGAGATGGGACTTGGTGGCTAGAGGGCTTGCCTACTCTGAGCAAGGGCTGGGGTTCACTCTCCAGCACTGTGTAAACCAGGCATGATGGCACAGGCCTGTCGTCTTCACCCTCACCCTTAGGAGATGGAGAAAGGAGGACCAGAAGCTAGCGGGCATCCTCAGGTACAAGGCTTGAGAAGGGCACGAAGAACCAGCCCGATGTGACATGGGCAAGGAGCAGGGTTCCCAAGTGTCTCATTCTCCCATCTGTGCATCCACATCTATAAACCTTCTCAAGCTTAACCCCCGTGTTCTGAACGTGACTGGGGTCACAACTGAGAGCAGAGTCCCTTCCTCCTGCCACAGACCAGCTGTGTGACATGGGACAGGCTCGTTTGCCTCTCTGACCCCTGGTTTCCTCATCTGAAGTGCCCTTTGTGAAGGTCACCAACAGTAAACACTAAGTGAAGTGGGAGACCCTCCTGGTGATTGTGGTTTGAAGGAGAAATCCTTGATGGGTGTTTGAATGCTTGGTCCACAGTTGGTAGAACTGGTTGGGAAGGATTAGGAGGTGTGGCCTTGTTGGAGGGTCTTTAACTGTGGATGGGCTTTGAGGTTTCAAAGGCCCAGGCCAAGCCCGGCATCTCCCTCTTTCTCTGCCTGCTGTCTGAGGATCAGGATGGAAAGCTCTTAGCTACTGCTCCCAGCGCCATGCCTGGATGCTTCCTGCCATGATGATCATAAAATAAACCTCTAAAACTGTAAGTAAGCCACCCCATTAAATGCTTTATTTTATATGTGTGCTCTTGGTCATGGTGTCTCTTCACAGCAACCGAATGTATAGTAACTAAGACTATAATAGCCGTTGTTTGAAAAACCAATTATCTTGATCAAGCTGGTTTTCAATGGTCAGATAAGAATCCATCTGTGATCTTGAAACGACACCTTGAGGCCCATGGTTCATTGCTTCTGGGCCAGAGAAATTATTCCAAGTCCCTGACATACAAAGGAGTCACAATGTGTGTTGGGGGAGTGGGGACTGCTTATACTGTCCTGTTTTTCCTAGCCCGACCTGAGCTGTTGGTTTCTGCTGTCAGTATGGGTCCCTGTCTCTCCAGCTCCCTTGGCCAGAGGCTGGGCGAATGCCAGGTGAACCTGGCTACACTGTGAAGGTGGACTTACCTCCTACTGTGACCTGGAAAGACCCTGAGGAAACCTCCGGGAAAGCAGGGAAGGAAAACTCCATTCAACAAGGACAAGTAGCAGGCAGCTCTTTGCTGCAGTGATGTGTCCTCAACTATGTCCTCCTGCTGGACTCTCAGACAAGACGGCACAGAGTTCAGCCTTAGCACATCCTCAGCTCCAGATGCAGCGCTGTGGTTTAGGTACCTGCGTACCAAAGGTCGGTTCTAAAGCCTCTTAGTACTGGTTTTCTCCAGCAGCAGTGGGGGAGGCAGCCATAGGCCAGCCCTCAGAACTCATTGCAATCACCCAGGCAGGTGCTGCTTCCTATAGGGGCCAGAAGCACCATGAACCCATCATCAAAGTGAAGACACTGATGTTCACTGCTTTAATATCACTGCCCCTCCCAGCTTCTGCCAAGAGCCTTCGAATTTCCAGCCCTCAGAAACCTTGGGAGTTGGTTTCATTAGCAAAAGAGTCAACTTAATTCCAGCCCAGCAAGACAGCCCTGAATCACACAGAGTATCTTCAGGCGACCCCCAGTGTCTTTTTGTCGGGGGAAAAGATTGGACCGCCAGCAGTTATTGACAGAGATGGCAGACAGACATTGATCAGGAACTGGGAGAGAGCTGCTTTCATTACCACAGTCCAGCTACTAGCAGTGATGGACGAGTCCCTGGCAGGGCAAATCAACTTCTTTCACTGCTAGTGGCTGATGCTGCAGACCTGCCTCTCTGTCTCAGCCTGTCCCTGACCTTTAAAAGGAATGAGATGATAATAAAACTCGGCAGCACCCCTGACTGATGGGTGTGCAACACTGGAAATGTGAACCTTTAGTGATGAGAAGGGGTGGCCACCTGCCTCCTTGGCAGCCTGCTGTCCTGCCCAGCCAGGGACTGGGACTCCAGGAGATGCAAGGCTGATTTCCCCATCCATAACCTCCTGCTCTGAGCCTCTCATAATGTAAGCAGGGAAAGATCTCGGAAGAGATGGGAGTGGGTACTGGTACTCCTAAGCTCCTTGTTCCATGCAGTAAGGTCGCCAAGGCCCTCTGGTGCCATAATTACCCAGCATGCCCTACATCTGTCACTTTGAGGGAAGAGCTAAACCCCTATGTCATC
Organism: Pachyuromys duprasi; assembly: GCA_028658305.1. Classification (NCBI taxonomy): domain Eukaryota; kingdom Metazoa; phylum Chordata; class Mammalia; order Rodentia; family Muridae; genus Pachyuromys; species Pachyuromys duprasi. The sequence continues at coordinate 121,703,326 of CM053766.1, forward strand.
AAACCCTACTGAGAGTGTTTATCCACTGAGCTTTCTAGAAAGGTCTAGAGAGATCACAAGTCTATGGCTAAAGTAAGGTTTACCAGCCCTGGCTTCCTCTGCAGCATTTGGATGTTATATTGGCCCCTATAAAGCCCCATTCACTCCCCTAGGTGCTCAAACATCCTGTTGGATGAAGACCCACAGAAACTCTTCTATAAAGGATGGAAGCAGAAGCCTACCTTCAAGGTTCCTCTGGACAGCTAGAATCCCAGAGCAGAAAAAAAGTGAGTCCAGGATATACAAGAAATACAATTGTATCACAGGGAACCTAGCATTGAGCATAGTTTTTCTTTTCTTTTCTTTTTTTTTTATTTATTACAAATTTATTCACTTTGTATCCTACCTGAAGCCCCCTCCCTCATCTCCTCCCAGTCCCACCTTCCCTCCCTCTTCTCCTCCCATGCTGCTCCCCCAGTCCACTAATAGGGGAGTTTCTCCTCCCCTTCTATCTGACCCTAACCTATCAGGTCTCATCAGGACTGACCTCAGTTTTATCTACCTCTGAGTCTTGTCCTGCCTAAGAGGATGTGGATTTCTACCTCAGAGTCTGTCAGTCACCTTAAATCAAGAAGTCTGCAAGTGGGGCTGGGCCTGGACATGGGGGCAGGACACCTGTTCCTTCTTAACATGTATGCCCAGCTCTGCTCAGCCAAATCAATGTGTAAATAAATGAATGACCACTTGCTCAAAGACCTGTGGCAATCTGAATATGACACTCCCTACACACACACACACACACACACACACACACACACACACAGGGCCTCCTTATTTGCCTAGAGCAGTTGGCCAGCAAGCCTCAGGGATCTGCCTGTCTCTGCCGCTTCTGCACTGGGATTACAGGCTCACACCATGGTGTCAGACAAGCACTTTCCTGACTGAGCCATCTCCCAAGCCTCCTCTCTCTCATTTTAGACAGGAAGTGACAGATCCAAGAAACCACTGTCAGAAGGCACTAACTGACACTTCCGGCCCACACCAACTAGTCTCAGATTGCCTTCCTGGCAGAGACAACGGTGGCCACCAATTTGAGACCCTGGAGATGGGGCCACAGGCTGCAGGCCTTTTAGGTGCTGCTCGGGAAGCGGCTGACTTTGGGTAGGTTTATTATCCTTGGCAGGAGATAGTTAACAGTGTCCCTAAATCAACAGTGCTGGACGAAGCCTGGCCTCGGCTGCTATCCGTGAAGATTATTGCTGTGTATGAATATTTCATAAGTGTCTCCTGCCAGCCTCCATGCCTACTCTGTGGCCATAAATGTCATCCTGCAACCCAAATCTAATCTCAGCCGTGTCTCAAGTGGGAGGGAGAGCTTTGGGATCAGTCAGGGACTCACTTTAAACATGGAAGGAGGGAGGAGAGAGAGGGAAAATACACACCCTCTCTAAAAAGTCACACTAAGCACAGAGTGGATTGAATGGTGCCCCTCCCTCCCTTGTATTCATGTCTACAAAGCTTTAGGATATGAGCTTACATGGAAATAAAGGCTTTTGGATAATTCCAGGTACAGTGAGTTCACACTGAGGGTCTGTGGACTCTAACTCACTGATGACCTTTAAGAAGTAGCACTCAGGAAGAGGAGGAAAAGACACATGCACATAGGAGTGCCACAAGCCAAGGGTCACCGGAGCCATCGAAGCTGCAAGAGACAGGAGGTGCCCTTTCCCAGAGGCTCAGACAGAGCCTGGTCCTAACCACCCTTGACTTTGGGCTTTGGGCATAAGGCCTGAGAAAGAATACCTTCCTTGGTTTTGAGCAGCTCCGCTCCAGCAGTTTGTGGCTGAAGCCCAGGGGTTGGCCTTAGGAGGAACTCTAAGGTTTCTGGAGGCTGGAGAGGTCCCTTGTCCCCCAGACACCTTCACCTCCTCAGTCTCAGGGTCTCATCTCTTAGTGTGCTATTTGTTGTTGTGATAAACACCAGAACCAAAAGCATCTTGGGAGGAAAGGGTTTACTTTACCTTGCAGTGTACAGTTAGTTCATCGTGAAGGGAAGACAGGAGCTCAAGGTGGGAACCTGGAGCCAGGAACTGAAGCAGAGGCTATGGAGGAATGCGGCATGCCAGCTTGCTCCCCATGGCTTGCTCAGTTTGCTTGCTTATACCACCCAGCACCACCTGCCCGGGGATGGCACCACCCACAGAGGGCTGGACCGGCCCACATCAAGCATTAATCAAGACACAGCCATGCCAGATGTGCTCACAGGTCAGTTTGGTATAGGTAAGTCCTCAGGTGAGGTTCGTCTTCTAAGATAACTCCAGTTTGAGTCAAGTTGACAAAAACTTAACCTGAGTGTCTCCTTTTCCACAGCAAAGGTTGCCCTCCCTCAGGGTCTGAGCAAGGAGCTGGGGAGCTAGAGGCACCAGGAACATACCTCAGGCTTCTGTAATGTCAAGGTCACACTGAGCGCAGGGAAGAGGGCAACTCAATTACAGCCTATGAGGCAGCACCAAAATTGTTGCCAGTGTTGAACCAGACTCACTCTGGACTCAGATCCAGGCCTGACCTCAGGCACGGCAATGTTTGGGACCCTGCCTTCCACACTGGATGGGCCTCTTCTGTGAAGGAGGGGGAACCAGCCTCCCATATTTGGTGCTGTGAATGCAGAGAACTGAGCTTCTCTGACACAACCCAATGTTACTGGAAGTTTGGGGGGGATCCCAGAAGGGCTGCCACATGTTTTTGAAAAAAATTAGGCCCTCTTTGGGGATTTTTTTTTTCTCATTAATGAAAGAATTTAAGAACTGACTCAAAAGAAAACTTAAGGACAATTTTATCAGATTGAGTTTGAGAGAAAAATCTCAAAGTAAGCAAGGTGTAAATCAGGGAAGCCCGGAAGAACGAGACAAAAAAAAAAAAAAGAAAAAGAAAAAGAAAAAGAGGGAAAGGCAGCTGCATGGCAGAAAAGCAATTGCAAAAAGGTAAAGCCCAAAGTGTTAGGCTTAGAAAAGACAGAGATTGAAAAAAAGGGAAAGTCAGGCTTTCCTGAGTAATTCAGCAAGGCAGGCCAACTCAAAACGCTGCATGGCTGTGGCTTGACAAGAGACTGCAGGAGGGGCTTGGAGAAGGAAATTAAATCATCTCCTTACCGGAGTAATTATTCCTCCTATCTCTTTAGCATGGTTCAAGGATTCTATCTTGAGTGTGGTCCCTTGGCCAGGTAATTAAGCAACAAAGGGATTAATTCTTTCATGCTTTGGGCAGTTGAGCATGTTGGTTCTCCACCCAGCTCAGAAAAAGTTTTCCCTAGTGGTTCTCTGAAGATCCTTGATCAAGGTCATTGTACCCACCAGGGTAGCTGGGCACGGCTAGCTACGGGCTTTTCTTGAGTTTGTTTCTCCCCAACCTGCTTTGGAGGTAGGTCACCAGTCCCCAGTTGATGTTTAAGGGATCAAATTCATTCCAGTTCATGAAGGACAGGTGGACAAGCCAAACAGTGGCCCCTAAAGGACCTCTTTATCCCACCTGTGTCACAGTGACACCCCCCCCCCATCTACCTAGGGCCTGTTCCCATGGATTCCTAGAGTCTCCTTGCCCAACACTGGTCCTCTCTGTTTGGCTGTGCTCAGAGTCAGTTGTGGATTGTGGTCCAGTCAATGAAGTGACCACCAAGCACACAGACCCGAGTTTCAGAACAATTGCTAGCTTGGAGTCCATTGCCTAGCAACCTTGGCAGCATCTGTGGCACCATGGAGCTGACAGGCTTGCAGGTGGGAACCGTGTATGGTTTGATTCTGAAGTGTCCCCCACAGGTTCCTGTTTGAACGCTTTGTCCCTGGCATGTGATGTTATTTTGGAAGGCAAAGGAACCTTTCAGAGGGGGGGCTTTGGTAGGCAGAAGGTCCCTAAGGAAGGGCCTTTGAAAGTTATACCCAGCTCTGGGTTCCCACCTCATTCTCCACTTCCTGGGCCAACATGATGCAGACAGCCTCCAGCACGCACTAAGCTTTTCTTCCAAAACTTCCTGCTAAACCAAAACCCATGGAAACCGTGAACCAAAATAAGTCTTTGCTCCAGGAAAATTGTCCTTGTCAGGTATTGTGGTCACAGTGACACAAAGGTAGTTTCTCCAGTAAGGACTGGCTTTGTTGGCACGCTGGTGCCTACACGTTAGGAAGGCTTCCATTCCTAGCAAGGCACGTGAGGATTACCAACTGGGAAAATGAAGCACTTTCTACTCACAGGCATAATACATTGATGTATTTATGTGAATTTTATACAGATCCTGCAAGCTACAGCGCCGTTTCTGTCATTGAGTTGAAATTCTTACTATTTTTATTTTAATATTATTAAGTTGTTTTCCTGGCTTAAAACAAAACAAAAACAAGTACAGAGATTTGAAGGTGTATTATCCCTCGTGGGCGCATGAGTTGGGGACGGTGTAGACCTTTTAAGAGGTTGAACCTCGGTGGGGGATGTGAATTTCTGCGGGCAACCTTTGGGGTTTCAGAGCCCAGGCCTACTTCCTGTTGGCTCTCTGCTTCATAACTACCAACACCACATGACCAGCCAGCTTCCAGAGCTTGCTGATGTGCCATCCGCAGAATGATACTTGCAAATCGTAAGGTGGATGTCTTAATTATTTTCCCCACAGTTGTGACAAAACACCCTGGAGAAGGCAACTTATGAAAGAAAGGGTTTGATAGGCTTATGCTTTCAGAGGGTTCAAGTTCATGATGGCAGAGCAAAAGCATGGCGGTGGTAGCTGGGAGGTTGTACCTGGATTCCCACAAGAGGTGGAAGAGAAAGAAAGTACTGGGAATTGCACTTGAAACATCTAAGCCCACCCTCAGAAACACATCTCCTATGACTAGGCCACACCTCTACATCCTTCTCAACCAGTTCTATCAACTGGCAACCAACCTTTCAAACATAGTAACCTTTCTCCTTCAAGCCACAATTACCAATAGCGTCTGCCACCTTACTTAGTGGCTGCTGTTAATGGGGACCAAGTATTCAAACACACGAGCATCTGGGGGGCTTTTCTCAATTAAACCATCACATTGCACTCCCCCGTGGGTTGTGGTCAGATCAGTATGTGAAATGCATTCAGTTCAACCTCAAAAGTCCCTTTAGTTGTTCACGGTCCCAACACTGTTTAAAGTTCAAAATCTCTTCTGAGATTCAAGACAATGTATTAACTGTGTAACTCCCTATAGAGTCCAAAAGCAAATGGCATACTTCCAACATACAGTGGCACAGAACATGCACTACCATTCTAAAACAGAGGAAAGGGGGCAGAGAGAGAGGAGATGCTGGGACCAAAGAAAGACCGGAAGCCAGCAGAACAAACTCCCAATCCTGTAGCTCCCTGTCTGACGTCAACAGACTTTAGATGGCTCCGCTTTCCAGCTTTGCTGACTACACACGCCTCTCTCTCTTGGGCTGGCTCCTCTCTCCTTGTGCAGATTTCCCTGCTAGACATCCACAGCTCTGACATCTTCCATGTATGGAGAGGGTGAGAGCAGCGCTCCAATGCAATCCAGGTTTTACTTTCACAGATTCACACAATGGCCTCTCTGAGCCTCCATGCAGGGAGCCCCCTGCCACAGGCCTGGCCTCTGGGTTCTTCCTAAACCACAAAGGACGATCCCACAACTTTTTTACTCATGGATGTCTGTGACTGTAAGGCCGGGACTATTTTCAGGACACTGCCAAGTGTGATCACTGCTTGGAATGGAGTCTGGCCCAGCAAGTCACATTTGTAGAAACCTTTCCTGTGTTTGTTTGTTTTCTAGGAACCTAAGGTTCCTGGCTTTCCTTTCCTAAGTTAGAGGCTTAGCTGGAGGGGGCCTGGCCCTGACGGTCCCACCCCTTCTCACACTTCAATTTGGCCTCAGGACAAGGGTGAAAAGAAGCCACATCCTTTGTCAACATACTGCAGTGGGCTGCTGAACCATACTGCCATCTCGTGAGAGTGTTCCTAAGAACTCTTTAAGTGCTAAAACTATCTTGAGTAAAGCTGGTCTCTGGACCAGCCCTAAGTTCCCATGTGACCCTGAGCTAAAGCTTAACTGCCTGACCACTTAATCGCTATCTCGCTGCTTCTGTAAATGAAGCTTGCTTGCTGTAGACGTCCACAGCTGACTTTCTATATATGTCACAATTTTGGGTTTTGTCCTTAAATATTGGAACCAAGTAGATGTTGAGGCTGTTTCCTGCTAATCTGCTTAGTTAATTAATAAAGACTTAATTAGTAAAGGCCATTAATAAAGACTCAATCAGCTTATTCAGGTCTCTCTCAAGAGTTCTTTTAAAATATCACAAGAAAAGTCTCTAGTCCAGGTGTTAATATTACTCCCCTCAGATCCTCTTGAGTTAGGCCTCCGTAGACTGCAATGTTCTCAGCACTGTCTTCCAAGCTCTGCTCACAGCATTCAGCTGCTTATTAAGTCCGAAGTTCGAAATTCTTACACATTCCTTCACAGAACAGCAAGGCCAGGCCTGTCACAGCAGTAGCCTTACTCCCTGATACCAACTTTTCTAAGGCTGTGAAAAAAACCACCACAGCAGAAGCAACATATAGAAGAAATTAGCCTTTAATTAGGCTTACAGTTTCAGAGGGTTAAGAGTTCATCATGGCAGGCAGTGTGACAGCAGTCAGCAGGCAAGCATATTATCTGGAGCAAATGAGAACTCACAACATGATTTATAAATAGGAGTCAGAGAGAGAGAGAGAGAGAGAGAGAGAGAGAGAGAGAGAGAGAGAGAGAGAGAATGATGGGAATCTTTTGAAATCTCAAAGCTTATCCCCAGTGACATACCTCCTCCAATAAGACCACACCTCCTAATCCTCCCCAAATAGTTCCACCAACTGTGGACCATGTATTCAAATATATGAGCCTGTAGGGGATGTTCTCATTCAACTCACACACCAGAGCAAACCTTTTCTCCCTTCAATTGCATCTAGTCTGGTATTTGATTACAGCAGCAACATCAACAACAACAAAAGACACCGAAATAAGTGAATGAAAATGAGAACATGACCAATTCTAGGTTTGGTTGAGGAGGTTTTATTGAAGATATGAGGGAGAGAATAGCCAGAGCTATCTGGAAGGGTCTCGACTGAACTGGGTCGTGGTGATGACAGGGGTAAGGAGAATGGGGGGAGGGGATGGCAAAAGGGGAAGAAAAGAGAGACAGCAAAGAGCACAGGGGACCCAAGAGACCAAGAGCAGAGCCAAGAGGGAGAGGAGAACCAAGAGGCCAAGAAAGAGCCAGCCAGGGCCAAGAGAGAAGCCAAGAGACCAAGAGGACACATGTGAACCAAGAAAGTGTGCTGCCAAAATGGATGGGTTACATGTGAGTCAGAGAGGCTGGGGGGAGGGAAAAGAAGCTCAGCTCCTGGGCTAGAGAGGGCAGGGGGCGGGGCGAGAAGCAGTGGGAGGAGCCACAGGCACTTTTTGTGCCTTGTCTGGAGGCATTTCTTTGGGACCTGATGGTATATGTGGGAAAAGTTTTAAATATGAAATAGAGGAGGCCTGTGGATGCTAACAGGACATTGATGGAGACATAGGTCAGAAATGAAAACTCAGGACCACAGCCTACATGAGGAAGGCAGTTTGAATGAAAGCTTCTTGGCATTAACAGTCATCCGTGTCCAGCAGACTAAGAACTTGCAAACAAATTCCCTCCCAACAGTAAAAGGATCGGCAAAATAAGTCATCCAAAGCCAGAAAGACACGTCCGGTACAAACTGTTAATAACCGCAACAAGCCAACTTTACACTCTCACCAGTGGGCATACTGCAATTGATGCCCAGAAAATGGCAAATATTTTCAGATGGAGAGATGAGTCTTTATCAGTTCAGTTTTTAAATTTTTGTTACAATATAAAGAAAAGATTTTGAAAGATATTTTGCAAAAATAAGTATGAAGTATGAAGTCTTCCATTAAACCCGCAAAGGCCATTGGCCAATTGGAATTGAAAACATGTCTGAAAATCTCCAAGATCAATTGATGGATGAGCTGAAAAGCTGAATTTATGTCCTTATACCCATGTGAGTAGATTATTGACCACCATGAATATGAGGCCAGCATGAGCCCTCTATTTAAGCTGGTGAGCTATCACATAAGAGAATTTCCAAACCTCAGGATGTGGCCAATGGGGTTTGGGGAGAGCCGGGTGAATTCAGTTAAAAAGAGGGCAAAATGGAGTTACTTTGGGCTGCTCAACTTTGTTTTAGCTTTGCATTGGTCTCTGCCCAGTGCACATCCTATTTATTTTTGTGGGGTGTGTACCTATATGCGTGTGCATGCTCAGACATTTGGAAGCCAAAGGAGCACACCAGGAGTTCTCTGTCATTCTCCACCTTACTCCCTTGAAACAAAGGCTCCCATTGAACTTGGAGCCAGCCATTTTTCTGGCTAGGCTGGCCAGCAGGCAAGCAAGGCCCAGTCATTTTCCCATCCTTGTCTTTCCCCACACAGTGCTGGGGTTACAAGCAAACCCAGCTCTTCACTCCAGTGTTGGAGAATGGGTGCTAAGGTTCTCTCACCCCAACAATTGCTCTTTCCCACTGAGCCATCTCCTGGGTTCCTCACGAGCATTTCAAGAACATTTTAACTAAAAGGATTTTCAAATTTCTAAGGAAACTGGTGCTCTCAAACTGAAGAGCCGAACTCATGACATAAGTAGTTTTGAGTCACCCACTCTGTCAAGGGAGAGTTTTGGCTAAAAGAGGAAATTCATTTCCATAGTTTTGTTGCTGCTGGGTAGTCTAGATGTGGTGGGATATAAATCAAGAGGCTGAGGTCTCATTTAATGCTGGCTTGTATCATGTGATGCATGAGGAAAATATTTGGGTTCTGTTTCTGGAGTGGACTTTGGATTGCCATGGATACAGTGGTTAAAATCAACAGAATTTACTGAACACACCATGAGTCACCCTGAGTTTGTAGATGCGATGTAGCTGGAGGCACTGAACTCGGGTGGGCTAGAACTCTTGTTCGCTGGCTGAGCTACAGAGGGATCTCACAGAGATTTTTCTATGGCACTCTGTCCTAGTCAAGATTGCTCCAGAACAGAAGACATACTTGCCCCAGAGGCAGCGATCAAACACAGAGAGCTGGGACTCGATTCCTGGAAAACTCACATTGCAGGCCTAAGAACTGAACCTGAATTCTGTCAGTGACCTCAATGAGAACAGCACAGTTCTGACACAATGGCTCACACCTGTAATGTCAGCGCTGGGAAAGCTGAGGGAGGAGGTCTGCTACAGGTTCAAGGCCAGCTGAGACTACAGAGCGAGACAAAACTGTAACATCCAAAGGGAAGTCTTTCGTCACACAAACCAATAATCACAGTTATTCAGCCTTTTCCCCAACACAAAGCAATAGGCAGATTTAAAGTATCATGCAAATTATCTAAGGAATGGGCAGGAGGCTGACAAACTCCACGTTGGCGTTAGTGCATTTAGAGTTGATTCTCCATCTGTGGCATGCCCCCTTTGATTTCCTTCACCGCGACACCTGAAACTCGCAGGGTTTAGTTTCAAATTCCAGTCCTTGCCTCCATCTCTTTCAAAACTTATTTTCCTTATTAAGTTGTAATTGTGTGTGTGTGTGTGTGTGTGGTGTATGTGTGTGTTTGGAGAAAGAGAGAGAGAGAGAGCATGTACACATGAATACAATTCCCTGCGGAGGCCACATCTGATCCCTGGAGTTGGAGTCACAGACAATTGTGAGCTGAGCCAGCTTACTCATGGAACCGGCTCATCAGCCACCCACCCCATCCTTTCTCCTAAAGATGAAAGAAATGGAAAAGGAAATAGCTTTCTCATGCACAATCCAGTTACCAAAAACTATCTGGAATGACGTGGATATGGTCATGTATTTCTAAAATTGTGAACTTTATAAAACACACCCACAGCTCAAACCTGATGAAATGCCAACAGCTAAACTCAAATACGCTGTTAAGGATCAAACATACACGTGAATTCAAAGATTGAAAACAGAACAAAAACAATGTAAAATACTGCATTAACGATGTTATTATTATGTTGAAATGACAATATCGTCAACATAAATGTATTTTAAAATTTAACATCACCGCTTCTTATGCTTTTCTTTTCTGTCACAGCAGGATCTTCTGGTGTAGCCCAGGCCAGCCTCAGACTTGTGATCCTGCTGCCTCAGCCTCCCAAATGTTGAGGTATTTGGTGTGCACCAACACAATCCGCTGTGTTAGAGTTCCAGCTAGCTCCAGGCCCTGCCCGTGGCTTGCTCTCATTCCCACCCCACAGCACAGAACTGCCCCTTCTTTTGTTTCCAACCAGAAGTGAAAGACCATCTTAAGAAAAGTTGCCAGCATACCTAAACACAGTAAAGGCAATAGACAGCGAGCCTATAGCCAACATCAAACTCAATGGAGAGAAACTTAAATCAATCCCACTGAAATCAGGGACAAGGCAAGGCTGCCCACTGTCTCCATATCTCTTCAGCATTGTACTTGAAGTCCTAGCTAGAGCAATAAGACAACTAAAGGAGATCAAGGGGATACAAATCAGAAAGGAAGAGGTCAAAGTATCCCTATTTGCAGATGATATGTTAGTATACATGAGTGACCCCAAAACTTCAACCAGAGAACTCCTTCAACTGATAAACACCTTCAGCAAAGTGGCTGGATACAAAATCAACTCAAAAAAAATCAGAAGCCCTCCTGTACACTAAAGGCGAAAGGGCCGAGAAAGAAATTAGGGAAACAACACCCTTCACAATAGCCACTAATAATATAAAGTACCTTGGGGTGACTCTAACCAAGCAAGTGAAAGACCTGTTTGAGAAAAACTTCAAGTCTCTGAAAAAAGAAATTGAAGAAGATATCAGAAGATGGAAAGATCTCCCGTGCTCATGGATTGGTAGGATTAACATAGTGAAAATGGCTATTCTGCCAAAAGCAATCTACAGATTCAATGCAATTCCCATCAAATTACCAACACAATTCTTCACAGACCTTGAAAGAAAGATTCTCAACTTCATATGGAGAAACAAAAAAACCCAGAATTTCCAAAACGATCCTGTACAACAACAGATCATCTGGAGGTATTTCCATCCCTGATCTCAAGCTGTACTACAGAGCAATAGTTATAAAAACTGCATGATACTGCATAGAAACAGAATCGTGGGTCAATGGAACTGAATAGAAGACCCAGAAATAAACCCACACACCTATGGAAACCTTTTTTTTATAAAGAAGCCAAATCCATCCAATGGAAAAAAGACAGCATCTTCAATAAATGGTGCTGGACCAACTGGATGTCTATATGCAGAAAAATGAAAATAGATGCATATTTATCACCCTGCACAAAACTAAAGTCCAAGTAGATCAAAGACCTCAACATAAAACCAGACACATTAAATCGGTTGGAAGAAAAAGTGGGAAAGACCCTAGAACTCGTTGGCACAGGAGACTACTTGCTGACTAGAACACCAACAGCACAGGCTCTAAGATCAACAATAAATAAATGGGACCTCATGAAACTGAAAAGCTTCTGTAAAGCAAAAGACACTGTCATCAAAACAAAATGACAGCCTACAGACTGGGAAAGGATCATTATCAATCCTACTTCTGACAGAGGGCTAATATCCAGTATATATAAAGAACTCAAGAAGTTAAAAAGCAACAAATCAAGTAATTCAATTAAAAAATGGGGTATGGAGCTAAAAAGAGAACTCTCTGTAGAGGACTGTAGAATGGCAGAAAAACACTTAAAGAAATGCAAAACGTCCTTAGC
>CM053766.1:121715598-121865493 GCA_028658305.1 Pachyuromys duprasi
TGAAGCACTCCTAGGGGACCTGGTGTACACTGGGAAGGACTTGATCCCTGCGGAGGACTAAGAAGTAGCTGCTGGCTGAGATGGGGCTGTGGGGCAGGAAGCTACCATGATGGTCCCAGCAGACTAGGGCCCTGTGGAAGGCAGGGGTCAGAGTTCCTTAACTTTAAGAAGCCCAACGTCTTGGTAACTTCTGAATAATCAATCATTGCCTTGAGTAGTTTCTTGCTACCCAAAGTTAATGTTTCCAGCTGGGTGGCCATAGCCCCTCCGCACTCAGCCAGCATTTAGAACCCAGGGGAGGGGCTGCAGGTGAAGCAGGCTCGTGGCAAAGAGAGGACCAGGCTCCCACCTGGCCTGGACCTGCAGGGTTAAAACTGTCCAGTCAAAGAGCCCGGGTAAGCTCTGGCAGTCCCCAAAGGGAAACTATTCCTAGTGTTGAAGAGTGATCAGGGACAGGAGTCCAGACTAGTGGACATTTTAAAAACGGGCTGGTGGGTGATGAAGGCAAAGTTGGTTTGGTGACCAGCTTTGTTGGAAGGTCTCCCAGAAGGCTGCTGGCAGGCTCCTTTCCTGCTGTGTGACCCAGAATCTAGGTAGTCCCTTGCCAAAGGGGCCTAAGGCATGAGCAGAAAGTGCTTCTTTCTTGTGTCCCCATCTCCTCAGCACCTCCATTTCCCCCTCTTCCCCAACTATAGTGCATCCCCTGAGTCAGGCTTCATGCTAGATATTAGAAGCATTCAGCAAGTGTCTCTTCTGAGGCAAATCCTGCTCCAAGGATGAGGGGTACAGAGGTGAGCTGGGCAAGCCCAGAGGTGAGATATTGAGAGCTGAGCTGGAGTGAAGGTCTGGAGTTTGGGCCGGGCAGAAGGAGAGGCATAGAGAAAACACTGGATAGCTCGTCAGAAATCAGGGCATGTGAGGAGAATAGAGTGCCCTGGGGAGAGAGCAGGAAGAGTTGGAGAGCTACCATTTCATCCAGTGTACTGGGAAGCCCTTGGGGCTTCCATTCAGAGAGTGCGCAGACAGTAAGCAGGTCCATCCACACACATGGTTCTGAGTCATGGAAGCGTGCCCTCAGTGTCTGGGCCACCTCCGAAGGAAAAATACTGTCATCATTTCTTTGTGGGGGGGGTGGTCTGAGAAGGGCGCCATCCTCATGACCTCCAGCTGACCCGTCTTCTGGAGAGTCCTCTGAAAGGCTGTGTGATGAACACAACAGCCATGTCTGCGGCTCAGTCAGGGCACAAGGACCCTGTGTTCTCAGCCAGGCTCGCCAACATCCTTGATGAGTAACTGGGCCTGTGACGGGATGGGGAAGTGGTCACAATGCCTCCATTGTGTTTTCTCCATGGAGTCGGAGCACCAGGCCAGTCACAGGCCAGGCTGGCAGCCACAGCTGCGGGGACTCAGCCTTCATCCCCATCCCATGGGTCTGCCCAGCATGGAGCCTGCCAGGGCCTGTTGCTCCTGTGGACACCCCCTCACAGACCCACCACAGCAGATGACTGTTGTCCACATACAACAAAGGTCTTTTCTGACAGAGGGCATCCGATTCATTTACTGATTCACTTCTTCCTTGTTCATTTCTTATGCATCCGGCACCCTGGAGAATTTTATCCAAAAGATGGAAATGGCATTCAGGATTTTAATGATGGTGAACCCTTAATATGTTCACAAGTCCTCACTCCCACAATGGACACTTCCTCACCAAAGTTCATGTTCACAGTACCCTGGGATTGTGGGCTGCACTCTCCTGTTCTGGAGAAGACAGGTGGTCCTCACAGAGAGGAAGATTCTAGACATCTCTGCTGGTTATGTTTGCAGGTCTAAGGAAGAGTCCCTGCCAGTGGCTCTCAACCTGCCTAATACTGAGACCCTTTACAGTTCCTTATGCTGTGCTGACCCACAACCAGAAAATTATTTCATTGTTACTCCATAGCTGTAATTTTGCTAGTGTTATGAGTTGTCAATATCTGCTGTGAAGGATATCTGATATTTGACCCCTGTGAAAGTGTCGTTCAACCCCCAAAGGGGTATAAATCTACAAGTTGAGGAGCACTGTTACAGATGGTAGGGTGATTCAGCTAATGTCCCAGAGACTGAGGATGAGGCCGCCCTTGTGGTGATGCTTCCAGGGCCCTGTTAGCACTGGAAAGCAACAGGGGTCGTGGGTTTTCCTGAACCAACACACAAGGCAGCAGCGTGCTCCAAAAGCCAATGGAGGCACAGGAGAAGTGAGGTTCTAAACACACACACACACGCTCACACAAAGATATATATATATATATATATATATATATATACATATGCACACAGCTATAAACACATGCAAACATTCATTCACACATGCACACACATATACATATGCATATAAACTTACACGCACCAAAGATTATATATACATACATAAATGCAAACATTTATAACATATACATATGCACACATGCATATATACATGTACCACACACATACACATATACATGCACACACATATACATGCATATGCATATACCCACATGCATGCATATCCACATGCCACAAGCATGTACACACATGTGCACACACAGACACACACACACCATACACTGGAGTGCTCCATTCACGTGAATTTCAAAGGCAGGGAGAACCACTGTGGTATCAGAATTCAGGATGACAGTCATCGTTAGGTGGGGTGCAGCGGTGTCAAGATGGGTACATGTGGGTCCCTGAATTGATGTCTCCACAGAAACCTGCATCTAAGCATGAGTTCTATGACCAGCCTTCCACTAAGCTAGTGTTTATGATTTCTGTTTGTTTTTGCTATGTTAATCTTCAGTAAGAAGTCTACCAAAAAGCCAAGCTTTCTAAATAAAACAAAGCGCAAAAAAACCAAACTGAATATGAACATATGCATTGGATATATGTATGTCAGTGCCGGTACCTGAAGTGACCAGAAGAGGGCATCAGATTCCCCCGGAGTTGGAGCTATAGGTGGCTGTGAGCGGCCCAAGGTAGCTGCTGGGAACAGAACCAACCCTGTCTTCTGCAGGAGCAGCCAGCACTCTTAACCACTGAGCCATGTTTCTTTATCTATCTATGTATCTATGTGTCATCTGTCTGTCTGTCTGTCCATCTGTCCATCTGTCTGTTCATCTATCTATCTATCTATCTATCTATCTATCTATCTATCTATCTATCTATCTATCTATCTATCTCCCTCTCTGTCTAAATTTTTTCCAAACAAATTCTTGATGGTGAATTTGTACTTCTGTCATAATCCTCCTTAAGCTCATTGGAAATGAGATTGCTCTGTTATTCTTCTGGCACAAGCATGTGACACTAACAAGCATGCCTCAGTAGTTCACCTTGGCTGGGTCAGAGCCTGATTTCCAGAATAGAAGACACGAGCCGCAAGTAGAGATGAAAGAGGCCAAACAGTGACCATGTCTGAATGGGCCAGGGGGCATTTTCATTGAGTGTATGAGGAGGAGCCTCACTGGGTAAAATCTTTTGTGTAAAATTCTTCCTTTAAACAGTATTTTCATTAATTCTTGGAGAATTATATTTTGATCATATTCATCCCATTTGTCCCCCAACTCTTCCCATATCACACCCTCACTTCCCAAACCCCAGCTTGCTGCCCTCTCATTTTTTTTATGATCTATTGAGCCCAGTTTGTGCTGCCCAGGGGTTTGAGGACACCCATCAGAGCATGGTTCATCTACCAGGAGCCACACCCTCACCTTGCCTCCATCAGTGGCCCACAGCTCCTCAGTGAGGGGTGGAGTCTGTAAGACCCTCCTCCTCCCCTCCTCCGTGTTGATCTTGTAGAGGTCTTAGGCAGATGACCACAGATGCTGTGGGGTCACATCCAGAAGGCTCTGTTTCTCCAGCGACCTCTGTCTCTTACAATCTATCGCCCCTTCCTCAACTGTTTCTGAGACTTTTGGGGAGGGGTGTCACATGGATGTCCTTTGTATGTCTGGGTATCCCACAGATGCCTACCTTTCTGCATTTTGGCCTGTTGTGAGCTTCTGCATCAACCACCATCCACCACACAAAGAAACCTCTCGGATGGGTCTAACCTATGGATGTAGACGCATGAATTTAGAGGGCAGTTTGATACTACGCCCCTTCAGCAGACTAATAGCGGTAGGTGTGTCCCTGGGGCCTGTAAGCTCCCAACCATGCTTTTAAATGAGGGCAACTTGTGGGATCAATTCTCTTCCTAGCATATAGATCCCAGGAATCAAACTCAGGCCATCAGACTCAATGATAAGCACCTGAACCCACAGAGCTCCCTTTCAGGCCCTTAGATAAAATTCTTGAAGATGTAGGTTACATACTGAATGAACAAGGAATGGATGAGCAGACAAATTGAAACACCTTCGCAGTGCATGTGAACCCCGCCCTTCCGAAGTAGGGAGAAAGGAGGGGGGGGGCTGCAGGTGCAGAAGGGAAGGTCTCAGGAGGCGCTCAGAGCAGAGCCTGGGCGAAGTTGCTTCTGAGCTCCAAGCTGTTCTTCACGACTTCCATCCTGGAGGCTCCTGGGTGAAGGCATAGGATTCCCAGGACAGAGGGACTGTGTGGCCTGCGTGTATGTCTATGTTTAGTCCTGATAGTAGGTGATAGGTGCACACAGAAGCCGGGGCAGTGACAACCTGCAGGCAATCATGAGAGTCGGATGTTGAGAGGCTTCTAGATGCACCAGCCATGGTAACAGACACTGCCTCAACTGAGGCCCCTCTCCTGTGCTTAGCTGTAGGTGTGGTCTGTGTCACTCACAAGGCAACCTCAGCATTCAATACCCTGTGTTTGGATTTAAAGATGCACAGGGAATGCTGGGTCAGGAAACTCAGGGTGGTGCTAGGAATTCCAGGGTACATCTGGGCTCTGTTTGTGGGAACTAGGCTTGCACCAAATGATGTCAATCTCCCACCTAAGGTTGCCTCTGCAGATGAGAGGCCAGCCTACCAGCCCCCACTGCAAATGCCTCCTGCACACCTTACCCTCTGGGCCAGCACTAGGAGCTGCCTGGCATTGCGGATGGACATCGAGAGGATTGGAGAAGCCGAGGGGCAGCCATGACCTTCCCTGGGTCACAAACAATTCTGGAAGGCCAATGTGTCCCTTTATGCTGGGGTTGACATACCCTGTTAGACCCTTGGGAAACAGATTTCAGGGAGCCAACCACCTGCTTCAGGTGGCAACTTCCTTTGAAGCCCCGTCTCAGGGGAGGTCCAGTTAGCTGTGAAACTGCCCATAGACTGGATCGGATCTTTATAAGGCAGGGGCCTTTCCTCTCCCTCTTCTTCCTCTTCCTCCTCCTCTGACTCAGTTTCATTCCCTTCCAGCCATAATCCATCCAGAATTTACATCTTCCAACTTTTTTAAGTGATGCCATCGCCACTTTAAAATAAGGGTCAGGAACACAGGGAGCTGTCATGGTAGCCGATCCACACTGCTGCAGAGTGACGCCTGGTTTACTCTGTGCTTTGGAGGCAGCAGGGTCATCGCCTCAGCAGAGCTTTTCATAGTTTTGAAATGAGAAAGATGTATTTGGCTCATGAAATTCTTATGCTCATCTGTCGCCAAACCAGAGGGAACATCTGAGCTCTGACCCACTTAAGAAACTGAAGTAGGCCAGGCAGTGGTGGCTCAACCTTTAATTCCAGCTCTTGGGAGGCAAAGGTAGGTGGATCTCTGTGAGTTCAAGCCCAGCCTGGTCTACAGAGTGGGTTTTAGGACAGCTAGGTCCACAAAGAGATATCCTGTCTCGAAAAAACTAAAGGAAGAAAAGGTGGAGGGGGAGGGGGAGGGGGAGGAAGAAAGAGAAAGAAAGGAAGGAAGGAAGGAAGGAAGGAAGAAAGAAAGAAAGAAAGAAAGAAAGAAAGAAAGAAAGAAAGAAAGAAAGAAAGAAAGAAAGAAAGAAAGAAAGAAAGAAACAGCATCTGAGGGGCTGGATGATTCCAAAGTCCCTGGTTCCAACCCCAGAGCTGGTGTCAGGAGGGTGGCCAGAACCCTCTTACAGTTTATTTGTATAACTCATGTTTCTAAGGTAATTTTTTTCTAATGTTTTTCCTTTAGCAGTAGAGTTCAGAGAACCCACACTTACAGGAAGAACTGGGCAGCAGAGCTGGTTCAGCAGAGCAGCTTTGGTGCCCTGGAGAGCTGTGCCCACATGCATGGGCCCACACTGAACAACAGGGGGAAGAGAAAGCCAGTGTTTATCCCTCTCTGCTTCCTGTTCTACCAAGATGTGCAGGAGCAGCCTCTCTTGCTCCCACTTCGCCAAAGCTCACAGGCTCGCCAGCCACGCCTTCCCCGCCCTTGAGTGGAGTAAAGCTTGGGGGGGGGGGAGGGAAGCTGCTGTGCCTCTGAGCTCCTGGCTACTGGGTAAATAACACTGGAGAAATGGTGTACCCTTTGAACTTCAAATTTCAAGCCAAGCATTAGAATAGAGGCAGCGTTGGCTGATGTTTGATACACACCTTGTAGCTGGAAGATTTTAGGAGGCACAGAAGTGATTTTAAAACTTTTAAATGATCTTTCTATTTTTTTCCTATAGAGTCACATTCCACTTTGGGTTTTTGATCCCCAGCTGTAACTCAGATTTTTGTTGTTGTTGTTTTGGTTTGGTTTCTGTCCCTCCCCACTCCCCATCCTTCTGTGTGCACTCTAAATAAACCATAATACCAACAGATCCATGTCCTAAAGGTGACCCCAGTTAGCTTTGGGAAACAGGGGCTGCAGGTGTGAGACTGGGTGTGAGGAGGTGTCACACGCTGATGTCAGGACTCCTGTCTAAGAATTTGGCTTGGTGAGCATGGTTCACACCATGAGTGGAGGTGTCAAGGAGGCCTGTAGCCAGGTATCCTGTCTGAAGATGTACCCTGAGCATCCATGAGTTAGGTGAGCAGTGAGTCTCCTGTGACCAGGCAGCCAGTCAGGAGACACGCCCTAAGTACCCAGCATTCTCCTCTCTTTACTCTCCTACACAGCCCTTAAAGGCCCAGCTGCCACCTCTGAGGAGGTACCATCTTGAATCCCCTTCCTTTTAAAACTTAATGTTTTATGAGAGACACCACACACCAACAGACTGCCTTTGCCCTGTGACTGTCAGTGATGCTGCCTGGTCCTGCTGAGGGATCACTGTCCCTTGGAAAGCACTGTAACATAGAGTGCTGTGCAGCCTCTCTGTGCGGGGACCTCAGCCCCCTGGCCTGGTAGCTTTCTGAGGACACTCTCCTTTGAAGACCATAGGGAGGAAGGATGGGCACCACCCACCTCGGGGGCAGCTTCCTTTCCTCTCCCCACCTCCACAATCTTGGCTGCAGTTCCAAGCAGCCGCCTCCATGGCAGGAAGCCACTGAGCTCCTACCCTGTCTAGACAGCCAGTGTGCCAGCCATTGCCAGGCTGACCCGGCTGTCTGTGTGTGCACGTGTACGTGGCTGTTAATTACCCCGGAATGTCTGCCCCAGCTGCTGCTGGAAAAATGTAGGTCATCCGGGTACAGCGGGCCACCACGACTGGCTGCGAGCGGCATGGATTGGGGTCACAGGGGGTGGGGATCCGGCCTACCAGGGCCAAGGTGCCTCATCACAGGCATGTCAGCCACGTCCTGTGGCTGTTTTTTTGCATACTTCACAGTTTTGTGCCCATCTCCAGACAGCCTGAGCCATGTGGCTTTTCTGCAACAAAGACTACAACAGTGTGGCTTTGTGCATCTTAAATACGACCTTTCTTGTAGCCGCCTTCCCCAGAGCCAGAGCCTTCTGTGAAGCATTTTTCCTGGAACGGTCAGTTCCCTGCTTCAGCAGCTTTGCAGGAAGCCCTGGATCACACAGCAGCCTAAACCTGTCTCCTCTTACATCTATTGATGGGGGGTGGGGGGGGTGGGAGGGGTAAGATTCAGAAACGCTACTCCTACCAGCGACAAGTGAGTATGCCCTGATCTCACTGCCCATGTGGTGAAATCTCTCTTTTAGTCCCCTGGCATCTTATCCACACTTGTCCTGGTGTTACCGATGGGAGAACGGAGGTCCTGAGGGGCCAGTCACAAAGCAAGAATGAGTCAAACTAGGGCAGTCACCGTGAGTCATGTTAAAACCCGCACAGTGGGTCGGGGTCCATCACTCATTTGGATAAGTCGTTTGGACCTAGATAACATGAAATAAGAACTGAGGTTTGTGGTGGCTGCAAAGATACCCCCTAGCAAGAGAGAGTGAAACTGTAGCCCAGCCAAGAGGTGACTGGCTCCAAGCAGAGTATCTGAAAGCCAAAGCTACCCAGGGCTTTAGCATCCAAGATATGTGCCCTCTCTCTCCCTCCACCCACCTTGCCCCAGGTTAGAGAAAAAAGAAACCAAAGGTCAGAGAGACAGTTCTGCAGGTAAAAAGGCTTGGTGTGCAAGTCCTGAGTGTGAAGATAGAAGGAAAGAACCAACTCTGACCTCCACATGTACACTATAGATGCCTGCACTCACTTATCACACACTGATGGTGATAGAGAAGAAGATGAAGAAGAAGAAAAAGAAGAAGAAGACAAAGCAATAAAGTTTTAATAATCAGGTGGAGGACGTTACTCAGTAGGTAGATTGTCACCTAACATGAAAAGCCCTGGTTTGAACCCTAAAACTACATAAACTAGGCATGATGGCACCTGCCCGCAATTCTAGTACTTGGGAGGTAGAGACAGGAAGCTCAGAAGTTAAAAGTCATCCTTGGCTTCATAATGAGTTGGAGGCCAGCTTGTGCTACATGAGACCCTGTTATAAACACAGAAAGAATCCCCTAGCTAGCTAACTTGGAAGGCTTGTCCTTGGAAGCTTGTGTCTGGACACCTAACAGTGACAACGGTTTGTAAACTGGTCATTTGCACAAAGGTTCTGAGAAACCAGGGAAAACACAAGGATGTGGCTCTTCAGCCCTGATTCTGGGTGGGGGAAGGGGAGGGCTGGGTCAGGCTGCACCTCCAATAATGTGCTATGAAGATGTTAAAACACTCAGGAGCTGGGGAGATGGCCCCGTGGGCAAAGTATTTGCTGCTTAACCCCGAATGCAAAGTCTTAATACCATGTGCAAGGCACGGGGGCACACAAGCAGCCCCAGCACCGGAGCATTAGAGAGAGACTGGGTTCGTTACTTTTCCACTGCTGTGATAGGCATGGCCAAGGTGGCCTATAGAAGGAAGGGTTTGCTTAGGCCTGTGGTTCTGGAGGGATAAGAGTCCATCACTGTCTCAGGGATGCTACATTAGTGGCAGCAGGGATGTCAGCAGCAGCCAGCTGAGAGCTCACATCTCGAACCATAAACACAGTGAGTGACCCATCACTTCGAAACCATAAAGCCCACCCCAAGCAACACCCTTCAGCAAGGCCTGTACCCCCTAAGCCTCCTCAAACAGTGCCAAGAACTGGAGACCAAGTATCCAATACCTGAGACTATGGGGAACATCTCATTCAAACCTCTGTGTAAGCATAGTCCTGGAGCTCATAGACTATCCACTCTAGCCAAAGTAACAAACTCCAGAATCAGTGAAAAACCCTATATCAGAAATATAAGATGGAGATTAATTGAAGACAGCATCTGAGGCTGACCTCTGGCTTCCACATGCATAGGTACACACACACACACACACACACACACACACACACACACAGAGAGAGAGAGAGAGAGAGAGAGAGAGAGAGAGAGAGAGAGAGAGAGAGAGAGAGAGAGAGGTGATGGAATTCTTGAACACTCACAGATTCCCCTTCTAGCTTCTGCTGTGAGTCTGTCTCTGGGCCCTTTTGTGCCCTTCTGCTCTCTCTGTGTATAGCAGGCTGCATTTTAAGAGGACACTGTCACCTGAGGGTGGCTTTTCTCCCATAAGATGTTCCAGACACAGCGGGAATTTGCCCTTGACTTTCGGTGGGCTTTTTTGATACAGAATATGGTGTCCTGGAAGAAGTGGGCCAAGAGATGCCAACCGCTGGGGGATGCTTCTGCCTTAGGTGATGGAAAACTCAGCTCTGACCTCAGCTCGTCTCCCAGCCTGATGCCATGCAGGTCACACAGCCACTTGAGCTGCAGCTGTTACTATTCTCCCCACTTTCTGTGGGACAAATTGAGGCTCGAAGAGGTCCCATGTCATCTCTGGAGTCACCTGGATTGGAAATGACAGAAAGCAGATTGTGAACTTACGACCCCAGCGCAGAATCGTCTTCCCCAAGGACTGGGCCTCTGAGCACTTCCCATAGCAATTGGGCTGAGGGTTGGGGTGGGGGTGGGGGGGCAGCCTCCTTCGTGGAAGTCCTGCCCTGTGTGGGAAATGGAAGCCTGTAGATGAGACACACAGAGGTTAGACAATGCAGATTCCCGGCGTGGTAGACCATATAGCCTACCAAACTGCTCCAAGGTTCTCCCTTGAGCCAGGGGGCCCCTTTAACCACCACAGCAAGTGACAATCTGGTTTAGAACTTTGTGAGAACAGCTCCTTATTCTGGCGTCTATAGAAAGGCAGGATGAGTGGCAGCAAGAAGCTAGCTCCTGGCATCCCACAAGCCCACAAAGAATGCCATCCCTGGCTGGGATTAAGACCAGATTATGTTTGGACTTGGACCATGGTCACTTCTCATGATCTGGAAAGAGCTCAGGTGGGGAGTGGAGATGCCCAGAGGTGCACACACCATCGCACAGGGAGCCCAGATTCAGCGGGTGCTGTATGCCATGAATGGCTATAGAACTGTGCTGGGACTTGCCTCGGTGGAAGGGGTGGTGTGTGGGGACTTTTGTGATCTCCAGCCTTGACAGCAGATAGAGCCAGGTTTCTGGGTAGTATGACAAAAGCTTTCTTGTTCACACTCACCTTAACAGTGATTCACACCTGGTTCTAGTCTCTCTCGTGATTATCACCGTTTCTGCCCTCAAGGGGCAGAATGTCCACAGAGAAGATATTTTTTTAACCCTTTTTCTGATGGGCCCAAGGAGACCCATGTGATCCTGCTAGGCTGCTCCATCCATTGGGTTGGTTTGAATTCTGTTGGTGTCTTTCACACAGACCCTCCTTTCTGACCTGGAGCTTGGCTCTAGTGGCTCTTTGGCACAATCCAAACCTGTGAGGACATGGAAAGACTCAAGCTCAGCCCTAGAGAGCTCATTCACACACCTCCATTGCTGATTTGCAGGCCATGCCGCTCCTGGAGCCATAATTTCCTTTTTAGCTAATTAGGGTGTGAAGCTCTTTCTCATGGAATCCAGGGGGCAACAGCTGGTGCAAATGTCATGAGGTAGCTTTTGGGTCTGAAAGATGAACCACAGGGTGGGTCTACCTGCTACATTTTCTAGGGATTTTGAAGCCCGGAGGGGGCGAGTCTCATATCTCAGCTGATCAGCTTCCCAGGGGAACTGTCTGAAGCTGAAGAGGTGTCTGTGAAAACACACAACTCCTTAAACCCAGAAGATGCCCTTCAGATGCCGGGGCTAACCCAGGGAAGCCGCTGACAGCAGGCTGTTGAAAGGAGACAGGAAGCCACTCCACAGAGCACCCCCCCACGCTCCCCCACCCTGGAGCGGCTGGCAGGCTGAGTGGATGTGAAGAGGCTTTGCTGGCGAATTAATTAAGGATGGCAGTCTCATTAACCGCAGTCTGACCTCGGAAGCGCAGGCCCGCTGGGTGGGCGGCATGGTCCAGGGTCGTTAACGGTGATGTGTGTGGACTCATCTGAGAGACAGTCATCTTCCTTGAGGCCCGGCTTCAAACTGAAAAGGCCTTTGGCCTTTAGCTCTGCATTGTTACTGGTTTATGAACAAGAAAAGCCTAGCTGTGGGGCTCAGAGGGGCCCCTCTGGGGAGCATGAGAAAAGACTGCTACCAGCCACAGATGGGGTCTACAATGGTCTCAGAGCCAGCAGGGGGCCGGAGGACGGTCCGCCATGTGGAAGGACTCTGTAGGCCATTTCTTCCAGTCTCCCTGATGTTTTTGTGGTACTGAGTGTCGCACCCAGGGCCTCGTGTATGCAAGGCATACACCCTACCCCTGAGCTCTCTCTCTCTGGCCTTCCTGTCTTATTCTGATGGGTACTTACACATGCCCCACACTGTTCCATACTTTCTGGTGCCATCCAGAGTCACCCGCCAGAGTTCTGGGAGGCTGGACCTGTCAAGACCCCATTCAGTGGAAGGGCGGTCGGAGGTTTGGGGCACACCTGAGCCTGGCCAGAGACAGATACAGGCCTGAAGGCCTTGTGCTGGGTTTCATGGCTGTGACTGTCACTCACTGCCTGCAAAGTTGTGGCTCATAGTGCAGGATGGTCATGGGTAGTGCAGGATGGCTCACGGATAGTACAGGATGGTCACAGATAGTGCAGGATGGCTCATGGATAGTGCAGGAATGCTCATAAATACTTGGGGTGTTAGTAACACCGAAACACTCATTCATTGTTCCCTGAGGTTCAGTTTTAACTGGGCATGGTATGTTTTTATTTGCCTTTTGCCTGCCGTACCACTTGGCTGTGGTGGGGGGGGGCAGTGACAGGGCTTAAGCACCCCTGCCTGGCCCCATGAGGAGTGGGCACACTTGATTACATAATCCTGATTCACTTGCAGGCAGCCACTCCGTATCAGTTTTTGCTGTTCCCTCATCAACTGCCCCCCTGGAATCCTTTCATCCAGTGCACTCTGGGAGACAGAGGGCTACAGAGGGGCAGGGACTTGCCCAGAGTCACGTATCATGAGGTTCACTTCACTACTCCACCAGAGGGGTCTCACAGAACGAAGACACACGAGGTCCCCTGAAGCTCCCCCAGCAGACCACTTCTTTCTCCTGTCTAGCTTAGACTCCCATCCTACTGTCTCAAACACGGGGCCTGTGCCAACCTCACCACCTCCATCAGTTCCCAGGGAGACCCTGTGCCTTCTGTAGAGTCATCAGCCTGAAGTTGGTTTGCGAAAACATCTCCAGGGAGCTTTCTGGGTCCATCACTCTTGACTGTATCCCCTACCTGGATCTCCATCACTTGTCACTTCCAGCAGGTCAAGAGACTTAACAGGACAAGAGGCTGTCATACGGTTCCATCAGCAGGACTGTCTGATATACTTTGCCCTCTCATGTTTCATGGACCGAGCATTGCTCAGCCAGGCCCACAATTCCCCCCAGAGCAAGAGGCTCTGCAGGCCCAAGAGCCTGAGTTTGATGCTGTGCTTTTATTTGATATGGTCGGCCTTCTGGGAGCCAGTGGGTTTGCCAGCCTCTAACCGTTTCTGGTCAAGTTCCAAAGGACACTCCGTAGAACCGAAACTGTAGACTTGCACTCGATTATTTGCAGTGGCTTTGCCCTAGTTCTCTGAAACCTTGCTCCAGTTTAAAGATAGGCCGTCATGGGTGGGAGGAGATGGTGCCATTGGCAAAGCGTTTGCTGCAGCAAGCATGAGGACCTGAGTTCAGATTCCCCAGCGCCCGTGTAAAGAGCCCACTGTAAAGAACAGTGCACATCTGTAATCCTCGTGGGGAGTCCTCAGGGCTCGATGGCCTAGTCAGCAAGCCTCATATCTCAGAGAGAAAGACTGTCTCCAAAAAAAACGTGGTTGGGCAGCTCCTAGGGAACAGTACTTGAGGCTTCCTGTCTCTAAATGTGCATGCATTCACATATATCCACACCTGTACCTGCGCACACACACACACACACACACACACATGTGGGCTCAGTCTGTGGTGGTGGAACTCACCACACCTTTGGCTTCTACGAGTCTGTCCAGCAGGAAGCACAGAGCTCGGGCTGGAAGCGGTAGGACTGAAAACTTCACGCCCGCCTGCTTCCCTAAAGACCCACGTTTCCCAGCTGGAACCCATCTCTTCACAACCTTAACTACCCAAAGCTGCACCACCAGCTGGGGACCAAGTGTGCAAACTCGTGAGTGTCTTAGACTCAAACTATAATACTTGAGGAAAGGGACTCTGGTAAAGACATCCACACTTTCCAGCTTAGTAAAGGACACTAGTCACTTGCGCCACACCTGCTGTGTTGCACCTGGATCCTTGGTGCCCACTTGGTCAATGCCTTGAAAGTGGTTTCTTTTTAAGAGTGGGTTTGAAGACTAAGCCTCCAGCTGGACCCAGGGGGAGCACAGCTAATGCAAAGATGTGCCCACCCAGGCATCAAGCAGACCTGGCCTCTCCTTTCCCAATCTCGTTAGCTCGAGGCCATGGGCCACTTGTGGTCTAAACTCATCACATGCCTCTCTGGTGGCCACACAGGAGAGTTAGACTGAAGTCACAGGTAGTCTGTGAGAAATACTTGGCTCTCCTGAAAAAGGTCGTATTCTTGGCCTTCACTTTCCCCCTTCATGTCAGGAAAGCACCGAGGGCTCTCGGCTCCAGGCCATCATCAGGAAGATATAAGACAGAACTCTGCAGCAGAGGGAACTGTCCTGCTTGTGTCAAACCAAACCCCAGCCAAACAGGCTCCTCCCACACCCTCTCCCGCTCCAGACTCTTCAGTCTGAGAGAAGGAGCTTCTTTGTTCAAGGAGTCAGTGCTAACCTGGGATTCTGTCACTTGCAATCTACAGGATTCTGGTGAACAGTAAATTCTACACATCTTATCTGGAAGAGTCTAGAAAACCTAGGCAGTGCAGGTTCTAAGCAATGGACTTTCTCTGGTCCTCAGAAAGTCGAAGTGTCATGGGACATGGAACAAAAGACGTGGTCCTCATTTGTGTTGTGGACCTGGCAGACAGGGCACACAACGCCAGAGAGACCTTAGCCTCCAGAGAGACAGGAAGTGGAGTGGGCTTCTCCATGTACTCAGTGCCCTGACTTCTCTGAGGCCCCATTCTGTTCTTCCTACCAGGTGAGCCAGGAAGGCACATAGGCAGTGTCTACCCAAGCCTTGGGCTGCCATGGTTCACTGAAACAGCTTCTCACAGCTCAGGGTCAAACCCAGTGGGTCAGAGCATGTCCAGCCAGCTCTGGGGTGGTGCCATACAGCTGGCCTGGGGCCTGCACATTGAGCATAAAGGCCGTGGAGGGTGGCCAGCAGCATCCCAGACTTTCATTGGTGGCCAGGCTCTGTCCTCCCTTGGAGGCAGTGTCTTACAGACACTCTGAGCTTTGACTTAGCTCCAAAATGCCCACATCCCACATGGCTTAGCTTACAGCCACGGCTTCAAATACACATTGTGGAGCAGCCAGCTACCTTGGTCACCCAGGATGGAGACTTCCGGATGTGGCATGTTATGTATTCAACGAATCCAATGCTGCCCAAAGACGGCACCACTATAGGTGCAAGGTGAGGAGAGTGACCCAAAGGCATCAGAAGGGGACACTGTGAAAAGATTAGCCCCAGCACACACCCAGTGAGAACAGCCAAGCCTGGTCTTTGCAGTTCCCTCTGCTCGTTCTAGACCTGGGTCTTCAGTCTTGGCTAGCAGAGAGACAACAATAGTCATGATGATGATGATGATGATGATGATAATAATAATAATAATAATATCACAGTCTTTGGACATTATGGGACCAGTTGAATACTCAACATACCAAAATAACAAATATTAATTATTTATATTTATTATTATTATAGTACTAACTATTAATACATTAATTATTGTTGTTTATTATTCTTTCCCCTTCCATCCACCTCGGTCTTGTAATTGCTCTGTGGGGCTGGAGAAAGCAGGATTCTTACTCCCCCAAATGTAGCAGTGAAGACAAGGCTGGGGACAGAATGAGGTCATAGGCTCTGGGCACCTCCTGGGCTTGGGGGCCTCCCCCCTTCCTTCCAGTAGCCCTGAGCAGTTAATGACTCTCTCTCTCAGCTCCTTAACAGGGAGAAAAAAAGCCGTGTCCTTCTCAGCTGAGTGCCCTTAATTTGTCTCATTTGTGCCTAAAGCGTAGTTCGGCTAGCCGATGTTAAGCAAAGAGGCCATTACCATAATGCCTTGTCCCCGTGGCCCCTGTCTTCTCCTAACTAGACAGGCAGGCAGGGGCATAATCACATGTGATTCCAGCCTCGGGCACATTGCCATCATACAGGCTTTTATTTCCACCTCCTAGTGTGTCTGTGTTTTGAAGAAATGACCCACATTTAAAATTTGTATTTAAAGATTTAAATACTGCTCTATGCTTCTAATCTCTCTTGAGCAACCTAGCGGTGTGGCCTGGGAGCTTCTGACCCTGGGACAGTTAGCAGGGCCTGAGGACAGGTTGGCCTCAGGTGCAGCAGGGCCAAGTGGGGTCGGCTGGTACCAGGAGCTCTGTGGCAGTCCTGACCCTATGGCTCCAGCAGAGGCGTCTATAGATCAGCCTTTGTGGTGTGCGTGCCTGTGTGTGTGTGCGTCATGTGTGCCATAGTGTGAGTCTGGAGATCAGAGACAGCTTCGTAGAGTCAGTTCTTACCTCCTGAGTTCTGGGAATGGAACTCAGCAAGTGTCTTACATGCTGGCCCAGCTCACAGGTCTCTTGTGCTATTACGAGTGATAGACACTAAGGGCTAGTTGTGCTGTAATTCAGCGTGGTGCTGTAGCCATCTGTGTCCACAAGTCATTTTCAGTTTCCGGCCTCTCCTGGCAGAAGGCTTTCTGCACCACCGGACCTCAGAGCAGAGAGAGGAAAGGGTATCTGAGGGCCCTGGGCTAGAGCTTCAGAAGGAGCTCTGGCCTCTCTCCAGCCTGGTGGAGAAGTGTGCACTGGTAAGATGGGTACCACCCCAGGTCAGCTGACTCCACATGTCCCCTCGGCACCCTAGAGAGCTGTGGGTAGAGATGCCTCTGTCAGAGGCCCTGTGGTCTTTCCAGATACCAATTAGGAAGGAAGCGTTCATTCTGCCATCTTTGGATGAGCATCTCAGCAGCACGGATCTGAGAGGGACAGAAGGAAGCAACTGGAGAGTGAGGCTCAGATTACAAAGTTACTGTTTCCATTGTCAGGGCCAATCTGATGGCAGGGAAACGGAGAGTAGCGGGTTCTAAGCCTCGGGTAGCGCCAGCCAGCGGGTGAGGGCAGCTGTGCAATGCACTTAGTATGTAGCACCCACTTGCAGCTGGATTTGGCTTTCTGTCTAGTCTTATTTTTTTCAGAAAGATTTTTAAAAGTTCAACTGCGTATGTGTGAGTCTGTATGTGGACATACACATGTGAGTGCAAGTGCCTGCAGAGACCACCTTCCTCAGAGCCCGCAGGAGCTGGAGTTGCAGGCAGCTCAGAACCAAACCTGGTTCCCCTGCAAGAGCAGTGCTTGCTCTCAACTGCAGAGCTACCTCTCTAGACCCACCCCCCCCCTTTCGCTTTATTTTGTCTAAAGAGATCTCACGGACCCAATCTCAAACTGAATATGTGGCCTAGGATAGCCTTGAACTCCCGACCCTCCTGCCCTACCTCCTACATGCTGAAATTATAGGCGTGAATAAGCACACTCCTGGCTTGTGAGGTGCTAGCACTTCAAGAATGCTAGGCAAGTGCTTAACTGAGCCCCATGCTCAGGCTCCGGTGTCATTAAAAAAAAATGTATTTAGAAGGTGGTCAATGTTATTTCCCAGGAAAAGGTCCCTCTGGGTTGCTCAGATGTGATTATCAATGACTCCCCAGGGACCCAGGCTAATCCCTGAGTGAGAGAGCTACTCAAGAGATGCGTCCTGCTTAGGGCTGTGCTGTGCTCTGGGTGCCAGGCACTCAACTGCAGGCGGTTTCCCAGTCCCTAGCGTAACATGAAAGCCAGAAGTGGCCAATACTGGCCTCCACCCTACTGTCACTCCCTTATGATTAGTTTGTGGGCACTGGTAGTGACGATTGCATAAACGTTTCACTATCTGGACATTCTGTAATTCATTTCATCATTTTTTTGTACTGTTAGGAGTTTAATTCTTTTAGAAAATGAAAGACTGCCATCATTAATGTATGTTGATAGCAAACTGTTTTCATTTCCTGATTATTTTCTTTACCCAGTTTGCAAGAATGGAATTGCCAGATCTAATAGCTGAGGGGTTTTTTTTGTGGATTTTTATGCAAACAAGCACACATACACAGGCACATGTATATGCACAGATATGCACATGCCACAATACACGAACATGCATGCATGCACACATACTCCACACACACACACTTTACACCTATAGGTTCTACAGTGTGGAGAGAGAGCCTGTCCTACTTCCCATCCTCAGCATGGGTGCTGCTGTTTTAAAGTACTTTGTTAAACACCTTTGGGATGGACTCTCAGTGTCTTCATAACAATTGATTAATTCCAAACATAGATCCAGAGACTTACAATTCACATGACAGACGGCCCAGAAGAGAGAGCATGGCAGCTGCTTCCAAAGCTTGTCTTCTCCCAGTATCTGAAGATGGGATCACCTGCTTGTCCGAAGCCCTTGCACAGGTCAGCAGGCAAGGGAAGGGAGATGAGGGCTGGTGCTAGAGGCCTGAGCCTGGGAAGCTGGTCCTGTGCTCAGCAAAGCAGTCTGCAAACAAGAGTAACTGTAGAACTACCTACAGCCATGGTGAGTAACCCTTGCAGAGGGAGGGTGTTGTGTCCTCCTTCCTTCCAAGGTGTGTTTGCCACCACCGACCTCATTGGAAAAGTGTACAATGCACAGCCAAATTGTTAAATCTTATACATGTACCTTATGTCTTGTACACATACATGTAAGATGCAGTCATTGATAGTGACATATTCATGTATATATACAACTCTCTCTCCATGTTTGATTTTTAGCTTTAATTAAAAGTCATATGAAAATTCAAGGGAAGGGGGTTTTAGCAAACTCATTTCTTCCTCATTAAGTGCTTTTTGAAGAAGAGCCTGATTTCTTTAGCTCCCGTGGCCTGTCTTGTTGGCTGGACTAGTTTAAAGGAACCATACCAGGAAGATGGTCACTAGGAGAAAGCCACATAGGCCAACACTCGTGGACAGCACGTGGCTCCTTGGGACAGAGGGAGTCCAACTTGGGGTTGAATGGCTATTAACTTTCCGATGGTCTGACTACAGGTCATGTAAAGGACCAGTGTGGATTTTGTGTTACCCACAAGACCACTATCTTCATGTGGGGCCATGTCTATGTGCACATGTCTGTAGCTGACTGCGTAGCATGGCTTCCTTCTCCAGATCATTCACTGGCCAATTGAGTTTAGCTTTCTGAAGTCATCAATTATTTGAGACAGCATGACTCTGTGGGGCAGCTGGGTTGTTAATCAGTTCTTTCTGGGAGAGCAGGCTGAGCATCATCCAATGGGATATACTTCCTTTTCAGGCACAGGACCTAAAAGAAGGCTTTTAGAAACCCACAGAAGGTCCTGGTTAAAGTCAGAAGAAATAGCCTGGAGACAGAGGAAACAGGATATATGTAGATGCCTAGTGTAGGGGGATAGGAAAAAACAGAGAGGATCCCCAGGTGTGAGGTTAATGTAATCACTCTGATAGGACCTAGAATCCCGTAACAGACAAGCCTTTGCAGGTGATTGTGATGGAGTTTCTAGATTAGATTTCTGAGATGGTTTGAATAAAAATGCCCCCCATGGGCTCTTAGGGAGTAGCACTATTAGAAGGTGTGGCCTTGTTGAAGGAAATGTGTCATTGGGGGCAGGCTTTGAGGTTTCAGAAGCTTAAGCCAGGCCTAGTGGCTGGCTACTTCTTCCTGCTGCCTGTGGATACAGATGTAGAACTCTGAGCTCCTTCTCCAGTACTGTGTCTGCCTATGTGCCACCACGTTTCCCACCATGAAGATAATGGGCTATACCTCTGAAACTGTAAACCAGTCCCAATTAAATATTTCCTTATAAGAGTTGCCATTGTCAGGTGTCTCTTCATAGCAATGAAACCCTAAGACAATTGGGTTAGTTGAGATGGGGACGTCCATTTTAACTATGGATGGAGTAGAACCAATCCATGGGCTAGGATCCCAGACTAAATAAACAGGAGAAAGCAAACTGAACACCAGCCGTCATTCCTCTCTGCCTCCCGATGGTGGATGAGCAGCTGCTTCAGCAAAAAGCCAGCACACATTCTCCCTGTGTCCTGAGAACTTGGATGAATTGAATTGAAAGGCAATGGACTAATTTGCAGGAGTACATTTAAAGACTGGAGACCTATCCCCCCACCCCCCGGCTGTGACATGGCACCACCAAGGAAAAGAGCAAGTTTACAGTGCAGCCAACAGTTGCTGGGGGGAAAAAAAGGCTGTGATTTTTACAAAGATGCCCTTGCATGCATTCACTGGCACAGTAGGAAAGCTGCCTGAAGGGCAAGACACCCTGGGGAGGGCCCCAAGTTGTCACAATGCAAATACATTTGAAAAAAGAGAGAGAACTATGTGGGAATGCAACTCAAGGGGTTTCCTGCTGGGAAATCAGCACCTAGAGAACTATTTCCCCAGGGTCAGCCTGCATGGTCCAAGGGTTCAAGCTCCACGCAGAAGATCCAGAAGCATCACCTACGCAGTACTTGGTTTTGCATGAACAATTCAAGAGGGAGTCATAAGTTTTCAGAAAGCAGTTGAAACCAGGTAATGTGAGCAGGATCGGCACTCCAATAAGGAGGCCCTGAAAGGCCATTGGATGAAGCTGTGAGGTTGAAACCTCCACAGGATGTTGGAGCTGCCAGGACTGTGCAACACTGCCACAAACATCAGCCTGTAGAATAGAGCAGCATGGGCACATTCGGGGTGGGGGGGGGGGAGACCTTGAAGTAGAGCAAAGGGCCACAGCCCATCCTTTGACCCAGCCTGTACCCCCGGTCAACCACAGTGACTCAGAGGCTTTCACAGTCCTCATAGTAAGAACAGAAACATCAGCACCACCGTTGACTGAGTTCAGCCGTCCCTGGGGCTCCTGGAGCAGAGTTCCCAGAGAGGGTATGGTACAGCCATGAGAAATAACCTTTGCCACTGCAGATCAGGTTGTTGCCAGTTTAGGCTGGGTTGCTTCACCAGAGTGAGACTTGCAGAGTGGGAGGGTATGCGTGTATGTGTATATGAGTGTGCACGTGTGTGTGTACAAGCGGGGGAGGGGAAGAATCAATGAAACAGAATGTCATTTTTGTCAAAATCTCAATTTACCAATGAGGACTCGGGAGCCAGATGCTGGGGTGAATGCCTGCTAGCTCAGAGAGGCGGAGAAAGCACCCAGCAGACCTCCCTCCTCAGCCCATGTCCCCCGAAGGAATGCCCCCTCTCCAACACTGTTCTCAAAACCTCCTTCAAATCGAATGCTCCTCCCTTCTACTTCCTGTGTATCTCTCTATCCATCCTCCTGATTTCCTCTTCCTCTCTCTGTTTTTTTTCTTAATAATCCTCTGTTCACTTCCTGTCATCTGATTGCTTGTTCCACCTCTTAACCTATGATTGACTTTATTTAATCCTGTTCACAATATTCAAGCAGAAAGCTCTTATATTAAAGGTGTGTGCTAGGGATGAGCCACACTACAACTAGAAACAAGTTTTTCCAGTAAACAGTACAATCTTGGGGTTCACAGTGTGATCAGCTATCTTGTAGCAACAGAAACCTTACAGAACAAGTCCAATAAGGAGAGAGAGATGTGAATCGTCTGTGGGGATGGAGGAGGGTGGGCTGCTATCTGATCTCTTGGGCATCTTTTAATAATAATAAAGAAAATAAATCACAAAATCTTAGGGACAATGGAAAAGGATGGGAGAGTGTGTACAGGAAAAGGCCCCTTGTTCCAACAGAGACTTCAAGATCAGGATCTCCAATGGCCATGCAGCCCCCAGACCGACCAGGGCTGTCTCTGCCATTGTCCTATTTGATTACTGGGTCGCCTTTCTAGCTGTATGATGTTTGTCTCTTCAATGTGACTGTACCCACTTCTGCTAGTTTCCTTCTTCTGTCATTTTTTACTCTTTCTGGATGATCATTACCAGTTCACAGGTAGCACTGAGAGCTCCTTGCTGAGAACCCGAGTCTTGGCAGTGCCTCTCTGTTCATTCACTCATTCATTCACTGCTTCTTATTCACTAACTCATTTATTCACTTACTCATTCCCTCATTCGCTTATTCCTTCAATCACCATTTATTCTGTGTCACTATTCCATTCATTCACTACCTCACCCAGTTATTGGCTTATTAGTTTGCTCATTCACTTGTTTATTTGTTCATTCTTCCATGTGCCTGACATCATGTGGTCCCAGTATACCTGCTCTATACAGTCTGAGGAAGAAACTAAGGCAAGCCATCGAGTCTCATTCAAGCCAGAAGTGCTGAGGGACTAGAGCTGTAGTCAGGATTGTCAAGGCTCCCTGGCTATCAGTGCCCTAACAAATGCCCTGATATATTTGTTCTCTGTAGCACAAAGCATGAGGGTCAGCCACCTGGAGCAGTAATCCTGAATGAACCTCCAGAAATTGGAGAGACAAGAGACTCCAGGAGATGCCTCTGTGACCAGGACTATGGATGGGTAATAAGATATTTGCCTTTCGTCTTCAAATTTAAGGGAGTTAGAGAACAGTCAGAGATCAAGATGATCTTAAGGTAACATTTACAACCAAAATTTAAAAAGTAACAAAATATCCACACTGTCAGCCAGAAAGGGTAGGGAAGCACTGGGCAGACCTGGCTAAGTCAGAAGCATCATGCAACTATAAGACAGAAGCTATTTTAACCTAAAATTTCAATATTGTATATTTTTGGAAGATTTTTATTTTTTATTTTTGCTTTAAAGCATTGTTGATCTTGGTTCCTTGGTGTTTTGGTGCCAAGACCAGTGCTTTATTCTACTTCCCCTGGTCCAGTCTGGGCAA
Source organism: Pachyuromys duprasi (assembly GCA_028658305.1). Classification (NCBI taxonomy): domain Eukaryota; kingdom Metazoa; phylum Chordata; class Mammalia; order Rodentia; family Muridae; genus Pachyuromys; species Pachyuromys duprasi. The sequence goes on from CM053766.1 coordinate 121,738,301, forward strand.
GAACAAGAGTTTGGGGGAAAAAATGCAGAGGCTAGACCAAAGCAGAGGTCTTGGGGTCGTGTTTTTCAGCCCCCAAGCAATGGGGAGCTACAGAGTGTCATATATAGCCTCTATGCACAAGCTGTCTCTGGGAAACGACTTGCAGGGCCTGGAGGGAGGCCAAGGGGGATAAGGTAGATCCAGCTGGGAGGGAATTGTGGGTGATCACGCAAGAAGTTCAGCAGCATGGGGACAACTCGTGGGACAAAATGCTGAGTCAGACCTGTGACTAGGACTTGAACTGATGGACTGAAGGTCGCATCTACCTTTCTAAGACTGATGGGTCAGGGTCGGGCTCTGTGGTGGTTCGAATGGTGTTGACCCCCACAGGCTCATGGGGTGGCACAATTAGGAGGTGTGGCCTTGTTGAAGGAAGTGTGTCACTAGGGGGTGGGCTCTTGAAGTTTCAGAAGCTCAAGCCAGGCCTAGTGTCTCTCGCTCTTCATCTTGTTTGTGGATCCAGATGTAGAAATCTCAGCTCCTTCCCCAGCACCGTGTCTGTGTGCATGCCGCCAGGCTTCCCACTATACTAATAATGGGCTAAACCTCTGAAAGTGTAAGCCAGCCCTAATTGAATGTTTTCCTTTATAGGAGTTACCATGGTCATGGTGTCTCTTTCAGTAATAGAAACCCTCACTAAGACAGGCTCTGAGCGGGTAGATGGCGAGCCTAAGTCTCCAACTCCTGAGCCTTTGGACCATTTCAAAACATCTCAGAAATGTCATTAAGCAAGCCTTCTCAGAAGATGGGTTAGATGGAAGGATTCCATGTGTGGAGGTGGCGATTATGGGAACAGACGAAACACAAGAGGGTCCCTGCAGCATTTGGACAGAACTGACAGTGCCCTCTATCTGAAGTGCAAATGTGTCTGGTGTCTGAGATGTTTATATGCTAAGGAGAGCAGCTCCCGGGTGGCGGTTTGGCCCACAGGCTTGTGTGAGCTTACACCGAGAGAAGGGACGTTAGAATGTCGGCTGGCGGTCTTGATCAAGAACAGATGTTTCTAGGTGCTTGGTATCTTGCTCAAAAAATTGAAGATACATACAGACAGACACACAGACATGCACATATGCATACACACACACAAATAGCAAAGCAGCAAAAGATTTTAGTCAGAAGCAAAACAGGGTAAGTCAGATATACTGCATAGAATTGTCCAGCTGCCTGAGCCAGAGTTCCCAGTAGCATGGCTGCTGCCCTGGGCTTCCTTTTGTGAATCTAGGAGGAAGAGAAGTTCATTGCTGAGAGGCATAGTTGTTATTAGACACACCCATCCCTTCTTCCACCCTGCTCATCCTTCTATCCTTCCAGCCATCTATCAATTCTTCCACTATCCATCTCAGATCATCCATTCATCCTTTCTTACCTCCCCTATCATCCATCCTGTCATCTTCCCATCCATTCTTTAACCTATCCATCCTTCTACCATACATCCAGCAATCCATTCATCCTTCCTTCCATTCATCATTTCATTATTCCATCCATCATCTATCCCTCAGTTCATTAATTCATGCCTCTAACCCATCCATCCATCTTTCCTTCCATCATCTATCATTCATTCTTCCTTCCATCCATTCTTTCATCATTCATACACCTTTCCATACATCTGCCTTTCCTTTTATCATGTATCCTTCCATTCTTCCCTCAGTTCAACATCACACACATCAATCCATTCTTCTTTCCAAATAGTCTTCCCTTCCTCCTGCCCTCCCTCCATCCATCCCTTTCATCCTCCTCTATCTGTCTCTCTTCCTTCCTTTTTCCCCTTCCCTTTCTTCCATATATTTATCTTTCTTTCTATCATCCATTCATCCTTTTATGTATCCACCCATATATCCACCTGCCCACTTATTTACCCATTTATCTTGTATGTTATGAAGAACCACAAAGAGTGTGGGTGCTTTGGTCTGTTACATTTAAAATCAGTGTGTATGTGTCTCTATTATAGAACATCTTTTTAATCTACCCTCTCATTAGCAGAGAGTAAACACTGACCAGCTTCAAAAAGACGTTGAAAGTCTAGCTATCTAGATGTGATCCCAGCAAAACTAAATGTGTGTGTGGGGGGAGAGAGAATACCCCCAAAGAGCAAAATGGCAACACATTTAGTATTGTCTCCCTCCCTCCCAAGGCTCAGCCTTGGTGGCTTCTGGAGGGAGATAGGGCGGGGCTCATGGGAGAACCCAGCCCTCTGTCTGGCCATCAGCAAAGAAACCAGACACAGATGTCAAATCTGTGCAGCAAATGTGAGACTATTTAGTACAATTTAGCAGAAACGAGTCATCCTGCAGACATAAACATTTTAATCAGAGTGACAATTTATTCAAACAATTTGACAATGCTTACACATGCAGAGCAGATGGGCTCGGGTGGGGGCCAGCCAGTTAGCTGGTGGGGGAGGGAAACCCCTTGGTTGTCTTGTGGTGTGTGTGTGTGGGGGGGGGAAACAAAGAGAAAGACAAGGGTCTCCTTCACACCAAGTAAATATGATCCTGGAAGGACCTCAGTTTACCCCTCAGCAAAACACCACTGAACCTCAGATACCGCTCATGTCGAAAACCACTTGAACTGAAAGAAGATGGCGGCAAGAGGGATCTCACTTGTCTGGGAATATTTGGTAAATGCCCGTAGAAGGACAGGACTGTGTCGGCACCAGGTGCTGAAGGTACACACAGGGAGAGGAGGTGTGTGTACGTACATCACAAAGTGTGTGTCACCAAATCTGTTAGCAAAGACTTCTGGAGCCTGTGTTTGGGGTCCAGAGCTCTCTAGACTGGCCCAGAAGTTGTACCTACAGAATACCAGGGTGATCTTGAAGAGCCAGAATGGGAGGGGGGTAGGAAGCATACAAGGAGGAGGAGTGGTTGGTGAGCTGATTGATAGATCAAGAACCATGTGGATAGCTTGACCTCAGATAAGCACGTGGTTGGGGACGGTCCTCAACCAGCTTTGAAGCAGGAAAACACCTTGAAAGTCTATCATGATCAGCCCAGCTCCTGCCTGTGGCTGCCAGAGAGGCTGATGGCAAAGGACAGCCAACCTCTGAGGTTCAGGATGGTTCGAGAAAGGAACCGGTGTTTGTTAAAGCCCCACCTGAGTCTGTCACTACTCAGCAGGAGGCCAGAGGGTGTGTTTTCATTCCAGGCTTGTGTGCTGCCCTGTGAGGCTGCACTGTGGCACGCATGGCACTGGCTTTGAGACCATGGGTGTCCAGACACACTTGGGGCACAGATAGAGGCACAGACTGGTAGACACTGTAAAGGTCATGGAGGAGATAAGATACTCCCAGATCTCCAAACCAGTGACAAGCAAGGCTTTTGAGTTTGAGGCTAATGTGTTACTCAGCAATAGAAGACTAACACACCTAAAACCCCTGCCCCGGCAGCCTAAGCAAACTTGCAAGCATGAAGGACTGTTTTCACCCTTGCTTTGCAGGTGACAAGACTGGGATCAGGGGTGAAGCTCTCTTTGTCATCACTGTTTGGAGCTGGGATTGGCTGCTGAGTCTCTCTCCCACCCCTGAGGCTGACTGGTTAAACTTCATTGTACACAGCCTTTGCCCCTTCCAATATTTAGGTTACTGCTGGAAACAAAATGTGGTGAGGGGCCATGGATGGGAGGCCATCATTTCCAGGCATATTTTCCTTCCCTTTAATGACAATGGAAAAGGCCAGGATAGTCATGCTGAAGGGAGGATGGAAGAGGAAGGCTCTTCAGGCTCTTCAGGCAACCCACAAAACAAAACAAAACCTCAGAAAATTCAGGGCTTTTCTCCGAGGGCATAAGAGCAACTGGTGTGCTGGGGGACACTCTGGGGTGGCTGCCTGCGGGTTGGGAAAGGAGCCCTGAGAACGCAGCTTGCACAAGTCACAGTGATGGCCACTGCCTTAGGCTCCGTGCTCCTCCTGGGTGATGGCTGATATTGTCAACTTGACGGAATCTAAGACAAACCTCTGGGCGTGTCTGGGAAGGACTTTCTAGATAGACTCGGTAAACAGGAGCGGGAGTATAGGTCAAGGGTGTCACTGTCCTAGCGCCTGTTAACTGGTGTGTGGTGACCCTTCACTCAAACTCCAGCAGGCCCCCTGGCTCACCAAGCTGGGTGTGGATGGAACCATTTCTTTGATTTGATCTCTGAGGTGAAAAGTCACAGGACTCTCATGGTCTACGCGACCACGGAGCAGGCTGCTCTGTGGGTTGAGTGCAGTGAGCTAGGTCACAGGACGCTAAGATGGAACTTGCCCAGGCTGTCCTGTGTCTCATCTCCCATCACTCGCTTCCTCTCTCTCCTGTGCCAGCGGAAGGGTTTTACAATCTAATTTAATCACCCACTGAGTTTCCAAAATTAATTTCCTGTTAGAAATAAATATTGTACTATGAATTATAAATCAGACAAGGCAGTAATTGCAGAGAACTTGTAAATTAAGATTTTGACTGTTGTTCTCTCTAACAAATAGACGAGGGAGCTCTCAGGACTGAGCACTCACAGCCACTTAGGGAACTGTCGGAACTGAGGGACATGTCACCAACAGAGGAGTGCTCTGTCTTTGTGGCGGGGCGTGCCCCCGACATCACCGTTTCTGTGCAGGGCAGTCAGACCAGTGTTCAATGAGCACCCTGGTACGTCAGCCATAGAAGGATAAGGATGAATAGTAAGGGTCCTGGCCCAAAACACAGGGTCTCCCTCGTGGGTGTGGTAGTCAAGGTTCCCTGGAGGAACAGAGTCAGTGGAGAGAATTAATATGTATTGTAATATGTACTACAAACAGGTTTATAAGATTGGTTTTCAGGATAGGAACTGGGGGGGGGGGGTCGTCCCACAATGGTTGTCTCGCACGGTAGAGGCTGAGACCATGATAACTGCTCAGTGCATGAAGCAGTGACTGTCTGCCACTGGAGGCCTGGAAGATTCCTGGAGAGCTCCCAGTCTTTAGTCAACACTGGGAGGTTGAAGGAGTTGTCTTCCCGGGTTAGTGAAGGTGATGGTGGTAGTAGCTACCACAAATATTGGGAAGATGTGCCAGCAAGAAGCACAGGCAGGCAAGCTGCATTGCTTTTCCTTGGACCCTTTTGGATCTGGACCATTGCCTAAAGGTGCCACCCTTTCTGAGGAAAGGTCTTCCCCATCGGCTTACCGTACCTGGAAATGCCCTTCCAGAGCCACCCAGGGGTGTGTCTCTCAGTTGACTCCAGAGCCTGTCAAGCTGACAGTCAAGATGAACCGTCAAAGTGGTAATGAGAGGGCGTGGGAAGCTCCCACAGTTGTACCCGAATACCACCTGAACATGGTGACATGTTACCTTACATGACCTTCACAGCATCCCTACAAGGCAGATCCCTCCTTGGTACTGTGTCAAGGATGGGTAAACTGAGGCTCGGAGAACCCAAGTGACTGGCCAGAGATGGAGACTCAATCGCTGGTGGTGCCTGTGTTTGCTTCAGGCATCTTGTCCCAGAACTGAGGTCTCCACCTCTCCTCCCCTCCCCTGCCCTCACCTCTCCTTACCTCTCCTCACATCTCCTCACATCTCGCTACCAGGCAGAGACTCTTCAATCTGCAGCCTCAATAGCCACTGAAGCTCCACAACTTCCCAGCTCCTTCCCAAGCCCACTGGATTGCTCCATCCTACAAAGGAAATGAGATGGCTGGCTCCTCAGAAGTATGCATTCCAGTGGGGTTTTTCTGTCAACATCCCAGGAGAGCCCTGTGCCCTCCAACGAACAAGACAGCAGCCAGGTACATATGACTGGGAAGGGATGACTAGTCCCCAGGGTTGGCTAACAGCTCTCTCTCTGGAGGGCTGTGGACCACTGGGGACATTTTACAGGACAGAGCTGTTTTCGTTGTGTCGGGTAGGTCTGGAGTTGGAGGCTTCTGGGAGTTACACCTAACCATTTCTCTAGGGAGCAAAGATCCAAGATCCATCCAACAGTCAGCCAGCCAGGAGCTAAGCCACCCAAAGTGGTATCATTGAAATTGCTGCCTTTGAGGCACAGGTGGTGACTTTTGTTTGGAGTTAATGAGCAAAGTAGAAAGTGCTGAAAGATGGAGCTTGAGTCCCTGCAGCCATCTGTACCTGCAGTTGGATTTCCTTCTTCGGCCCTTGGTAAAACAAACCAGCAAATCGCCTTTGGTTTCTCAGCTGCTTTGGGCTGAGCTCCAGTGGCCTTATCCTGATTTTTTTTTTCTGGTGTCAGTCCTCACTGAGGGAAACCAGGGCAGGAACACTTGAAGCAGAAACCATGGAAGAATATTGCTTGCTCTTTTAGTCATTGTTCATGCTCAGCTAGCCTTCTTACACAGCCCAGGGCTGCCTGCACAGGGAATGGTACCACCCACCCTGGCCTAGGCCCTTCCTTATCAATTAACAATCAGGATAATCTCCACAGACACACCCACAGGTCAACTGATGAAGCTTTCCTCCGGGATAACTCTAGGCTGTGACAAATTGACCTTTAATGCTCTCTAGGACTGCTTGAGTGACTCAGAATGGGCCACCTCACCACCATCAAGCCCATCCTTTGATGGTGGCTCTCACTGCTCTGTTTTGCTCTTTGTCTATACAGGCAGCTTTGCCTCCCTTTTCTGCTCTGCACCAAAAGTAAGGAACCATTTAGATTTCCCTCCATCGACGGTCCTTCTGAATTATGATAGGGCTAGCACGTTCTCTAAGGATGTGGCAGGCCCAGGCCAGAACATCTGGGCCAAACATCTGGCTGTCCTCTTCACCTAGCAGTGTTTGTTTCCAGTAGAGATCTTTCTTTCTCTGTTTATTTCTTCTGGTCCCAGGTCTGGTCCCCTGGGGACACAGAGAACCAAGACAAATATTTACCTGAGACTTACTTGGCTCCAGCTTTGGCTAAACGACTTTTTAAAATGTTGGAATGAAAACTTCCAGAACTTCCAGAACCCTTGGGTTAAACCCTTCGGCTCCACCTGGGCCCTGGTGAACAAGTAGCAGAGAGAACATTGCTAACAGTTGGTGTTCAGGGCTGTGGAAAGTTGCTACAGGTATGGTTGGTGGCGATGGGCTGCTGATGTTGGCAGGATGACATGCCCCCGCAAAAAAAAGTATGCAGCCCCAATTTTAGCCGATAGAACTTGTAAATCTCAATCCTGCCAGCATTCTTGCAAAAACTTCTCAAAAGCTGTCATGAAATAGGCACAAGATGAGATTTTTTTAAATAAATAATTTTTCATTCTTTGCAATTTTAATACAGTATCTTTTGATCATATTAACCTGCAACTCCTAGTCATAGCTTCTTCCCTCCCAACTTTTCTCTCAACTTTGTCTCTCAGGATTGGCCACCTTACTGCCCGAACCAGTGACTCTCTATCTCTGGCCTATTTTTAATAACTCATTGACTCTAATTTGTGCTGCCCTTATACTTCTGGGTGTGGGGGCATCCTCTGGATTGTGGTCAGTCTGTTAGAAACCACAACTGATTCTCCCTCCACCAGAAACCATCAGCGTCCATAGCTCTTCAGTTAGGGGTAGGGGGCTGATGAATCCCTTTCTGACTTCATACTCCTTCCCCAAAGATTGGGAATACCTTGGAAGAGGAGTGGGTTAAAAGATTATAAGATTCAGAGGTCAAGGAGGACCAGAACAAAACAACATCTCTGGACATGCTAGAACCCCTGCACTCATGAATTCACAGTAGCTTGGTTGCCTGTAGAAGTCCTGCACTAGATCAAATAAGTTGACCATCTAACATGGTAAGATTTTTTTAAGGCCTTGTCACAATACTATCCATTTTCACTGATGTCTATCCAACTACTCCTGTCAAATATGTGTGTGTATGTGTGTCTGTGTATCTCTGTGTGTTTGTGTGTGTGTGTGTATTTGTGCACACCTGTGCCTGTGGAGACCAGAGGTATCTTCCTCTATTATTCTTCACTTTAGTTTTTGAGACAAAGTTTCTCACTAAACTTGGAACTGACTGATTCAGCTAAACTAGCTGTAGTGGTTGGAACAACATGTCCTCCATAGGCTCATATATTTGAATGTTTAGCCCATACTTGGTGGGACTATTTGGGAAGGATTAGGAGGTATGGCCTTGTTAGAGCCGGTGTGTCACTGAGGGTGGGTTTTGAGATTTCAAAACCCTATGCCATTCCCACTTAGCTCTCTCTGCCTCAACTTGTGAACCAGATGTGTGTTTTCAGCTTCTGCTCTGGTACCAGGCCTGACTACCTGCTGCCATGCTTCTGTGGTGATCATGGACTAGCTATCCCCCTGAAACTGTAAACAAGCCCCCAGATTAAATGCTTTCTTTAATAAGTTGTCTTGGTCCTAACATCTTCTCACAGTAATAGAAGAGTAACTAAGACACTAACTGACCACTGCCCTAGGGATCCTCCTGTCTTTGACTCTCCATGGAATTACAGATGTGGGCCACCATGCCTAGACACTTTATTGACTGAGCTGTGTCACCGGACCTCACTGAACACTTCTAAGACAGTTTTATTATCCCAAGATGAACTTCTGTCCCCTTGAGGTACCAGCACCCTAGCCCTCAGTCTGAGTCTTCTACAGCGTCCATACTGCTTTCTGTCTATGAACTGGACTCTGGGGACCTTCTACACATAGAGTTTTGTAGCATTCTTTTAACATGAATGTTCTCAGTCCATTACATTATGGGTGCTGCTAAATCTCAGGCCCTCTCAACTGACATGTGTGGATAATTTCTTTATGGCATTGTAGTTAGGGTCACTATTGCTGTAAAGAGACACCATGGCCACGGCAACTCATATAAAGTGTCTCAGAGTGTCCACAGGTGACAAGTAGACACACTCTATGACTGTTTTGGAGTGGGCTTGATTCCTCTCCAGTCCTTGCTTGTGTCAGAATTTCTGAGCCAGACAAGCATAATTCTAGAGGGAAAATAGCATTGAACTACCAGGCTCGGTGGGCTCAGCAGACTCAGTGCTCTGATTCCAGCTCTCTGGCCTGCTCTATGTTCCCTTGTCTGCCACTTTTAGCAGACATCTTTTGTCCAGCCTTTTATATTTCTGAAGCCCAGACTGGCCTAGAACTCACTGGGTAACTGTGTCACACAAGCTGGCCTCAAACTCTTGGCACTCCTTCTGCCTCAGTCCCTGGAGTACTAAATTATAGGTGTTCACCACCATTCTTGGCTTCACATCATCCTTCTATGCCAGTGTTCCTTAGAGTAAACCCTGAGCCAGTCCTGCCCAGAGAGAACAGGACACTGAAGCTGCAGTTTAAATGTCTCCCTACCAGATTCTTATAAGCAGGAAGGATGAAGCCTGTGGAAGTTTCAATACTAATGGTCCCCATGGGCTCATATATTTGAATGCTTAGTCACCAGGAAATAAAACTGTTTGAAAGGATTAGAAGGATTAGGAGGTGTGTCATTGGGGAGTGGGCTTTGAAGAGTCAAAAGCCCATGCCAGGCTCTCAGTCTCTCTCTCTCCCTCCATCCCTCCGTCCCTCCCTTCAGATCAGAATGTAGCTACTAGTCCAGTGCCTGTCTGCATGCTGTCATGCTTCCCCATGACAATAATGGACTAAACGTCTGAAACTGTAAGCAAGCTCCCAGTTAAATGCTTCCTCTTATTGTAGTTGCCTTGGTCATGGTGTCTATTCACAGCAATAGGACAGTGACTAAGACAAGGACTAACCAATCCTCTTCGATTTAGCTCGAGGGTCCAGCCTGGTTTGCCCCCTCTGTTTTGCCATCCCTTGCTCCCTCCCCTCTTCCTCAACAGAAGCTAAGACTTTGTTTAAAGATATCACAGCACCTGTTCTCTCAGGCCTTATCCTTCTGAGCCTGTCATTTAGCAGTTCCAAGTATTGAAAGGGCTCAGGTCTAGGGAGCAACAGGGAAGTGTGGACCCATTGGATTGTAGATGAGATGCTCTGGACCACAGGCTGCCAGCATAGAGAGGTCCTGAGCTCCAGGCTTGCTGCCTGTAGCAGGTACATGTTCCCAGAAGAGCAGGAGGGGCCTTCAACTCTGAAATGAGGTCTTGGTGGAGCACAGCTTTGGCCAGAGAACAACCTCATGAGTCAGTTTACAAGCTAGTGGAAGGGGGCCAGCTCGGCCTGTGTTTACTGCTTTCTCCCTGCAGTTACCTCTTTAAGGAACAGTTGCACTCCATTCTAGAATGAGATGCTTTAGAGTTAGTTCATCAGAGTTAGAGAGAAGCAGGAAGCACTAGGACCCCTGTCCTCAAGCTGGCCACTGGTACCTCACAGAACACTGAGGGCTGGAATGCTGCTGGCAGTCTGAATAAACCCACAATTAGAAAAGGGGGTGTTCCCCAACCCCAAATCCCACATTAGCAGATTCATGTCCTATACCACTGAGATCAGGAACTTGGGGAAGGGATAAGTTCAGGCCGATGGAAAAAGAATAGCAGGAACTTCTCATGACCAGGGAACTAGAAAACTCCTAGCTTGCACAAAACAAAACGCAGGCCATTTTTGCCTCTTCTCTATGCTGCTCCCTCTGGAGGATTATACTAAAAAGTGCTTTTCACTGTCTCTTGTTCCCCATGTGACCCCAACAGCAAGGGAGGCCACCTTCACAGGGCACCGTGACACCAAACCTCCTTTTAGCCTCCATACTGAGCTACAGGAGGTGATTTACAGGAAAGACCTAAAGCAGGTGTGAGGTGAGGTCCGAGTGACCGCAATGGCTCTAGCATGAACAAAGTTCCCAGAGCTTGCTTTCTGCTGAATCTGGAATCTGAGCTCATGCTGGTGGTTGGGGGTGATAGGGAATCTCATAAAACCAAATCTTTAAAACAGATGGAAATAAAGAGGCCAGAGTGAGGTCACCCACATGCAGAGGACCATAAAAATTAACCACCCTCCCTTGGGGGACCTACTACAGCCTCCTGCCAAAGGGTCACTTGAAAACTCGGGGAGAAGGACCGTTCTTACAGACTGACACAGCAGGTCAGTGGTGACCTCACCCAACACCACAGCCCGTTTTCCACAGCCTCATTTCATTACACTTCTAGGCACTCATGAACAAGTTTTGTCTCAAATAGCATCCCAGCCAGCAACAGGGCCAGGTCACCCCCAAATGCCTTCAGGCATTGCCTTGAATTCCTGGTTCTGGTTTCTGCCGAAGCCCCAGCCTATGTACCTTCACCAATCTGAAGTCCGGGTTCAGGAGCCAGTGAATTTGCTGGAGTCACTTACAGAAGCATTGGTGATGCAAAGGCAACTGTAACACCAAACACACGCGCACACACACACACACACACCTGCCAGGGTATACGGCAGGGAACACTCAGCCACAACTGGGACTCCTCCAAACCTAAGGGGAGTCCTAGGTGTGATCGTCATTGCCGAGTTGAATCATTGGACAAGAGACAATAAAGGCCTGAGCAGTCAGTCCTCAGCTCTGGGGTCTATTGGGGTGGGCTGAGGGAATATTGCTGCCAGGTGAAAGGTCTTGGGTGTGAGGTTGAAGGGTGACCATGAGGTAGATTGTTGTAGATAAAAAGTTGATTAGAAGAGTTTTAATGCCATGGACAGATAGACAGACACCATGGCAAGGTTGGAAGAAGGATGATATGGGTCTCCTTGAAGTTTATTCCAGTACAGGGTTTGCAGTTTTGGTCACTACAATGTTAAGCAACATACAGAAGAAAGTGTCAGACTAGATACTAAAATACCTAAGACAGACCATGACAACTTTGGCTTTGGGTTAGTAACATTCTAACTCTCCACACTTGGAGACCTCTACTGCAAAAGCTGTAACAAGTTAAACCTTGGAGAAACTTCAACTCATTCATAGCTTCCTTTTGAAACCTTAGTTGATTGTGTATGACAGTTCATGCCCTGCAGAGCTTTTTTGACAATCTGATAAGGTTGAGACACCATATCCAAGTATCAAGAAGGCATATCTTCAGGATAAACTTTACCAAAGGCCAGTAAGGAAGAAATTTCTAAATGATATTATCTGTTAATCATTACCTACAATCTAAGCTTAATCTATTTTTGTTTTGTCCTCTGTAGCTGATAAGATACTGATGTCACAGAAACATTATAGACAATATTAAAATAACTAGAAACAGAGTATGACTGAATGAGGTAAAGGTCACAGAGATAGGTGCTTTAACTTTAACTAGAGGAGCTTATTTAAATCTGTAAGCAAGGGGGCTAGAGCAATGGCTCCAGCTAAGAGCACTGGCTGCTCTTCCAGAGGACCAGGGTTCGATTACCAGCACCTACAAGGCAAGCATAACCACCCTCCAGTTCCAGTGGATCTGATGCCCCCTTCTGACCTCTTTGAGCATGGCATGCACATACTGCACAGACATACATGCAGGCAAAACAATCAGGCTTGTAAAATAAAATAATAAGTAAAACCTGTAGGTATCCCCAACTATAACAAATAAAGGTTGAAAAAACATCAATCCTATTGGGTGGAGCCAAAGCAGCAATCTTATTGGATAGACCCAGTCAGCATCCACATAATCTTTTTGTTAATAGAAGTGGATTTAAAATATATGTGTCTCCTATATGAATTTGTTTCACTGTTGTTTATTTGTGGTTGGCTTTTTTAAAATCAAAATTATGCTCGGTGAGAAAATGATTTTACAAAGGTCAAGACTGGACTGGAAGTTGAGGACACTTCCAGGCAAGGACCTAGTGGTGAATGCTGGGAAGCAGCCCTGTTCACTTAGAGTTTGGGCCAATTTCTGTGTCATTTTTTCAAAGCCACCAATGGCTTCCTAATGGGCAGCTCACAAGCCTCCAGTGCCTAACAGTGAGTCTCATCCCAGCATGTTCCCTTGGAAACAGCAACAGGAAGGGGCAGGAATGAGAAGGGAATGTGGGTGAGCAGAGGAGGGGGGACCCTCACCTGTGTCTCTTGCTGACTTCCTGCCTCTCTCCCCCTCTCTCTCCAGATTTTGAATCCTTCACACTGCAGCAATGTCCCTTCCTCATTTCATTCTGCAAAGCCTGCTCCCAGGCCCCAGCTAACCAGCCTCTGCTCTCACTACTTCTACTGTCAAAGACTCCACTGTGCCCACACTGGACTTCCTCCTTAACCCCAACGACCTTCTCTCCTAGTTCCTGGGCTAGCAGTGCAGTTTCCCTGTCCGCTTGCTCTGCTCAGGTTGGCTATAGGCTGAAATGTGGACAGAACAACCACTTTCCAACCTCCTTGCTTGTGAGTCAGGCAGTGAGGCTTGCTGTGTGAGCTTGGGCAGGTGTACCCCCTCTCTGGGTTCAGTGGGGTGCCTGTCTTCCGTGCTGACAGTTTCTAGAGTGCAAAGGCTTTGTTTGACCTTGTTACTTCTGAGAGCCCAGGCACCAGCACAGGGCATCACTGTGGGCAAGTGAGAGTGGTCATACCAGACCATCAACCCATCAGATGGTTGATTCATGCCTGGATGGATATGGGAAACAAGGGAGCAGTAGAGGCTCAGAGGGGGTGTTGAACCAACCTATGCTGGACCATAGAGGTCCTTGGTAACTAAGTTTTCCCTGAGTGGCTTTTTCATCGATAGCATTTCCTTGGCAACCTTCTACCTTGGATGTAGAGCGCTCCGGCCTTGTATCTGCTGGAATGCCCTACACTGTTGGATACCCAGCCCATCACTCTTCTCTTTCCCTTTGATGAGCAGCACTGCCTTGGGCATCTCATACCTGATGGCTCAGATGCTGGGTCACTCTGGAGAGGTGTTCATTTCTGCAGCATTGTGGTGGTCAATCTGGACTTTCAACCTGCTGGGTCTGAAAGGCACAGGAGCGAGCTGCAGTGACCACTGTGCATCTGTGGGGCTCTTCCAGAGAGACTCAGGTCATCCAGGGACAGAATTACATTGAGGCCGGAGAGTGGGAGCCAGCTGGTGCTGGAGGTGGTGAGACTGTGGAAGTTGGAGTCTGGTTGAAGAATTTGGGTCCCGGCAGGCGCACCTTTGGAAGGGGTGTATGACTTTGGTTCCTCCTTGTCATTACTCTCTGATTCCTGGCTGTCATGAGGTCTACCACTCCCTCTCCACAAGCCTAAAGTGAAGCCAGACAACCATAGGCTGAGACCTCTGAGCCCAAGTAAGTCTCTCTTTCTTTAAAATGCTTCTCTTGGGTATCTGTCAGAGCTGTGGAAAGACAGGCTAGTGGGGCAGGAAATAATTAACATGGGGCCCTGGCTATGGATAGAGCCTTTGCCTAGCAAGCACAAGGCCCTGGGTTCAATTGCATGCTGGAAGAAGAACAAAAGAATTGAAACTGTGGGAAGACTAATCCTTTCCTAGCTCCTCGCTTAGAGGAAGCTCACCTCTAAGTGCCAGGCATGTTTTGCCTGATAAAAGTGTCTTTGTTTCCCCATGCTTGGGCCACAGTAGAAAGTCTATGCTGAGCACATGACTCTCAGCGAGACAGTTGGACCACGCCAAGTCAGCCCGCCTGTGGAGTAGCTGCACCTTCCCTGCAGACAGTCGTTCACCTCTATGTGAGCAAGCCCCAAAGAACACTTCACCCAGCAAGGCTCGGGAAGGCTGCTACTGCTGGCCACACCCCACGGTCAGGTCTTATACCATTGTCAGAGGAGACCGGGATGGCCGGGATGGCCAGTGACAGTGTCCTTAGGCTCCACCCCCAATCTCTTCGGCCCTTGGCTGGTTTTACTCTGTTTCCTTTTCTGTGAACAAGGTCCAATGAGCTGAGTCCTTTAGCAAACTTACCGAGCCTGTCAGTGCTCTTTGGGATGCCCAGCTTTACAGCTGGTGCCAAATGACAGGCCTTGGTTTCAACAAGCTTGGGCTTTACAGTGTTAGTTTTATGGCCCCCATTTTCTGATATGATATTGTGAGGAGGTAGCACCCTAGCCAAACCACACAACCAAACCAGCATTGGAACCCTGGCTTGGGGCTCTGTATGCCAGCCCTCTGTGGAAGTCTAGCCTGGGCAATGAAAGGCCTGGACCGAGGCCAGGAGTCAGGCATCAGAGGGGAAGCACTGGGGGAGGGGAGGGGGACCCTCATTCAGCACCAGTGTCTTTTCCAGGGTGGAGTCTGTGGTGGAGCTGTCTGTCTGTCCTGAAAGTCCGCATGGCCTCAAAGAAAACAGGAGGGGCTCCATGGGCCCCGGAGGAGGGGGCGCGGCTGCAGACGAGAGATCACACTGCTTCAGCATCCTGCTGTTATTAGACAGAAACCTATACTTGGAGTAGGAAAAAAAAAGAATTTTCTTTTGGGTTGTCATTTCCTTAAGAGACTGGAGAAGCAAGAGCTGTCTGTGTGGATGATTAATGGGGGAGACTTCCTCTTAGTGAAGTCTGTCCTCTGAAGGGCGGGGACTCTCATCAGAAGTGTAGAGTGGCTGCCGGGTTCACATCCTTTGTTTATGTCTCAGCTGGAGCCAGGAGAAATGGTCTTTCAAGAAAGTAGGGTGGAAAATGAGCAGCTTGTGGCAGAGAGAGCTCAGAAGGGGCTCACGGGATGTGGCAAAGCAGGTGTTTACAGAACAAATGCCATGGGCCAGATGCCTCACACAGCCTGAAATCTGCAGTCTCAGGTGTGTATCATGACCCTACAAGTGCCACGAGCATCGCATTTTATAGATGACACAATGAGACGCAGAGAACTTAGAAAATTGGGCCAGAGACATAGGACAAAGGTATGGCTGTAATTAGATCTTCCCCACTCTTCAGGCCTGGCTTGCTGGAGGCCACCTTCTCCCTGACCTTCAGGGACCCCAAAGAAGGCTCTGTTAAGAGATCTGTAGCAGCTTATAAGTTAGGGCTTATCCTCAGTCCTTCAATATCAGCAAATGGGCTGGACTCTGGGGTTAGAGCAGAGTGTGAGTCATGTCCTCCTGGAGCTGCTAGTGGTTGGGTAGGTGGATGAGTGGAGAGATGAATGGGTGGGCGGGTGGGGAAATGACGGGTTAAATGATTGAAGGAACAGATAGATGTGTGGATGGATAAGTAGGTGGCTGATTGGTAGATGTGGTGAAAGGGTGGACAGAGGAGGGGATGGACAAATACATGGACGGATAGATATGCAGATGGATGATGGATGGATGGACAGATGGCTGGATGGGTGGATGGATGGACAAATGGTCAGACAGATGGATGGATGGATGGATGGATGGATGGATGGATGGATGGATGGACAGGCAGGTATATGGTTAGGTGGCTTAGTAGGTAGGTGGAGAGATGGATGGAAAGGTGTGTAGAAGGATAGATGGCTACATAGAGGGATGAACGGATGGATATTTAGAGGGAGAGATGGATGAGCAAATAGGTAGGTGTGGTGTGGGTTGATAGGACGGTGTACATATGGGTGGATGAATGAAGAGATGGGTAGATAGGTAGATAGGTAGATAGATGGTTGGAAAGTTGGGTCTATGAGTGGGAGGGTGGGTGAATGAAATGGACAGGTGAGTGGGTATATAGGCAGATGCAGGGCAGGAAGGCTATCAGGATTTGGAGATTCAGCAAAAGCTTTCCTGAGGAACTGAGTAGAACTGTAGAGCCTGAGCTGAGTGATGCAAAGTGACAGAGGAACAGAATATGCACAAGTGCCCAGCCTGTTTGCTTCTCCGCTACCACATTCTGGGGTCTGAGCCATGGGGGAGGCAACTGGTTCACAAGAAAGCTGCAGAAGTTCATAACCTGCTTCCTGTTCTAGAAAGTTCCATCTTCTTATGCTCTCAGGAAGAGATTGTTTCTCTTTGGCCAACATCACGGAAATACTATGGTTTGCAATCAGTGTGGGCCTCGTGACTCAAATGCTTTCATCAGAGCCGTGGCAGAAGGTTTATTATTCTACTGAGATTAAACCGAGCATCCGGGAGAGGAAAAGGAAATGTGGGAGACACCCAGAAGCTGCAGGGAGCTCTTTTCATGGTCCCAGCCTGCACCCCTGCCTGTTGCCCTTCCTACTCACCCCAGACTGCTCTGGTCCCTAAGCAACTTCCCATCCAGCTGAGTCACATTGGGCAGAACCTTTGACAGCTGCGTTTCCTCCACTCCAGGAGGCCAGCGAGATGAGATGGCACCTCCCCACAGCAAAAGCCAAGCAAGCAGATTAATTTAGGATGCAGCTGCTGTAGATTAAACACTTGGAAAAGCCATTTTATAAATATTTTTTCCACAATAGCATCCCCATATGGCTACGTTCCGGCCCTCTTCTGACACTGCAGGATGCTTGGCGCAGTTGCCTTGGATGTGACCTTTGGGGACTAGGCTGCCTGTTCATGTCTGAACCAAGTACCCTAGAGGGACTTTAGTCAGCTTCTTGGTGACATACTGGACTCCTGGGTGCAAACAAGGCCGTTGGAGGCTTCCAGGAAGTACAATGGCATAGGATAAAGGTGAGCATGGGTTAGTCTCTTTGTACCTTTTGTTTAGACACTGGCCACAGCCCTTTGTCACTCTCTGCTCTGTACTGAGCAAGGCACAGAGCTTCCAAAAAACAAGTTCTTTCTGGAGTTCTCTAATATCATCCCTTTCAGTGGTGTGACACACAGAGGGCAGACTCAGGGTCCCCAATACCTGACTTTGTGACAGAGCTTCCTGCCTACACCTCTCTGTGCCTATACCCATCCCTAAGTCCTATTCCCTTACCCATCACCCCTTGCAGCTGAAGGATTAAGCCTCCCATGAACACCCATGGAAACTCTCCCCCTAGCCTCCAGGCCCTTAATGGCCCCAGCTTCCAGTCCTACCTCTGAAATGTCAGCTTTCTCACTGGAACCTGCAGAATAGTGCAGAGATGGCCTTGCAAGTCCACAGTGGGAAGAGGGCTGGGTGTGGCTCTGAAGAACCACACCCATAACAGGGTCCCACTGTTGGAGACAGGGTGTTCAGCAGGGCAGGACCTGTGAGCCCGGGAGGCAGAGGGCAAGGCCTGGCTTCTTTTAGTTGCCATTATTACTTTTGTGCCCTTGGGATGGAGCCCAGGGCCTTACATGTGCTAGGCAAATGCTGCACGCTGGGCTACAGCCCAGCCCCTTTTCACTTTGTATTCTGAAGCACGGTCTCACTAAATTGCACAGGCTGGCCTGAGTAGCTGAGGTGCTAGCTTGGTCATGGCTCTTTATGGATACAGAGGCAGCCTGGCTTAAGCTGTTTCCTGCAGTTTAGACTGAAGCTTCCACCCCCCACCCCACCCCTAGCCCTGTCCCGCGAGCATGTTGTTTATCCTTTCCTCAGAGAGCACAGGTGCCTTAACCAGCTTCCAGATCCAGTTATGAGGCCTCCTGTTCTCTATCTCTTAGATCTCTCTCTCTCTCTCCCTCACTCCTGTAGATGAATACATAGGATGAGGGACTTCCCAGTGGAAGATGGCTAATGTAAAGATCCTCAGACTACTAGCATGGCATGACCCAGTGACAGAGAGAGGTGAGGGTTGAGGGTAGGAAGAAGGGCTGGGTTGCTGGAGCTGAAGCATTAAGTCTCTAAGCTTCTCTCTAGGGAGTGGGAGTGGCATCTGAACAAAGAAACACAGTTCCCACCTCAGGAGGATGGGAGAAAGTTTATTCTGGAGCCAAATATGGGTGACCATGGCCTAGGAACACACACTTGGCTCACTCCAATTTCCATGTTCCATTATGGAAGCAATTTAATGAAACTGTTATAGTAACAGCCTGAAGAAAACCACAAATCAAGACACCTTGGTGGAGACATCTGAGATGCAAGTTCTAGAAAAATCTCAGCTGCAGCCTCAAGGGCTGCCTGACATACCCTTGGAGGCTAGTGGTTCACTAAACGAATAGATTCCCACAGAAAACTAGTGCTTTGTGCATTTCAGATGACTTACCCGGGGGTCACAGAGCTGCTAGGTCAGGCACAGAGGAGGGGGACATGTGGCTATAGAGAGGGCTAGAGACCATTTGGCTCTGGACCTGCAACATTCCAAACTCTGCACTCACTGAGGCGCTGACCACTTAATTGGCTTTGCTGAAGGTTCGACAGAAGGTGCAGTTCTTCTGGAACCTTCTTCCACAGGCACCAGGTGAGTCTGTGGCACGGTGACTGTTCTCTACCCAGAGAGAGCAGCCCCTCCTTGAGCCTCCTGACCAAGGGTGGAAGGTGATGGTACATATGCACACATGTGTATGTGTGTAGAGTGATACTAGATGTCCTCAGTTGCTCTCCACCTTATTTTTTGAGACAGTCTCTCACTGAACCAGTAAGAAACTAAACTATGCAGCCTTGCCCGTCTGTCCCCGGGCAAGGCTGTCTGTCTTGTCTCTGCCTTCCCCACTCTGAGATCGCAGGAGCATGCCACCAGGCCCAGCAGCTTGGGTTTGAATCTGTTTCACTGATAGACAAGAACCAAATGTCTAGATTCCTGGTCCTGCCCCTGATGGCCCCTGTCTGTCTGCTCAGCCTCACTCAGGACCTAGAGAATTCTCAGGAGGGAGCCAGGAGTCACACACACCACCTCCCCAGCTTCTGTAGGCTGCTTCTGAGCACTTGCTTCCCTGCTGTCTGGTGCATGAGGCATGGCAGCGGAAGCAGGCGGTAGCAACTCCCTGCAGACACTCAGGAGTCCTGAGTCAGGAGTAGAGAGGCACAGAGGCGCACAATTTTGAATTTTATTCAACTGTAACTAACTGAACCTGTGGCTCCTGTGTCGGACAGCGTGGGTCTAGACCCGAGGGACAGCACTTGGGTCATTGCTTCAGAAGCCTGAGCCCCATCGTGTCAGCTCACCTTAGAGAAGAATCTGGAGTCCCAACTACGGTGGTGAGTGATGGACCGGATACACCTTGACCAAGACCGCTTAGCTGTGCATTCTCTCACCCTCTGTTTAGACATAAACTGTAGTAAGAATTTTGGAACTTTGGTTGCTTTAAAAACACACAGCAATAGTGTAAGAATATGTTTCGTTTTGATCCCAGGTGTGGGGCTACGGGGCTGCTTTGCAGCAGCTGACTATAATTTGCCTCCTGCTCTAGCAGAGGCGTGGCTTTGCCAACCGCAGATGCTTTCTGCCATTGTGCGACATCTGGAATTCTGGGGAATTTTCAGTGGGTATGTAAATGCTAGAGCCCCGATAGGCGTGGTGGGTTGTTTTTTGGTTGGTTGGTGGTCACTGTTGGTTGCATGTTGTTAAGTGGTCACATGCAAAGAAGACACAGGAAGAAGAAATTATATATCCTGATGTCAAAGATCAAACTTGCCCCAAGGAGGTCGACGCCCCTAATCAGCAGGAAGTACTCTAGGGATAATGTGACCTTGTTGACTCCTGACTTTGTTTAGGGATCTCTTTTCTTTCCTCTCTATCCTTTTTTCTGTCATATCTAGTATTAGGGATTGAAAGGGTGGGGGAAAAAGTGGAGAAGGGTAGAAGAAAAAAGAACCCACAGAGCAGCAAATGCCAGCATCAGAAAACCTCCTCAGGACCCTGGATATGGACTGGGGTAGTGGTACATGGTCATGGACCCTTTGTTCCTTTGCCATGTGGTTACATTAAACAAATCTTCCCCTGATTTTCACCATGCCTTGTCTCTTCGATCGGCCCATTGAGGCGTGGCTTGGTGACCAGAGCCCAGATTCTGACCCTAACACCTCCTGTAACAACAGGCTTCCTGGGGCTCTTTGAGGCAAGGGTTACACTGATTCCTCTCTGAGGAGGGTGCTTGTCTGTGAAGTAGAAGCCTGTTTGCACCCTCAAATTCTTAGCGTCCACCAGCTAGTGCCAGTAACTATCCTCGGCCTCTGTATCAAGGAGGGTTTGTGGACAGCCATGAGCAGCTGCCTTCCACCTGAGGGAGGGCTTTTGGTGGGTTGACTGTGGAAAGTGCTGTCTAGCTGGATCATTTGTTTGGCTTTCTGCACACTGTTTTCTGATGGGGCTGGCGAGCTACGTGCAGGGTTTATGATCCGGACACAGGCCCATTCAGCAGACCCGATTAAGGTAAGGAGCCCAGCAGCAGCCTGGTTTCCAGCTCACATGTAGAGGCAGGCCGTCTCTCTCCCCTCACTCCCACACTGCTGCCACCACCGATTCTCATGAGAACAGCCTGGCCCCAGAAGAGACAGTTGACAGCGCTGTTCTGAAAGTCATTTCCTCTTCCTCAGCCAAAGTTGTCTAACCCAGCAGCTAAGATGGTCCCAGACCCACTTACTCGGAACAAGGCATGCACCTGGGCCTGCTGTACCTGCCTTCAGACAAAGGTCTGATCAGTGACCTGATAGGGCTGGAGAACTCCACCAACCCACCGACTCCAACAACCCCAAAGAGCAGAATTCTCTGTTGATGAAAAAATGCACAGAAGGGCAAATCATTTGGGCCTTGTAAATGAGGAAGATCTATTGGACCAGAGCTATAATCCTTTTGTATCCCCTACCTCTCTCTGGCTCCCAGATCTGTGCTCTGGGTACTTTAGACAGCCAGAAGAATTCTGTTCCACATCAGATCATGAACAGCTACCAGAGGTGCCCCTCTCAGGGTCCACAGTGCCTCAAGGCTGACTCAGGCCAGGATGTTTGGAGCCTTTTATCAAAGTGATGTTGGGCTAGGCACATCTGACAGGGCCAGGTCTGTCTGACAGACCCAGGTGAGGACAAGGACTCCACCCAGCTTGTCTTTGAGATGGAATGGCATTGCCTTTCTCTGGCCACTCCAGTTGAAAGTGCTGATGATTGCTGTTGGCATATACAGCAGAGAGAGGAGGTGTGGGACCTTCTGGAATCCTCAGGTGGTTCCAACTCTTTCCCTAAAAGAAAATAGAATGTGGCTTCCACATTGACACACCTCTGTGGAGGAGGAGACATCTCCCAACACATCCAAGATGACAAGAAACAAACCTGTGTTGGAAAGAGGTACTTAGGACCACGCCCAGGGTGCCTCTGAGAGTCCCAAGCCATAAAACCCAGGGCTGCTACCTCATTCACTTAGCTGAACCCCTCAGCCATCAGCTTAGGATCTCAGGAATGGAGGGCATGGCTCACAGGCAATATCTCCCCTAATTCAGCCCCACTGTATAGTTAATTGTCCCATTGCCATGACAACATAATTGACAAAAGAAACTTGAGGAAGTAAGGGTTTATTTTGACTCACAGTCTGAAGGTATATGGCCCATCACTGTAGGGAAATTGTGTTGGAGGAGCATGAGGCGGCTGGTCACGTGGTCCCATACAGGAAGCATGGAGATGAACGCTGGCTGGTGCTCAGCTCACTGTCATCATTCTATTCCTTCTGGGATTGCAGCCTTATGAGTTGATGCTGCCCACACTTAGGATGGTCTTCCCCCTCAACCAACCCCACTTAGAAACTTCCTCAAAGACACACCCAGAGATTAGTTTCCATGGTGACTCAAAATCGAATCCAGTTGACAATCAAAATGAATCATCATATCCACCATGCTGCTGGAAGTTCATGGTGACAGCCCTGGACTTCTGAGGGTCTGAGCTGAGCCTTGAACAAAGACAAAGCTACAGACAGCTCTTAGGTAGGACAGCCAGACCCTCCCTCTCCCACCATGCTCAGGATCACAAGCCATGAGAGCAATTGGTTGTCTTTGACAGAGGGACCGAGCATGAGGGAACATGTCCCAGCCTGCTCCCCACCCCAACATCCATGCTCACTTCAGAGAACTGCCCTTCCCCACCGTGTAGAGCTAGGCAAAGCCACTAGCTGTGGGTACCAAGCCAGATACCATATTCTTTCCTGAGGTCTCACCCCATATTTTCTCTTATGCTTAGAAACTAAGGGTACCAGGTACTCTGTTCACATACCTTTGGTGATAGAATGTGTCAGGTCTCAGGTCTCTGGGAAAGTAAGAATGCAAGCCTAAAGCTGTCTGTGGATCATCTAATTCAAACCACGCCTGAAGGCCCTCCCATGAATTCTTCAGTTTATGAGCCAATAAATTGTCCTGCTTTGTAAAAACCATGATGAGTTAGTATGTGACACTTGAGATGGAGAGAGTTATGATCCAAATAGGGGGTGTAGGTGGCCTCTGTGGAGCAGGAATCCTTTCTGTGGATGTTTAAGTTGGAAGGAGGTGATCTAGACAGAATGTAGGTGGGACGAGCTGAGAGCACAGGGTCCCAGCATCTGGTCTTCAGGGTCGCCGCAGCCTGCGTCACTTTGGCCTGAGGACCACCTACACATACCTCTGGAAAAGGCATCAGACTCTCCATCGTTTCCTAGGAATCAGCCCTGAGAGGAAAATAGCTGTTGGCCCACCCCAGCCCAGCAACCTCTCCTCATTTTCCCACCCCAGTTCATGCAGCTTCTTTCAAAAAAAAAATCACTGTGAATCAAGATTTATGTCATTGCTCCACTTACAAATCAAAAGCAGCTTTGAGCCCACATTCTGGTGTCAGGAGCCTGGGAGGGGTGAGGGTGGTTATTTCTTGACTGTCTCCATGGCATCTTAAATGGCCAGAACACCCCACCATCGGGCTTCAAGGGGCAGCAAAAATCTGAGTCCTCTGCTCATGGTGGTCTAATCTGGAGCCAGCGCTTTTTTCCTAGGATGGTGGGCTCCTGAGAAATGCTGTTTTCAATATTGTGGACGGCATAGTAAATTCTCATGTCAGCCACTATTGATTTTACAGTCTCCTGACTGCCTCCCCGCCCCCACTGCTCAATGTCTTTGATTATTTTATTTATGAAAGACTTAACCTTGCCAGACAGCAGCCTCAGTGCTGACAGTTGCTCACAGGTTGGTGCCAGGGACAGGATGGTATCGCTGCTCCCCGCTGGCATCTTGGGGTGGGGTGGAAAGGATTCCTAATATAGCCAAGGTACAAGGCACAAGTCTGAGGCACGATAACGGGACAGCAAGGGAGCTCCTGAGAGCCCCAAACTACAGTTCTCCCAAAGCTACCTCAGCTGAACCCCACAATCCTCAGGGTTTCTGTCTCTAGGCTTGGGCTCCCAGAAAGGGAGAAAGCATGGTTTTCACTCAGTTTCCCAACTTGAGGCTTTCTGAGTGTATAAGCAACTCTGGTTACTGAGACCAAGCTGGACTCAGTGGCCTTGTGGAACTCAGTCCCCTTGGAGAGACATGAGAGGTAAAGGGGGCCCAGGGTCTTGGTGCAGGTCCCACAGGCTGAGGAACCATAGCAAGAAGGCTTAAAGCAGGACCTTGCAAGGCAGATGAGACTGTTGGCTCCTTGCCCAGCCGTGTGCCTGCCTGAGCCCATCAGACCCTTGCCCAGCCGTGTCAGGTCGAGTCACCGTGTCCATTACAGAGGGAGAAATGGGGGCATTTGGCACTAGATTGAGCAAAGCCTGGATCCTCACCGAGTTCATTCCCAAGTGGGCCCAGCTCTAGGGCCTGTGTCTCAGTCAATGCTGAATTTTTAAATGTTAAATATTTTTAGAAATGACTGTGTGACCGCCCATGCCAAGAATGAACACCCAGGGCTACCCGGAATAAACATTCTTCCTTCTCTTCTCTCTCCCTCCTGGGTGTCTCCAGCTTTCCCACCACAGACCTCATCTCCCAAGTCCTCAGGAAAATGGCAGCCAAAGGACAGGCTTGGCTCGCCACGAAGAACTTCTGGGTGCTGCTAGCACCTTAGGTCCAACCTTGTCCTTGTATTCCAGTGACTTGTCCCTTGTCCCTCCAGCCACCGAATCCTCCCCTCAACTCTCCATCATTCTGCATTATTACCAGAGTATAAAAAAGGACTGAAATCAAAAACACTTTTAAAAGGACTGAAATTTTTTCCTGCTTTTTCAGAAATACCCTCTTTACCAAATTGCCTGAGCCTCCCTCAGCAGTTCAGCCGGAAGTCTAACCTCCCACCTGCTTGCTGTTCTCCCCACCTCCATCCACAGAAACCCCGTCTTCGGTTTCTACCGCTTCAGTCCTTGGGAGAAGTAAAGAATCTCACAGTGCGAAAAACACACAGTGCCATGTTGTGAGCACACTGCATCACAAAGAGTCGGCAAGCTTGCGTATCTCCACAATGTCAGAATTTATCAAATAACAATAAAATCCCAAGGTGCATTGGTTTCCTTTGCAACAGGTTGCCAAGCAGTCCTGATTTCCTTGACAGCCAGCCAATGCATAGGCTCCTTTCTCCTAGTTTTAACTACAAACACTAACTCTCAGGTAGTACACATCCAGATTCTAGATGGCTAGATAAAGGTAAGTGATAGACAGGTGTTGTCTTCATTTTCTTTCCTGTTGTATGATAAAATGCACTGACAGAAGCAACATAAGGGAGAAGGTGTTTGTCTCAGTTCACAGTTCCAGTTACCATCTACTATGGTGAGGAGGGTGATGTGTTGGGGGCCTGAAGCAGCTGCTAACATAGTGTCCACAGTCAAAAGGCAGCAATGACTGCACGCACACTGGTGCTCAGCTTGCTTTCTCTCATTCATAAAAGTCCAGATCGGCTAACCAAAAGGCACCTCATCCACCCATCATTAGGATGGGTCTTTGCATATCAATTAATGTGATCTCTATAATCTAATCCCTGTAGACAGGGCTAGAGATGCACATCCCAGGCGATTCTGGATTTTTGTCAGGTTGACAATGAATACTACCCATCCTAGATAGATAAACATGTATGCGCATAGATAGGTACACATATACCCACATAGATAGATATACATATATGCACACACATGTATGCACATAGATAGGTACACACATACCCACATAGATAGATATACATATATGCACACACATGTATGCACACACATAAGAATTGGCATATACCTAGCTAGGAAAGCCTTGAAAAGACTACAGCAAAGTCTAGGCATTTCAAAGAGGCCTGAGGAGAGACTGATAGGGACATAGTCAGTCTCTGCAGAAATAGATGGAAACCAGTGTGGTCTGCTGGTGACAAGGCTGCTCTGGCTGCCACTGTCAAGTCAAGCTACAGGGCTGGAGCAGAGCTATAAGAATGAGGTGTGGCTGAGGCTGAAGAAGCAAAGGTCTGGGCTGAGTCCAGATGAATGAATGGTGGACAGACACCCAGATGGCAAGTCCAGAGGGACAAAGCAGCAGGTAGACAGATACAGCTTTGCGTAGGCCGTGTCAACAGTAAAGATGAAGCCTGCGACAGTCAAGAGTCCCTTGACACACACACACCAGATGGTCAGATGACAGGTGGGTGGAGGTGGTCACATCAGAATGTCAGGTGTCTACTTCTTTCAGTCCAGGCAATGGAGTCTCCCCCTTTCTTCAGTCTGCTGCGTCCACTAAGTTCTCAGGCCTCGTTTTCCTGGTATGATTTGAATATGCCCACATACTCTGCAGTCCCAAGTCACCTGGACAAATTTGTAGAGTGTCACCCATTCTGCTTTGGGGAATAAGTTATGATTGTATCCTGTCTGTGGCACTGGAAAGTGGTGTTTATGTGTCCACCAGGTACAGTCATTCTCTGTCCTCAAAAAGGAGACAAACTCTGCTCGTAAAGTGGAGTCTCTGAAGACAGGATCCATTGTACAATAGTAGAATCTCTGATGAAAGATCCACTGTACAATCTGGAGTAACCAAGGGCAGGACACATCCTGATCTCAACATTTTTCTGTGCGCAGAAAAATCATTTCGCTCTTGGCAGCTATGGACTAAGACTGTCTACTTCTTCAAGGTGCCAACAGCAAGCCTGGCGTTGAGTTTTCTAAAGTTTCATAGCCTCCATTTTAAGCTCATGCAACCCAAACACTCTCTGCCAGATGGTAAAATCCATGGGACTTCATGTGACAAAACAAGCAAGCAGAAACAGGCATGGTTCAGCCCTCAGAGCTGGGTTTGGGCTCAGATGAAAACATGTAAGTTCGCCCCAGTCTGATTGCAGTTCCAGCTCTCCCGGAGATCAGCGTCCTGCTAGGGTTCTTAGTGGCAAGGAAAACAGGTCACTGAGGAAGGTGGAAGGGATCCTTGGCAGCTTATCACAAGGCGGAAAGTGGTCTAGGCCAGTGTGTGAGAACTGTGGCACAGGGGACATGAGCAGACCCTGTGGGAAGTGGATGCCGAGGAGTGCAGGCACCATGCAGACCTCAGAGGCTGTAAGGAGCAGTCGATTCAAGAGGACAAACGGTTAGGTTTCTCGGCAACTGGCACTGAGTGGTTGGAGTGAAGACCTGAGTGCTTCCAAAGAGATTGTTGCACTCCCTGGGGACAGGCATAATGTCCTGAATGAAAGCCAGGAGGAAGTGTTGGTGAGACAGGGATGGGAGGGGCAAAGGTGGGGGTGGCAGGTGTCTCTGCCGTGCCTAGTACACGCCTCAGGCACTGAGGAGGCTCAGGCTTACCTTCTAGATCTGTGCCAGTTACTTGCCTCTTTGTTGGACTGCTGTTTTCTCCAGGTTGAAACATCTCCTCCTGGAGGGAGGAGAGAAACTCATAGGGCTTAGGGAGTAAAGGAAACTAACAAGGATCAGGAAGTTTCCCAAACATACAAGATTCAGTAGGCCCATCCCTGAATTATATAAGCAGGGACAATTTGGGGGAAAAGAGTCTGGGGAGATGGAGCTGCCTACAAGTTGTACAAAAGTGGACTCAGGCTTCCTGGGTCCTCACCTATGCTAGGGATGGGCTTTTTGGAAATAGATCTGCCTTCAAGTCACTCATGCTCCTGTGAGTAACCTCAATAAACTCACTAGTTCACCAAGTTGAACTTGGATGTAATCGTTACTTTGTGTGTTGTTGATGGGGTGAGAATCTACTGTTTATGACCACGGTGGAGGGGAGGGGGAATCACACACCTGCCATGGAGAAAGCAGTTCACCTTCATTGAATAGACAGTTCTGGCTCCTCCCCAGGAGACCCTTGAGACCCCCGGTCACCCCTCTCTCCTTACGCAGTTCTAATGAAGCAGAGGCCCCAACATCCTGACTACTTACCACACATGGACCCAGGGAAGTCAACGTTGTGTCTGGGTCTCTGTGCGTCTCGAAAGGTGGAAGATAAGGGAGCAACTGACCGTCTCGGAGGAGCTACCTCTCCTCCCCAAGGCTTAATTTCCTCTGAAATTGGAGGTTTTGACAACTAAACAGCAAAACTTCAAATCCTCAATGACTCCTATACGTTGCCCACTACTGCAACAAGAGTTACTCAGAGGGAGAATTTACTGGGGCTCACAGCTGTAGGCTACACTCTGTCATGGTGGGAAATCACGGGGCGAGGCAGAAGCACGAGGCAGGTGGTGACATCACAACCACAGTCAGGAAGCAGAGAGGTGGTAAATGCTGGTCCTCCGCTTGCTTTCTCCTCTATTCAGCCTGTGTCCCAGTTCACAGGCCTGAGCGACTCTTGTTGAGGGTACATCCTCACTCCTCAGTTAAATATCTTTGGCAGCAGCAGCGCAGACACAGGCAGAGCTGTGGCTCTCCAGTTGGCAGTTCACGTTGCCCATTAGAGTCATAAGCAGAACCATAAATACTTGACTGAAATGTGTCCCAAGCCTGCCTCAGTTGAGACCCCCTCCCCCCAACCTCCATTCCACTAGCCAGCTAGGCCTGATGGCTATTTCCCCCCAACTGAAATATCCAAGACTCTGGAGCTGACTGCTGCAGGCCGCTTAGAACAGGGGGAGACAGCACAGCAGCTGCGGCTCTGACACCCACATCTCAGCCAGGAAACCTTTAGGGTGGGCTTATGCCAGAGGAGAAGGTTCCAGAAAGGAGAGGTAACAACACATGACCACCTCAGGTAGTGCAACAGGGCAGCCATTGAGCCTGGTTTTGACACCTCAGGCTCAGGTGCACCAGCAATCAAAGGACTCATAAATGATCAGTCTCCAAACTACACCTCTTTCTTCCAAATATTCTGATTTCCAGCACCATGTAACTTGGACAGAGGGCTCTGTTGTGCCCCTCCAAGCCTGGGCCCTTCTACATTCCCAGTTGGCTTCTGTGCTGTTGCTTCTAATTGCCTCATGTCTCCTGAGAGACCTCCTGGAGCAGAACAGCGTGGGACTCCCTGCATGCTCTGCCTCCCTAGAGGACAGGCCCCGGCACTGGCACCGCCTGGCGGTGCAGGGTAGGAGTGTATAAGCACAGCTCCCGGGATAAGCAAGCCTGCTCACCCACCAAAGTTCCCAAAGAGCATGTGGAGCTGGGGATCAGCCTGCATGCTGCCTGGGCTCAACGCTTCCCACTTCTGCCCTTTCTCCTCCTGAACACCCGGTTTGCTTGGCCTGGGGCCTTAAAGGACCAAGTGCCTCTGAATTCCCCAGTTCACTGCTCCCAAAGGCAAATACAGTCCACTATGACCAGAGTCCCCAGGGTTCTGAGCAGGTAACTGCAAGCCAGGGACCTTCAGGGTCCCTGCCATAGGAGCACAGGGCACATCCTTGTGCTTACCACTGTCACTAGGGAAGGGGCACAGGACAGGAGTCAAATTGTGAGTTCCCAGCCAGCCTCCACTTGCCCTGGGCGGTCATGCTCCTGCCTCTGAGCAGAAGGTAGGAACTGCTGACATCCCTGTGACCTTTGTCACCTCGCTGAGTGTGGTGTGAGACAGACTCAGGGCCATGCGGATTCCAAGGGGGCAGGGACATCAGTCCAACTTGTTTTGAATCTGCAGCACTGAGCAATGACAGATCCCCTTCACATGCTCCAGCATACCTATGGCCTATGCCTATAGCACAAACACAAACCTGCCATGTGGGTCCCCAAGCAGAGCCTGGAAGGAGAAGCCCATGGCAAGCACAACGTTGGGAAGGTCACTGCCTATACTAGGGACCTCTGTACCCCCAGTGGTGGGGCAAACACCAGCCATCCAGTTCTCCCCAGTGATCCAGAGAGCTCTGGTCTTTCCGTGCACAACTGGCCTGGATGTAAAAAAGAGTAGATGTATGTAAAGGAGGCAGCCTGGCCTCCAAATATTGAAGATACCATGAAAAGACAGATCAGGCAAGTAAGCCACAAGAAGATGGGGTTTCAGAGTCTGAGTGGACTGCATGGTTTCATATATATATATATATATATATATATATATATATATATGTATATATAATTTATTTAAGATGTAGAGGTGTGCACCTCAGTCCTCAGAGGACAACTTCCAGGAGTTGGTCTCTCCTTCCACCATGTTGGTCCTGGGGCTCAAACTCAGGTCATCAGATTTGGCTGCCAGCACCTTTATGTGCTGAACTATCAATGGCCCAAGATCCATTACTTTTTGTACAAATTCAGGCAAGAAATTTGAGCTTGCTCCTTTTGTCAGGGTATATGTGTTTCATTTATTTATTACTGTGTTATTCCTAGGAAAGAAATCAGAGGAGTAAATACTTTACGGTAATAAAGCAAACCCAGGCGCCTCTGCTTCCTGTCTGTGCTGGGAGGGTTCTAGTTGGAGAGCCAGAGTGGATATCCGGGATGGAGGTGGCCTCCCTTCATCACTTAAAGGTGATAATTACATGCTGTAAACACTCGGTATAATTAAGGCTGGAGGCCCAAGGCAGAGACAGTTTCCACTGAGAAAACAGCATCTAACAATGGGGCCCAGCTCAGCTTGCCCCAAGAGCCCTCACTGTGCTTGCCCCAGCCCTGGGCCCTTCTGCATTCCCAGTTGGTTTCTGTGCTGTTGCTTCTAATTGCCTCCTCCCTCCAGCAACACAGCTCTCCCAGGAAAACACCAGCCTTCCAATGGGAATCACTGAGTCCAAAGTCTGGCTGAGCACACAAGTCAGCTCTGTCCCAGGGCCTGTGGTAAGAGGAAAGCAGTCAGCAGGCTAGGGCCCAGGGAAGGGCTCTTCTTCCCGTCTGCTTCTGGGACTCCATCTCTAGGAGGATGGCAGGTGCCAGCCTCACTTCTCCACGTAAGTTTTCAGGCTCTGATTGACAAACTCTGAGGCCTCAGGAGCTACTGACGGCAATGAGCCCTCTACCTGTTTAATAGGTATACCTCAACTAAATGCACCTCTTTCCCCCACAGCTTCAACTAAATGCTCCCTCCCTGCTGCATGCTGGAGAATTAGAGACAGCATGACTCATGAAAGCTTCCCCTTCCTGAGCCTCAAAGAAGGATCCACTCTGCCTCCTGGACCTGAACTCTCCCCAGAGCCCATAACCTGCCATTGTCCATCTGTCTGTCCGTGAGCCCATAGTGTTAACAACTAATAAACCTCTTACCCAAAAGGACAATCTGCCTTGGTCTACCCAATGAACCCAAAATTCCAGACCCTACCAGAATGGAGACTCCTCAGCCTGGGCAAAGAGGACCATGCCTCCAGCCATGTAGAAGATGCAGCTCTGCTCCCCACCCATAATGGTGCCTCTCAGTCCTCCCACACGAGTGCTCCTCTGTGTAAAACTAATCAGACCCACTCCAGAGTCTCCCATGGTCTCAGGTCACAAGGTAGAACATTCCATTGCTGTGTGTTTGGGCTTGTGGTCTTTCTTTTACCAGAAGAGGCTCGGTTGGTTTTCATTTTCATTGCCTCTGTGCCTGTTGGAAGGCTTTAGTCCCAAAGGCTAGACCCACATTTTAAGGCAATGAAGAAGACAAACAAACAAACAAACCACCCCCCTCCCCAGCCCCCAGCCCCATCTACCTCCATTTCTGTCAATGAGCTGGTCCCACTCTGGCTTTGCAGTGGCGGAGTCCCTGGCTTCTTTTCATGCAGTTGGAATGGGGATGGCGTTCCTTGAATGTCTGAAGTTGTCATTTCTGGGGACACTCGGGAGCCCTGTCCTGGTCACCTGCCGCTGTTGTTGGCAGAGTAGCACCTAGAAGACGTCCCAGAGGTGGGAGAGAGGGAAGTGAGCTCTGCTGTCTCAGCCCCAGGGAATTTTATCTGCTGAACTGGAAGAGAACCAGCTACCCGCTGCCAGGACATGCTGGTCGACAGGGGGTGGACCGGGACTGTTTGAGGTTGTAATCCCTCTTCCCCTCCTTCCTTCCTTTCTTTCTCCATCCCTACTTCTTTCCCTCCTTCTTATCCCTCCCTTCCTCTCCTGCCTCCAATCCTCCTCCCTCTCTGCCTTCCCCTCCCCTCTCTTCTCTCCCTCTTCTCCCCTTCCCACTCTCTCCTCTTTTCTTCCTATCTATCTTCTCTCCTTCCCACCCTCCTCTCTCAGTCCCTTCCTCCCTTTCCATAGGATCCTCCTACCTCAGCTCCCAAGTGCTGAGATAGCAGGCATGGTCCTCATTCGAGCTCTGGAATGGCTTTTTCTACCTAGAGAACAATGGTGTGGTGTGGTCATGTGGTGAATATCCAGAGAGCAGATCTCAGAGGCTGCACCTATGTTTCTATAGGTGGGTTTACGCCCTCCTATTGACACTTGTCTAAAAAGTGAATTTGAAAGTTGCACACCCTCCAGCCACCCACACCCCTTAATTATTTTCTTGTCTTTTCAGGAGGAAATCACTGGAGTCCAATTTTGTGGGTCTCACACAGTGTCTGCCTCTTCCACGCTGAATGACTTTGGGCAAGACATTTAATGTGGCTGTGCCCAGGGTCCCCTGCCTGTGAAGGGCGGGGAGTGATGACCGTGCCAAGAGTACCACCTTCCTGAGGCAGCTGCACAGTCACTGAGGTCGTGCTCACGCAGGGATCTGTGGGCTCAGAGCAGGTTCTCTGAACCTCACGTGTGTCGTGTCCTGCTCCTCAAGCTTCTAAGTCCTCTCACGTCCTCCTTGGGCCAAAATGGAAACTTGAAATGATCGAGGTCTGGGAGCCTAGTAGTGCTGAGGTGCTATGGGTATTTAGGTGAATAGACAGGCTCCCTCCTGAGAGCAAGACATTGGGGTAGGGAGGTGCAGGCAAAGACTGAAGGGAAGGGGGGGGTGTCCTGTGGGTGTGAATAGGGAAACTTATCCCTATTCACTCATCTGTTGCTTAGAGGGGTCCACCACCCCACAACAAACCCAGCATCCCCTGGCATGAGGTAAGACAAGGGCAAGAAGACGAGGTTGGCATAGCTCCCACCGTCTCCTGCAAAGGATGGGGTCTAGATAGCAGTGGTCTACTCCTGACAAGGGGTAGGGAGTGTAATGCTATGCCAGGATAGTGTGCAGAAGTGAGTCACCGGGGCTGGCCTTTGACGGTAGCAATTCTTCGAGCCAGCAATTCTGCTTCTTCATCCACCAAGATGGAAGATGCCCCGCCTCTGTGGCCCCATCCCACCCAACCCCCACGGTGGACTGAAACCACAAACTGAAATAAGTTCTTTCTCACCTTAAAAGAAAAGTTATTCCAAGGAGTGGAAAGGCCAGGAAAAAAAAAAGTTCCCTCTGGACATTAAACTGGACTATAAAGGCTTGCCACCACCCAGTGCTCACTCTTCGGCTCCTTTATCGCTGAGGTCGTGGCCAGAGAGCAGCCTCTTAGTGTGGCAGGCCCTGTAGGCCCTGCCACTCAACTCCGCACAGGGATGTGGTGAAGGGGTCCCCACAACTCCCAGGAAACTATCTGACAGGACAGAATGAAAATTCTTTTCATCTCTGTCACACTGTGGGTAGGCGGGCAAGCCAAAAGTCTAGATGTTTTCAAGGGAATTTTTAATTAGTATGTAAATTCGACTCTCAGCATTCAAATGTCATTGACTAGGTAAATGTTGCGCTCTCTGCAGGTATTTATTTGATCCTGTCCCGCCAAGGTGCCTTTGTGGCCTTCCTGAGTGTGTGATAACAGCATTTCAAAAACAAAATGAAACGCTCCCTCCGCGCCGACGCTGTCGATGTGCTCGGAATATTTTAGGGAGGCCTTGCCAGCGCTGGCAGCCACACGGGCTGCCTCCATCCTGTCTGTCTGGCATGGCCTACAGCTGCGAGGGGGGCTCTCACCCTCAAATCCCAGAGCAGTCCCTCCAAGAGGCCCGGCTGCGGGCTGGGGGGTAACTGCCTGTTACCTGCATCCGGGGGACTCAGGAGAAGACGGACATAGGAGTGGACACTAGGACACACCGGTGTCCACACACACACACCCCTGTGGATCCCCTCAGAACAAAGGGTGTGGAAAAGGTGGCTTGATGCTAGGACTCCAAAGGGCAGGAGGGAATGTAGAAGGAGATTTGCTGCACCATGAACGTGTGTGTGTGTGTGTGTGTGTGTGTGTGTGCGCGTGTACACCCCTGCTGTAGCCCTAAGATGCCCTGGTCCCAGTCCCACTGAGGGAGATATTGGGTTCCCAGCAGTGTGAAGAGAGCGTGCCAGATCTGAGAGGCCTCGGTGCATACAAGTATGCCTGTGTATGCCTAAGGATAAGTACTCAATGTAAGCATGATATTATGCGTACAAGTTATGAGTGTGACTCTGCATGTGTGGCCCTGTGTGTATACAAGCAGATAAGCATGTGTGTATTCCTGACTGTATTGTGCCTCATGTACTCGTGCATGTGTGTGTGTGCACGTGTGCTGGTTTAAATGCATGTGTGTATGTTAATATGTGTGCACATGTGTTTGTGTGTTACTGTTATGAGTGTGTCTAGGTATGTATGTGTGACTGCATGTTGTTAATATGGCTATTCGTGTTTGCCTAACATGTAGATAGGTTGATGTCTGTATATGTATAGGCATGAGTGTGTATTCATATGTGCATCCATGTGTACATGTGTGCATACATGCATGTGTACATGCTTGAAAATGTCCATGTATGTGTGCATACATACACACATGTGCCTATGGATATATATATAGCCAGGTGTGTATGCATACATTTGTACTGTGGATATGTGCATTCCTGTATTTGTGCAAATATGCGCATTTTATGTGTGTACATTCATCTGAGTATGCATGTTTTACATGCACACATGAGAATGTATCTGTGTACCTATGAGTATGTGACCGGTCAATTCTGCCAACTCTGGTGCCTCCCAGATGCAGATCAAAATCTAGCAACCTGACACAGTGGTTTTCCTATCCAGCACTATTCTGTCCCTGGCATGGCTGCCAAAGAGGATGGAGACAGGGAGGCATGTCCAGAGTCCCTGATGAGTTTGGCTGGAGGTGTCCCAAACCAGCTGGCCTTCATGCTGCTCTCGTCACTCACTATCAACACCTCAGTTTCTCAGCCGTCAGTTTTCCCTCGTCCCATTTTCTCCTGCTCAGAAGTGCCATCTTGGGCAAACCCCAAAGCCACGTTCCTCAAGTGCTCACCTGGAGCATCACACAATGCAGGGAGGGTCCAGGAGAAGCTGTGTTCAGCTACAAGGCCAGTGCATATAAGGCCATGAGAGACTCTGTGTCGGGCCTTGGTGGTGGGAGAGCATGGTGGGTAGAGAAGGGGCACTTCCGTGGTTCCACTTCCACTCAGCAGCATCAATAGTCTCAGCTGATGTGTTCTGTTCTCATCACATCCAGGGCTCACCAGCCTGAGCGGTTTAGTGTCAACAGAATCCCATTTCTGCCAACCACTCTCTGTTCTCTTCTGTCTCCTGCATCCATCTTCTATCCACCCATCATCATCTATTCACCCATAAATCATTCTCCATCTGTCTCTGTTTGCACCCATCACTTACTAGTCTGTCATCCATTTACCCACCACCATCTATCCACTCATCATCTATTCAGCTACCCTCTATCCATCCATCCATCACCTACCATTCATTAACTCAACAGACATTTTTAGAGAACCCCTGTGCATCATATGTTGCTCAAGATTTGTGGGCACAACCAAGAGAGAGACGAGACCCCCGCCCTGTAGGAGCTTACAGTCTAGAAGGACAGAGAAATGAGAAGTGGGTAATCAAGTAGAACATGAGGAAAGCCAAGAAAGAGGAGAGTGCTGCAGACACATCTTTCTGCCTGGAGAATGAAGAGTCTAGCAAACCCATCCAATCTGAATGCCTCTTGTACTATATAAGACATGGTGACAGGTCCAGAGCTGGTATTCTTACTGTAACTCCATCTCTTGATCCCAGCATCCATGAGTACTGTGGTCTCGGTGTCCGTAAGTTGGAGCCCAATTCCCTAATGCCATGGTATTTGAGGTGGTGGTTGAGAGAACATGGAGTTAGTGCTCTGATGGAGAAGAGATCCCAACCCTCCCACCTCAAGACAGGGTGAGAACGTGCTACCTGGCTAGTGGGTCTTTCAGAAACGTCATCTTGGACCTCAGCCTCCAGAACCACACTCAATAAACATCACTCATTCAAGCCACTCAGTCTAGGGTCTGTTTGTTTCTGTGTCCTGATAAGACTGGGTAAACAGAGGATTGAGGTTGTACTGGAAGAAATCCTGTGGCTCCTGAACAGAAAACCAATTTGGAGAAGGTAACACAGGGTGAATCTCCTGGGCTTCCTTTGGCTAAACAAGGGCTGGAATGGACCAGGTTTGATGTAGAGTTTCCCTAAGCAGTGGTCCTATCTCACAAGGACATAAGCTTAGAAATCTCCCCCCTTGTCTCATGGCCAGGCATGGCCACAGCTCTATTTCCAGAGTCCCATATGTTCCCAGGATCCTATGTGTGTGCTCCTGGGGTTCTCATGCATGCATTCCCAGTGGGAAGGCACATAGAGTCCAAACACAGGTGTTTTCCAGCCACTGAGTGAGTCTCCAAACAAGAGCTCATGCTGCACTTGGGCCTTGCTGGAGATGTCATCACAGGGCAGGTTAAGTGATTTTAAGTGACTCTGCCCGATCTTGCCTTTATTGTCATCTTAACTTGATGCCTGTGTCATGTGCCCATACTTACAGCTGAGCAATGAGTCCCCTGGGTCCAATTCATGAGTCCAGACAGGGGAGGGGAAGCCACACAATTCTAGGACATCACCTTCTGGTAGAGGTTGCGATGCCAATATCTTCATACACCAGGCAGGAGTTGACTCTTGCCCCCATCTCAGCTGTCTAGGGCAGAGACCGGAAGTTAATCAGAGAACACCTTTCAGGAACCTAAGTCAGAAACAGAGGGGGCAGCTGCTCCAACCTCATTATTGCAAGGCTCCTGTTCCCTGGGGGACACAGCAGGGCTAATACAATGGCATATCCTGCTGATCCTTCCTCACCTGACTCACCTCTCTCCCACCTCTGTCAGGGTGGTTGGAACAGCCACTTTCTTAAGAGGGGGAAGCCAAGCCATCTCCATCCAAGGCAGGAGCCAGGGAATGTGGGACCGGTAGGCTATGTGTCTGTGACCCATTCAGCCCTGAGGGAGGGAGGCCAGAGAAGATCAGGAACCATTAGACAATGAACGTCCCATCCCTTCCTGGAGCAGGCACAGGCTCACTGGCCTGTCGTAGTGACGAGGCACAATTGAGTTCCCAGGAAGGCCAGAAGGAAGCTGGGGCTTATTCTGAATCCTGCTCTCTTCCTCCACCCTCTCAGGGCAATGTGTTCTTATTGATCTTACAAACTGCCCTCCTCTCTAGATGTTCTGCAGATACTAACCTAGGCATTCTCCCCTGCCTAACGGAATGCTTCTGGGAGTCCATCCTCCTGCCTGTGTGTTGCGCAGCCTGGCTGGGGAATCGAGTGGTCCTTCAGGCCCTCCTGTGACCATGGCTGGAGACATTCTGGGAAGGTAGAAGGGCTCTGTGCCCTCAATAAGGCCTTTGAGCCCTGAGTAGATGCTGAGGCCTTGTTAGGACAGCACCCATCTTCCACACTTAGGCCAGCTTACCATGGTCTGGGCCATGAGCACCCCAGCATCGGGAATATGGGAGTGGGCATGTTCCCTACTTAGAAGAGCACTGGGGACTAGGGTGACAGTCTCGGTCACCTCCGGGCATAGAAGGGTTACTTGCAACCATGGCTGTCTCATTCCAGAAGAATTCCAGCCTAACTTTTAACATGGCCAAGCAAAGACAAATGCATCCAAACCAACATCAGTCACTGGTCTCTGCAGCCTGGCTGTGCACTCTGAAGCTCCACCAATGAGGGTCAGTCTGAACATCTTCAGGGGATCCCACCTTTGGCGTAACTCTGATGCTACCCATCATGAAGGGCGAGGATGAACAGGAACAGGAGACAGAGTTGATGAAGGGAGAAACGGAGGGAAAGAAGGAGGGAGGACGTCTCTAGCTAGGCCCAAGAGCAGCATGAGCTCTTGTTTGGAGACTCACTCAGGGGTTGGCAAACACCTGCGTTTGGACTCTATGCGCCTTCCCACTGGGAATGCATGCATGAGAACCACCGGAACATACACATAGGACCCTGGGAACACACGGGACTCTGGGAATGGAGGTGTGGCTATGCCTGGCCATGAGACACGGGCGGGGGGGAGGGGGATTTCTAAGGGAGGGAGGGAGAAAAATTAGAGAAAGGCCCAAAGCACTTAGGATGGCTTCTAACATTAGTATAGACAAATAAATATTAAATTCCAAGATTGTGTGAGAAAAACTACTCTAACCACTGCTGGGTCTGCATCTGAGAAAGACATCTGAAGAAAATGGCTAAAGAGATGGTAGGGCTGGCCTCTGTTTATGTTACCTTTCCTCTTCCTAAGACCAGACAGGCCACAGTGAGGAGGTCCCAACACAGGCTCTCCCGGGCCTGGAGCCCTTGTCCATCCCTTCCTGCTGTCCTCGGTGTTGCTAGGCACCTCATGAAAGTGCACTCCTCCCCAGGCCATCCTGCTAACTCGCTGTGTGGCTCTTGGGGCAAGATTCCGGAAATGAAGGGTCAACCTCCGGGTCAAGGTGCCATGCTTTGCCTCAAAACAGGGCTAAGAGCTGTCGTGGTTGTGGGTGACAAAGGTGTGAAAGGCAGGGAGGGTGACATGGGAGTGAGGGGCACACTGAGTGGCATCCATGGAATGAAACACTGTAGAGGAACAGCACGCCTTCACTGTAAAGGTCAAGAAGGTGCCTGGCTCCACTCCATAATCCTTCATAATCTGGGGCTGTGGCACTGACATCTACCCATGTCCCGATGGGACACTTAGGCACAACGGAAGTGGGTGGGATCTTGCCCAGGCTCACAGGACTGAATTTAGCTCATATGTGTGGAATAAAGGCCAGGGATGGGGTAGGGTGGTAAGGGACCATCAGCTCTTAATGGGCTCTGCTCCTGGTAGTCCACAGTTGTGCTAAGCAGCCATAGAGGAACCACTTAGGCCAGAGTAAAGACTGAGAAATGACCAAAGCGTCGTCACAGCCCCCTTGTACTTGGCCTGGTAGCTGGCGGTGAGCAGTCCTGGGAGCAGCGCTGGTGGTGAGCGGTGGTGAGCACTGTTCCCTCTGGGTGGTGAAGGATGTGCCCTCACCCTGCCACGCTCTGTGACCAGCACAGCGACAGCTGAGTCCCTCCACTGTCAGGGCAGGACAGGGACCCTAACACCAGTGTCATATGGTAGATGCCACAAAGATGGGCTGTAGGAAGAGAGTAGCTCCATATGATATGCAAAGATGCTGGGGAGCTAGCGGGGTCCGGCCCATGCACTAAGGGGTGGGGGGTGGATGTGCTGGACAGCCCTTGCTCCAATGCATCAAAGTAAGAGCACCCGTGGAGTGGGTGTGCTAGACCATTGCCAACCCCAGGGCTATTTTCTTTGTTCTCGGCACCTCCTCAGCTGTAAGGGGAAGCCCAGGACCCCACATGTGCCCCTGCTACTGGACCCCATGCTCCCGCTCTACCAGTTCCATACCATATTCAGCTTTTCCAGCTGGTCACCTCCAGAATCATCCCAGGGTCCCTCTTTGCCCTCCCTTTCTCTTCTATATCTCACAAGCCATCTTCCATATTCTCTCTATAACCTGCCCATCCCCACCCCTTCCCTGGTCTGGCCACTGCCATCTCCTGGACTACCACCATGGCCTCCCTGCTCTGGTCCTGCTCCACACAAGACCCCATGCAGCTGTATTCCACGGCAGAGTTCTCCTGCCAACCCAGTGTGGAAGCTTTGAAGCCCGTGTAGGATTCCCTCCTCTTCTGAGGGGCTGACATTCTCAGCCAGACCAGGCACCCCAATTTCCATACCCTCCCTCACAGACTCCAAAGTTCCATAGGCAGGTCCCATGTCTGTGATGTGGCCCTGGGGCTGGTGTTTACCATATTCCATCTAACTAGTGCTAATGTTGTGCCTTTGCTGAGCATCTATGACCACATGGAGCTGTCCTGAGAATGTTTCAGTGTCATGTTTCTCTGAACCTGCTGTATTTCCAGCCATCCCAGGAGGACCATTTGAGGGTACATCTTTTACTTACGAGGTTGCTGGAACCTGGAAGTTATCTTGCACCACTGCAAACGGCTGACCTGGGACCAAGTCTAGACAGCTCAGAAACTGCTTTTCTCTCTCCACTGTCATGATGCTGAGTGAATGAGGGAACAAGGGTCAGCTGTGTGAGGTGCAGGAAAAAGCTCCATCCAGCTGGATGTGAGTGTGGCTATGCCTACCCTTCTCTGGCTACACACAGTCTCTCCTACAGAGTGTGATAGTCTCTTTTTGTGACCCTTCCCTGGGTGACAATGCCACGTAGCCCAGTTACTAGGTAAACTGAAGACCCCAACAGAGAAGATCATGGTAGTTTCTGATCATATATTGTTTCAGTGTTGTGGCCTCAGGACATAGGTGATGCCAGGAGTCCAGCTAAGCCCCAGTGACAGGGAGAAAGTGGAGAGAGGATCTACCAGACATCTGCATCCTTCTTCACATTGCTGTCAGGTTCCAGGCACTCATGTTTCCTGGCTGGTTAGAGAGGCATATGCTGTTATCAAGGTCTCCATTTCTTCACCTGCTATCAGCAGGCCTGTCATATGCGCATATGCGCCATAGAAATGGTGGTTCAGAGAGGGAGATCCCCACAGTGGGGAGCATGGCCTGACCTATGGGTGACCTCATACCCTGCTAGGATCCTTGGCCATTGAGAAGCTCCTCTCAGAGAGGGCACTAGTGACTCTGCTGACCTTAGTGGTAACACGTTTTCCTCCATCTCACTCACGGCTCTATGAACAACTGTAGAGCCTGGCATAGTGGTATATAGTCCTCTGGTTCCATCTCTGGAGAGACTGAGGCAGGAGGGTTACAACTTCAAGGCCAGCCTGGGCTACGTAGCAACACTAAAATGTACTGGGATTTCAGGGTCCTCACGCTGGGAAGGGTGGAAAAAAAATAGGTCTTTCCAGGCTCCTAGATATCCCTTAGGTCAACGAGTCAACTGGCCTCACGCTGTGGTCAGAACATGTGACCTCCCAACCCCTTCGGCTTCAGGCAAGTGACAGTCCAGCCAGCTCCAGGCTTTGGGGGAGCCTGTACCCCAGGGCACAGTCCTGTGCCATCTGCCCACAAATGAGTGTGCTCTGCTTCACCAACTCAGCCAAGCTGGTGGCCAGCACTCCATGGCCTGGTGGTGAATCGCGAGGTGGGACAGTCTATGCGTGCTACACCCCAGGGCTCTCACGTCATCTGAGCGCCCCCCCCCACGGAAGCTTTGCACGGTTTCCCCAGCTCTTTCAGCCTGGGGAGACCAATCGCTCATTGATGTTGTATGCTCACCAGTGAGCAATTTTTTTACACGTCTATACAGTCCATAGAAGAGCTTTTGCATAACATGAGCCTGAAAAGTTGTTCAGGGCACGGTGACCAAACAGTCTCCTTTCATGAATTGTCCTTAGTGAATTTATGACTTTGACTCTGTGTGCAGGTGCATGTTCACACGTGGGTGTGGGTGCACATGCACATGTGTGTGAAGGCCTGAGGTCAACCCTGGCTGTCATTCCTCAAGAGCAATCCACTTTTTTTTTTTGAGGAAAGTCTCTCATCCAATCCGGAGCTCACGGGTCTGGCTGGGCTACCTCCACCTGCCTCCAGTGCCCCAGTGCCGGGATTGCAGCCATGTACCACCATGCTCAGCTCTTTATGTAGGAGCTGGGTGTGGGACTACGGACCTTGTGCTTTAGAGGCAAGTGTTATCCTGACTGAGCGGTCTCCTCAGTGCCTTGTTGACTGAGCCATCATCTTCCGAGCCCATATTACCTTTATCCAAAAGACTCACAGCTCACTAAACCAGCATGTGCCAGGACCCTGCAGGACTTGGTTCAACCTCCAGCCGTTGAGACTGCCAAGCAAGAGGCAGAGCCATCCCCAACTCACAAGGCTCCTGCAGGACGGGCTGAAGGTTTCAGTGCTGGACTTTCAGTGTGACAATACCCAAAGCAATGGCCACACCCCTGAGACGTGAACTTGGCGGTTTTAAAACAATTAATTATTCTGGTAATTAGTTGAAACCTTTGTTGAAACCACCTTTGAAACTCTGGTGTGTGTGTGTGTGTGTGTGTGTGTGTGTGTGTGTGTGTGTGTGTGTGTGTGTGGTGTGTGTATGGATGTGTGCATGAGGAGGCCAGAGACCGATCCTGGTTGTCCTCTTCTATCACTCTTGATCTTAATATTTCTGAGGGCAGAGTCTCTCAATGAACATGGAGTTCACCAATCAGATAGGCTGCCAAACCCCACATCTGCCCATCTGCCTCCCAGCCCAGGAATTACACCCCACCCACTGCACCCAGCTCGCTATGTAGGTGTTGGGGATACAGACTTGGGCCCTCAGGCTTGCACACCAGGCACTTCACCCGAAGAGTCATTTCCTGGCTCTTCAAATTAATTAGCTAATTAATTTTTAAACTTTATTGACTTAGTGGGCTGCTGCACACTCAAAGAAGTCAGGGAACAGCTTGAGCAAGGAAGGGGGAACTTGTTTCTCTCTTTCCCCATTTGAGTTCCAGGGATCAAACTCAGGTTGGTTGGCAACTAGCTCCTTCATCTGATGAAGTCTCATCAGCATAGACTGACTTCTTTTTTTATTTTTTCATATTAGTACATTTTATTCACTTTGTATCCCAGCTGTAGCCCTCTCCCTCATTCCCTCCCAACCCCACCCTCCCTCCCTCATCTCCTTCCTGCCCCTCTCTAAGCCCACTGATGCGGGAAGTCCTCCTCCCCTTCCATCTGATCTTAGCTTATCAGGT
Organism: Pachyuromys duprasi; assembly: GCA_028658305.1. NCBI lineage: Eukaryota > Metazoa > Chordata > Mammalia > Rodentia > Muridae > Pachyuromys > Pachyuromys duprasi. The sequence goes on from CM053766.1 coordinate 121,781,055, forward strand.
CTTTTCAGGGCTGGCTGCAATGTCCTCTTCTGTGGCCTAGCAAGGCTGCTCCTCCCTTTGGGGGTGGAGGGAGGTCAAAGAGCCAGCCGTTGATCTCATGTCTGAGATGGTCCCTATTCCCCTAACTAGGGAACCCACATGGATACTGAGCTGCGACGGGCTATATCTGGGCAGGGTAGACTGACTTCTTAAAGAAGAGACTCATACTGAACACAACTTGTAGCCCGAACATGAGAAAAGCTCCCTCCTTATGGAACAATCGGGGATTGAGGATTCACACAGCCTGGCCTGACACAGGAGTTTCCTGGGGGGGGGGGGGCGCCCAGGTCCCTGTTGTCCCAGAGTGTCCCAGTGTGCTGTGCCCTGGCTACCAGCAGGCTGTGGGTGACTCCAGAGGGCAACTGGAGTAACAGCCCTCTCCCCCCAGATGACACATGACAGGAAGTAAAGAAAACCTACAAGTCTCAGGAAGTACCTGAAACTACAAAATTCACAGGGGCTGTACCCCCACCACACTGAGTTATTATTAGATTATAGTGTTGAGCAAGGTCACCTGGAGACTATTCCAGAGACTCTATCCAGCAGCCTGGGTCCCAGAAATCTGATTGGGACATCCAGTCACATGGATGCACATACAGAAATCCTGGAGTCAGATGGGCTGTGCTCGCTCTGATGGAGCCCTACCAACTACAGCAGCAACCTAGAACCTCCTCAGTGCATTCAGTTTGTATAGCACAGGGGGAGGAGTTAACTAGCCTAGGTAGGAAGTTCCTGTAGAAAGCAGGTTCTGGAGGAGGAAGCTGCAGTTGCTAGTTTTTGCACACACATTCTGCTGACATTTGCACTCAGACCAGAAGAAGGCTCTGCCATTCCCATGGATATGAGGCATTGGTCCTTGACTTGGCTGTGCCCGTGTTAGCGCACACATTAGCTCAGGACTTCATCCCTTCTTTACACATTCACTCAAGGCTTCCTTCGATTCCCACACTCTCCAAGTTTGTACAAGCAGTAACAATTGTTGAGGAGAGGACATGCTCAGAGCAGCCAGCAGCCTGCAAGCCAAGCAGGGAGCCCCAGGGGGCTCCTGAGTCATCACCTGCGCTGGGGTGGGCTTTCTGGTGGCACAGCTACCTTTGGATCATCCATGCTCCTACAATTGATGCCTGTAAAGTCACTGGTTTGCCAGGCTAGACTTGGATGAAATTGGTTCTTCGTTCTGTCCTCAGTGTCCTCTCCGGGGGAAATGCACGTTTGTTCATGTCTCCCTAGGAAAAGTCACACTAGGAGCAGCAAAGAGTGAAGGGCGTGGCCACAGTGGCTGATTATTTCAGAGCACGACCCACGTGTTTTCCACGTTGTGAAATTTGGAGAAACGACTCAAGCTTGGCACTAAGGAGAAAGGTCCCTGTCGCTTTTCCAAGATCTAGCTGGAACACCACCTGTGAGACAGCGTCCTCACGTGACCGTACTAGCCTCTTGTTGTCAATAAAGTCCGGCCTCTCCAAAGGTAGATGTCAGCATGCACAGGACTGGAAATGGCACATGACGACAGTATGTGCCCAAAATGGCCAATTCTTGAGACTTAGGAGACTGGAGAGGTTACTCAGCAGCTCTCAGCATCAATAAGAGTACTTATTGCTCTTACAGAAGACCCAGTTTGGGGTCTCAGCACCCATATGGCTCACGACTCCCCATAACTGCAGTTGCAGGGATGCAGCACCCCCTTCTGGCCTTGTTAGGTATCAGGTGCATACATGGTGCACATATACACACATGCAGGCAAGACACTCAGAACCCTAAAAATAAATACACCAAGACTACCCCAACATGTGGATGGCATCAGAACTCTCGTAACATTCAGGAACTGAGGGTGAGGCCCTGCTGGTACCCCTCCGTGATAGTGTCAAAGTTTCGAACATCAAGTTTTTGGCTCTAGTCTCTCTCACAAACCCTGCTGAAAGCAATGTCTTTAATCCTTGGGATTATTTCCAAATGAGAAATGGGAGTTTAAGGAACATGTTACCTCAGGGGCCCCGCTTTGCTTTCTGTTTCCTTTTCAGCCCTTTACAGTTTCTCAGAACCCAAACTGTGGCTTTCAGTGAAGCCCAAGTAACTCATAGGCCACAAAAACCCCAGGCCCTTCTAGTTAAAGACTAAACAACCAAAACGAAACTGCAACTTAGACAATCAAAAGGAAACCTTTTTTGTCTTGTTGCTGCTACAAAATACCTAACAAAGGCAACATAAGGGAAGAAGAGAGTTTGGGGCTCACATCATGGCAGAGAAGTCGGGGCAGCAGGAGCAGAAGGTTGCTGGCTGCATTGCATCTGCAGTCAGAAGAAGAGAGAGGGATGCTGGTGCTCAGTGCACCTTCTTTTCCCTCAGCCTGGCACTCCAGTCTATAGTGTGACATCATCTACATTTAGGGTCGGGGGGGGGGCCACGCCCACCTCTGTTAGCCTAATTTGGATGATCCTTCTATCGTGGTTCCAAATCCCATCAAGTTGGTGGTCAGGACAAACCATCGCAGAAATCAATGACTTCCCCACTCTTTCATTACCAGAGCATCTTACCGGTATCCAAGTGGCTTCCGTAGGACACTTCTGGAGACTGCGCTGTCCCCAGGGGAAAGAACCAATTCACAGCAGTCTGTCCCTCCCCATTGTTGGGGCAGCACTCAAAGGCTGACAGCCATGATCACTACTGCACTGCTGGTTCTTCCAAGGTCGGCGGTGCTCTGTCACAGATTACCTGGAGCTCCCACCCACTTACCCTACCTGCTCCTTGTGTCCAGGTCCCTACTTTGAAGCACTTCTGCATTTGTCTCCTGGTAAAACGTGTGCAGGGCTTGGGGAACAAAATAAACCCCGACACCAGAATCTTCCAGAACCCAACAGAAACGTGGTCATAGGTGTTTTCTTGCCTTTGCTGGGGCTTGTAACCAACTTAATAAAATGCCCTGAGATAATTTAAGACCATCTAGTTAGCTGCTGTCCTACTGTGTGCTTAGCGTGTTTGTTTAACCTGCCTTTAAGAAAACAATATAACAACCGATTGCTGCTCAGGATACCCTTCGGGGTATCCAGGCACCCTTGCACACCAGGCTGGACTACAGGGACTGAAGCTTACCCCAGGCAGCTGGGTTAGGCAGGATCTCAGTTGGCATGAGTGTGAGAAAAACGGCCTTCTCCAGAAATGGTTTTCAGTGAAACTTCTCTTTATTAGGAATGAAGAAGAGCTATCTAAACTTTGGTGAATAGGTAGGGGTTTTGACACATGTGCACGAGTGTGCATGTATGTCTTTGTGTGTGTTGTCATGATCATTTGCTGTGGGCAGCCAACAGGTTGAAAGCAACCTTAAACAAAACAAACATCCCATAAATGTGTGAAACATCAGGTGGAGATTGGTTGATAAAATCTGGGCACAGTCTTGAATGCTATTCTGGGTATCTGGGGTCAGTCTTTCCTTGTGAACTTCTATTAACTGTAGAAAAGTACTGCCATACCAGGTTTCTGTGCTCAGTAAACTCGACACAGAGCCCATTTGTTAGGGAAACACACACACACATTAGGCAGACACAACATACGGACAGACAACATACAACAGACAGACCAGACGCACACAACAGGCAGGCCTGTAACCACAATCCACAGACAGATGGAAGACACAGGAGAGAAGCAGAGAATTCTAATTTGTGCTCCCTCTTGGTCAAACGGATTCACAAGGAAGTCTCTGGCCCCTTCCTTAATGCAGCCTCGATGCACGCGGTCCCGGAGCCTTTGCTCTCTGCAGTGGACCTGGACAAGGCGGTTTGCTTCCCTGTGCCTCGGCTTTCTCTCCCTTTAAGAGGCTGACACACCTCTGTGGGGAGAAGACCTTGGAAAGGTTGGTGTGGTGAGCCTGGTGCCTCGCTGGAGCTTGGGCTGCCCTGCACATGCTTGCCCTCCTCTATCCGGATTATGTTTGAGGATGGTGGCAGTGTGGTTAAAGGACAGCACCGGCTCACCAGTGACAGAGTTAAATCAAACAAGAACTCCACTTGGCTTCAGGCCTGAGACACTGTCTCCACCTCCCTCAGGGGGCAAATAGCCCATGCATATCCGTTAATACCCAATAAACACTTATATACAGACCTGAGTGCACCGCCTCCTCTAGTGACCCTCATGTGAGTATACATACGCGCACACACTACACATTCTCAGAGGTAGATATATAACCACCATGCTCAGAAACTCAAGTCAGAGACCTAAGAGCCTCTACTGTGGGTGTCTTTCCAGGGAGCCAGGAAGGAGACAGCCGTACTGTGCCCCTGACTAATTAGCTGTGAGTTTCTTGGCCCCACTCTAACCTGCCAGTAGGGAAACTTGGGGAGTTTGGGGACCTTGTTCTCCATGGTGGCCCCTGGTCTCCAGAGAGAAAGGGGCTGTGCTGCTCACCCTTCTTGATCTAAGATAGCGTTGATCCCATCCCTAGGATGCCAAGACTCAGAGGCATTGCCTGTCGGTTCCAAAAGATCCGTGCAGGAGAGAAAGACCGAAACAGAGTCACAGAGCTGGGTTCTGCCTGTTGTTGATGACATAGTCAAAGGCAGAGAAGCCAGGGAAGTGAATACACAGTGCAAGGTGCCGGGGGTGGGGGGAGGAGGTTGGGTAACCAAGACACAGCCCCTGGCCACTACTGTGGGCAGCTGCCTCCTTCCCCCACAAAGCCGGTGCAGCAGCTTTTCCATTAAAATCTCCATTTCCATGGTTTTATGGCTTGGCCATAAAGTGAGGCTCTGTGGATGAGCAGGGACCCTATGGGGAGCTGACTATCAGCGTTCCGTCCATAATTGTTTTCTGTGTGGCTTACCAGTTTGCACAGTGTCATGACTGGTGCTGGGCAGTGTTGCAGTCATGATGTCATAAGACACCGGGGAGGGGTGGTCATGGCCTCGCCCCTGCCTGACGTTACCTTGCAACTCAGGTGTCTCTTTGTATGGGGGATGCTCCCTGGTGCACCTCAAGGTTCACACTGCCTTCTAGGACCTGCACTGATGGGGCCAGTGCCATAACCAGAAACCCCGAGTGCCCTGGGGTTCACTGGAAGGACGGCCGAGGCGGGTGCACACAGTCCTCACAGGGTCCTCTTGTGGTCCGGCAACGCTCCACCACTGTGTTATTCAGCTGTGATGCTGAGCAATGGCTGGAGGCTGTCCAGGAGACTCCAGTGGGACTGTGAGCTCTTGCCAAATTCCCAGACACCTCGAGCTCTGATGTCCACTAGGTCCACAGGCCGTCCTCACTCTCCTCCTTGTGTGCAGGGAAAGTGCAGCTGATGCTGATGCCTTATTTATCAATCTGTGCACACATACATTTGTACAAATTCTGACACACATGTGTACATGAGCACATAAACATGTAGACATGCATGTAGACATACACCTATATACAAATGTACACATAAGTATTCAACACTAACATGTATCTGTGTGTATACATACTAACATGGGCCAAACACAAATACACATGTAAATGTGCGCACACATTCTCACCACACACACACACATTACCCGGCACAGAGCCAGCCACACTTCCAGAGCCAGGTCTAGGGCTGGCTGTGAGCAAAGCAGGAAGGTTGTGAGCAACACTCAGCTGCAGGCAGAGCCCAGAGCCAGGGACGTCTACTTTCCACCCGGCCAAGGGCAAGCACACACACTCAGACTCAAGGCAGGACAGACCCACATGCTGCTTGACCTTGGGGTCAGAAACACACACACATACACACGCACAGGCGCGCGCATGAACACGCACACGGTCATCTCAGCAGGGTGGAGCCTTCTACCCTGGAGGACGGAGGACAAGTCAGAACTGTGGGGACCCCAGAGCCTGTACGCCCTGCCCTTGCTCCATTTCCTGGCAGTGTTCAATATGCACTTGGCAAAAAATCAGAAGAAAAAGGCTCAGGAATGAAGGGATGGAACGAATTACCCCGAAGATCAGACGCTCGGGCTGAAGCCCAGGTCCTTGCAGAGTCTTGCGTGAAATCTTAGAGGCAGCGTATGCAGAGCAGGGCCAACATCACCACCAGAAATATTCAATAATAAAAGCCAGCTGTGGCCCTGGCCCTTCCCAGGCAGAGCTCGTGGTTCCTGCCACCGGGAACGCTGACAGAGGTGAAAAAGCTGCCAAATGAAAGCCGGCTTCCTTTCCTCCCGAAGAGGGAAGTGTTTGTGAGCTGCAGTCTAAACATTAGCTCAAAACTCCAGCGGTCCATAAAAATAATTTAAGATGCTACTTCTCGGAAACTCATCTAACGGAGAGTGGCCAGGCCCTGGCCCATCCTGGTGGGGACAACTGCTTTGATTCGAGTTTTGAATGGCTCCGGGTCCCTCTCTGGGACTTCATCCCTGGTTCTGTGTACTAGAATCCACCATGGTGGGGCTGCATGAGGTGAAATCTGAAGAGCTGTGGCCAGCTGTGGAGGCAGAGAGCCCCTGCAGCCGCAGCCCCACCCACTGACCGACAGGGTCCCAAAGAAGGCCAGGAGCTCTGGTGATGAAGTCCAGGCTTCACAAGAGGCGCACCAGGGTGGGAAGGAGGCCAGAAGACTTGAGTGCTGGGAGGTTCTGTGTTCTCACTTGCCTCTCACACAACACAATGGCCATGCCGGTAAGGTTCAAATCCAGGGTCTGGGCTGTGTGCATGGAGGAGGCAGAACTGGGTGAGCTCAGACAGGGAATACATCAGCAAGGGGGAAGGAGGGCCCAAGTGCTGAGTCAGAACACAGCTTGATTGGCATCTCTACCCAAGAGACCAAAAGAGCAAACCAAGGGTCCAGGGGGCAGGCTCAGTGCATGAGGTCTTGCCACACCAGCCTGAGAAACTGAGGTCAGTCCTCAGAAACTGTGTAAAAGCTGGACCTAGTTGTGTGAGTATATAATCCCGGTGCTGGCTGGCAGTCGGGAGGCTCTCTGGGGCTCGCTGGCCAGTCAGCCTTAGCCAATCAGTGAGCTCCTGGTTCACAGAGAGACGCTATCTTAAAAAATAAAGTCAACACCTGATGTTGACCTCTGGTGTCTGCACACATACAGGCACGTGTGTGTGCACACGCACCCTCCCAGCCCCACCTCAATACATATTTGCACACGTATCACACACAGATGCATACACAAAAATGTTAAACAAACTCCAATTTAGACACACCACACACACACACACATGCAGCACAAGAATCTTGAAGAATCACTAAGGGAGAAAACCTGAGACCTTGTTGACAGACTCAGGAGTTCCACAGAGGATGGACCATGGAGAATGGCTTGCTGAAGGGCATATAGAAGTTTCCTAGAGCCAGTGAACCCTGGACACAGCATCTCAGAGGCAGGGAGAGCCCAGCCTGCTGCTGAAAGTTCCTCAGTGCACTGATCAACACCGGCCTCTCTGTAGGCCGCACCCAGGACACTCCCAGCAAGCGCTGCCCTCGCCCCTGTGGCTGTGGCCTCTGTTCCTCTTCCCATCTCAGTGGCTGGTGCATGTGCATTTGACGAGGAGGCCAACTTGGGATTGCTTTGGGGTCAGGTTGATGGGAGCACTCCTAGCCCTTCTAACCTCAAAGTAGAGGCCACTACACAGGGAAAAGGCTACAGGGAAGGTGCCAGAGCCAGGTGCGGGGGTTCTGGCCTCAGGACACATGGTAGTATGTGCCTGGCAGGCTTGTGGTCCTCCAGGGATGGAAGATTCCTTCTCTGGTGTGCTCAGGAAGGAGAGTTGTTAACAGTCTGTAGGATGCAGCCTCGGGGAACGATGCCCGGCTGCCTTCCTGCTCGGCCACTGGGAAGTGTTTTCCTCCAACTCAGTAGATGTGCTAAGGCAGCCACATGTGCTAAGGCAGTCTCTAGAACGAGATCGACTGTAAGTTGTCAGGTTAGAACAAATTATCATGAATGAGCATGTGCAAGCACACACACACAAACAGTACTTGAAATGCACAGATAAATACGAATTCTATGTTTGCTCTCATTTTTTCCCCCAGTGATTTTTCTTGCTAACTTGGTGCTGGAGTTTTTCTGGGTGTTGAACACAGTCTAGTCTCAATGAAGCAACCATTAACAGATGCGCAGTTTTTAGAAGATATGGTGCATACCTCACTATGTGCACGTTATAACGGCTTTACACTAACTCCACTCTGGGAGGTCTCCCAGCCCGAGTGGACCAAAAGCCCTGTGCCACGTGCTGTGACATGCAGAGGTCTCACCCATATCCTTGTTCCGGTCTTCCTAGAATGCCTTCAGTCCGAGATGGTGAGGCCTGTGTCCTGTGGACTGATCAGAGACACATTGCCCAGGTCTCAGGGTCACTTTTCCTGTCACCTGCTTGCTTCCTACGTACTGAGAGAATCTCACCAAAGAGTCCAAAGAATCTAGAACAAGGTGCAGACCCACTGTTTGAAGCAGAAAACTCAGATGGCAAGCAAAGGAGAAGCAGGGGGAGGGGAGGGGAGGGACATCACTTCAAAGGAGCCTAGAGGAGGAAGCATTCGGATTTATTCCTCCTTCACCCCAGACTCCCATCCTGGAAGTGGAACCCCACCCCACCAGACGGCTGTGTTGCCATCATCAAAGGCACCGCTTCATCCTGCAGAAGTTATGGCCGTCAGTTGTGGCAGAGACAACAGCCACACCTGTCTCACAAAGCCAGGGGCCTCGCAGCAACCAGCCTGGCACCTGTTTCCCGTTCACTCACACCTTCAGAGAGAAGATCAGGGAAGGCCTCTGAAGCCAGGCGTCTCCGGGGACATGGTCTGAGTGTTTTCCCCTGTGCCAACACGATGCAAGCACTCAGCCAACTGCAAAGACCTCAGCTGGTCTTTGGGGGCATGACAGCATCCACACTGGACGTGGGGTTGGCACCAGGCCTGCTCCCCCTGCCAGGCCTACCTCAGAGCACACTGGACCCTCCTCACCATACTTGGGAAAGGCCAGTGAAGTAGAAAGTGTCTTTCCACTTCAGGCATGTGCTGTTGGAACCCGGGATGGATTCCTCCCCCTAAATCTCTAAAATACTGTTTTAAGACAAAGTGAAAAGCTAGGGAAGGGGAGATGCCTCAGCCGGTGAAGCATTTACTACCCAAGCACCATGGCCTGAGTTCGAATCTCCATCATCTACACAAAAAGCCAGGCTTGTGGTACGTGCCTGTAACCCAGCTCTGGGCAGGAGACTAGAATGTCCTTGGGTCTCATTGCCCATCCACCCTAGCCAAATGGTGAGCTCCAGGTTCAGTGCCTCGATAAATAAGTCCGAGAGTGAATGAACAAGACACTGAACTCCAACCTCTAGCCTCTGCATGTGCACACACATGTACACACACAAAAACACCTACACACGCACACACACAGAGTTAAGGCTACCCTTTCCCTTACAGCAGGCCACTACCCAGGGACAGCACCCTGGGACCTGATCCTGCAAAAGTTTAGACAAAAGGCTACAAGTAGGATGGCTTGTCTTTCTGCCTTTTTCTTTGAGCCTTTTAGGTTCATCCTTGTCATAATAAATAGAGGGACCACAGGTGTGGGGTGAACTCCCTCCTCTTTCCCTCCCGCAATGAGCTGCGACTCAAAGGCTGTCTCCTCCCCACAGGCTGATCTGTGACACCTGTCTCCTTCCCACAGCCTTTTCTCAGGCAGCTCCCTGCACTTCCCACAGACCCTACCACCCTGGAGATCACTGCTCATCTTTTGAGACACCTTGTGTTGGGGTGTGAAGGACAGTGACTTATAATTGTTTGGGTCCACAAGCATTTACTATATACCTACTGTCTGCCAGAGAATGAAAGCTGCCAGTGCCTTCCTGGCACCAGGCACAAACTCATCCATTCATTTTATCTTCATGACAGCCTTGGTCAATGTCCACAAGCAGTTCCCCACCTTGATGGAAAGGGATACTGAGGCATAAAGACAGGGAGAGGCATCCATAGCCACGATGTGGAAGTGATGAGTCTCAGATCCATTTCTCTGCCTAAGCCAGGCTCCTGCTCACCCTGAGAGTTTAGGACAAAGCCAAGCAGGAGCCAGAATCTCAAGGTGATCCAGCATAGCGAATGACAGACACCCACCAGACTCCTAGAAACCAGCCCAAAGCCAACGCAATCCCCATGGCAGGGCCCCGCCCCAGCCAACCTGCTGCAGGCCACCATTCAGAGCCCACCCAGCCCGCACAGAAATTTCATTCTTCCATAAAAGGAGGCCCATTTGCCAAGGGGAACCTTCCAATCAGAAGTGGTGAGCGATTTGCTGTAACTCAAACTCGAATGTGGATGGCAAGCCCTAGCTCACAACTATTTTGAGCCCAGGAAAGCCCACAAGGGTGTCTATTCTGAGACAGTGACACAAAAAGATACAGTTAGGAAAATGTGTGGAGACTTGGGAATTCAGAGTCACTCCCACACCCCAGCACTCAAGCGCAAGAGCTTCAGCCTGACTCTGCGCCTCCAAGCAGTGCTCTGCCCCATTGGCACCCAGGGCGGGTGGCTTTTCCCTGCTGGCCTCTGCCCTCAAGGAAAGGCCTGAGGTACAGATGGACACCTGTTTCGGGGTGGGGTCCTTCAGGAGGGAGCCAATGGGGAAGGGGGTGGGGAGGGGCTGAGACAAGGCCTTCTCTTAAAAGAACACCTTCAGCAGCCACTTAACACCATTTAGTCCAGGGTCTGCACTGAGCTAAACCCAGGGCTTATTTAATCAGCCCCCCCCCTTGTTAGAATCCATCCCTCAACATGTATGAACTAAGATAGAGGGGCTGGCGCTGGCTCAGCAGTTCAGACCCCTTGTTGTTTTCCAGAGGACTCAAGTTCAGTTCCCAGCACCCACATCAGGTGGCTCATAACTACCTTCAATTCCAGCTCCAGGGGATCCAGCACCTTCTTCTGACTTCCATTGGCACCCACACACATGTGTATGCAGACACATAGATAACTCCCCCAAGGCCACCAAGTAGAGCAACGAAGTCATGGCAAGCCTCACTCCCAGGCCCACCTCTCACCTGGGAGGTCACAGATCCTGGAAGCTGGGAAGGTAGTGTGATTTGGAAAGTGTGTCTGCACATGGTCCTCCTTCCTGGTGACCTGGGACCCTGCCAAGGACAATCATCTTCATGGGAGACATGGGAGAGTACGGAAGATGGTGGTGGGAACGAAGGCCTTCGTTACTTGAATGGAGCAGGAAGGAGCAGCCTACAGCGAGTCCACAGCCCTCAGGACGCCTCAGTTTAGGTCCTGGTCCCTGGAACGATGGTAAATGCCATGCCTCAGCTGTGTCAACCCAAAGCAAAGCCTCCTCTGCAGACAGTCGTCTAGGGATCAAGGTGAGAGAGCTAGGTCAGGGTTGGCCTGTCTTGGTTCTCTAAAGTCCGGGTCACATCCCTGGGAAGCAACCATCTCAGGCACATCCTCACAGTCACTTCCTCAAAATTCAAACACTCCCTCCTAGAGGGAGGAAGGACATTTGGGGGACTTGTGAGAAGCCTGGAACCACCTTTGAAAATATCCTCAACAGGTAGTGGTGGTGCACACTGGTAATCCCAGCACTTGGGAGGTAGAGGCAGGCAGGTCTCTGTGAGTTTGGTCTACAGAGTGAGTTCCAGGGCAGCCAAGGCTACACAGAGAGACCCTGTCTTGAAAAGGAAAGGAGAGAGGAGGAAAGGAGAAGACAGGAGAGGAGAGGAGAGGAAATATCCTCAAGTGTTCACAGAGTGAGGACCATGTCCCACAGTTCTATTTCCAAACATGGATATAGTCATTTCATAAGATCCCAAACCCCAAGCCCTGAAACACAGTACCTCCAGTGTCACCAGCATCAGATCTCCCTTGGGGAAACATTCACCTGAAATTCCATGTCCAACCTAGAGACACACTGTCCACCAAGGCTGGGGACAGAGGGCAGCCTGGTTCCAGCTGTTTGCTGTAGGCTGCACCCTGTGGTGGATGTAGACACTGAGTACCCAGATCCCCAGCCATACTCACCCAGATCCATCTGCCCAGAGGCAGAACATCAGCCAGCTCTCTACCTCAGAGGCCACAGTCACCTGGATCTCAACACAGACAGAATAAAATGGCTCCATTTTGAGTGAGGTGGCTCAGCAGGTGTCTTAGGGATGGTACAGCTATGATGAAACACCATGATCAAAAATCAAGTCGGGAGGAAAGGGTTTGCTTGCTTATACTTTCACATCAATGTTCATCAAGGAAAGAAATCAAGGCAGGAACCTGGAGGCAGGAGCTGGTGCAGAGGCCATAGAGGGGTGCTGCTACTGGCTTGCTCCTCATGGCTTGCTCAGCCTGCTTACTTACAGAACCCAGGGCCACCAGCCTAGGTGTGGCTCCACCCACAATGGGCTGGGCCCTCTGCCATCAATCACTAATTTAGAAAATCCCCTAAAGGCTTGCCTACAGCCCAATCTTATGGAGGCATTTTCTCGATTGAGGCTCCCTCTTCTCCAGTGACTCTAGCTTGTGTCAAGTTGACATAAAACTATCCAGCACCATGTGTAAACCTGATTACATGAGTTCAATTCCTAGAACCCACATGGTTGTCCCACAAGTTGTCTCTGACGTCCACACGTGTGTGGCATGAGCATATAAACACACAGAGAAAGTATATATTAAACAATTAAAGATGGGGCCTGAAGAAATGTTCAGTGGTTAAAATCACTTGCTGCTCTAGCCGAGGACCTGGGATTGCTTCCCAGCACCTACGTCAGCTCACAACCATCCAGAACTCCAGTTCCGGAGATTCGAAGCCCTCTTCTGACCTCTGCAGGTACCGCGTGCACATGTGCACACCTGTCTTGGGATTTCACAGGATAGACTACAAGAGCAAGAGTTCATCTTTGTAGAATAACCCAGCTATCTCCTGAATTTTTTCTTTCTTCCATGAGAGAAAACGAACTCCTTATTTTTGAGCCCTTCTGGATCAATACCTAATCAGCTTTTAGGGGAAATCTTTCTAACCAATATGGTACCATTCCACAGGGTGTGGAGAAACTGCGCTGGGGACATGGGGGTTGGGGTGTTCGCTGAAACACTATTTGCTACAGCGCACATGCCTCAGAGTTGGATATCCTTCTCAAGCTCTGTGACTGCCTGTAGCTCTGGCTGTGCTCTCACTGGAGCCCATGTCATAGAGCAGGAAACTAAAGCACAGAGAAGCCAAGCCACACACACCCCCAAGCTGCACATGTAGGTGCCCACGCCCCTGGGCCCACACAGTAAACCACTGGGCCCGGATCCCCCACCATAGCTGTGTTTCCCAATCAAGGTCCCATTGTCTTCTAAAGATATGGTTGGCCTGCTGCAAGCAGCCCTGCAGCCTTGGCGGGCATTCATCTTTGTTGGGTGCTCCTACCAGGGCCTTAAACTGGCCGGTGGGGTGCCTGCCAGTGGTAACTTCCCAAATGATGAGTGGTAGAGGGCTGGTGTTTTGTGTACCAGCAGGGACTCACAAGTGACTCTCTTCCGCTATGACAAAGGCCATCAACTTGCGTATCCAGGCCCTATGCCATCTCCCTGAGCTTCACACAGCCAGCATGTATACCTTTATGTACTCCACATAAAGGCTGCATGGACAAAACAACTGTCACAGCACCCCACCTCCACACCCAGTGACTTATCAGTCCTTTTACAACGTGAGGCTCTTCATAAATGAGCTTTACGAGAAAAGATGTCTTCAGCTTTGTCCGTACTTGCAGCCAGGGCTACAGACAGGCCACAGACCAAGAAGGAAGGAGAAACAAGGAACAGAACCTCTGTGTAGTGCCGTGGTTGTCCCTGCCACCAGCAGTTGCTTCTGTATAGAGCCTGAGCCTGTCCTACCAGTGTGGGCAGCCTCAGAGGCAACTTCCCAGAAACCATGGTTGTATGGCTCCAGCAGGCGAGCAGGGAGCTGCTGGGCCAGGCGCCTGAGTTCACAGCCTCCACGGGTGTCATTTCCTGCCAGCCGCTGCTGGGTATTCACACTGCGCCACGGGAGTTCCAATGGCCCCCTCCCATGGAACGCTGTTGTTCAGACTCTGCAAAGCCCACAGTGGGAGAGCGGCTTTCCATACCCACAGTGAAGCCAGCAGAGCAGCCCCAGCCTGAGGAGAGCTGGCAGAGCGCGCTCGCCTTGCTGTGCACAAGCAGCTCAGAGTCAGTGCCTCGGAGGCTGTATGGGCTGACGCCTCCACTCGTTTCCAAAATGTTTGGCTAGAAAGAGGAGAGGCAGAGCAGTGCTGATCACAAGCAAAGCTGAGGTGCTGGGCAAGGTTCCTCCCTCCATGGGGTTCACAGGGAGCTAGCATCTCCACCCTTAAGTCCCACAGAGGCACTTTGCCAGCCATGGCTTGCTTGGGTCCAATGGGACACCGTAACCCACCAGGATCCTCTTCTGATGATGATGGGACAATGAGAATTCCCACCTCATTGGTTATTACCAGGGTGATGTGGCAAGTTTCAAGTCAGGCTTCCCTTGTCCTTTCTCCCAAACAATCGCTATTAGACATTGGCTGGGTGTTGATGTTGACATGCTGTTCTCTCTCTCCCCTCTTTTTCTCTCTCTTCTCCCTCTCCTTTCTGCCCCCGAACCCCTGCCTCTGTTCAAGACTGCCTGTCTCACTGAGCTCATGGTTCTAGGGTCATGGGATGTCCCCAGGCAGCTTGGTTGAGGGCAGGATAGAGGAGTGTGTCCCATGGTGAAGATAACCCTGCCTAATAAACCTGTTCTTGGTATTAATGACACCCCAGGGAGAAAAATAAAAAAGGCTCAAAAACCGCAGGTTGATCCCATGTCCTTCACTTCTAGGCTGTGTGCCTTTGAACAAGGTGCTGTGGGATGCTGGTCTCATCTCCTCCACAGGCAAATGATTCATCTCATGGAGCTCAGTGCTTAGCAGCCTGTCCTGCTCTGGCAAAGAACCTGGCTTCAGTTCCCAGCACCTACATCAGGCAGCCCATAAACTGTGTGCAACTTCAGTTCCAATGGATCCAACACCCTCTTCTCATCTCCGCAGGCACCTGCAGCACACACATGCTACACATAGATTCATGCAGACACACACATACAGATAAATAAAATACACTTAAAAAAAAAGATTCATGTCAATTTTGCTCCCAAGTTTGCCTCTTCCCAGTGGGTTGTGTTGAGACAGTCACTCTATGTCTACGGTGTACCCCAGCATTGTCAAGGGATTTTTTAATCCAGCAGCATGGCTACTCTGGCTGTAAGACACACCCTTAGAAAACACCTTTAATCCCTCTGGCTGGAATATAGAAACACCTTTAGTACACACCTTTACTCAAACAATGAAGGTAAGTTAGTTTGTAGAAGGAAGCACCTCAGTTGGAAAGTGAAGTCTGTCTGAGAAGCAGAAAAAGTGAGGAAATGAGAGAAAGATCAGACAGAATAGGAGATGTCTAACTCTCACTAGAACAGAGAGGAAAGGGATGAGGAAGAGAGAGAGACACCAGGACAGTTGTACAGAGAGAGGTTGCAGAGAGAGAACAAGCTAGACACAGGAGAAGAAAGAACAAGCCAGAGAATAAGAAGGAGCCAGTTTGAGGTCAACTGGAGTAATTCAGTCAGAAGGTGAGAGAAGCCAATTTGAAGCAGTCAGCTTAGAGAGGAGTTTGAACCAGAATAGCTGAGTTGAACCAGCCATCCTGAGTTCAGAAAGAGCAAGAAAGGGTGAGCTTATTCAGCAGTAAGTTTCAGAGGCTAAAATACATTCTAGGCCTAGATTAGATTGTATGGAAGCTGGAAGCTTCAAGAACTAGGCCTAGGTTAACAGACAGAGGCAGTAAACCTCCAAGATGATTACATCAGGCAAATAAACGATACTTTTACACATCATCTAAAACAGGGTCATCACAGTAGCTGATTCTCCAAGCAACACTGAGCTCACTCCACAGCTAGTTATATATCAAGGGGCTAGGTATATGTCTCAGTAACATTCTTGTCATTCAAGCATGAGGATGTGAGTTCAATCCCCAGTACCCACATAAAAAGATAGCCATGCCTCAGGGGTAGAAGGTAAGTCTGAAGACACCATGCACTTTGGATACAGAGCCCAGGGAACACAAGATGAATCTGACCTGAAAGTCTCCTCCCTAGAAACTAGTTCTCATGGTACCAGAAAGCATCATTCAAGCAAAGGAGGGAGCCAACCAATAGTCTTACCCAGATATGACACATATGAACTGAACCATAACCTTAATTTAAGGGTGCAGTAGTGGTGTGCATATCCTGGTGGTAACCAATGTCTTTCTGATTGACTTAAGACTCACTTGTCCAAAGGGAAATCTTGCTCGGTTACTGAAGGCCTAGTCATGACTTCACAGCGCTAGTGAAGTCATGGATCTTGGAGGAGAATCTGCAGCCACCAATTTTACCAGCATAATTCCTAACTATGCACTTTATCTATCCTTACACCCACAGATAAGTGAAGTCCTCACTCCTCATCAAGAAAACTTCTCTTTGAAACAGATAGACACTATTACAGAAAAACATCACTGATCAAAACACAGAGTGGTAGGGCCTAATCCAACACAGCTCCTGCACCCCAGGCTCAGGGAACACTGCAGAAGAAGGTGGTAAGATTTTAAGAGCCAGAGAAGCAGAGTTTGCTACAAACTCTGTCTCCTAGGAATGTCAGAAGCTACACCCACAAAGTCTCACTGTCATGACTGCCTAAACATGAGCTGAACAAGGACAATAACAATAAACATGCTAGCATGAACTAGGGCATGGGGGTGAGGGGCCTGTCTTAGTTAGGGTTTCATTGCCGTGAAGAGACCATGGCAACATTGCCATGACCAAGGCAACGCTTATAAAGGCAAACATGTAACTGAGACTAGTTTACAGTTCAGAGGTTTAGTCCAGTATCATCATGACAGGAAGCATGGCAGTGTACAAGCAGACACAGTGCTGAAGGAGCCTAGAGTTCCTAGGACAGGCAGACAGACAGGTCCCTGGAGTTCACTGTGCAGCAAGCCTAACCAACCAGGCAAGCCCCATGTCCCACTGAGAAACCATGCCTCAAAAGTCAAAGTGGGCAGCCCTGATGAGGTTGACCTGTAGCTCCCTACACACACATACACACACACACACACACACACACACACATATACACACACACATACACACCAAATTTTTGGTCCCTTCCACATGGTACAAATCTGGTCAGACCAGCTCATCGTAAAAAGCAATGTTGTTTCTTCTGAAATAATCTGACACCTCTCTATTGCCCCTGGCAGCCAGAGCTCATCTTCTCCAGCAATAACTTTGAGGCACAGAGAAGGGAAGGAACTGGCAGCAAGGCACAGCTTGAAAACAATCAAGGATGGAGTTGCAGGCTCCGCCTTCACTGGCCCATGAGTGACAGCAGAAGCTTCTCCACTTCCCTTTCTTGTGGCAGCCAAGAGAGAAATAAAACACGACACTCGCTGCGATGCCAGCCAGGGCCCCGGTCCCTTGCTCCCTCTCCACTCCCAGCCCACAGATTCTGAAAGCTAATTACGAGTTTAATGGTCCCAGTTGCGCAGTCACGCGTTCTGACAGTGGTGCGGCAGGGAGAAGATGAAGCCCCCGTCCCAAACAACCTTGTTTTTATTGACTTGTAAGCAGCTAAATTGTCTGGGAAAAGCCGGTACACCAGCCAGTGCCTCTGGGGCCCCCTGCGACGTGGTGATATGCCGACAACTGGGACCTCTGCGGTGTCTGCTCACGAATGCAAAGTAAATGAATCCCCCAAGCTGGGAGCTGCGCCAGGGGCTGCTGTGCAGGCTGCAGCCATCTGAACGCTCGCCCTGTCTAGACAGGAGCGGCGGCCCATAAACTGCTGTACTGGTTAGAATTCCTTCTTCTTTTCTTCAGGGCTTCTTCCCCATCAGCTACGGAGGAGTCAACACTGGGGAGGCACTGTGGTTCCCAGCCACCAGCTCCCCACATTTACTACATGTCCTTGGCTCTAAGGATCTGGGCCCACATCTGCAGCTTTTCCATGACAAGTCTTTGGGCCTCAGTTTCCTTAGCCAGGAAATGACTGAGATAACACTGAACTCACAAGGTCCTCGAGAGAGAACGAGAGCGGGCATAGCAGTGACTGGAAGGACACCGTGCAGGGCCACATCGTCATATCGTGTCCCCAAATCAAAGTGTTTTTAAGAGTCACTTCAGGTGCCACTGACTTACAAGGTGCTTGGCCTGCTGTATAGCACCCTAGTGCAGTGTGACAGGTGTCCTTAGGGGAGAAGCCAATGCTCAGAGAAGCAAGGAGAAGAGAGATACATCCTGTTGATGCCCTGTAAAAGCAGACCGGAGGGAAGGGCCCTGGGCCTGGACCTGCCCTGTCACTTGCAGCCAGCAGACCCTGGAGGACACTTCCTTGAACCTCCAGAGGGCAGTGCCCTGCCAACACCTGGCTTTAGACACTGCTCTCTGGAGTGAGGACACAATACATTTCTTGGTTGAATCAGAGATTGTGAAGTCTTCTTTCGTGGCCCTGGGAGACTCAACAGTCCCAGGAAAATACTGAAGGTTATATGACCCCTTCGCACCTAACAAAAACAGTTCTAGAGCCTCTGAGATGTCGCATGGTCATCTGAGCAGAGAGACTCAGAGGCTGCAGTAGCCTAGGCATTGTCCAGCCATGGTTGAGGAAGCACCATCCACTCTAGCCAAGACACTCACTGCAGTTGAGCTTCAGCTCTCGGTTCCTGTGACATCACAGGCAGACCCTGAAGGTGCCCTCACTGCTGGCCCTGCTCCTCCTCCTCCTGGGGATCTACACACTTCCTGCCTGAGGCCCCTATTTCAGGAGGAGATATCTATCTTTCTGGGCTATATTGCCCGTTAGAACCCTTCACCCAGGCCTCTTTATCAGGCACTAATGGAGTCCCTACTGTATACCTGTGCTTACTGTGTGCATGGTCCTACAGGCCAGGGATGGACAAAACATCAGAGCTGCCTTCCCAAAGCAGCAGCCTGTGGTGAGGGAGCACAAGGAAGATGTGGGAACTGAGGCCTGGATGACTCAAGTTAGAAGGACCAAAAGAGTGGAGCAGAATTGAACGTGGGAGCAACGCAGAGCTGACCTGAAGAACCAGGTCTACACAAGACAGCGTCTCCCGGGGTGACAGAGCCTCTGCCATGTCACACTGCGCCCTCCTCCCTCCTCTTCAATATCCAGGGCAGAAATGGTTGGGTCCCTTGAGACAATTCAAGCCAAATTAGAGTATATAAATGCAGGTTTATTGGGGGTAGCCCTTGGGCAGGCAATTTTCCTGGCCCCATTCCTTGGGACTGGAGAACCTGCCCTGAATTATCTCATTTCATTGGCAAAGAATACCTACCACTCTCCATCAATCAGACATCTGCCCCAAAGGCCTGGGGATCTGTGCTGTCTTGTTGGGACTGAGTAAATCCTGGGGTCAGTCTGCACTTGCTGGACATGTACTTGAAGGATCCTGGAGTCCACTAAGGGATCTTGGGTCCCTCTCCATCTGCCTTGTTCTCTCAGGCAAGCCCTTACCCTCACTTCCACGTTAGCCACAGGCCAGGCCTCAGGTGTGTGTGGGCAGGAGGAAGCAGCTCTCAGAGGTCCAAGCCAGAGGTGAGGAACAGGTTCTAGGGTCAGGAATCCCTCCAGAGTTCAGCCACAGGGCAGAGATCATAATGGCCTCCCTGGCCCCAGTGAGATACTGGCTACCTAGAGGGGAGGCTTGTCTTTCAGTGATGTGTTCATAAATCCAACCATAGCAACAGCCTCCCAGGGTTCTCCAGGGTCGTTTGCCTCTCTGATGTCACGTTTTTGGCTGGGTCTCAGGTCTGAACTGGCCTCAAAGCATGAAGAAAAACAACTCCTTTTGAGCAGCCTGACAGAGCCTGTTGCGTGAATAAAAATTTATTCTTGGGGTAGGCGAAAATCCTGATGCTCTGGGGAGTTATGACAGGATCCTCCGTTTTTGCTGTAGCATGCCTGGGCCCTCTCCTGGCTCCTGAGGGGCCACTGCACAGAACTCTGCCCAGGCTTTCTTATTCTTCTAGTTTAACATGGTACAGGTATCACCCACTGTCAGAACAAATCACACAAACCTTAGTGCACTCCTGTAAACCCAGCACTCAAGAGGTGGAGGTAGGGGGAACAGGAGTTCAAGGTCATCCTTAGCTACATAGCAAGTCTGAAGCCAGCCTGGGCTACATGAAACCTTGTCTCAAAACAACAACAATGAAATTCAAAATAAGCGAAATATGTAGAGGAAGATTGGGAGTTTGCTTTAAATTTATTTTACTTTATGTATGCGGTGGCTCAAGTGACAGTGGCCTCCACAGGTTCCTGCATTTGAATAGTTGGTCCGCAGTTGGTGGCTCTCTGGGGAAGATTAAGAAGTGCTGCCTTGTTGAAGGAGTTATGTCACTGGGGGCGGGCTTTGAGGTTTCGAAAGACTTTCGCCATTTTGAGTCAGCTCTGTCTCTGTCTCTGTGTATGTGGGTGTGTCTGCCTGTCTCTGTCTCTCTCTCAGTCTATGTTTCTGTCTCTCTCTCTCTCTCCCTCTGTCTGTCTCTTGGTCTCTGGCTTGCATTTTGAGATGTGAGCTCTCACATGCCATGCCTTTGCTTCACCATCATGGATTCTAACCCCCTGGAACCACAAGCTCAAATAGACGCTTTCTTTTATAAGTTGCTGTGAGGGCTAAAGTTATGTCTTAAATTTTGATTACTGTGCTTAATAGATCCATAAAACAAAAATGCTTCTAACCTGTAAGCCCCACTTGTTATCCAGGAGAGATAACATCCTGGAATGGTAGAATGCTATTGCTCATGTAAGATAACAAGCCATGTGTTTTCACTTCTGTAAACAAGGTTGGTTGCCCCAACTGCACAGGATGTGCTTGATCACATGTAGGTGAGAGGTATGCAGGCAGGAAGTATGTCAGGATGTATGCTTACCCCCAACTGGATGAAGGTAGGAAGTACTTAGCCTTGTGAGTTTTGCTTTTATAAGCATAGGACTAACTTAATTCATAGCCATTTCTGGGAATCCCTGGTATGGACCTGGGCAGTGTTAATTGTCCTAGCCAGTTTTTAAAAGGCTTTTTTTTTTCAGATTTGTCTCAAAAACTGTGATAGTGGTCTTATTCCCAACCAATGAGATTTACAGTCACCTTGATTATAGTGTTTTATCATAGCAGCAAAAAAGAACTAATACAATTGTATATGAGTGTCCTGCTGCATGTGTGTCTGTGCATCATGTGAGTACCTAGCACAGAGTCGGATCCCCTGGAACTGAAGGTACAAATGGTTGTGAACCACCATTGGGTGCTGAGAACTAAACCCAGGTCCTCTGAAAGAGCAGCAAGTGATTTAACTGCTGAGCCGTCTCTCCAGCCCCTTTTCAGTGGATCAGTATTCTTAGAACAAGGCCGAGAGCTTCCGAAGACATCACATTCAGACACTGTTGCTTCCACCACAAACACCTGACAGCCACACCTATGAGATTATGGAATTCAGTTTATCCCAGGCTTCAACCATGAGCCAGAGGCTGTGGTTCCAGCCATGGAGGCCAATCCGGCAGGCGGTAGAACATGGACAGCCCTAAGAAGAAAAACTTGAGCTGTCAAGAGTTGAGGTTTAATATAGGCCTAGTGCTATAAATCTATAATCTGAGCACTTGGAAGGCTGAGATGGGAGGAATCCCCAGAATCTGAGGCCAGCCCGGGTCACACAGTATATTCTGTGTGTAGGAAAATGAAGTGTGTAATTTATGGTTTGTTCAGCTTATTCAATTATTCTTTAGCCTGAGTTATGTTCGTAGCTGTTCACTTCCCAGACTCTGGGTTGGGGACAGTAGATTGGAGGTGTTGGAGTAAGGAGTGCTCTTACATAGGGCCAGTAGAGCCTGGACAGCCCCAATGGCCTCTGCCCAACCTGAAGCCCTGTTCCTGTCCCATCTGCCTGTGTCAACAACACTTCCTGCACAAACACATACCCTGCATGCACACACAAACACACACATCCTTCACATACACCAACACACCCATCCTGCACAAATGGGCACACACACACACACTCACACATGCCCTGCACACACTTTGCACACACACACACACCCTGCTCTCGGGCTGTGGTGGTGACTATCACACCCTTTCAGAGTCAGAAGCATGGAAAGTGTTATTTAACAATGAAATGAGACTGGAGACCGACTTGTGGGGAAACTGTGGCACTTTTCCAAGCTGCCTTCAGGACAGAACAATAAAAAATTGTTCCTGAGTCTCAGTCCGCAGAATTTCACTCGGCCTCCTGTTTCCTTCCTCTGTCACTCAGCCTCCTGCCTCCTTCACCACACCGGAGGCTCTGCAGCCAGACAGCCAGCTCGTCTCCCTGCCAGCTGGCAGAGATGTCTGGACCTAGGTCACTCCACTCAGGGGACTATTCTCTGGCCTGGAGAAAGAGACAAAAAGGGCAGGCAGCCGCACTCAGCTGCCCTCTCTCTTTCCACATCCCCACTGCCATGTGGAGGTGGGCTGAGAAGGCAGAGACCACAAACCCTGAGGACTGGTGTCTAAGCAAAGCTGTGGGAAAATCTTTCTGTGAGTGACAGCTTGCAGCTGCGCTTGCCATCCTGGTCAGATGCCCCCAGCCCCTCTGATCTCCCCCACGACATCCCACTGCCCCAGGACCTCTGCGTGCAGTCTGCTTGTCGGCCTCCTGAAAAGGCATGTGTTGTGAGGAGAAGCCGGTTGGGGACAAATCACCATGCCCCTTCCTGCTTCCCATGTTCTGGCTGCATGTGGTCCAGCAGGCCTTTCCCTACAGTCCCTGTCTCTCCCGTCAGACATAACCGGGGTGTGGGGAATGCAGTCAGGCTCTTTTCTTGAGGTACCTCCCCCATTGGTATTATCAGAAGGATTTGAACACAGGGCTCAGGCATGCTGGCTTCCTTTCTGAGGCTTTTTCTTTCTGAAGCTGTGAATGAGTTCTGCGGCCTCAGAGGCAGACAAACTCTCCTGGGGTTTCCAGACAGCAGCTGAGGGGCTTCAGACATGCTCCCACGGAAATGTGGCCTTGAGTTTCACATGGATGGGAAGCAAGAGGCTGTGTTTCATGTCACCTTACAACCTCCTTCCCACACATAGCAAAGTGACATCTTTTGATTTGGGTTTGTGGAGGCCCGAAAGCTTAGAAACACAGAGCAGCGTCTACACTTGCCCCTGCCTTGGTCCCCAGCCTCCACTTCACTGAATCAGGGTTTTGGAAAGTTCATTGGTACCTGAAGGACAGGGCATGCCCTAGAAAAACAGCCGCCAGCTGTTCCCACCACAGTGAGTGTGGCAGACACACTCTGGGGAACCTGCATTTCCACATGGCTATGGAAATCGGCAATCATCTTTAGAAACCAAAAGTACACTTCCCAGGAGGAATAGAGGCTTCTTCACGGGGTCCCTGGCCCAGAAAAGAACTTTCTGGAAAGTAGGGAAGCTGGTATCCCTGCTGTCCTCTGGAGACCATTCCCAGCCGGGTGTGAATCTTCCTGCAGTCACCCGGAGGCGGCAGGCACCCCCTGCTCTGCTCCAGCTGCCGATGCAGCAATTTATTTGTTTACCAAATGTCTGAAATGTCTAGACAGGTTTTGGGGGTCAGACACTGAAGTCCCCCAGTGGCTTCTGCAGGAACTGAGTGGAAAGCTAGGCGCTGCCGTCTAGAGCGCTCCTGGCTTAGCCGTGTGTTAATTCTCTCCCTTTTTATCAGCTGACAGCTTCCCGCAGATAAAGCGGATTTCATTTAAGCTTTTGCTCACCAGGCAAGATGAATATCCCAAATTCCAGTCTTCACCGCAGGGGTGGGAAAAGAAGAAGATGTTGTGGACCCAGAGATTCTGCTAAATGTCTCCAGAGCCCTGGTGCCAAGTGAGGCAGGCACCCCTCAAGGGAATCTGGGGGCTAAGGGGAAATGGTCCTGTCCCAGTGAGGATCAAAGGTACTTGGAACAGCAGTGGTTTGGAAGAGGAGGCCTGCCTGACTTCTGAAGGTGATAGACCCAATGGATTAATCATGAAATTGCTGCTTTTTGCCTGTGTGCCGGAAGCAGATCTCCTCATTTCTCTGTGCCCCAATCTCCTCAATAGGTATCCAAGATGAAGGGCAAGAATCTCTGGAAAGACCTCTGTTACCGGAGAGGTGTCTGTGTGCTGCCCTTTCTAGGGCCTGGGAGACCAGAAGTAATTTGAAAAACCTTGCACTGAGGCAGGGGCACAAGTCTGAGACACACAATGGGAGCTACCGATTTCTGGGAGTCCCTTTGCAAGAAGGAATAAGCTGAAATGGGTGGGACAGAATAGGAACCAGCCACAAGGTAAATGCTTGCCCAGTAGCAAGGGCATGCTGTGGCTGCCGGCTCCAGGTCAGCACTCCTCAGCTCACGCACAACCTCCGTGCACCTGGCCTTCGGGATTGTACCAGGGCCCTTTGGGTGAATGACAGAGAATGGGGACCCCTCAGGCCACGTTCTGGCCACGAGCACTAAGCTGTGAGCCCCAGTTGTGTCTTGCTTATTCTTTCTTGGTGTGTGTGTCTCAGATAAGCAGCACAGACCTG
Organism: Pachyuromys duprasi; assembly: GCA_028658305.1. Taxonomy (NCBI): domain Eukaryota; kingdom Metazoa; phylum Chordata; class Mammalia; order Rodentia; family Muridae; genus Pachyuromys; species Pachyuromys duprasi. The sequence continues at coordinate 121,805,650 of CM053766.1, forward strand.
TGAGGCAGAGCTGACCTAGGGTCTCTCGGGCAGGGTACTAAGCCATGCCCTTCCGGCTACCTCCACAGAGGATTCTGAACTCCAGCGGCCTGTGATTCCAGCTCTAGCCCAGGCAGACACTGGACGGTAGACTCTGGCAACAGAGAGTGGCCACACGCATGGGCCATGGGTCTGTGTGCTGGGTAGTGTTTTTGTAGCTCAGCACAGCTAGATTTTCCGAGAAGATAAAATCACAATTATGACATCCATGCAAGCCTATAAGACATTTTTTTAATTATCATTATTACTTTTTTTAAATTTTATTGACCGAATGCATGTCTGTGTGAGCTTGTCAGATCCCCTGGAACAGGAGTTACAGATGGCTATGAGCTGCCATATAGGTGCTGGAAATCGAACCCAGATTTTTTGAAAGAGCAGTCAGTGCTCCTAACTGCCGAGCCATCTCTCTAGGCCCCATGAGACATTTTCTTAATTAGTGGTTGATGTGGGAGGGCCCAGCACATGGTGGGCAATGCTAGCCTGGGGCTGGTGGTCCTTGGCTATTTAAGAAAATGGGCTGAGCAAGCCAGGAGGAGCAAGCCAGTAAGCACCATTCCTCAGTGGTCTGTGCTTCAGATCCTGCTTTGATTTCCTGCCTGACTTCCCTCGGTAGTGACCTGAGAGTTGTAAGCTGAACAAAACCTTTTCCTCCCCAAGTTGTTTTTGGTCATAAATTTATCAAAGCAACAGGAATCTAGCTAAGACGGTCTACCTGACTCTCACGGGGTGCACACAGAATCTGTAGAAGAAATCAGATAGCTTCACCAACTGTAGGTGATTTGGCTCCCAGTGATGTCAGAACTGCTCAGTGTCTTGACTGGGAAGGTATAGAGAGAAGCCTGCAGGGTAGTCACATGACTTCAAGCCATACCCATAATGAGTATGGACTCCTAAGGAAGCCAAGGAAGATGCAAAGGTGTTGTTCATGGCCTGCCTTAGCTGTGATGCCGAAGTTTCCTCTGGAGACACAGGTCAAAGGGCACACAGTTAACACCGCGTTGGTGTTCATTTTTGGTCTAAAGATTGAATATAGGCAGGGCTTGCCTGTGCTAAGACATAACACTCAAAAAAATGAAAATGTATAAAATTGAAATGTTTTAAAACAGCGTAAAGACTTCTGAAGTTGGCCTCTGAATGCTCTTTGGTCATTTATTAATGTATTCTAAAATTGCATTTAAACAAGCTTCTTCTACTCAAACAGTGTGTCCCAACCACTGCTGGGAGGAACAGGGCGGCCCGTGCAGACTGTGTCTGTCTCTGCTTCTCTGTCTGTCTCTGTATCTCTCCCTCCCTTTCTGTGGTGTTATTTTTGGAAGGAGGCACACCACAGGAGGGTCACCTGGGGGCAGACGCAGGTCTTTCCTAGCACACCTGCCCCGTGCTGAGAAAAGCTTTGAAACAAGTCTGGATACTAGCAAGCGTCATGGCTCCGAGTCACAGGAAACCACCACTTAATTCATGAAGACCTCAGGCTGCATGTTCTAGACCCAAGCTTAATGACAGGAATAAATTCAGCCATAGAAACAGGAATGTTCCAACCCCATGAGCAAGCACAAGAAGGAGGATGAGGGTGGGGGTCATACTCTGGGATGGGGTCACAGTCTATGGTGGGGGTCATAGTCTATGGTGGGGGGTCATAGTCTTGGGTGGAGGTCACAGTCTGGGGTAGGGAACATAGACTGGGGTAAGAAGCCTGGTGGCCCTGTTCTGGGCCCCATGAAATGTCTAACACATCTTAGGCAGAAACATGGTATGATGAAGGCACCTCTGGCCCCGTGCCTCTTCTAGCTCTGAGGCTGACAATCTAACTGGCTTTTGGGACATACCAGGACCTGGACACTATCAGACCCAGGAAGGGTCTTGCCTATCCCCCTTCTGACACCTCCCTGGTGTCATTGGGAGATGTCATGGCCAATGAGGAGAATGAAGCTGAAACCCACAGCCCTTTGTCTGGGGCTGGGACTGGAGGCAATCCTCATATAAAGGCCTGGCTGCCCTGGCTCTGAGAGCACCCCAGCCAGAGATAGGCACATGGCAGCACCTCAAGATGTAGCCCCAAGGAACTGAGAGAGGACTATGAGGCCCGGCAGAAACAGACATCCCCTCATCCCCAATCTCAGGGTCCCAGAGTAGGTCTACATGATCAAGAGTGGCCAGGTCCCTTTGCAGGGAGAATTCCCAGAGTCATAGGCTGCTGGCAGATCAAACGCAGAACAAAGCTCCTCACAGTTCCCTGTCTCCAGTTTATTTCTAATTAATGCCTTGTCGGCACATCAGGCCTGCACTCTCCTCCCACCCAACCGTCCAGCACATGCATATTGAACAGCTCTGGAGCCCACTGCTGAATTAAGCCAGGATTTCTGCTGAGAGTTCAGTACGGGCCTCACCAAGAGTCACCTGGGACCCTGTTCTCTTCTGTCTTGCTGGCCAAGCGCATGGGTACTCCTCCCCAACCCTCAGTACCGCTTGAAGAGTTCAGGAGCCCTGTGTCCGACCTTAACTTAGCTGTGACAAATCAGAACACCAAATCCTTCTAGCAATGATGATTTGGTTCAGGGATACGACTATCACTCCAAACAGAACAGTCTCACTTTCTCAGCTGGAGAAAGAAAAGTGTTAATGCGCTCCTCCACCACCTCCTCCTCTTCTCCCTCTTTCTCCCCTTCCTGCTCTTCCTCCTCCTTTCCCTCCTTCTCCTCCTCCTCTACTTTGTATGTGTATGTGTGTGTACATTCATGTGTGAGCAAGATATGACTGCACACCTGCATAGCCCTGAGGTTGAGGCCGCTTGTCCTATCGATTGCTGTACTCTTTATTGACAAAGCCAGGGCCTCTCGCTGAAGCTGGCGCTCACAGATTCAGGGAGCCTCGCCCCAGGTGCCCCATCTCCACCTTCAGGCAGGTCACCATGTCCACCTGGCTTCATGTGGAGGGTGGCCACTCAAAGCTGGACCTCGGGCTTGCAGAGCCTTAGCCTCTGAGCCATCTCGAGGTCCAAGAGGCACTTCCTTTTCATTTAAGCCAAGAGTCCAGCAACAGGTAAGTACTTACCTGCCACCAGGAGAGCTGAGGCAACAGAGAGCAGCAGGGGAGAGAAGATGAGGTGCAGCCACGTCTCTTCAGGTCCTTGATGAGGCATGCCAGAAGTTTACCCAAAGGCATGAACTACTTGCTTGAACTGAGAGCAGGAGGTGAGGAGGTCCCCAAAAAAACTTTTCAGGAGACAGGCTGCAACAATCTTACAGACACCAAAGATGAATGTATGGCACGTGTGCTGGGAAGGTGGACACCTATGAAAGATGATCATATTGTCTGGGCCCCAAAAGGGGTGTTTCCTAAGACCGCAGCTGACCCCAGGCATCCGGAACAGAGGACAAGATGACCCAGAGTGCAGGCTCTGTCCAGCACAAACCGTTTGGTTGCTTCAAAAAGTCAACATCTTGCTGGGCATGGGGCCCAGGTATGTGATCCCAACACATGAAAGGCTGGGGCAGGAGAATGCCAAGTTTGAGGACAGCCTGGCTATCATGTAAGACCCCGACTCAACCACCTTTCCCAAAGTCAATGCCTGGGAAGGAAGAGACATTGCAGGTTTCAACAGGTTCAGAGAGCTGAGGGTTAAGGACGGTGTAAAAAAGCAGTTAGAGTCTAGGCTAAGGACAAAATGGATGAGTCTGCAGTGTGGTCCAGTTGGTAGACTGCTTGCCTGGCTTACATGAGGCCCTCGACTGTACTCCCAGCACTGCATGAAACAGGTGTAGAGGTGTACAGCTATAATCCCAGCACTAGGAATGTGGAGGCAAGACCAGAAGCTCAGAGAGAGAGAGAGAGAGAAATGGAAAAATAAGAGCACAGGAGCTGCTGCCTAGTTTCTCGTGAGACTTAGAGGAATAGACACAGAAAGGGACCTCCTTCCTAGACAGCAGGACGCTTGGGATGAACAGCTGGAAGACAGCTGCCGGCATTTAGGCAGATGTGCACACCTCCTGAGTCAGGACCCTGTGTCTCCACAAGCACCCAATGACATCCTGTCCACACAAGGATCTTCTAGCTAACTGGCTTGGTGACCCTCCCGTGAAGAGTGAAGGGGGGAAAGCCACTGTGCTCTACCTGGGCAGGAAACAAGTTGGAAGGCCAGACTCGTGTCATCCTGGCCTCCCAGGCAAGGTGACAGTGGGAGTGGAACCAAGTGCAGAAGGTGAAAGGGTAGATGATGCGCCCATCAGACACAGCAGCATCAGCGTTCCAGGCACCCAATCTCTGATGACTGTGGGCAGTAGCCAGGATTCCTTTCGGGAAAGACAGAGGTAGGGGAGAGGGAGGGAGGAAGGAGAGAAAGAAGTAAAGAAAGGGAGGAAGAATGGAAGGAAGGAAGGGAGGAAGGAAGGTCCCTGAATGGTACATGCGCTAATGGAGAGATTCCATTCAGGAGCAGGGAGTAAGGGAGACAGCTAAATAGCACCCTCAAGGTCTCTCGATACGTGCTCTCTGATGAAAACCAGCGTCCACCTGGTTTGTGCAAAGCCCTGGGCTGCTCTGAGAGGAACCACTAAACGTGATTCCCCACAGGTGAGCAGCAGGGAACTGACTTTGAAATCACTTTGGCCTTTGTGATTTGAAAGCGATTCCTTCAGAGCCACCGACCTGAATGCTAATGGCGAGGGGATTCATTTGTATTCAAATGGGGAGATAAGGAGGTGCTCCAAGGATTGTTTAATTAGGTCTAGTAGTTAATACAGAAGAAACTAGGTGGTGCACCCAGCAGCTTCACAAAATCTCCCAGGAACTCCAACTCCAGAGGTTCCCCACTATTCCCCACCCCCACAGCCATAGGTCTCAAGGAGCCTAGATTTCAGAACAAATGCTTCACAAAGTGCCCCACCCAGAGGTGTGGCCTGCCATTTTCCCCAGACACCTGGTAGTTGTCCCTCTTCTCCACAAAGCCAACATGAAGAACAAGGAGCTCCCCTCAGCCTCTCCACCACATCTCAAGTCATCCCAGAAAAACCCCAGGCTGCCCCGGATATTCGTGGTAGACAACCTGCCAGGCCCTGTTTGATGCTGGATGACAGTGTTTGGAGTCAGAGTCACACTTGTGTGAGATCCATTACAGAAGAGACACCAGCTGCACCCCAGGAAGCAAGGCTGGACCCTCATCTCCAGTCTTATGTGGATATGAGCCCTGCAAAGCAGCTGGGCAGGCGCTCAGTCCTCTCAGGGAGGCAGAGGGAGGAAGGCAAGCTCCCAAGCCTGTGTGGAGCCACGGAGGCCGGGCAAGACAGAGGGGGCAGAAGCATGTACAAAACAGTGGGCCAGCATGGCAGCAACCAGCAAGGGAATATCTTTATGGAAAGCATGTGGGAACAGACCACAGCTTCAAGCTGAATTCTATCTGATGCCTGCCCGCCACCCAGTGCCTTTGCCCAGCCCATACGCTAAGACTCATTTAGCCCACACGCTAAATCCACATTTCTGAATGGCTGGGAACAACTCTAGTGACCTTTGACATCCAGCTGTGTGGAAATCCTTTGGAGCTCAGATTTCACAGTCCAGACTGCCACACCCACTTGGTACATCTTATGGCTGCTGTCAGGCTCTGTCCAGGTAGAGCTGTGGCTGGGACCCAGGTGTCTACACACAGAACCCACAGCACAACCCTCCCTGGGTGCCTGAAGGACCCAGGTGGCTCATCTTGTCCTCCTGGCCTTGTGAGTCTTCTGGAGCCCAGTGAGGGAAGGAGAAAATGACACTGACTAACCCCTTGCTTCCTCCCAGGACATTGTCAAGCCTGACTCCATTAATCCTCAGGCAGCCCCTGGGAGAGGTGTTGGCTGCAGTCCCATTTTACTGACAAGAATTGTCTCCTAAAGGTGAACAGATTTCCCTGAGGGGACCAGGCAGGACTTTCACACAGAACTGTCTGGTTCCAGAGCCTCTAACTTGGCAGACTGCTGACCTGTGAACCCTGAAGCCTTGAGAAAGAGCCACCGCCCACCACCGCTCCCATCCAGGAAACTCTTGGCCAAGCTCTGCCCAGAGATGATTCATTTTTGAACCACAAAAACAAACCCAGGGTCACAAGCCTGTCTGGCCAGCCAGCCCTCACTTGAGAGTGGAGAGAGGCATGTCCAAGGGACCTGAATCAAAGGGCTTGGTCACTGACATCTGTGACCCTGAGGTGGTGGACAGCAGATGCTCCCGGCCCACCCTTCACCAGCCTCAGCAGCTCCCTGGAGCAGCCTCCTGGGAAACCACTACCCAGCCTCCAGGGACCACCTGCTCTCACCCCACCCCACCTCATGCCGGGTGGCTGAGGCCTCACATATTTTACCAGCTATAATCCAGCCGCCTGCGTAAACTGGAATCTCAGATAAACAACCAGTCATTTTACAGCATACCCATGAGCTCAGCGTGTCCCAGGCAAAACTCAGACATGATGACAGCGAAGAAGTGTCTGACGCTTACATGAAAGTCAGATCCCTCGGGAAGCCTTTCTTTCCGCCGGAACCTCACCGGTGGCCTTGAACATCATGCTCCTCAGTTCTCCCTCCCAATTGTGCTCCAGCCCCTACCACCTTTACGTAGCTTCTAGAACTTACCATGCCCCTTCTCCTGCCGAGCTGTGCGCAGGCTCTTTCCTCCTCTAGTCCCTTCCTTCCCTGCTGGCCAGGCCTCACCATCATTCCTCTCCACCCAGGCACACCACACTCCTAAGCATGGACACAGAGACACACATACACAGGCACACCCACACTCTATCCCCTCCCCCACTTCTATCCTCAAATGTGAGGTGAGCGGGCTCATGCCCAGCTCACAGACCACAGTTCCACTCTCTTTGCTTTTGTCTCTTGAGATAAGGTCTCATGTAGCCAAGGGTAGTCTAGAATTCCTGATCCACCTGCCTCCACCTCCCAGGTGCTGGGATCACAGGAATACACCAGCATGCCTACACCTCATGTCTACTGTCTATCTGCTGTTGAGATGGAGTCTGAGTACTCCATCAATGTGGATTGGCCTTCAATTCTATACAGCTATAGCTGAGGTGGATCTTGAACTTCTGATGCCCATGTCTCTGCTACCTTCGTGTTAGGATAACAGACATGGGCCACCTTTTCTGATTGCATGTCTACTCCCTGAAGACAAGACCCAGTCTGCCCTATTTGCTGCTGTGTGAGTCCGTAAACCTAGTAACAAGTATCCACCAAGCAAACAGTTCAGGTTCAGGGCAGTGGAGACAGTTGAGGCCTGACTCCAAACTCCACTGTAAGGTTCCGCCATGCTGCCTCCTGCACAGGAACACCCAGAAGCTTCTCATTGGTAGCGGCCTGGGGAATAGTCCGCTTTGGATAGCTGGTCTGGAAAAACAATGTGCGAAAATTATGCATAAATAATAACACTTGGCCCTGAAAGATGATGTCTTTTTAACTTGTTTTTATTAGAAAAATGCTAATTATACACAGCAGGGTTCATTATGACACTTTCATACATCCGTGTAATATATTTTGATCATAGTCATCCTGTTACCCTCTCTAGTACCCTCAGATTCTTGCCAATCCCCTTCCTCTTCCCAACGGACCCTCCTCTACTTTCACGCTTTGTGTGTCTGCCTGTGTGTGAGCGTGCATGCAGGCTCTTACAGAGGGCAGAAGAGGGCACAGGATGCATGTGGGCCCCTGCAGAGGGCAGACAGGGCACAGGACCCTAGAGCTGGCATCACAGGTGCTGTGAACCCCTCCATGAGGGTGCTAGAAACTGAAGTTGGGTCCTATGGACAGTACACACTCTTATCCCACTTGTCTGCTGCAGCTCTTGCATTTTTTTCTGCCCCTTCTGCGATGGTTTCTGAGCCATGGAAGGCAACAGAGAAGCTCCATTTGAGAGAACAACGATTTTTTTATATAGTTTCATTATCCCTAACTGGAGAAAAGCTCTCTCTCTCTCTCTCTCTCTCTCTCTCTCTCTCTCTCTCTCTCTCTCTCTGTCTCTCTCTCTCTCTCTTTCTCTCTCTCAAAGATGCCTATTTGGAGGAGATAACATGGCAAGAAAACTGAGCACTGTTGACTTTGGGGTTTTAGACCCAGCAGTTTCCTCTTCCATGCAGACCACACCCTTGACACTAGTCCCACAGAGGGACAGTGGGAAATGGGTTAGCCTGGGCTCATCAAGGCCATGTGGCTAGGAACAACAGAACCAGGTTGAAATTGCTCTCTCTCCCAATAAGACAGGAGGCAAAGGACACTCCAAGGACTCCAAAACTCAAGCAGAGGTTTCCCTTCTGGCCACTGATGGAACTTATTTATGCAATGTTCCTTGTAGATCTTATGAGATGCTAGAAGGAACTGTGATGTCGTGATCATGATGTCATCCATGGCCTGTATGAGGTGACTAGAAAGTCATGACGGTGCTCCAGAGTGACAGTGGAGACAGATGCAGGGACCACTCAGCTTTGAAGCCTCAGGCCTGGACCTAAGTGTTGCTGGCAAGTTGAGCTCAAGGCCGCAGGGACACCAGAAGGAAAGGACACTCTTATGGGTCGGATGTGAAACATCACATACAAGTTTATAGGTTTGAACGCTTGGTCTCCAGCTGGGAGGTTATGAAGGCTTTAGACCAAAGCCCTGGCATAAGTTCCTGTCTTAGAAAATTAGATGAGACAGAGCCCGGGATGATAGCTTATCGAGTAAAGTACTTGTTAAGGAAGGATAAGGATCTGAGTTTGATCCCCAGAACCAGTGTAAAAAAGCCAAATGTGGTAGTGCACACCTTTAAACCAACATGTGGGGGCAGAAGCAGGCAAAACTCTGAGCTCTAGGTCGGCCTGGTCTACATAACAGGTTCTGGCTAGCCAGGGATGCATACTGAGACCCTGTGGAGAGAGAGAGAGAGAGAGAGAGAGAGAGAGACCCAAATTGATAAAAGTTATGGCAAGTATAAGAAGAAAAAAGAAAAATAACAAAGCCAAAAGCTAGAGTTTTGAAAAGATTAATAAAATGAAAACAGGGCCTGCTCACATGTTCTACAAACATTCAGCTTGAACAGATGCTGTGGATATTTCCAGATCCATAGATTCACCAACAGAAATGAAACAGACAAATTCTTACAACAAATTTCACCAAAACTGACAGTGAAAGAGATAGAAAATCTGAACAGAAAAGCACATATCTATGAAGGAAATGAGATTCGTTATCAAAAACTTCCGCGCAGAGGTCACAGCACTGAGATAGGACATAGACACAAACTCCCATCCTCAATCAAGAAGCTCTCTCCAGTTAAGAACATCTCAAAGGAAAATTTTGTTTCTTCAGGGGAAGTCTTCCTGGGTAAACACAGCACATTTATGAGACCTCATGCTAAACTGCAGATGGCCAACACAAAACAAATTCAATGGTGTTTTTGTTTTTTGGTTTTGTTTTGGTTTTTTTTTTTATATTGCTTTGTTTGTTTGGGTTGGGGGGTTGGGTTTTTTCTTTGTTTGCATTACTTGTCTTTTGCTTGTATGCTATGCTTTCCAATTTTGGTTGTTCTGTGTGTGTGTCTCTGTGTGTGCATATAGGAGTGTGTGTGTGTGTGTTTCTCATGTTATTTGATTTGTTAGTTTGTCCATTTTGTTTTATCCTTATTTGTTTATCTTTTTTATTTGCCTGTTTGTTTCCTCTGTCTTTGGGAAGAGGGGAAGAATTTGGGAAGAGATGAAAGCAAGGAAATGGTAATCAAAATTTATTGTGTGTGTTGTTATAAATAAAATGGTATTGGACTGGCATTTGTGAGCTGCCTGACATGGCACCTTGGTACCACGTTCCAGTCACCTCACGTCCACCCTCCGTCTATTTCTTTTGCAATTCTAAACACTGAACCAACAGCCTCATGAATGCTCTGAGATACCACCGAGATACCAGCCTTCTTTTACTTGAAGTTTTTATTCCAAGCCTCAGTCTCACTAAGTCACTCAGGCTGGCCTTGAACCTGGAATCCTCCTGCCTCAACCTCCCTAGGGACTAAAGGCCTGCACCACCAGCCCAGCCAGCATAAGTCATTTCTTGTCATGCTTCCTTTGGTTTGCAGAGAACAGAAAGCTCTGGAAGTCCAATACAGACAAGAGGTTTCATGGGCCCCTGCTGCCTGCTGGCCCTACTCCAATACAGTTACCGTTACTACAGTCTAGTGTGAGAGGAGGAGGGAAAACTCTCTCTCAGCCTGTGAGCCACTGCCCAACTGACTGTGATTCTCAGTCACCAGCATGGGGACCCCATTCTTTCATCCATCAGCCCAGGCTCCAGCTCTGGCTGAAGGTGAGGCAGGGCCACAGTGACCAGCAGTGTCATGCATGGAATGTAAAGTGTCCCACATAGGCTCATGAGTTTTTCATACTTGGTTCTCAACTGGTGGGGCTGTTTTGGGAGCTTATGGAACCTTTGGGAAGCAAGACCTTCACAGGGGAAGCAAGTTACCAGGGGTGGGGGTTGGTGGTGGGGGGCGGTTGTTCTAAGCTGATCTAGCTCTCTTTGATTTCTGGTCTGCTAAGATGTGAAGAGTCCCAGCCACATTCTGACTGCCATGACCTCCACCACATCTTTCTTGCCGTGGCAGAGTATACCCACAAAGCATGACTCAAAATAAATTCCTCCCTCTGTTGCTTCTTGTTAGATACTTGGTCAAGGCAACAAGAAAGAGACTGTTGACATTGGTCCACTGTGTTCAGCCCTGCCTCTACACGGACAGGGTCATGTGTACTCACGTCCTTCCCAACCTAGAGCGGAACTCCCAACAGTCCAGAACATGGCAAAGATGCCATGAAGTTCACAAGTTCAAGTCCTCAAGACATCCCTTCAATGGACACCTTTGCTGTATGGGAGTTGATAATCGGAAGAGCATGTGTTTGACATCACACTGATTGTGTAGGTAGAACAGCCATCTCATCTGTGCTTCCCAGTGTCTTCAGTGGTTTCTCAGGTGACAACAACACTGTCTTAGGGCTGTGCAGGTCAGAGAGGAGGCACCTGCAAACACCTGTGCTTGCACAGAGACTGTCTGTAGAACTTCCCAGATGTCATCTCCTGAGAGGTAACTTTGATGCTGAGTCCCCAGAGAGGTCACCAGGGATGAATCTGAGGTTCATCAACAAGCTGGCCTTTGCCTCAAAACTTCTCAGCCCAAAGAAAGCTCTAGGCTTTTAAGGATGGAAGGTGGCCATCCACACCAAGAGCAGAGAGCCCTGGTGGAAGAGCTGCTCTCTGCTCAGGCAGGCACACAGCCTGTAGTCATTCCAAACACGTCCTTGGCCCTCCCCTTCCACTGAGGAGCCGGTCCTCTGGAGTCCAACCTGGCCTGATCCCTGGTTTTCTTTTAACAAACAGAATGGGTGGTAGTCAGAGGGAGCTGCAGGCACCCAACCCCTTTTTGCAGTTCTCTTTGTACCACTGGCCCTAGGGGAAGATGTGCCAGGAGGATGCCAAGGACTCGTGACAGTGTGGACGACTGGGATGCACAATACACAGTGGAGGTAAGATTTCCAGGAAAGCCCTAAAGCAGTTGCTGAGCCCAGCCTGTGCTTTCTGTGGCTCCTGCCCCAGAATTCCCTGGAGAAAGGCTCATGGATGTCCCAAGAGATGTGACTTCTGGAAACGCCATAGGCCATGATGAATACAGCCAACTGCAGGTGATAAACAGCAACAGAAACAAAACAAAATCACCAACACCAACGAAACAGCTCCTCACTAAGCTCTGCTGGTGTAGATCGGCTCGGAAGATGGCCGGCCTCAGAGGATGGCCGACGCCTGCTCTGACCTTGGAGCCAGCACACTGCCATAGTCACAGAAGAGAAAGTGTCTTCAGGGCTAGGATCAACCCAGTGCAGAACCGGGGCTGTGAAAGAGAAAGAGAAGAGAGAGAAGAGGAAAAGGATGAGGACAAATCGAAGAGAAGAAAAGGGCAGGGCAGGGGAGGGGAGAGGAGGGAGGGGAGGGGAGGGAAGGGAAAAGATGGAAGTGACTGAGGGAGGGATGAATCTCACATCCCTGCTCTGAGTGAAAGGCGCTGAGAACCTAGATACACCACCAGCATGAGACTCCGGAGTAGAAGGCTCATTGGCCAAGACACCAGCGGGAACTGGTCTTCTACTGGGCAGACACACACACACACACATACACAGAAGAAAACCTCAAGCATTATAATCCGCAGGCTACCCCAGCTCAAGAGGCAGACAGGAGTGAAGAGGGGTGAGCGAACCATACCAGACCCTGCAATAAATAGTACCAGGTGCAAAATCAGCAGGTTCTGCTAGGATCTCAATCTGAGGTGTCCCCCAAATGCTTATCGGTGGCCAGATGGTGGACCTTGAGGATACGATTGGATTGGAAGGGATCTCATTCATCCATTGCTTAATTTGCTGACATATCTGTAATCAGACAGTGCTGTTGGGAGACAGTGAAGCCTTGTTGCAGGAAAGGGGTCCTGGGAACTGGATCTTTCAAAGGTTCTTATCCCCAACCTCTCTCTGGCTCCCTGCTTCTTGGCTGCCTGAGGTGAGCAACCCTGCTTTATAACACCCTCCAGTCAGGATGTGTTTGACTGCAGTCCAGAGCCAGCCACAGGAAGAAACTTCTGAAACCTTGGGACGAAATAAATCCTTTTCCCTTAAGCTGTTTCTACTTGATGTTCTGTCACATTTGTGTACAGTCTCAGTAACTTTTTCTGTCACCCTGACAAAACACCTGAAAGACGTAGCTTACTCGGGCCATATTCGTGTGGCTGGAAAGGCACAGACACTGGGTGTGCTCTATCTGAGATCCTGGGAGCCTGTGGGATAGGACACCAGAGAACTGCTGCAGGAACCAGAAATCAGCATTGGCTCCAAGGCCTGCCCCTAGTGAGTCACTCCTCCTTTAGCTGGCCACAAACCCAAAGGTGCCTCAACCTTCCAAAACAGTGTCACCAGCTGCAGACCAGGCAGACACAAGCCTTTGGGGGACATTTCAGACACAAGCCACGGCATGAACACACACACCCAACAAGCCCGTGAGAAGACACAGCCATCTGATCAGAAAATCTAAACAGAACCCCCAGGCAGAAGTGTGTGTGTGTGTGTGTGTGTGTGTGTGTGTGTGTGGTGTTAGGCCAGAGGAAAACTTCAGGCATTGTTGAGCTACGATGTTTTTTTAAATATTTTTTTTTGAGATTGTAATATAATTACGTCACTTCCCCCTTCCCTTTCTTCTCTCCAAGCCCTCCCATACATCCTTCCCCTTGTTCTTGCTCTCTCCCAAATTCAAGGCATTTTTTTTTGTCTTTAATTGTTGTTAAGTGTGTTTGTGTGTATTTATAGGTGTGCATGTGTTTTCTAAATGCATAAATACAACCTGCTCAGTCCATATAATGTTACTTGAACATGTTTTCAGAGCTGACTATTTGGTAGTGGAGAACCAATCAGTCCATTCCCCTTGGGGAAGACTATTTCTCCAGCTCTCAAGAGTTCTTAGTTGCCTGTAGTTCTTTGTGCAAGCCTGAGGCCTCCTGGGCTTTTCTCAGTTCACATCAGGTGCCTACCGGTGTTGTCCTTGTTCAGGTTCTGTTTAGACAGCCTTGTTGGTGAGACTTCAAGGGTGTGGCTTCTGGCATTCCCTGGAGACATGCTTTCCTGTTTGTGTCAGCAAACCCCTGCTCCTTGGGCTTTTACAGCCTTTCCACCCTCTTTTCTGCAACTACCCCTGAGACATGCGTGCAGGAGTTGTGTCGAAGATGTTGAGAGATCTGTTGGGAGTGGGCTCCACAGTGCTGCCATTTTGATTGGCTGTGGGACAGGGAGGTCACCCAGGAGCTCAGGTCTGTGATGGCGTCTGTGTGTTGCAAAGAGTAATGTCTTTGATGAGGAGTGACAGCTCTGCTTGCACGTGGGTAGTGTAAGGATCACCTTGTCTTTTGAGACAGGTCTCCTACTGACCTGGAGGGTAGGCTAGCTCCTCAGCAAGGCCTGGGGGTTGTCCTGCCTCTGTCTCCTGAGTGCTGCGCTTACAGGTGTGTGTCAGCCTAGAATTCTTTTTTAAGCGGACAGTAAGAGGACATGAAGGTGTGGGGTCATTTTACCACACTGGTAAGCATACAGAACAGTCCAGCCTCAGCAGAAGCAGCTGATGGGTCCTGGAAAGGGTAACCCTGGAATGTTAAGAGGATGCATTGAAAGTTGGGTGAGGACGCAGACCCTGTTCAGGCCCATCTCTAAAGCATGGCTCCCAGCCTGTGGGGCCACTGGGAGGGGGACCTCACAGGAAGTCAGATCACTCAGGAGCTTTGGGACGTTGGCTCACACTCTCCTGCCTCACTGACTTGGGGTATGATGTCACAGGGGCAAAAGAGTGAAGCTGGACAACCAGAGACTGTGATCTCTGAAGCTACAAACCTTTCCTGCTTTTAAAGCGTTCGTCTCAAGTGTTTCATCACAGCAACACAAAGCTGAGCAACACGCCTTGCTGCTGGGTCCTAACATCCAACAGCGATCTCATCCTGCAGCAGCTCTACGGGTCAGCAACTCTGCCACGGGGCAAGGCTCTTCTGGAAAGTTCTTCACTCACATACCTGGCTGCAGTGCTGGGTCACATGGACTAGACCCAGCTGGGTCTGGGTGCCGAAGCGCCTGCCCAGGAAAGCTCCAGCTCATGTTTCCTTTTTGGCACGGTGACCCTGGAGTACCCAAATGTCTAGGCAGAAGCTCTACGGCCACAATGCAGCTGGCTGGCCTCACCCTGCCAGGCCCATTGCCTGCACACACACACACACACACACACACACACACCCAAGTTCCTGCCTTCCATTTCCTCTTTTCTCCATGGTGGGCATCTGTGTCCTATATTAGCATGATGAATTTAGGTTACTTAATATTTCCTGCTTTGCGCTGGGGCCGCTGAAGCACTCTGTGTGAACTCAAAAGAGGGGTGCTATTATTGTTTTATGTGTAAGAAAGGAGACGCTCAGAGAAGTTAGGCCCCTTGGCTCAGGTCACACAGCTGAAATGGCTACAGCAGGGTTTTAACTGCCGGTCTGGTTCCTCTGGCAGGTTCTGATCCCCTCATTAGCTGCCTCTATTTCCACGTAATCATTTATCCTCAGACCCCCAAGCCCTCAACGCCCCCTCCTCCTCCATCTTGCTCCCTGTCCCCTTCCTTCCTCTTTCCTCCAGTGAGCTCCCAGACTGGCCTTGAGGAAGGTCAGCTTTCTTGAGCAGACAAAGCTTATTTCTCTGGCTCTGGTTCCTGGAGGCAGCCCTGCTCTCAGAACCTTTAAAATTTATTTATCTAATTAAAAAATCTCTCAGCAGCCAACATGCTTGGAGAGTTCATATTTAACCAATAACCCATCAGGCAGGCTGCAGAGTCCAGGAGCATCCCGCCCGGGCCTTGAAGGGTGGGTCGACCAGAGCAAGCATTCACCCGCAGAGCAGCGGGCACCCCGGGCCGTGGCAGCCAGCTGCGTTTCCGGCCGATGAACCTGCCGCTCAAAGTCTCTTTTTTAATTAAGTCTATCTCAGGCGTCTGGGGCACGTGGGCAAACTTCTGTCTACTTTGCTATGAAGCCCAAGCACATCCCCATTCCTTTCCAAGAATAGAATCAGGAGACCAGCGGAGGGAGGAGGCTGGAATCTAAAAATGAATTTGAAGCCCAGAGCAAAACAACCCAGCCCAGGAGAAGGGAGAATAAGCAGCATGCAAAAGTGTACACACACACACACACACACACACACACGAAGAAGGCCTGGTGGGGGCTGTCTGCTGCCATCCGGGTGGGACTGGCAGTCAGGCCTGGCAGCCTGCCCAAGTGTCTGGCAGGGATGGGGGTGGCGGGTGGCGCTGTTCATGCCAGGAGCAGCAGCTGGGGATCCCGGGGGAAGTGGGGCTGTTTTCTGGGCTGATTGGTTTCCCCAGACAACAGGGGTGAGTCATGAGCCTGTGGGCTGGCTCAGGGGTGCCCAACAGTCCCCGATGTGGCTCAAAGTTTCAAGGACTCCGAAGCCTAAATGTTTTCTAAAAATTGGTTGGGGCACAGACACTAGGAGACCCTACTCCTTCCAGGAAATTTAGAGGGAAAAGATTTGACCAGCACTGTTCAGGGACTCTTAGCTGCTGCTGACCTTGAGGGGGCTGTTATGCGACATGCTTGTCCAGCATGCAGGAAGCACTGGTTCTATCCTCGGCACCACACAGAACAGGTGCAGCAGGCAGGCCTGGAATCCCAGCACGTAGTGGGCAGAGGCAAGAGGATCAGATGGTCAAGGTCACACTTGGCTACATAGCTGAGTTCAAGGCCAGCCCAAGTTACATATCACCAGATTTGAGGCAGCTTAGACTATATGAGAGCATGTCTAAATATAAATATATATATAGTTATTTTAAAAAATTATTAAAAATAATAATAATTGGGAGAAAGCATTAATATTAATCATTGGGAGAGCTGGGAGAGGCGACACATGCCTGCAACCCCAGCACTCTAGAGGCTGAGGCAGTTGGATCAGAAATTTAGGGTCTTCCTATGTTACAGTTCAAGTCTGAGGCCAGTCCGGGCTACAAGAAGTCCTGTTTCAACCAAAAACAATGCTAATCTTAAGGCTACTATTTTCTGCAAGTTCAGCTCTGCCAGGGACTGTCCTTTGAATACTTTTTAAAAAGTCCCAAGCCTGGCCCACCTTGAGAACACCAGCCCGCCCTGTTTGCTCTCCTTGTCTCCACATTTTCCCATTTCCATTGTGCCATTGCGTTCTTGTTACCGTTCTACCCATGAGGAAACTGAGGCCTAGGATTTGCAGCAGGTCCAAGTTCATACTGCGGTCTGGACCATTGGCAGGCTGGCCTCAAGGCCTATGATAGCTAATTTGGTTGTTAACTCGACAGTGTCTGGAATCAACTAAAACCTAAGATGCTAGGCATGCCTGCGAGGAATTTTCTTTCTTATCAGATTATTTGACACAGGAAGACCCATTCCAAATCTGGGTCACACCTTCTGGTAGCAGCCCACAGAAAAGGACACAGAAGACAGAAACTTTGGTTTTTGCGGGATGGCCCTCCAATCTTCGCTGGCAAGTCCGTCTGTCCTGATGCTGCAGCGAATACTGAATCCAGTTTCTTCAGGATCCCAGGTGAAGTTAAGCAACTCTCCTGGAATACTCTGGATTCCTGCTCCAGACTGGGACTCCTGAGCCATCCAACCGCCAAACAGCCACGGACTCCGTGTTTCTGGTGTGAGACAACCTTGTTGGACCGAGCACAGCCTGTACCTCAGTCAGTAAGGTCCCTTTTGTCCACCGGATACAAAGCCTCACTCCTCCGTTCTTCTGCCTGCACGCTAGACAATAAACAAGCTGGTGTGAGCCCATGGGATGCTTAAGTGTGGCACCAAGCCACTGCACGCTCCCCAGACCAAAATGCCCTCTTCTCACTGCCCCCCATGGCCTGGAGAGCATCTGTGGATGCCAGCCACCTCCGTTACCACCCCCTGAGTCCTCCAGGAGTCTTGAGTCCCAAGCCTGGCCCGCCTCGACAGCACCGGCCCGCCCTGTTTACTCTCCATGTCTTCACTTTTTTCCATTTGCAGCTTTTCCTTTAATGTTGCTCGTTATACAGAATTCAACTTTTACATCACTAAGTTCGAAGAAATAGTGATGTAATAGTGCGGAGCCATATCACGTCCAGGAATAATCTGCTTTGGAATAATCTGGAATGGTGAGTGAGTGAGACACAGAGGAAGTGAGGTCGGCCACTGAGAAGTGTATTCATAAGATCAGCAGGGGTCTAATTTCCACATGACATATTCAGCATTGCTATAATACACATACATGTGTCACGTGCTTCACACTTCATATTTTATGATGTAAGTTGTGTTCTGTAATACACCTGGGGATGTTGGGAGTAGAACATAGTGCCTTGCATGTGTCTGCTAAGCAAGAACTCATCACTGATATTACCTCCAGCACACCTAAAACCTTGTCTAGTGTAGCCTTGGCTGTCCTGGACTCACTTTATAGACCAGGCTGGCCTCGAACTCACAGAGCTCCACCTGCCTCTGCCTCCCCAACTGCTGGGATTACAGGCGTGTGCTACTGTGCCAGGCTGTACAAAAACAGTTCTTAAAAATTGTCCTAAAGCAAAGGTTTGAGAGAAATACTCCAGGACAGTGTCTATGACAGCATATGTGAAATGCAAATGACAGGTATGGCACAGGCTGGCAGAAGGTGGGTCAGGACCCCACCTGCTCTTCCTCAACACACTGTGACCCTGCTCTGTCTGCTGTCATCCCTATGGGACTTCAAGGCAGGGCGGGAAGGGAAGCGAGCCCTTTACATCTACTTTCCGTGATATCAAAGACCTGCCCCACCCCGATGCTTCCCACCTCGAACTGCAAACACATGAGGAATGAACAGACCCAGAGCTGGTGTCCTTCACAGACCGGCCAGCTGGTCCCTCTGTGGGGAGGACTCAGACCTACTGTCTACCTGGAGTCCAGCATGCAGGAGGGTGACCTCACTCAGAGAACCTCACTGAGCAATTTGACTAGAATGGCTGGTCTGGAATCAAAGGAACCCTCAGTCATACCCCGCTTCTGACCTGGGGCTGGGTATTTGAACTCTTAGCCACTGAGCCTTCTTCCAGCCCCTGTGAAATATTCCTTCCCATGTCTTATTTGACTGCATGTTGAAGTAAAAACATTTTGGATATATTAAGTTCAACATAACCTTTGGTTTTTGTTCTGTTTGTGTTTGTTTTGTCTTAATAGAGACAAATAGACACAGGGTCCCAGTAAATAACCCAGGCTGGACTCAAAATACCTAACTTCCTGCCTCAGTCTCCCTAGTACTGGGATTATAGATGTGGGCCACCACACCAGCTCCAAAGCATACTTTCTTCTTCTTCTTTTTTTTAATTGCTTGCAGAGACCTTCTTCTGTGAAATACAATCTCACAGCAGACTTCCTGGTCCTCTGGCTCTTACAGTTTTCTGTCCCTGAGACTAAGGTGCAGGAGTTGTGACCATTTGGGGCTGGTCACATAACAATATATTGATCTCTGCATTTTGGCCAGTTGCGGCTTTCTGTAAATGGTCTCTGTTGCAAAAAGACGTTTCTCTGATTGGGGGGGTGAGAGCTACGCTAATCTGTGGACATATGCATACGTTTTAGAATGTGGTTAGAAATTAGCCTGGTTTAATAAAATGCCAGTAGTAGCTTCTCCTCTGAGATCCATGACGTCACCAACCCACAGCAGCTGCCTAAGTTTCCAGTACCATGCCTGATTTTCCCTCCTGTTAGATGAGCCTTAGTTCTATTAGACAGCTGTTGGTTACTACCAAGACACGGGTGCCACTACTTCAGCTAGACACAGCAAATGTGTCTAGGGCCATTTTATAGACAAGGACACTAAGGACACAGAGAGCGGACCGGGACAGGAGGCAGCTCTGGGAACATATGACTCATACAGTCACACAGAGCCCAGGCTCAGAAATGCCCTCACTATCACCCTTCTAAACGCTCAGTAACTTTCCGACAGGGGTCACCACACGTCTGAGCAGGGAACATCCAGCCAATGGTCATGAGCTTGATCCCACATCTTTAGAGAAGCCTGCCAGGCTGGAGCTCAGGCCCCATCCCTTTCCCTACAGCCCTCTGCTTGGAGACCAGAGTCCTGTCTCTGAAGAGTGGGCTCTCTGCCCATCATATATACACTTTTCATTGCCTTTTAATTTGCCCAAACTGGCAACAGCAACTTTTATGTTCTAGGACACTCCATCCCCCTTCTAAAGAGATTCCTCATTCTTTTCTTGGACAAAGCACAGTGAAGCAATCTAATTAGGAGCAGTCTGTGATGGGTCGAAATATTATTAAGGCGCTTAAAATGTTCTTAACACCTTCCATGAGCGCGTTGTCTAAAAGCCTGTCACGCCTAATCACCTTAGCGCTGTTAGAGCTGCATTAGCAGCCACCCCGAGATTTTGCACTGTGAAATACCAGCATGTCGAGAACACTCATAAAATACAGTGTCACGGGAAATACTCCATCACCCCAGTGAGCCAGCTCAGGCTGGCAGACCCCAAACCAAAAGGTGGTAGCTCAGCTCCTTGGGGGTGTGCTCAGGGAGGTGGCTTAGGGGCCGAAGAGAGCACTGTGGTTGGATGTGCAGATCCACATAGCTTTCACACTTACCAAACAGACGGACATTTGTAAGCTAAAACATGTGTCTCTCTCCCTAAGAAGCCCGGGTTGAAATTCCAGCTCGGTACTTAAAAGAGGTGTGGCCTCAGGCTGGAGACTTTGCCTCTTGAATCTCTGTGTCCCTCACAGTATCTCAGAAGCTCACTGAAGTCCAAGTAGGTTTGTTGTGTCTTGATGTTCCAGAGTGTCTGCACCTGTCAAACACACCAGCTCACATAGCTATACATCATTTACCTTTTATGTTCGCAATGCACAGCTTGTTCTATTCTTCCTTCCTCTGTCCCTTCCTCCCTCTCTCCTTCCGTCCCTCCCTTCCATTTTCCCTCCCTCTGTTTTTGGTCTTTCTCCCAAGTAACAGCAGATCTTGGGGCACCTTCCACTTGGATAGTAATTGTTGTTATTCATGGGTCAGTAAATCTTTACAGAGAAGGTCAGAGGGTAAATATTTAGCCTCTGCAGCCATGTTACCTTTAAAAAAAAATTTTTTTAAATGATGTATAGATCTGTGGGTATGTGGGTGTGGGCACACACACATGTGGGTATATACAGGTAAATGCCAGTACCCTCAGAGGCCAGAGACAGGCTGCAGGCCCCCTGGAGGTAGAATTACACAAGGTTGTGGGCCCCCTAACATGGGTGCTGGGAACCAAACTGGGGTCCTCTGGAAGAATAACAAGCGCTGGTAACTGCTGAGAGCCATCTCTTCCGCCCCCACGTTACTTTTCCTATGGACGGTTGTCACTGCATGACCCAGTTTCATGTGAACAGATGTGCTTAGTTGTGTGCCAATAAAACTTTGTCAACAAAAGTAGGCAGGAAAGACAGAGCTGAGAGTCCCAGCTACAGTGGCGGGTCTAGTCCTGCTCTTGGTGGGCACAGAGTCTATTGCCCACCATCCCTTCATACTGCCACTGTACTATACCCATCCCCATACCCTACTGGTGGACATTTAAGTTGTTTTCCAAGCCTGACTTTTCAAACGGGTTTCTAGAACGCTGGCCAGGCGTCAGAACACTGGTGCCAGGCAGATGTGGATCTCCCACCTTGGATGCCAGGTGATGGGTAGGGCACCAATGTGGTGATAAGATATGGAGGATGGCATGGAGAACAACACAAGACAGAAGATAAAGGGGACAGGAAGAGACCTATCTGCTTGGACCAGAGCAGAAGCCATTCCAGAAATGTGGTCTGTTTTCAAGGTGCCCTCAAGATGTGGTGTGTAGGGAGGAAACAGGTTGTAGTTAGTGCCGACTGTTAACGCCACAGAGCCTAGGATCGCCTGGGAGACAGGCCTCTGTATTAACTGTGCTGGTAAGACCTGTCCACTGTGGGCATTACCATTCCCTTGCTGGGATCCTGGGCTGTTTAAAGAGAGAAAAGGAGCCAGTTTCCTTGCTCTCTGCTTCCTGGCTGTGGATGTAATGTTGCTTCAAGCTCCAGCTGCCTCTACACTCCCGCCCCCCCCCCCCCCCGCCGCTACAGTGCGCTTGTACCCTGAAGCTGTGATCTAGAGTAAACCTGTACCTCCTGAGATGTTTTTATCAGTACATTTCGTCACAGCAACAGCAAAGCAACTAACACAGAGGTCATGCTTCATGGGGTGGGGCTGAGGAGGGCATCTGACCAGTCTCCTGTGTCCAGCCTTAATTAGCTACAACCACCTGGCTGCATTCCCACAGTGGTGGAGGGACAGAGAGGCCCTACTGAACTCTCCAGATCATAGACTGGGGCTGCATCTGGCCCACAGAGCTGACTCTCACCACTTGATTTATTTTAACTTACTTTAAACTGGTTGCCAAATTTGAAATATCAGGACATTTCACATATAAATCAGGATTCTGTCTCCTTCTACATATCCAGAAGGCTGAGAGGTATAGCTCACTCACATCCCCTGCTGAAGTGCAGGGGCTCAAACACAAAGGGCTGACACCAGAAGTCCTGCTCTGTGCCAAGCAGCCCCATGAACCTGGACAGAGTGAAGTGCCTCAGTTTCTCCTGCAGTAACATAAAGATGCTGAGACTTCTGCTTCCTCACCAAGACCTCACCCACTGCACGGCCTTTTTAGGTGTCAGGGTGTCAGGGAATCACTGGCTGATTCCCCAAGGAGATACCTTCTGTCTGAGGCTTTGGTCTCAACTGAGAGCTTGTGACCTCAGGGAGACCCTCCCAGACCTGACAACAGGAAGGGAGACCCCCTCCCCTCCTACTCCCTCCCTCAGACTGTCCCAACAGGACCATGACCGACAGCTACTTCACTTTCTCTCAGCTTGTGCAGTGTTTGTTCTGTCTTCCTGAATGCTCACTTGACTCCACAGCAGCCTTTGAAGAAACAGAGTCAGGATTTGACCCTAGGTCCCTCTGGCTCTGCATATCTTTTCTCCCACTGTGGTGGAGCTCAAAATGAACAGCCTCAACACTGGGCATGGTCCACAGTTCTCCACCACACCAGGCCTTCACACCAGTCTCTCTGGGTTACCTCTCCCTTACCTGAACGCAGGCTGTAAGGCTCATCTCCTGGACTCATACAAGAAGTTAATGAGCCAGAATCAACGAGCAGTACCAAGACCCAAATAACACGCTGCAAAGAGTGAACACACTGGTCACCATTATGCTCTTGGGATTCTCTGTCTCCTGGCAGGTCCCAAGGTCTCCAAAAACATCCCCCAATCAGAAAAGCCAGTTGGGACCTCTGACTCTTCGAGTGGTTGGCTGGCTCCATCCTAAGTTGATTCCCATTTGTGGACTCCTGGGTGCAACTCAATCAACCACCCATTTATTTTTTATTTTTCCATTTTCATGTGTGTGTGGTGTGATTTCTGTGTGGGTATATTTGTATGTGTGTGGGAACACATGACGAGTGGCACATGCTCATGTGCGTGTATGGGGGTGCTATGGGGGCAGTGCAAGCCAGCTGCTGAAGGCCAGCTGCTGTTGAGAATGTTACTAGATTGGTCTTCCACCTTATTCACTGAGGCAGGGTCTCTCAGTCGAACCCAGAGCTTGCTGGTGTGGCTCGTCTCACTGGTCAGCTTGCTCTGAGGAGCCCCTATCTTCACCTTCCAAGATTGGAATTAAAAGTGACACACTACACCTGCCCTGCATTTATGTGGGTTAATCTGAACTCCGGTCCTCACATCTGTACCTCCTCAAACACTTGAACTACTGAGCCATTGTCCCTTCCCCAGCCCAAGCATTGGACAGATGAGAACTGAGACTCCGGAGATCGCAAGAGAAACCTGCCCCAGACAAGACAGTTGACGAGACCAGCCTAGACACGCTCAACAGCCTGGGCTCCAGATCCTCCTCCGTTAGAATCCCCAGAATGCCTGTTCCTATGATCCGAACATGTCCTTCGAAGCAGCAATCTCACCCAGAGGCAGTCAGGCCCTAACTCAGACAGCCAAGTACTAAGATGTTCTGCCAGGTCGCAGGGGGTGGCTGCCCTAAGGACCCCCTGCTGCCAAATGCGCATGCTCTCACCCTGAAAGATGACTATCTACCTGTGTTCACTGGCGTGGAAAGCTGTGATAGCTAAGTGGGAAAAAAGCAATCCACTAACCAGCATTCGTAGTATGGTTCTATTTTTGCTTCAATATATATTTAAACAGCAGAGAGAGATACCCGTGTGTGCAAAGCTGCATAGAAATGAGCCTGGGAAAAAAATGCAGCAAAATGTTAAAAGTAGAGTCTCTGGGCAGTAAGATTCTGGATTCTTTCCACTCTCTTTCTCCTTATAATTTTCTGTTTTGTCTATTTTTTGCCACGAGCATGTACTGCTTTTATCTTTGGGGGCGGGTGGAGATTTAAAAGAAAAAAAAACTTAGCTATTTTCATTTTGAGAAATGTGCAATTCACTTTCCGTACTTAGGACAAATCATGGCTCTCTAGAGCCACGGGGTGCAGGCAAGGCCTCCTCCAGCTCTGCCACGCTGCATTCTGCAGCATGGCAGCGCCCTTATTTATGCAACTGATGGCTGGAGTTGTGGGGGAAGGGGAAGAGCGATGAGATGCTCCCCCATCTGAAGAGGCAAGAGGGTGATTGGGGGTGAGGAGTGGGCAGGGAGGAAGCAGATGGGTGGGTAGGAGGCGTGGGCCTGACTGCGGGGGCCCAAATGTGCCAAGCAAGGCCCAAGCAGGGCGGAGGGGGGCGGGGGGGGGGGAAGGCTCAGCCTCGTGTTTCCTGCCCATCACATCAGCCCACAATCCCTGCAAGTCCAGCAGGCCACTCTGAGACTGCAGGGGCAAGAGAGAGCCGCTGTCTTGAACACTGCCTAAAAGCAGCCCCTGTCTTCCATTAAAACCATTCTCTTCAACACTAGGATCCAGGTATTACTCACACCCTGAAACAGCGTTTCCATTGTTCTCGAGGTTTCTGTGGTCTGGGGACCCAGCGTGGTGTAGCTAAATGGTCCCAGCTCAGGGCTTCTTCTCACACTTCACACTAACTAGGTGGCAGACAGGCTGGAGCTATCTGGAGACTTCACCAAAGTTCAAAGTCTCTTAAGGGACCCAAGGTGGTCTCTTTACTGTGAGCCCTTGTAAAACCAAAAAGTAGGTTACATACTTCCAGGACACAGTGGCGCAGAAGAGGCATTTCCATTCCAAAAGAGAAGAATGGGGACTGAGCAAGGAAAGATCGGATGAAAGCAAAACCCGGAAGAGCAAGCACCAATCTCTGAAGCTCCACGCCAGAGTCCGGAGGACTGTAGAGGCACCATCCAGCCACCAGGAGGTTCCGACAGGTCCCTCTCTACCTTGGCGAGGTACCTGGTGTACCTCTAGCACACGGAGTCTTCGGAGTCTTCGGAGTCTTCGACTGGAGCAACCCCTCCTCCATCTCAGCTTTCCTTGGTAGCTTTCATGGTACTGGCCTCTCCAACATCTTAGGGTCCCCATTGCCATTTAAACTTCACCTTCACAGCTTCCTAGAGTGACCTCCTAGAACCCCCCTTGCAGGGATTCCGGCCTTATCACATATGCCCTGGCCCGAGACACTTTCTAGAACCTTGGTGCACATTCCCATGACCCTGTGTCGGAGTTTTGTGTGCCTGTGAAACCAACAACCTGTGAAAGGTGTGAGACTCCGCTTCCTGCTGGAGATGTAGCCAGGTCTCCTTGGACCACAGCTGCAACAACCTCTGGAGAGCTTTGCCACCAAAACAAGGAAAATACTTCTGTAGGTGCCGCTTTGGAGCAGAGAGTCCCTTATGGTATCATTCCCATTCCAGATTCTTTCTTTTCTACATTTTTATAGCCATGAACCTCCTGTGAGTGGTTTTGCCCTCATTATCTCCATGCAGAGTGCAAGGTTTCCCCTTAATGATACCTGCTCTTTTAACAATTATAGCTGCCTCACCTGCACCCGGTCTGTCTGCCCTGTCAAAGATTCTAACATCACTCATGCTCTCTTCTTTACCAAACCGGCACACTCTTCAAATCTCCCTGCTTTGAATTGTCGCCATAAGCCTCGATAAAAAATAGTGAGCAGTGGCCATGCCACATCCTGAATGGAATGGCATCTTTACGTTTCCTCTGCCAAATGATTTAGCTCATTACTTTTAAGTTCAGCCTCAACCCGATTTTGAGGATGTATCAGGACGCAGCCACACTCTTCACCAGAATGGGAGTGAACGGCTTTCAGCCCAGATCCAAGTTCTTGTTCTCCTCCCGAACTCCCAAGCGCCTTCTCCTCTGCCCACATTGCTCTTCTTGGCATTCTCGTCTTCCAAACTTCCACCAGAACAGCCATGATGATCCACTTACATTTAATGGCTCCCCTGGTCCAAAGCTCCAGTCTTTTCCACATTCTTCCTGGAAGCCAGTTCCAAAGGCCTACGAGCCATTTGTGTTCCGTTGCAGCAACAGCCCCACTCCTGGTAGCAACTTTCTGAATTGGTTACTTTTCTCATCATTGTGACCAAATATCCGAAAGAAACCCACTTAAGGAAAGGGTTTTATTTCGGGTAATGAGTTCAAGAATGCAATCCTCCCCAGTGTGGAGGGCGTGGCAGAGTTTTTGGCATCAGGAAGGTGCAGCTGGTATACTCCTCTGTCTGGACAGACCAGGAAACAGAGAGAAAAAAGTGCATTCCACTCACTTTGCCATTTCAGTTCATTTACAGCCCAGGACCCCAGACCCTAGAACAGTGCTACCCACACTCAGGCAAGCAGTCATCAGTGGAGCATCTCTGGAAGCACCCTACAGACATCCCCAGAGTTCGGTCTCCCAGGTGACTCCAAATGCAGCGAGGTTGGCCATGAAGAGGATCTAAGAGAGGGTGGACCTCCTGAAGCCTAGCATTCCTGCCTGTGCCCAGTAACAGGACCCTGAGACTCAGAAGCTCCCTGGCAGTAAAATGGTAACAGAGAAGAGGGTGGATGGGTGGGTGGGTAGGACAAAAGTAGATGTCGCCTGAGTTAGACAGCGAACAGAGCTCAGAAGCCCACGCCCTTTCAGCAGCTGCACGGGGTGTGCAACTGAGCTTCCGGTTCTGCTTAGAGAGAAGGAAAAACGGCTGAGCAGGCTAAGGTGACGAGGTGGGACATGGCTCTGGGAAGGACAGACACTAAGGTGGTGCCTGCTGCTGGTCAGACTCCTTTCCCCTATGGCGATGTGACTGGAGGCTCGCTACTTAGCAGCTGAATGCAGCATGCTAGGGATAGGCATATATGTCTGTACCCAGCACATCCCTTCCCTCTGTGGCCTGGGATAAGCCAACAGCCGCAGGGACAACATCTTACAAGTCCTACAGTTCAGTGTCAGGGAAGCCCACAGCCCCAGGCACCATCTTGCCCTACCTGTTCATCAGCCTGACCCCTGACCCCTGACTTCAGGAGCTCTAAGACCACAAGATCATAGTTTATAAGCTGCAAAGTTTGCAGTAATTTGTTACACAGCAGGAGATAGCTGATACTAACTTACACTTAAAGATTTGTCTGTCTTCTCTCTGCTGGGTAGGGCTACCCGAGCCAGCCAATCAGAACACACAATGTTCAGTTAGCTATGAGTTTCTGTTAATAAAGAACTGTTTTCGGTATAAACATTTAGTATGATATTCAGCACATACTTGTACAAATAAATTACTCACTGCTTATCTGAAAGCAAAACTTCACTTGGTGTCTGGTATTTAATAACCCACCACTAGGCCTCTTGATAAAGATGCCCAAGAGGTGAGAGAGATGAATGTATGCTAACTCTGCCCACATGGTCTTGTGGGTCCTGCCAGGGACCCTAAGGACAATTGCACAGGCCACTTTGGGAAAGCACACCATGTCTGTACCTTTGTGTGGCTTGTTCTCTGCACTTTGCATATCCTGGGCTTCTAGCAGAGGGCCATCCAGCCCTTCTCTGTCTTCTGGGAAGAAACCAGGCAAAGCCACAGAGCTGCCGGAGGCCTGCGGCTCCAGCTCTGGGTGAGTAACATACGATTATCCTTCACACACATATGTCCCAACACAGCCCAGGGAGGGAGAGAAGGAAAGAAAAGAACGGAAGGCAAGAAGGACAGGAGAACAGGAAGGAAAAAGAGTGCCAAATTCCCCTTCTGCTTTGCCCAAGGCATCATGGGAACTGTACACATACAGGCTGGGAGATGAGCAGAATTCCCAGAGAAAGGGATAGGTAAATGGATGCCTTCTTACTTAGGAGAACACAGCGATAATACTAAACAGCCCCATTCTTCTGGTTCTTAGACTTCGCTAGACTGCAAGGTTTAGCCGATTGGATGCTGTTGAGTGATGTCCACTCAGAGAAGGAACGGGATTGCTGATGGCACAGCCCAGGCTCCACACACAGTGCTCTGGCTCAGACACTGCACACAATTGCCAACTGATGAGTCAGTGAGGGTAGATCCCTGAGGGCAAGAGCCTTTCAGTAAGACCCCAAGTGATACAACTACTGAAGACTCCAGCCTATAGGCTGGGCCTGGGCACTTGTTGGCTGGGGTTAGTACCAAGGATAACAACAAGACCCTGATAGGTGTCTTCGCTGCATCTGTGGCCTAACTCGAAGTTCTATAAGGTTTAAGAACCAAAAATAAAAAACATAGGTCAGGTATGGCAGCACATGCCTGTAATCCCAGCACTCGGGAGGCAGAGGCAGGTGATCTCTGTGAGGTCAGCCTGATCTACAAAAATCGAGTCCAGGATAGCCAGGGCTACACGGAAAAACCCTGTCTCAAAAAACAAAAGCAACAACAAAAGAGAAGCAGAAGAACGTAGGTGACACAGGCGTTTAATCCCAGCACTCCAGAGGCAGGCAGGTCTCTGAGTTTTTCTGGGCCAGCCAGGGCCGCATGGGGCTACAGGACCACATGGATTTCGTGTGGGGAGGAGACAGGAGCCGTGATGATGTTGGAGGACACTGAGGGACTTCCAAACCGACTCTGCCATGTTTGAGTTGCAGTGGGAACTGTGAGTCTGGAATGCAAATATGGGTTTGGGGTGCAGGGTAGTTTAAAGGGGTCATCCATCCACACATAAGACAAGGTCACTAGCACCATGCCTGCCAGCACCCTGTGTCCTCAGGCACCTTAATCATCACCAACAGTGCGCTCAGTCATTGAGAGTGAGCCGGTTCTTACTCACCATCCCCACTTTGGAGATGGGGTGTGAGTATCACTTGGCCAATCAGAACAGTCCATTCCCACAAGTAGTGACTGGGTCAGGAGTGGGTACGTGAGTCAGTCCAGGCCAGTGCCTATCAGCTGAGCCTCACTCAGCTGTACCACTGAGAAAGAGGTACCTTTGGGTCCTAAAGCAAGATGGCTTTATCTTTTGTTGTACCGCTAAGTCCTCAGGCTGTCTCCACTGACACAGATCTTTCCGGCTCCGCTGTCCCCGTGTGGTCCAAGTGATACAGAATAGGCCCAGGATGCAGTCTTCAGATCAGGAGGAACATTCTAGAACAAGCCTGCCTGTGTCCTCCTCCCTGATGATCTAGAATGTTTTACACCACTTCGCTCAGCAAACCAGGTGGTCCCTGGGACACAGGGTGAACGGGTAATTCAAGAGTCCCTTAGTCCACAAGTGACACATGCAGCCAGACCCCATGTGCCCCAGGCTTTGCTCCTGAGCCCTGAGCCAGGAGGGGCTATTCACATGGATGCTGGGCTGCCCTTTGCTCTTCACACCTATCTGTGAGAAGAAGCTGGCCTCGCCTGACCTGGATGAGCTGCTCCACGCTCTGTGTGTTCACTTCCTGCCGTGCAGGAACCCCGGCTTCTCAGAGTCGCTGCTGCCTGTGACCGCTCGCCCCAGCTGACCTCTGGTGAGAACATGAATAAGTGATGAGGCTGGACTCTGACGTCAGGGCTGGCAGCTGGGCTCCCCTCCTCCCCTGGGTGAGGTGGCCTTGGGTGGCCAAGTTGATGAGGTTGTTTTTTCGCATCTGGACTGCAGAGCAATACTGATACCATGTGCCGTGTGCATCTGAAGTCCCAGGAATTAAAATCCAGAGTGAAAGGTAACTTGGAATGGGAGGTGGAGACTGGAATGGACAGAGGTGTCACAGGAGGCTGGTCACATCGGTTCTGTTTTTAAAATATTTGTATTACGTGTGTGTGTGTCCTTCTATGTATGCAAACCACATCTGTGTGACAGTAAAGTCAGAAAAAAAACTTTCAAAAGTCTCTTCTTCCATCACATGGGTCCTAGGGATCCAACTCAGGTTATCACTCTTAGCAGCAAATACATTTTCCCACTTGACCAATCTTGCTGGTCCACTTATTTTTTTTGTAGTTGTGTGTGTGGTGTGAGTGTGTGTGTGTGGTGTGTGTGTGGAGTGTGTATGTGTGTTTGTATGTGTTTATGAAGTGTGTGTGTGTAAGAGTATGTGTGTGTGAGTGTATGTGTGTTGGTGTGTGGTGTGTATGTATGTGTGGAGTGTGTGTGAGTGTGTATGGTATACATATCTGTACACGTCAGGGTGCACACCAATGCCAGAGTGTGCAGAAGATAAAACAGGACATCAAGTATCCACCCTCTTTCTCTGCTCTTCACCTTTCCCCCTGAGGGTCTCTCATTAAATCTAGAGCTAGGCTGGTGGCCAGCAAGCCCAGTGGTTTTCCACCTTCCACAATATTGATGTTAAGGCTCATGTGGCTGCTCCTGGTTTCTAATGGGGGTGCTGGGAGTGCACACTCAGGACCTTGTGCTTGCACACAGAGGCTGGTACCGGCTGAGCCATCTTCCAGCCTCTTGCGTGGTTGCTTTCTCTAAGCATTAGTTACCCAGGGATGGTACTTGAAGAAAACCCACTGGCTGTGTGTGCTGCAGTGTCCTATATGGACATGAAATTCGGACAGATAACTGTGTGACAATCAGCAAGTGGCGGTGGCATACCTCGCAATGGGAGGCTACTTTGAAATAAAAGCAATGAATGCGCACGCCAGCATGAGCAAAGCTCAAAAACAGTTATGGAGAAAAGAGAAACCAGACGCCAGGCAGTGCCTGCTGAAGAAGCCCACTTCGCTGAACTCTAGGGAATGAGGTCAGTTTACAGCTACAGTGTCACAAGAGCAAAGCAGCAGTTGCTGGGAGAATCAGGAACAGGAGTAGAGGGCCATCAAGTACTCGAGGAACCTTCTGGAGTTCCCATCAGTGTGTGGGGTCATTTGTGATGATGAGTTCATGGGTGTGTGCCTAGGCCAGAACTTACTGAACTGTGCCATGTAGAGGTGAACAAGGCCTCAGGAATGCTGCATAAGACAGAGGCAGAACCTGGGTTATGAAGGCAGGTGGCAAATTGGGAGCAAAGGGGAAAGAGGGAGGTGTTAAGGGGACCCCAGAAATGTAGACCTAGGGATATGGAAAGACGGGGTGTCTTACTCACTGTCCTACTGCTGTAAAGAAACACATAACCAAGGTAACTCTCAAAAGAAAACATTTAATTGGGGCTTGCTTAGTTTCAGAGGTTTAGTCCATTATCATCATGGTGGGAAGCATGGCAGTGTGCAGGCAGACATGGTGATAGAGAAGTAGCTGAGCATTCCACATCTGTATCTGCAGGCAGCAGGAAGAGAGAGACATTGGTCCTGGCTCAGGCTTTTTAAATCCCACCTCAAATCCTACCCCCAGTGACACTCACCCTCCAACAAGGCCACACCTACTCCAACATGGCCACACCTAATGCTTCTCAAGTAATGCCACTCCCTGGTCACTGAGCATTCAAATATATGAACCTATGAGGACCATTCTCCTTCAAACCACCAGAGGGGATGTCTTTGAACACAGTCCTTATTTGCTGCTCTCCTTTCTCTGTTCATATGAAGACCTGTCTCCTCACTCTGTCAAAGGCAGTTCCTGGGTGTGTGTTGTCCCAGGGTACAGGACCAGGCACTAGGACTCTTTGCAGTAAATGCAAGCTCTCCACTTGTGTTTCTGTGGAGTGCTGGGCACACTGCCCTCTTTGGTAAGGGGTGGTTGGCGGGGGTTCTCTGTGAAGCCTTGGCTGTCCTGGACTCACTTTGTAGATCAGGCTGGCCTCAAACTCATAGAGATCCTCCTGCCTCTGCCTCAAAAGTGCTGGGATTAAAGGTATGTGATACCAGCGCCAGACTACACATTGCCCTCATTCTTATGGTGTTGATGTGTGTGTGTATGCGTGTGTGTGTTTCTGAGTTTGAGCCACCTGAGGCAATCCAGGAAAAGAGGCAGAAGAAAGTGGGAAAGAAAAATGAGGAGGTTACAAAGTGGTCCAGCCTGCATCACAGAGGCCCCTAGAATGTGCACCAGAGATCAGCAGCTGGCATTGCTGAACCCTTCTGCATGATGTCACAACAGCTGCACAGCCCAGGATTGCACAACAAGGTACCAGGCCCTGAGAATGCAGGCACAGAAATGGAAACTGAGGCATTGTGGTTAAGAATTCAGATTCCAGGCAGGGTATGGTGGTGCATGCCTGTAATCCCAGCACTCAGGAGGCAGAGGTAGGCTGATTGCTGTGAGTCTGAGGTCAGCCTGGTTTACAAAGCAAGTCCAGGACAGCCAAGGTTACACAGAGAAACCCTGTCTATATATTTAAAAAAAAAATTCAGGCTCCCTACCCAGAAGCCACACCCAACTCCCCACCCCTAGTCAATACTAACAAATAAAAATGGTGCTCAGTTAAACTTGAACTTCAGATAAACAACGAATCGCCTTTGTAATACAGCTGTGGGGCATACTTAGGCGGTATTAATAAATACTAAAAAGCATTCACTACCTGAAATTCAGGCGTAACTAGGGGCTTGTGTTTCATCCCATAGCTATAACCGAAGAGGACCAGTGATAACGTACGGAGACATTTTGGTTGTCACACTGGGAAGGGAGACAGGACACCAGGCTTTGGCAGTGAGGAGAGTGTCCACCCAGAAGGGAGGCTTGTCCCCAATATCAAGGGCACCAGGGTTCACTGTCATCTCAAAGGCCGAGGCAGTAAACATGTGTAATCCCAGCCTTGGGAGGTGGAGGCAGAGGATCAGGAATTCAAGGTCATCTTTGTCTACAAGTTCCAGGCCAGCCTGAGATGTGATACCCTGTCTCAGAATAAAAAAGAAAGAGAGTTGAATAAGGGGGAAAGGAGATGAAGAAAAGAGGAAGAAGAAGATAATGATGAGATGACAGCCAGGCAACTGAGAGCTGACCACTCGTCAGTCACAGCAGGAGCTCCCAGGTGAGGGGCCGAGTGTGTGACGCCATGCAGGATACACAGACAGATACCATATATGTATACCATGAGATAATATACAACACACAGGCAACACATAAAGTGCAATAGACACCGTCACAACACAGAGATCCCATACAGGCACACAGTGACACACACAGACATAACATGGAAAACTCACACACAGATGGCTCAGAGGACAAACGTACGTGCCTCCAATCTGATAACCAGGGTTGGATCCCCAGGCCCCACATGATGGAAAGAGAAATGATTCCCATAGGTTGTCCTTTGACTTGCATACATATGTCCTGATGAGCACACACACAATAAATAAAAGTTTAAAAGCTCATACACACCCAATGTAGAAACACACAAATACAGGCACATAGCACACAGCAGACATTCACGTGGCTTATACACAGAACACAAAGTACATCACATGCAAAACATGAGAACAGAGAGACACATTCAGAGGCACAACATATGCAGCACACAAACATATGACACATACACACACATACACAGAAAGAACACACAGACTTGGGCCACAGAGCCCATTATAAACATGCACAGCTAGCACTCACGGTATGATACAGAGCACGAACCCACCCAACATAACACACATATATGTACAATGCCAACAACATACAACAATGCACACAATAAATACCTGTACACCACCATATGACACACTGCTCACAGTATGCAAAACCCACATTCATACCACACATACAATACATACACAATGCCAACAATACACACACATGTAACATGTAGACATACAAAACCATACACACCACATACATATGTTACATATATGTCTGTATCCAAAAGCATGTGCACACTATGTTCACATGCACATAAAACACACATAGCACACAGCACATGTGCAGAAATAGGCATGGTATCAGGTCTTCACACATGTGTCTGGGGGAGGAAAGTGTGTAAAATGACACTCGGGGTCTTAAGACAATTAAACAAATCCCAGCAAGGCCAGAATTAGCCGAGGGATGGTTTCAGCGTGGAGCCTGGGTACAGCTTGCTCTGAGCGTCCTGGTTTCCTTGGAGATGTTGGCCACACATTAGCTGTCTCGGGCCAAAAATAAAAGATCTGTGAGAGAGAAGCCATAGGACGTTGCTGTGGCCACCGCTGTAACATTTGTCATTTGCAAAGCAGACCAGGGCTTCTTCTCTGGGCCCTAAGTGCAGGCGTGAGGAGCCCTTGGGCACATAGAGAGCCGTGGATATACGATTCAGCCTGGGCCTGCAGAAATCCCGGGTGAGGATTCCTGCCTGAGGTGGCTGGTGGCAGGGAACAGGTTACTGAGTCACCTTCAGGTCTCAGAGAGTTGCCCTCTGTGCTTTGCCAAAGGGAAAGTCCACCCAGCTGAAGGACAATGGAGGTGAGCTCAGAGCAAGTATCCAGGGGCCACTTTGACCATGGTCAGCAAGCAGGCCCATGATCGGCACACAGCGGCAGTAGTCGCATGAAGACAGCTCTGTGCTCATGCTGGCTCTGTGCATGCTGAGAAGATGGAAGGCCTGAGACAGGTGTGCCCGCTCACCTGTGTGCCCGCTCACCTGCCCTCCACACCTGTGTCTGTTCCTCCAGCAACCCCATAGCCTGGGCTTCGGTCAGCCTGGCACAGGGCTCAAAGTGATGCTACACAGTGCCCAACACAGTGAACTCTCGTGGCACCCGTGGCAAAGAAGAGCCATAGCATAGCTTCCAGCAGCTTCTGAAGTAGTGTCCACTGCCCCAGACACCCCCACTAGAGGCTTCTGGAAGTTCTTTATGTCCCAAGTCTGGGCTGCAAGTAAGTAAGTACTTACTTGCCAGTCTTTCAAGTTGGTAAGACTCCCCTAGCAGCCTCTGGGCACCAGGCATGATGACTCCTGTATGTAGCCAAAACTTATGGGTCTAGCCCAAGAGTGGGCAAGCTTTCCTCAAAGGGCCAGAGAATAGAAGTGTTTTGGGTTTTGTGGGCTGAGCTGCTTTTCTCTCACTGCCCCTCTCCACCACCCGGAAGCCAAAGCTGGAGTGCGGATATCATTGGCTCCTCACAGGCCTGCCCGCAGGCCAGTCTCATGGCGGTGTTTTCTCAAGTGAGGTTCCCCCTCCTCAAATGACTCTAGCTCGTGCCAAGTGGACATAAAAACCAGCCAGCACACCACAGCAACAAAAATCAGGACATGTCTATGAGAGTTTCTACGTGGGTTAGTTGAGAAGGGAAAAGCCATTCTAGATGTAGACAGCAGCCGCCCATGGCTGAGGCAGGGACAGAATCAAAAAGAAAACGTGAGCCAAGTACCCTGTTCATCCTGCTCCTTCCTGACTGTGGCTGCAGTGTGACCTGCTGTCCTGCGCTCCTGCTGCCGTGATAGACTGTGGCCTCCAATGATGAACCAAATATGACCTGCCCCCCGTAAGTCCCTGTTGTCAGGTATTTGGTCAAAGTAATCAAAAGTAATAAAAGGTAGAAGAGACAGCTCAGCAGCTCGTTGGGGGTGGAGACTTTCCTCTTTAACTCCACCACTTGAGAAGCAGAGGGGGAGGGATCTCTGTGAGTTCCAGGACAGACAGAGCTACATGACGGTAAGAAGCAAAAACAGTGGTTCGGGCACCCATGACAGTTACAGGTATAACTGCACATCTGATCGCTGTAGGTACACACACATACACATACACCACACACACACATACATACACACACACACATACATACACACCACACACACACAAGTACACAGGAATATCTTTTTTTTAAGTAACTATGCCAAGTACACCTGTAATCCCAGCACTCTGGGAGGCAGGTGGATCTCTGTGAGTTTGAGACCAGCCTGGTCTATAAAGTGAGACCAGGACAGCTAAGGCTACACAGAGAAACCCTGTCTCTAAAACAAACAAACAAACGTAATTATTACACGTACTGAAGATGGCTTCTCTAAATCCAAAGATAGAAAACACAGGATAGGGACAAACCTTGTCTGTCTTTGTCGTGGTAAGGCCCATCAGCTAAGAGCCCACTGGAGGACATTCTGGGACAAGGGGCAACTGTTCACACTTCTGTGCCTCATTCTATAAATTAGGTTGTGTAGCAGGCACTGGCTATTTGTTGATATATTGTCTGTGGTGGCTCTGTGTAGCCTTGGTTCCTGCTGAGACCAGGAATGATAAGGCAGCCCATGGTGCTGGAGGAGGAGCTGAGAGTTCCGCATCGTGATCTTCAGGCAGCAGTGAGGCACACTGGGCACAGCTTGAGCATAGGAGACCTCAAAGCCCACCCCCACAGTGACATACTTCCTCCAAGGCCACACCTGCTCTAACGATGCCACACCTCTTAATAGTGCCATTCCCTATGGGCCAAGCATTCAAACACATGAGTCTATGGGGCCAAAACCTATTCAGACCATCACAGCCATCATCATTGCCAGCTGTGTACTGGTTCCTATGCTGCATGGCTCTGTTCACAGATAAGGGGGTCCATGTCTGCTAGACCTACTTCTGTATTTATCGTCATCTTCAGTTTAACCCATGATTCCATGTGTGCCAAACAAGCGCTCTGCCACTGCTGCATATCTCCAGCCCCCTCCATATTTTAACTTGAGTTTAACTTGGGTGCTTGAGTCCAGATCCTGAGCCTACTCTTCCTGGGACCTGCTTCACAGGGATCTGGGAAGGTCTAGACGGCAGTGCAAGGGACAGTACCAGGGCTGCACGTGGCACACAGCAGGCACAGGGGCTGTGTCCCCACTGCCTCCGTGACACGGGCAGGCGTGAGACGCAGCCCTGGCTTTCCCATGAGTCCCAGTCTCTGTGGAAGACACTGCCCTTTCCCCTCCTCCTTCCCAAGTCTGTGGACTAAATGACTTCTGGAGCCTCGGCTGCCCTTGGCCACGAGCATGGAGAGGTTGTGAGGCTGTGTGGACTGACTCAATGCAGCTTCTACACAGAGAACTTCCGAGGAAGAACCCAGCATACTTCACACCACAAAGGGAGCCCTGTCCACCTGTCCCGGCAACACTGAGAAAACACGCATCAGAATGAAGGAAGAGAGCGTTGCTGCTGCCTGGTCCTGGATGCTGGCGCCTTCCTTTTAGAACTGTGATACCGGGATGGAACCAGAGCTGCGCGCACTCCAGGCAAATGCTCAGACAGAGCTACATCCCCGGGCCTCCATTCCTTTATTTATTTATTTATTTCCCTTTAAGTTTTATTTGAGACAGGATCTCATTAAATAGCCCACATGAGCCTTAAACTTTTGATCTGTCTGCCTCGCCTCCATCGCAGCTGCAATCACAGGCCAGTGCTACCCACACAGACAGGAAGCCTCACTTCCAAAGAAAGGGTGTTTCCTACCAGAAGGACACTTGCAGGCCTGCTGACCTTGGACAGCTGTCTCTCATATCCCCCACGCAGGCTGCTTTGGTCACTTTGAACCTGGGACCTCACCAAAAGGGGCCGAAGCAAATGGCGCTGTAAACTCGGGGTGTGACAGCCTACTTTCTGGGAAACAACTGCACGTGGAGATGGCATCCTGAAGGCCCCTCCTCTCTTTGGAGGTGGGTTACTGTTCACCCCACACCCACACACCTCCCCCGAGCCTTCTCTGCACTGGATTGGAAGTTGGGGTGACAAGAGAACCAGGCAGGTTCTTGTCTCAGCAGACAAGGGAACGGAGGCTCTCCTAGTCCCCCAAGGGAAAAGGAAGAGGAGGGGATCCAGCAACACTTGAACAGGTGCTTGAATGAGAACATTCCGGGCACACACTCAGAGCAAAAGTCGCAAAGGCCTTGGCGAAGAAGCTGGCCACAGCCAAGGCCCTGCAGCAGTCATTGTGACTGGAGAGGGAAGCTGGATGGAACTGGGTTGTTGGGGAGTAGCCGGGTGCTGGCACCCTGAGCCCCAGGCACGGGATGGGGACCTCACTTAGACCTAAGGGCTCTCCCTGGGTACCTGCAGGAGCTTTGCCTGCCTGGTTTGTTTCTCAGTCGGGGAAAGGTGGCCTTCTTGTCTGTGGTCAGGAGGTATGGAGTTGCTAGTTGACTGGTCAGGTTTGAGGTGAAAGCAGCGGGGTTTTCGACTGAGTCTGGAGCAGGCAGTTTTGGTTTTGTGTGTTTTCTTAACGATTTCTGTTTTCTCAGAAGGACAAAGGCTGTGTGTGTTTGTATGTGTCTGTGTGTATTTCTATGTGTGTGTATGTGTGTCTCTGTGGATGTTTGTGTGTGCACATGTGTGTACATATATGCTTTAGTTTGTATGTGTGTTCGTGTAGGTGTATGATTGTGTGTATATGTGTGCCTCTGTGGGTGTTTGTGTGTGTGCATCTGTGTGTGTGTATGAGTCTGTCTGTGTGTCTCTGTAGGTATCTGTGTGTGTATGTATTTATGTGTGTGACTGTGTATGTGTGTGCATCCATGTGCGTGTCTGTGTATGTGTCTTTGTGTGTGTGCATGTGTGTGTGTGTGGATATGCACATAAACACTCAGAAATCGCTTCTGATCTGGGGACATAAAACCTCACTATTAGTTCATGGCTGTTCCTCTCAGAATCTGGTGACCCAGAGCCTGGACATTGAAGAACCAGCAATGTTCATAGCAGCTCAGCTGAAGCAGCCAGCCAAAGGCGTGAGCAGGAGAGGGGCGGATGGCAGGACAGTCCTACAGAGGAATCCCCCTGACAGCGATGAAGCTGCAGGCCCTGGTACATGACCCTCACTTGGGCCTTACAGGGGACCCAAGAGGACACACGGGGAACTGTCTGTGAAGTTCACACATGCACAGGAAAGAAATCGGAATCCTGACCATTGCGGCCTCAGCATCAGGCCATGGGAGCTTTCTAGACAGAAATGTTCTGTGCTTTGATCTGGCTTCAGGTAGTACTTGTACCACACACTCCAGAGTTGTTCACTGTACTTATGTCCCATCACAACAAAAGCTAAAGCTGAGAGGGACCCAGCCACAGACATAGATGGCATTTAGGGATTGGCCCTGTGAACCAGGATTCCTGCCTAAACTAACAGCCACAGGAACCAAACATTGTGCTCTAGTGGTCTCTCTGAGCCCAGGGGAAACAGTCCTCACCCTGTCATACTGCTAGCCCCATCCAGTCTATTGTTCTGGAAGACATTGCCCAAACATGGGGGCAGCGCAGACTCTGCAATCATACAGGGATCTGCCTCGGAAGGGATCTGGTTTTGTTGTCACTTTCTTCCTTCCTTCCTCCGTTCCTCCCTTCCTTTCTTCCTGAACAAGGTCTCCCTGGCTGACATCAAACTCACTGTGTAGCAGAGAATGGCCTTGAACTCCTGATGCTCCGGAGCACTGAGATTACAGGTGTGGGCCTCCACATTATGTGATGCTGGGGATGGAACCCCCAGCCCTCTACAATGCTAGGTGAGCACTCTGCCAACAAAGCCACGCCCCTATACACACCCCTGAAACTCCTGAAACCCAGGGAGTTTTTAGTTTACACAGAGCTCCCAGCAGGTGTGATGTTGAGCTAGGCCCACCGTTTCCAGACAGTTCTGTGAAAGAATGAGACATTTGGGCCTCTAGGAGTTCAAAGTTACAGAAGCTGCGAGGCAGGGCAGGATCGTTCCAGGTAAGGAAAACACTGGTTTTGAACATCTTCCCTGCTCAAATCCAGCTGCCTCCAGAAGGATAGGAAGCCAGCCGCTGTGCTGTGTTTGTTGTGTGCCAGGCCCTGGGCCATACCACCTCTCCCCTCCCAGTAAATGACAGGGACAAAACCAAAACAGAGGAAAGAGCAACGCTCAGCAGGCTGTTATCCAGACGAGGTTCTCGAACTGATGGACTGATATAGATTTTCTGTCGCCAAGCTGATTTCCTATGTGACTCGAGGTCTCAGTGGACTCTTGGGATTCCAATTCCAGACAGAGGGCAAGCTGGCAAACTCAAGACGGCCAGATCCTACAGCTGCAGAGCTGTTTATTCCACCTGCAGGCTTTTTTCCCCTAGATTCACATAGGGACAGATATGCCCAGAGACACTTAAGATGGATAAGTAAGGGCTGGGCAGTGGCAGCTTGTTGGAAAGAACTGAAACCATTTCCCGATGTATCCCTGGTTAGCCTAGAATTCACTGCAAAGACCAGGAGGGCCTCAAAGTCACAGAGATCCACTTGCCTCTGCCTCCTAAATCCTGGGATTAAAGATGTATGCTACCACACCCGGCATGCAAAAAATATTTATTTATTTTTTTTAAAATCATGCAGGCAAAATGCAAAGCAGGTGTGCAGGCTGTCCTCAGCCACCAGCTGGTGACTGCCAACTGACTGCCAATCCCTGGTGGGGAGGGCAGGCTGTGTGTCCATCATGTGGTCAGCCCAGCCCAGCCCACTCCCCTGACTATCATTCCCCATCACTCCCAGGCAGTTTGAGTAGCTGCCTTCCCGTGTCTAGGTAGCTCGGACTGATTTGTGAGGACTTTTCTCAGGGCCTTAAAGGAATGTAGAGTAATGCCATGGTTAAGATCAAGGGTACCAGCTTGTCATACTGGCACGCCCGAGGATTACAAGTTCAAGGTTACTGGAACCACACACAAGAAGATGCTCTGTGAAGGCCAAAAGCCTTTCCCAGGTCCTCAGGAAACCTTGCTGATAGAAATAGGCTCAGCCAGGCTGGGTCACCTGGCTCGGATCCTAAACCATACTGAGGGTAATAGCACCCACACTCAGTAAGGAACAAAGCCCAGAGCTGCCTTGGGCTGACCCTGCCCTTGCTCCTGGCTTCTTCCGCCATTGGTCCAGCAATTGTGTCTGATTGCACTGGCTTCTCTGGGAATCCAAACTTGGGATTGCTCCTTCCCATGTCGTTATAGGCTGCCTGTGATGTCATCAGTTTCTGGCACCCCAGCCTCTTTAAAGTGTGTCTGCTCCTGTTAAAGGAGCCACTGGTAGGAGAGGCTGTGCTTTAGCACAGTTAAGTAGCCTTTATGCTTTTGTTTACTGTGTCCTGCAATTCCTAGTCATCCTTCCTCCACCCTCCAAGTGTTGGAATTATAGGCATGTACGACCATGTCAGCTTTATGCATTGCTGGGGATTAAACCCAGGGATTTGAGCATGCAAGCACTCTATCACATTTATTTATTTATTTATTTATTTATTTATTTATTTATTTATACAGTATAATGTTATTGTTGTTGTTGTTATTGTTTGTATTATTCCACCCCTGGATGGCCTAGAACTTGCTATGCAGACCAGGCTGGAAACCAGGCCTTTGCACATGTTAGGCAAACACTCTCCCCCTTATTTATTTATTTGACAGGACCTTACTGTGTCACCCTTGCTGGCCTGGAACTTGTTTTTCTCACCAGGCTGGGCCTAATTAACTCACAGTGATCTTCCTGCCTCTGCCTCTAGAATACCAGGATAAAAGACAGGGCCACCATACCCCTCCCGTCCTCTACCACTTTTAAAACAGCACACAGCAACATCTAAGAAACTTAATTCATATCAGTTGCATTTTTCAAATTTTGCTTTCTTTTGCTTGAGACAGGGTCTCTTTTAGCCCAGGCTGGCCTGGAACTTGCTGTGTAGTTGAGGTTGACCCTGAATTCCTGACCCTCCTGGCTTCTTCCACCTCTCAAGTACTGGACGGCAGTGCACCACCCACGCCCAGCCAGCAGCTTTATCTTGACTCTATTCAACGACTGCCTACCCCACCCCTCTTTCTTTCATTTTTGCTTTTACTAATGAATAGAATCAACATCCTTTGTCTTTTGAGGTAAAAAGAAAGTGGTAGTCACAGCCTCCTCTACGTTGCTTTTTCTGGAGGAGGTGGGTGATTTGAAACAGCCATTCACACCGTATCCAGGCTGGCCTAGAACTCTCTACATAGCCCAGGCTTACCTCAGACTTGTGATAATACTCTTGCCTTCACCTCCCAAGAACTTGGATTGCTGGCATGTTTGGGCAGGCCTGGCTGCATGGTGCTTCCTTCCATTCCTTCACTGAGCTGCTATTTACTGAGCACTGCCTTGTGCTAAGCACCGTGAGGAGCCACGTGGGCAGCAGAAGACCGAGCATAAGCCGCCTACCTCTGTTTCATGATGCAGCACCAATTTCTTTGTGAAATTGAAGCCTGGACATTGTTTCCCAAACCCTACAATGACCGAGGGCAGTGTCCCTTTACAGGAGGCTACTGCTGTAGATTCGAGGACTGAAAGGTTCCTCCAGCC
Organism: Pachyuromys duprasi; assembly: GCA_028658305.1. Taxonomy (NCBI): domain Eukaryota; kingdom Metazoa; phylum Chordata; class Mammalia; order Rodentia; family Muridae; genus Pachyuromys; species Pachyuromys duprasi. The sequence continues at coordinate 121,847,722 of CM053766.1, forward strand.
TGGCACAGGGCTGTAGCTACAGTGCCTGGCATGTTGACTGTGTACCACTCTCTTGGGAGGAAGGGGTTGTTGGGATGCTTTGGTGTCAGATTTCTCTAGTATTTGGGAGGCCTTGGAAACATCTAAGCTGCTATTCCTGAGACCAAATACTAAGGACAGGCAGGGACAGCTAGCTGGAGCTAAAGACACAGAACAAAGCCTACAGCAAATGCAGGAAAGATTCTGCGAAGAGGAGAGGAGAAGAAAAGAAGGCATTCATACAGGTGAGAACCACCACTTTACAGTATTAACCAGTAACATGATTGTTCTTGACAACAGACATAGATATTTTTGCAGGTACTTCTGACCCATGAAATCAGTTGAAGACAGTTCTTTTGGGTAGTGTTTTAGACACAGGTTGAACATATGGAGTCTTCCAGCCAGTCTGAGGCTCAACGTGTGGTATAAAGGTGTAGACACTAGACCACTGAAGACCATCGAGAAGCCCGAGGGTCTGAGCCTAGAACCAGGAGGGAGCCTGGGCTCAGCTCTGGTTTTTAAGCTCTGGTGTTCCTCCAGATTGCTCATGTTTACTCATAAGATTATCTGAAAGATTTTGATCCTCCCTCCTTTCTGCTTCTTGTCTTCCTGCCGGGGTTCCAAATCCACTCTTCTCATTAATTCAGCTCTCCTTCAGAATGGGGACACTGTGAAGGACAAGGACAGGCAGGTGACATTATCTTGGACATGGACATTATGATCTGGCTTACTATTGGGACATGTGCCCAACAGCTAACTTCCTGTTTTCACACCTAACTAGCAATACACAACTGAGAATATTCACTACACATAGACACACAGGGAACACACAGCATGAATTTGCAGATACAAACCTACACATGAGAAGACCATGTATTCACAGCTCATCACATATACATGCAATAGACACTCCATGGATCTGTCTAGTACCAGGCAAGTACTTGTTCTTGGTAGGTGCTGAGCAGGCTTCTGGGTACTTGATGCACAGTAACTGGGTAGTGGAGATGAGTGAGCAGGGAAAAAAAGTGTTAGCAAGGAACGAAGTTGCCTCTGGTACAACCCTCATGCTTCTGTGACCAGACATAAGCAGACTCCTACTCCACAGAGAACTACAGAGCTTCTACTGCTCCACAGAGCTCAGTCAAGGTCATTCAGACCCACTGGAATGAAGCTATATGGGCTTGTCTTCCTGGGGTAGCCAGGCAAGGGCCAGCAATCACGACCTCACAAGCACGCAGAGGCTGCTACTGCAGGTTACGATTCTTCACCCTCATCGTGAAATTCTGTCCCATCGCCAGCCAGGTTTGGCTGGGGGAGGTCACTCACGGGACATCCAGAGGCTCTGCCTCTCACCTCAGCAGCTGATCTGGCATTCTGTTTCTGTAGACACAGCCATTCTGCCTCCTAAAGAAGCCTGAAGAAGGAGAACCATAAAGAAAGGCTAATGCAGATCTTAGGGTCCAAGGGGCTGGGGTGGCCCGAGATGGTCAGCACTACCGAGGCAGAGGGTCAGGGAAAGGGGTACAGAAAGCTGCCATGGCTGAATTCAGATGCACCCGCCCCACTGTGGTTTCAGACCCAATTAGCTGCCTTCACATCTCTTCTCAAACTCGCCCCTACTTCAAACCTCAGGTTCCCTCTGCTGTCAAATGGGAACAATAATAGCTTGGACTCCAGGTTTTGGGGGCACAGCTCTCAGTGGAACCCCAAGAATATTTATGAGGTTACAAGGAAAAATGTAAGGGGCAGGCAGGTAGGTCCCAATAAACTTACTTAAAAACAAGACTGGAGTAAGTCCGGAGAGTCTAGGCAGGGCTGAATGCATGCTGGGAATGACCTGAGGGAGACACCTGGGCTGGAAGGACTTTCAAAGGTCATAAACCAGGAGAAGAGTGGGTGGGTGTGTCTTTAAATCAGCTAGAGTGGCCTGGGACTGCTTCTCTGAAGGCAGCTCAGTCACCAGGAACTGAGTGGTAGCCAGAGGTGAGGGGGCAGGGCTGGCCCCAGTGAGACTTCTCACAGCAGGCTCTTTGTTGATTGAAAGCATGGCTCACTGTGGCCATGGCTTTCCACAGTGCCCAGCTATTGGCGGGCACTGGGCACCATGAAGACATTGCCAGCCTCCATCAGCTGCAGCCAAAACTCATGCTGACTCCTACCCACCCTCATCTGGCATCCAGCTTGCACCTGGCATTCACAAGGCTAGCCACAGGATTTTTGAGGGCCCTTGCTCAAAAATTATTAATGATCATACAGTTTGAGTCAACACTGAATGGTGGAACAGGGAACTGAGCCTGAGGCCTTTGGAGTGAGGCTGGGGTCCATGTGTGGTGCTTGAAGAAGGAGCCTCTGAAGCTGGCTTCTCACCATGGCTGAGAGCAAAGCAAAGCCCCCTCACAGCTGGGACAAGCCCTTTTCTCTGTGAATGTTCCTCTGGAGCAGATCCAGCTCGAGGGCAGGGCACAGGGCCATGCTGTCTGGAGTGTCTGAAAGGCCTGTCCCTGCAACTGCCTCAGGACACAAACCCATTTCATAATCCCGTGACCGTAGCTGGGTTGGGAAACAGATCCCAAACTCCAGACTTCCTGAGACCAAGAGGGACCTCAGCTCCTGTACCACCCACAGCTTTAGCCTTGGCAGTCACTGCTCCTCCCTGTCACTCATATCTAGCTGCCACCTTCTCAGAAAGGCTGCCCCCACTCCCTGGCCACAGTACTCCTGCTGTCTGAGCTTCCATCGCATCTACCTCTATACATGTTCATACATGTACAGTCCAGCCTGTCTCACTTCCAAGAACATGCACCCCAGAAGGGCCAGGTCCCAGGACAGGACAGCTCCCTCCTAGCCTTCAGAGCCGCGGGAGGACCTCTCCACATATGTGCCCCCTGGGCCTTGGTTCCAGCTTAGCTCTGGTGGCTGTTGTCCCAGCTTGCCTGGCTTTTCTGCCTTGTGCCAGTGGGTCACACAGAGTCTTGCAGAGACTAGCAGGGCAGTTTTTGTCTAATGAACAAATAAACTAGCCAGGCATGATGACAAAGTTACTGGAGAGGCTACAGCAGAAGGATTACAAGTTCAAGGTCAGCTACGGCAAGTTAAACCAATCTCAAAAAAAAAAAAAAAAAAAAAAAAAGGAAGGTTATGAATGTGGCTCAGGTATTTATGAGAGAGGCCCTCATGTGAACCCCAGATATATGGCAAAGGGAAAGGAGCCAGAGGTAAAGGGAAGGAGGGAAGAAGCTTTTTCTCTGACTTGTGTCCTTAAGAGACGACTCCCTTCATCTGGTAGTGAGGAGCACCCTCACTCCACTAAGCACCATCTTGACACTGCCTCACTCCCTCTGGACAGAATGTGCCCATCCAGTGGGCTGTGACCTCAGCAGGGTAGGCAAATGAAAACTCGGGTAACACTGAACCTCAACTAAGACAGACACTTTAGGTATGCCCCAAGCGCTGTGAGGGTGATACCTGGAACTCAGACTTAATCATGTGTCCTGGGTTTTCTCTGGCAGCATCCTGTCTGTCTGCCTTAGCCAGAGGCCTGTCCATAGGCAAGCCACCATTGGTCTGTTGGCTTGTAAAATGAACTTTAATAACAGCAAGCATCTCCCTCCCCGGGGGTGCCCCAAGGATTCAAAGAGTAAAAATTGCACTGCCCACCCCAAACCACATATATTCTCTCAGGGTCCTGAACTCCTCCCCCAGTACAATCTTGTCACATGTTGGTACCATCAGCTGCCCCAGTTTGCAGAGGAGGAAACTGAAGTCAAACACACAACTGAGGTCTAACAGCCACGCCCACATCGTCTTTGAGCAACAATCATGCTGGGCACTCAGCTTTATGCTTTACAGGTAGGGCCAGACACCACAAACCTACCCAATCTCAAGTGATGGTCCAACATTATAGAGTCACACTGTAACACCCAGTAAATGGCAGTCACAGCTGTCACCCAGACAGGTCAACAGGAGGTCAGAGCAATGGGAATGTTGGTTGCCTTTCAGTTCACTGGATTAATTGGTTACTTTTGGCTGGTGCCAATCAACCTTCATTGTGCAAAAGCTATCTGATGAGCTAGAGCGATGGCTCACTGGTTTACAAGCATGCATCACTCTACTAGGAGACCTGAGTTTGGTTTCCAGCGCCCATGTCAAATAGTTTCCAACCACCTACAACTCCAGCTGCAGAAGCTCTGATGCCCCTTTCTGGCCTTCCCAAATACCTACACACACTTAGTACATACACATAAAAGGCCAGTGAGATGGCTCAGCAGGTAAAGGAACTGGCTGTCAAGTCTGGGAACCTGGGTTCAATCACTGGGAACCACACAGAAGGAGAAACAGCTCTTGCAAGTCATTTTCTGACCTCCACTTGTGCCCAAGCACATTGAATTAAAAGAAAAGAAAAAGAACATGATTGCTTTTAGGTATGATGAAGGAGAAAGTTTATTATAGATATGTGGGAGAGCATAGCCAGAGGCAGACACATCTGGGAGAATCCAGAGTGGTCATGACCTTGAACCATGTGAGAAAAGGAGAAGGGGAAAGGAGAGAGAAGAACTAAGTACAGCGACAGGAGGCCAAAGGCAGGGTAGGTAACCAAAATGTCTGGATTATATTGGGAAGAGCCTAAGGGCAGCCCAGCCCTTGAAATGAAGAATTCAGGGTAGAGGGTATGTCAGCTATACCCTGTCACAGGTAGAGACTGAGGGATGCTGGGAGAACGTGGAGTCCAGGTCTGATCTGAAGGGTTAGTAGACACCTCAGCTGCTTGCCCTGAGTTTGAAACACACAGGCACACACACACACACACACACACACACACACAAATTAAAAGCTGTCTTATTACCAATGGAACAAAGGTCAAGACAGTTCTCATGGATGGACAAGCCAGATCCCCTGCAAGACCTCTGGAAGACAGGCTATACACCACTGAATTCCTTTGCCGAGGTCCCCAGCTCTAGAACAGTTTGTTGATGAAATAAGTTACTGAAAGGAAGCGGTAACCATAGCAGTCTCCATTGGCCTCATTAAAAAAAAAAAAGCTTTTCTATTCCTTTTTCTATAAAAGGTAAACTGCCAACACACACATTGTAGAAACTTTTATGCAAAGGAATTCAAATCTTGAAATCCTTCCAACTTATAAACTTTTTATGCAAATCCCCCTACCTTTTGTTTTTGCAATGCACCTCCCCTTTCTTTCCTTCCTTTCCTTTGCCAAGAGTCTTTTAAAACTAGCTAATCTTGAAAGACTGTGATGTTGGACCCCCACCCATGGGGAAAAGACACAGTTGCCACCTGTGTTAGAATAAGAAACAAGTGAACCCCTTGCCCCAGTTTGGGTCCTGGCCCAACCTTTTTGGAAAAAACAATTGCCTTGGGAGTTACTTTCAACTTGTTTCTCTGTGCAATATGGAGGTTATTCAGTTCCACCAGCTTGGGTGAGTAGGCCTGGGGTGACTCCAATCCGGCCCACCTTCTCAGCACCCTCCCAGGCAAGACTAGTTAGAACTTTTCCTCGGATTTACAGGAGTCAAATGTCAGCCAGACCTTCTCTTGCCGAAGACTTAAGTGCTGGGGACAGAGGCTGCCTCTCAAGGGAAGGCAGGGCCCTGGAGGGGCCGCGGCTTTAAGACTGAGCGGCTTATAGCTGGGCCTCAGTCCTTAAAAGTACTCCCCTGTTCTTCCAGAGGACCTGGGTTCAGTTTCTAGCACCCACATTGTGGCTCACAACCATCTGTAACTCCAGGATGCATCTATGGCCTTCTCCTGACCTCGGGCATAAAGCATGCGCGTGGAGCACAGACATATACACAAACAAAGCACTCATACAAATAAATAAATAAAATATTAAAAACAAACAAAAACCCACTATTGAGCTGCTATTTCAAACAAATGGGCAGGAGCATCTTGGAAGCTCCCTCTGGCGGGACACTGGGCTCCAGGGTGGATCTTCCAGGAAAGTCGAGGAAGGTAGGGTAGAGGAATCCACTTCCTGGGCTGCTCTCAAAGTCTATGTTATTCTCTCAGCTCCACCTTCTCCTTCTCCACCTAGTTTATTAAAAATGAAATAACAATAACTTGTAAAAGTTTTCCTTCTCTAAAGACAGGGGGCACAGCCTGAAGAGTCATAAAGGAGGATCAGGTACCGGCCGGGACAGGAACTCCACCTGCCTGGACAAAATTCAGGTTCCTCCTTCCTGCTCCCTCACCCTGCGCTTCACTGAACACTTTCTCCGGCTTTAAAATGGAGCCAAATAATAATTCGTCTCCCCACGTTGCTATGGGGTGACGTTACTCTCTGACGCAGTAGGCACACAGTAGGCACACTGCACCACTGGAATCCGTTTGGGAAGAGGTCAAAGAGGCGCGCTTTACCTTTGAGGCTGGAGTTGCGCTGGGGATGGGAGGCCCCTTACGTAACAGTTTAATATCTCTGAAGCCAGAACACAGGTTCCTGTAGGTCTCCAGTAATTAATTAAAACTTAATGAACAAAAAGCACACTCCCATGACCCCCTTTCACACTGAGCCACACACCCCAGCGGGTGGCCCTTGGGGCAGCAGATAGAGGGTGTGTAACTGCTTGGGTGTCCCATGACAGTGACAGCCCCACCCCCATCCCCGTCCTGGGCATTAATTTACAAGACTAGGACCTTGGGGCGCTTCTCGGAGTTCTCTGGGGCGTGTCTATGAGAGACCCAGTCTATCCAAAGGCCCAGTTAAAGCGGCGCGGCATAGGGGACGGGGGGGGGGAGGGAAGGGGGGGAAACAGCTCATCTGGACGGCTCTCATGAAGCCTCAGAACGGAAGATCTAGAGTCTCCTGAGAAATCCGGCCATGGGTGGGTTTTTTTACCCCGGGCACTTCATGCTCTGATTTTCATGCCTCGAACCCTCCCAAGGCGCCCCAGAGACCTAGCTGGGGCGGAGGACCCCAGGAGCGGAAGTTGGGGGAGGAACACCTTAACTTCTTGTCTTGAGTCTTGTCTGGGGCTGCGGCTGCCGCAGCCCAGCGACCCCTCCCCCGCTCCCCCACGGACCTAGCCTGGGGACTCCCGAGGGCGCCGGGTCTACACAGCGCGGGAGCCGGGTCTACGCCGGCACCGGGCTCGGGCCCTTTAAGAGCCCGCCCCGCGCGCGACGGGCCCGCCCCCCGGGCCGAGGAGGGTGCGGGGGCCGTCGGCGGGGATTGGCGCAGCGCGCGCCCCCTCCGCGGCCCCCGCGCGGTGGGAACCGGCAGCCCCGTCTAGCGCTGACGTCAGACCGTCTGCCTGCCTCCGACCGCGGGCGCGCGGCGCAACCCGATCTCCTTGGACTTGAATGAGGAGCGGGCGGCGGCGCTCAGCTGCGGATCGGCCGGCGCGCAGGCTGAGCCCGGCGGCCCCGCGCCCCGGCCGCCCCGCCCGTGCCCCGCACGCCGCCCGCGGCCACGGCCCGCCACCCCGGGGCTCCCGCTCGGCGGCCGGGGGACCCAGCTCGCCCCGGGGAGCTCGGCGGCGCCCGGAGCCCGCGCCGCGCCGCTCGCTGTATGCGGGGCCCGAGCCCCGCGCGCCGGCCGGAGCCGCCCCCGCGCCCCGCGCCTCGCGCCCCGCGCCGCCCGTGACCGCTTGATGGGGGTCAACGGCACCGCCGCCGCCGCCGCCGCCGGGCAGCCCAATGTCTCCTGCGCGTGCAACTGCCAGCGCTCTTTGTTCCCCAGCATGGAGATCAGTGAGTGAGCCCTTTCCCCACCCCCGGGACAGCCCCGTGGGATCCCCGGCCCGGGACATCGCGATCGCTTGGGGACTCCGGGGCCGCGCGCCTGCCTCGCCCAGGCTCCCCGGCTGAGCCCGCCGCGCCCGGGGCGCGCCCTCCCGGAGACTCGCGGCAGCTGGCGGCCGGCCCGGCTTTGTCCCGCGGCGCTGCGAGCCTGGCACGGTCCCCGCCGCGCGCGCCCCTCCCGGCCCGACTCGGACCCGGGGCTCGGCGGGGACGTCGCCCCTCTCGGAGGACCAGGCGGACCGGGCCCGGGAAGTTTCCATTCCGTTTTCCCCAGGGGCCGCGGCGATGGAGCAATTAGGCTCTTTATCAACTTTGGGCGGGGGAGCGGCGGTGGGGGGGGGGGCGGGGGAGACACTGTCTGGCCCGGGAGGTGTCTGGGGCTCCTGGCGTGTGTCTGGAGTGGTGGTGGCGAAGCGTCCCGGGGTTCCGTGCTACCGTAGAGTGCGCTGGTCGGTCTGTCTGAGTCTCGGCGCGTCTCTGGGTGTCTGTGGATCTGAGTCGCAGTCTGTGCTGTGTGTGTCCGAGTGCCCCAGCATCGCTCTGTGTCTGATTTGATGTGTGCTCGTGGCAGGGGTTGAGGGTGTGATCTGAATCCAGCCAGATCTGAGGACCGTTTGTGTCCGGGTGTCTGAATCCAGGGCTCAGCGCTGGCGCGTCTAGCCCACCGCCGATCCCCAGTGTGTGTCATTGTGAATGTCTGTCCCGGACTCCTATAAATAGCCGCTGTCTGGACTGCTTGGCTCACTCTGGCTGGGACGGTGGTTACAAATGAATCAAAGTTTTGGGGCTGTTTGTGTTGGGATCTCTTTGGAGGTGGGAGACCCGGGGTGGTGAGTGCCGGGCTTGAACCGTGGCTTGTTAGCATTCTGTGCCACCAGAAGTTGAGATCAGGGAACATCTACTTCCTTCTGTGGCCCACCCAAGTAGCTGTTGGGGTTGGGTGGAGAATTGAACCCCCTGCCATCTGCCTCTAATCTGCACCCTTCCCCTAAATCGTTTTTTGGGGGGGGGTCACCTTTTGCCTCTCTGTTTAACAATCTCTCCATCTTAGCCCAAAGAAAAAGTGCACCCAGCCTTTCCCTAACCGCTACAGCCTTCCTCTAGTGAGCCCAGGGCAACTGCCACAGAATAGGGCAGTCGCTGGGTGACTCATGAGCTGGTTTCAGTGAGCAGCTGCCACAGTTTGCACCCCCGAACCCCAACTCCCCAGTATGTACAGTAAAGCACAAGGGGTTTTAAAAATAACCTATGACCGGCCTCACCTGGACAAGGGGAGGCAAGGCTTGGGTGATGAGTCCTCAAGCCTACCTTGATTCAACTGTATCCCAGCCCGGAACTGGGAGCCCCCGGACAGCTGTATCCCGTTTCTTCCCAGCTGCCTTGTGCTGCCCCGAGCTGGGAGGCAGTCAGGAAGGTCTGCCAAGAGCCAGTGTTTGTGGTCTTTCCTTGGCATCAAGCCCTATCACTTCCCAGGAGTTCCCCCCCCCCTTCGTGATCTAGAGAGGTTCCTGAAATCCATGGGGGGTGTGATTAAAATAAGTCCTCACTTGTCCGGGGAGAGGCTGACCAAAGCTCCGTGGATTTGTCTTGTTTCTCTCCTCACTGTCACCCTCCGGGGGCCTCCCACTTCATATGACATCACGTTCCAAAGTCTAGGTACAGTGGGATACTTCTGGTCCTGGTCTTTTCTCTGCTTTCTAGACTTTGAAAGGCAACAAAACCCTTCGTTCTTAATTTTGTCCCTTCGTTGAATCACCTCTAGTGCCAGCAAGGTGCTGCCAAGGCTGACAGCCTAATTGGCCCTAATGATGTCTTGGTTGAGACTAAGATGGCTTGAAGCGGTTGGTGGTACCCAGTGTTCTCCCCGACCAACTTTGGAAATGAGAGGCTCACCCAGGGTTAGTGCCTGGAAATACCCTGCCACCCGCCCTGTCAGTACAGGATTGTTCCCACACTGTATACGCACAGTCTACTTTCCAAAAGACAGAGAGAAACAGGGAGGGACTCACTTTAATGATGTAAGTTTATTGCTAGTGTTCCCTAAGAGTCTGGTTGGAGAAAACCTTAGGCCTGGTGTTTCCTGGAGTTTCTTTGTTTCGAAAGGTAGGGAGGGGTGGGAGGAGAGAACCTAATGGAAGTTAGGTCCCTGCAAGGGTGCTCTACCTGGAGCTTCTCTTCTAGAGGGGACTTTCAAGCCTTCCTGGGCCTCAGTTTCCTCACTGGGAAAGTGACACCCTGCCGCTGGCACACCTAAGCTACAGTCTTTCTGTTGCCATGTCAGTATTCCAGCGGAGGCTGCAGTGGGTGGCTTCTCCCGGCCCCCTGCTCCAGGCCCCTGCCTGTTCTTCAGATGTCCTACATTTCAGACCCGGGAGGAACCGAGTAAGCTTGGAACTCCTGTGCATCGGTAGACATGAGAAAAGTAGATGTGGGAAGCTTGACTTAAGGCCCCCTAACTATTCTAGTCCCTGATTGGAGTTGTTTCTCTGGGACCTTATGTGCTGCTCCTCGAATTTGGAACCTGGGTGTCAGAGTAGGCCCACATTAAGCTTAGAGCCTGAAAAAATTCTCTGGGAACCAGCCTGAGTCCATAGCCCATGGCTCACACAGCTGTTTTGAAGAACTCGCCCCCTGTCCCCATATATACATTTTTCTTGGTTCTTTCCACCTCTTTCCAAATCTGTTGTATCTCAAAGTTGGACCTCTGGCTTTCGACTCCTGCTTAACCTGTCGTTTGCAGAGCAGACAGAGTACTTTTGCAGAGAGAGTACTTTCTGGACTGATTAGGTGGCTCTGGTCACCCAGCCCTGGTCGATTGGCTTTCGTTTTACCAGAGCCCTAGAAGGTGGCCCTACCCTGGACCCACCTTGGTGGCAGGATTGTACAAAGGGCAGCTCAGTGTGTTACTACCATGGTCTGCCAGGATCCTTGAGCCACCGGTTCCTTCTCAGCTCAGACTCAAACCATCCCAGGGCTGGGAAGATAGCTTGGTGGGTAAAGCGCACCTGACCTTGGTGACACACAGTTGTAACTCTCAGTGCGGGAACGGTGGAGACCTGAGGGTTTGCTGGCCTGATAGTGCAGGCCAAGTGAGACACACCCCGTCTCAAACAAATAAAGCAGGGGTCTGCAAAATGGCTCAGCAGGGGAGGGTGATTGTTGCCAAGACTGGTGGGGGGAGAGAACCATCTCGCCAAAGTTTTATGTGCGTTCACAGACCTACACATGTGTGCACAGGCACACTGTACATAAATAACAGATAAACAAACAAATACATGTTTGAAAGCATTTTTAATTGGGGTGGACAGCAGCCCCTGGGGACCAACACTCACGGTTGTTGTCTGGCCCCCAAAGGCGCCCGCCCCCGGCCCCTACCCACACTCCGTTCCTAACCGTTAGCCACTCACAGGACATCCAGTTTTCCCACCCTTGCTCTGTCTGCGTACCATTCGTATTTAACACGGCTTGGATCCAGGGTGACTCAGACTCCAGCCTGGGCCAGATAAACCTCTGTTGGGAGGGAGAAGCTGGCCCACGTAGGTGGCCTCTATCTGCCACATGCCAGCACCTTTCTCCTAGTTGTGACACAGACTGTCTCCAGCCCTGCTGGGAACCGAGGCTGGCTTCAGCAGAGCTGCTTAGGTGCTAGAGAGGGACCGTTCAGAAATCAGCTGCACGCCCTTGAGGGTGACACCTGCCACTCATCTGCTCAGCTTTTATTGAGTGCCCATTGTATACCACAGAGAAAGGAAGGCACCTCCGGAGGTGGCTTCAGCCTGGATGAGTGTGGTGAAGGTTCCGGCTTTAGGGCGGGCGGGTATTTCTGGGTCCAGGGTGAATGGAGCATACTACTTCTCTTCTGCCCTGGGACTTTTAACCCACAGGCCTCCTGCTGTCTGGGTTTTAGGTCATTAGGCAGCAAGGGAACTGCCTGTTGTGACTGTGGTCTTGGGCCAGACGGGCCAGTTTAGTGTCTGTCAAGGTGCAAAATAACTGTTTGTTCGTATACTCTTGGGGGTGATCTCACACATGTGGGCATGAGCTTGAATGCTCACTTACCATCCCATGCTGCCTTCCATCTGAGGGGGAGAAGGGGGAAGTTCCCCCCATCCTACAAGTTGGACTTTTTTTTTTGCTGTCATTGTAAAGAGGAGAGCAAGGTGGTGTCGTGGGGGTGGCAGATCCCAAAAGCAGCAGGCTGAACACCCCCCTCCCCTGGCTCTCCAGTATCAGCTTCTTCCAAATGCCCAAACTGAGGACAGGAGCCCAAAACCAGGCTTCCAGTTTGCTTTCTGAAAGTCATATGAGACAGGCGAGGCCCAGACACACGGAGCTGGGTGTCTGCCGGAACCCTGAAGAAGGAGCCAGGCTGCCCACCCCCCCAGGGAGAGGGGCTATCGGAGGCTAGTGTGGCAGGGGTGAGGGCCATCACAGTCGCCCTGTGGTGCACTCAGGGAGCTTGGGGGCTGGGAAGCATCTCCCTCAGGCCACCATGGGCTGCAAGTGCTGCTCAGCGGTAGAACACCGGCCTGTTGTGTGAGGCTGTGGGTTCCACCTCCAGCACCGTAAACTAAATGCATAATTAATTAATAGAGAGGCTTCGCCCTTCCACTCAGCCCATGTACGTGTGGACCAGACCTTTCAATCACAGAGGGCCTGGGTGGCAAATGTTGGTGTCAAACTCTGAGACTGATTAACGGGTTGACTTTTCTGGGCTGAGGGTGGAACCCACAGCCTTGTGAGGCAAGGGCCCTACCACCAGACCACAGCCTCTGCCGAATCCGGGTTCTAAATGCTGGCAGTCTTCATTTCATTTTTTTTTCACCAAGAAAACCTACAAAACTCGTCCACAGACACAGTCTGCCATTGAGTGACCTGTCCTGAAGGTCACCAAGGGTCAGAGAGATGGAGAAGCCCCAAGTTGTTGCCACCTTGCCTTCTGTCATATGAATGTTGTCACAGTACGCCTGTACTGAAATGGGGCAAGGCCATTGTCTGGCATGGTGGTCCCTTCTGGGCTTGGGGGATGGGAGTGGGCTCAGATTAGATGTGACAGTTTTGCCTTGTCTGCTGCCCGTCACAACCTGGCACCCTGCCGCATTAGAAAGCTTTTTGCCAAGGGCAGGTTTCCCCATCCTCAGACTGGCTGGGAACATTGGAATCCACAGGCCCACCTGGGATACTGACCTTGAATGTGGGTAATTGAATATTGGTGCCATAATCCTTGCCTTTGCCAGGCCCACCGCAGACAGAGCTGGCGGAAAACCCCAGCATGCCTGCCCTGGCACAGGAGGCCCAGACAGTGTCTCAGGGCCTGCCAGCAGGGTCTTTTAATCCCAGCAGCTTTGGGGTACAGACGCTGGAGCAGAGGCAGCAAGGAGGCAGTAACCTGAGCCACAAAGTCAACGCCTCCCTGTGAAGTCCAGATACTCTGGGTCCAGTTCACAAGACTGACGCCCTGGGGGCAGATAAGAGGCCCACAGTTTGGGAAGTCAGGGTCCAAGCTTAGCTTTCAGTACAAAGGGCCCAGTCTTCACTGTCACTCCCCAGTTCGAGTGGGCTGTGCCCTTCCTCGAAGCCATGGCAACCCGAAGCACTGGCAGCCTTGTGTTCCCATCCAGTGACACTAGAAAGCCAAACCCTGACACCTTAGTTGGGGCTGAGATGGTCTCACTAGGGTCTTGTCAGTCACTGGCAGAAGCCACTGTCATCAGGCTGGGGAAAATTCCCAGGCTGGCTTGTTCGTAGCATGGCTTCAGCACCCTGGGCGGGGCAGGGAGGTAGAACCTGCAGAAGTTTGGGGTGTCAGCTTTCTGGGAGCTGCAGAATAATGGCTTCCCTCTTCTGTTCCCAGGGTGACTGGTAGATGTTTACTTCCTTTCCTTCTGCTGGTTGGATCTGGAAGAGATTTTTGTATATTGGGTACTAGTGACGCATTCCGCCCCCCTCCCAGTCTTAAAAACAACCCGGTGAAAGAGAGCTATTGTTACAATCAATCTGCAGATAGAAAACTATCAGCCTGCAGATAGAAAAATAGGATCCGAGAGGGGAAGACATCTCCCCAGGGTCACACAGCTTGGATCTGATGCCCTGTCCCTGATGCCCAACCCAAGTCCCTGATGTTCACTCACACTTTTGTGCTTTCTACCCCCTCCACCACACTGTGTTTGCAGGGGCTCGTTAGCCCTAAGATTCTATTGTATTATTTGTTGGGTGGGCATGCCAGCCAGTCGGCTGCCACGGTAAGTTGCTGGCGGTGCCATTCCACTTAGCCGGCCCGACATTCCCTGGAAATGTGTTTGCCCCCTTGGGGTATGTGGAGAGCCAGTCTCTGTTGGGACCCTAGCACCAGCATGTGTTACGGCTGAGTTTGACACCAGACTGACAAATGTCCCCAGAGGGACCAAATCCAGACATTATTGGGGACATCACAGGACACAGAACGCCTTCCGGCATTTAATAGCATTTGTCCCACGCTCTTGCCTGGGTCGTTCAGGTGAAGTGACCACTGGGGACAGTACAAGATCTGCTGAATGTTCCACTGAGGAGCCCAGCAGGGAGCCTTTTCCCTGGGCTGAGACTGGGGAGCCCGACTGAGCTTCAGGTCCTTTCTCTTTGAACCTTCACACCTGTCCTGGCGGACTCGGGATGCTTGTGCGGTAGCCTGTTTTTGCCTTCAGTCACCCATCCCAGAGCCTGGGGCCTATGTCTGTTCCTCACAATGTTCCCCGAGCCCGGCAGGCACCTTGTAGGTGTTGGTTAGGCAGGGAAGCAGGCAGGGTGGGAGTTGGGGAGAGTGAAGCTCTATAAAGAGGAGCAGATGCTTGGGTCTGCCCTGCTGCTGTTGCCAGTAGTTTGTCACTGACTGAATCCTAGTAATCAGGGATGGGTGGGGTTGTGTTGGCCCCTGAAGTCTGAAGGAGTGTTTATTCCTGCCTGTTTGAGTATTCCAGACAGATCAGGACGGGGTCAATGCACAGGCTTTGAAGACCTTCAGTTTCGAGCAAGCTGGGCTCTCTCCTGATTATCCCTCACCTACCCCTCCGTAAGATGGAGGGAGGCATCACACCCACCTTGTGGGGCTGCAGAGACAGCTGCTGAGCTGAGCAAGTTCCCCTGGCACAAGTTATTTCTAGTGCTCAGAAGTTCTTCCTCTTTAGAGCAGAAGCTGTGCCCTGGCCTCCTACCCCTCCTTCTTCCCCCCCCCCCCACCCCGGGCTCAGAGATTTCAAAGTGAGTCAAGATGCAGGAGTTGAAGTCGGTCCCCATGCCTTGCCGCCACAGCCCAGATGTCTCGAAGCCTGGGGTTAATTAGCCATCGTTGCAGCCCTACTAAGGGTATCAGAATGACAAAAATACAATCCTGTCTCACCCTGGGAGAGGACTTGGAGAGCCAGTGACCTGCTGGGGCAGTGCAAGTGGAGTTGGGCCTGGAACTCACACCTTTAATCACAACACTCGAGAGGCAGAGGCAGGCGAGTCCCTATGAGTTTGAGGAAAGTTTTGGGCTGCCCTGACTTACTCTAGCAGTTAAATGGTGATCACGAACATTACCACCGAGCTAACATTCCCGAGCCCATTTGTTTTTGAGACAGGGTCTCACTGTGTTGTCCCCCCACGAGGGTGGCCTCGTAGCCTAGACTTGCTTTGAACTTGTAGCTTTTCTGCCTTGGCCTTGTGAGTAGCTGGGATGGTAGTCCTGTGCCATCAGGCTCACACACACCCCCTTTTTAAATAGGTATTTGATTTTTACAGAGGCAAGAACGAGAGAATCTTACAGTTCCTCCTCCACTGGAGACATGTGCCTTTCCCCTTCCCCTTTGGTAGCACTGTCCTCTTCCAGGAATGGAGAGGCACAGCCCAGATCTGGGGAGTCACATGGCTCAGTTTGAAGAAACCGCCACATCTTGCCCATCGCCAGCTCCCATATTTGGGGTGACAGTAGGTTGTGCTAACCCTTGCTGAACAGGTAGAAGCCATGATTGATACTGGTACAGAGGTGGCAACAGACAGATAACCAGTTGGGGAGTGGGTTTGTGCTGGGCACCAGTTTTCCCATGGCTGCCAGGAGGATGGGACAGTGTTCTGCAAAGGGACGTGCTAGGGTCAGCCTGTGGCAGCTGCCACCTCTCCTGCTACCAACAGTCTCTCATGTATCAGGGCTGCAAAGCATTCTCTTGGCACCGTAGGGATCCGGGAGGTAGGGTGCATCCTTGGCTTAGAGTGTGTACAGTAGAAGCGATGGATTAAGATGTGGGTTTGTGTGGCGTTTCCAGGTTCAACGCTGTACAAATACACAGCTTAAAACATTTTTAAAATTTTTTTTGTATGTATGAGTGTACCTGTCACCGCACCTGTGTGGAAATGCAAGGACAACTTGAGGAAATCTGTTCCCACCTTATCCTCCATAGTCCCAAGGAATTAAACTCAGGGTATTAAGGCTTGAAGGCAAGTAGCACCTTTACCTGCTGAGCCATGTGACTAGCCCTCACAGTGACATATCTTCCTGTCACTAAATAATTCTAAAAGCCTTATAGTGTATATATACAGACATATGCATATATTGTCCATTTGAAAGTGTAGGAATTTCCCCATAAGGGGGGTTTCTGTGAAATCAAATCCCTTGGTTGGTTCCTACTGGGGCCCAGGCCTTCTTTCTCGAATTGCCTTAAGCTTTAGGCAGGTAAAGTCAGCTTTGAGGCTGTCCTAGGGAGGAGGGCAGTGGGAAGCCAAGTCTATTTTTTAGAAAATATGGACAAAAGTATCTGTGACCTTCTCCTGAGAGGTCTTCCAGGTCCAGTGGTTGCGACTACCCGGTCACCCACTACCCACCAAGACTGGACTCCAAGAGAGGCACTGTGTATCCACATCGAGGCCAGGGTGTCCCACACAACAGCCCACCATCAGTCTCCAACCACGGGTTTTTATTTTGGGGGGGGGGGTGTTTGCCATCCTGCCTTGCTTTAGCTCCTGCTCTTGTGAGAGCCTCCTCCTTCCTATGCTGAATGATGAGAGAAGTTATCTGCTAAGCCCTTCAGCAAGAAGTAAGCACCCAGTGAATGGCATGAAGGAGTCAGCACAATGCCAAATAGGACTCTGCCTGGGAGCAGAGACAGGTGGAAGATTCAATTAATTCTCCTGAATCAGGCCCCCCACTAGGGTGGATGCAAATAAACGGACTGCAAAAGTTTTCTCACGAGATTCCAATCAGCCCCTGGGGTGACTCATTGGAGACCCCTTTTCTAATGGACAGGATCTGCAGCAGATATGATGCTTTGATCTAAACCACCTCCTGTGGGTTTGGCATCCTAGCCTTCCAACCAAAGAAGGGCTAAGTTCTGCCTGTATGTCTTGGACTTGCTAAGACTGTATCGAAGTTCTGACTTCCTCTACTCTCCAGGTGGTGGCCTGCTCACCTACAGAACTTAAGGTTTGGGGAGGGGGCTCCCAAAACCTAGAAGCCTCCAGGAATGTGCACATGCACCCCCATTTTTCAAGCTCCTAGCAACTTGGCTGGTGAACTTCATCTGGTCATGGCTCTAATTGCCTTTCCACAAACAATTTAGTCGGTAATAATTCTGTGAACCTATGAATCAACTTTGCGCAAACACCCTGAGTAATTTCTTTGTTCTTTCCTTTCTACTTTGTAATTGGTGTCTGCAAAAGCCAAAGGTTTGGTCTTGCGGAAGGCGTGATTCATTTATTGGTGTCTGTGTCGCCTCCTTATCGTTCAGTCACTTGGGAATGCAGTCATGGTGAGCCACCGGTGATTCATGCAGGGCCAAACTCAGTGGCCCCGGGGTCATGGCCATAGGAGGGAGCTGTTTCTCTAATCTATTTATGGGATTGGAGAAACAGGTGGGAGTAGGAAATGAGGGGTGTTGGATATGTTTGTGCACCGTAGCGTACCACAACCACCACAACAGTGCGGTCGTCTCAGCTAGAATGGTGAAGATCCACTAACTGTGTTCTTGAGTGTTGCTCCTGTGAGAGCCCTCA
>CM053766.1:121865593-121912199 GCA_028658305.1 Pachyuromys duprasi
GATCCAAGAGTTGATAATTACCTGATTTTTACCTGATTATGTGATTTTTTTTTCCTGGCTGACCTTCTCCCATGTTTCATCAGCACGGCTTCTTGCTGGGTTGCCCACTCTGTGCAGTATCTATTCCTGGCTTGGGTATTCTCGTGTCTCCAGCTCCTAAGCCAGGCCTGCAGCACATAAGAAGTGTCTTTCCGGTTACTGACCTGGTAGCACTCGAAAGTTCACTGAAGACTTTCTGGTGACTTTATTGACGTGCTTTGTGACTTTCAAAGTATAGATTGGGGCTGTCTAATGCCTGTCATTTGATTAAGTACTCCACTTGCTGCTCATGGCAGACATTGCTAATCAATTGCAGCATCCTCTTGCTGGGCTCAGATCCTTACTCAAGTGGTAGTCCTGGTGTGCTCTGAGTGGTTTTGAGCCAGAGTGGTGCAGAGCGGCAGAGGCTGCAGAGTCCTGGCAGGGTGAGGGATTGCTCCCACCAGAAGTCCCAGGCCCTCTGACTGGCTTCTCCTTGTCAATGTAGAGTTTCCTGGGCTGCTTAACAAGTCACAGGCTTTCCTTTGCTGAGTCCCCGACCCTCGGGTGACACAGCCGTACTTTCAGCTCTCAGGTCTTCCAGACCCTCATTATGTATTAGAGGCCTGTTCCAAGGTTACATTTGGAGTAAGTCACCAAGTGAAACAGTCCCCTGAAAACACTTTACCTTTCTTTAAAACCAGCGTCCCCAACCCCAGTCCATATAGAAGCTTCTGTTTTATCTTCTGGCTGGCTTCTCTCTTGGATGTCTTGAATTCCACCCTAAGCACCTTTACACTCTAGAGAGAAGTGTGGGGGCTTTTCTCTGGAATAGACTCAGACATGGTGCTGGGCCCCCAGAAACCAGAGCAAGAAAGGGGAGACCCTGGGAAACTTCATCAGGATTCAAGGAACGAACCTGATGCCCTCACAGCTCTGTCACTTGGAGGTTTGTTCTAGCCCCCCCGCCCCCCCTCCCCGCAGCGAGTGGTGGCTTTTTAAACCCCAGCAGCGGCAGATGCTCACCGCACTTGGCACGCCCCATCTCATTAATCCTCATGGCAACCTCAGTGCACACGGGGAGGCGGGGCCAAGCCACTTGCCAAAGATCACTCAGCGCAGAGTTGCAGGGCAGATTTGAACCTGGGCTGAGGGTTCCAGAAGCCTGGGCTTAGCTTGCACAGGCACAGCCAAGCTTCAGGGCCACCTGTACTGGTGTCAGGGGTGTGGCTGGTTTGAGGCCTCTCCCTCCCGTTGCCCTCAGTCTTCTCCAGCTGGGTCTGTGTGTGTCCCTTTTGGCTGGCTGGGACCCTTCTTGGAAGGGTCACTGGGCCACCGGGCAGTGATCCCCGTGGCTTGGAGCAGGAGAGAACAGGAGCTGTCTCGTATTGGATTGCAGCTGGAGGAAAAGGGGTCACTTGTGACCAACAGGGTGCTAGGACAAAGCAGAGAGGGGAGTCACCTTGGAGCAGCAGGCAGGGTGCTGGCAAGCACCTCCTGAAAGTTTGGAACTATGGGAGAAGCAGGACCAGGGTCCAGGCTTCCCCTGCTCCATCTTCTCCCTCTCCCTCTTAGTTTCCTTCTCTGTCACAGGACTTGAACGGCTTTAGCCTCACTCTGCAAACTAAATTCCGTGAGGTTGAGGGAGACGTGGGGGAGCCCCCACTCCCCCCTCATGCACAATGACTTCAGCCTGAGCCCCTGCAGTGGACTTATGCTGGCAGGAGGTACAAAAGCCAGAATACTCAGTTCTCTGGGTTTTTGTCTCTCTCAAGGGCCCTATTCCCATCTCGCTCTACACCTGTTTCCCACTCCCTGCCCTCCGGGCTGCTATGCTGTGGGTTCCATGACCTTACACTCACTGGCCTCGTCAGCTCTTTCACACAGGCTCATGACTTTTGAGACCATATTGGAGTATGGGTGACCCAGGGAAGAGTCACTTTGGACATGGCAGAAAGGCTGACTGGGCCAGGCTGGGCCCCAGGGAATGGACTCGGTAGAATCCCAGATGAGACACATTTTGAAGCCTGCATCTGAGGCCAGGGCCTCCATTGTGGTCTCAGCCTGGGGGACTCACAGGGCAGAGCCTTTGTATCATGGTAGGTTTGGCACTCCTTACACTGTATGGCTCCAGAAGCCGCTGATGGCAGCCTAGAGCACCCCTGCCTGTACCCGCCTCACCTGGCCCTCGTGCCTCTGCAGGGAATGAGGATGTGGGTGACTCCAGACAGGTGTGAGTCATGTCTTGAGGAAGCGGTTACTCAGAGGAGGTGAACTCAGAGACTGCTGTGCTCCCAGACAGCCTAGACCGCAGGACAGAGCTGAGTATCTTGTGGGGGTTGGGCTTGCCGTATGGCTGTCTAAGTGGATAGCTAGACAGTCCAAGGAACTCAGGCGTGAGTGAGGCTGACAGGCTAAGGTCTTCTTCCCTCGACTCCAGTGTTCTCTGAGGAGGAAATGACAGTAGCACAGTGGCCTCAGAGTCAGAGCACGTGGCTCTCAGACGTGTGGCTTGTTATCTGTGAAATGGACAGGTTGGTCCTTTGTACCGCCATCCATAGGGCTGTGTAGGACAGCATACTGCTTGCTTCCTTGATGTACTCAGTGTCTGCTATATGCAAGGCATCGTGTTATGTGCTACCCTGGCATTGCTGCCTAAATCCATTTTATAGATGGAGAGACTGGGGTTCAGGGGAGAAGGGCAGGTGGCTAGTGATTGGCAGGGCTGGATCCAGAATCTTTGGGGTATCCACCCTACCAGAAAAGTCCCCGGGGGCCTTCAGAGATGTGACAGCCTGGTTTCCCCTAGAGAAACTTTCATGCAGTATGGGAGGGGGTGGGGGTTGTCTTAACATTTGACAGACCCGGGCTGGAGTCATGCTTGTCAGTGTGTGCAGGTTAAGCACAACCCACACAGTACAGACTTTGTGAAGCTCGATGTTGCTGGGCGAGTCGCTCAGTTGGTGGAGCACTTGCCTAGTATTCGGTCCTGAGTTCCGTTCTCAGCATTGAAAAAGTAATGTAATTAAGGGCAGTGACTGAAGCTCAGTGAAGAGGGCTTGCCTAGTGTGCGTGAAGCCCTGGGCTCCATCCCCACCCTCTCATAAACTGAGCATGGTGCAGTGATGCGCACCTCCTATCCTAGTGCATGAGAGGCAGGAGGGAGTTCAAGGTCATCCTCCCCTACATAGTATGAGACCCTTTCTCAAAACAAAAGAAGAGAACAAACAAGTAAGTGTGGTTTTTTTTTTTTCCAGTTGGGAAATACTAAGCAATTTTAATTCTTTCATAGTGTATTTGGAAGTGGCAAAAATCCGGAAGAGTGTGAGTGACCTCCAGGAGCCACGTCCAGGATGCCAAGCCCCTCCTGGTTCTTAAGAAGCACCCCTTCCTTAAGCCCAGCATGTGGGAGGCAGAGGCAGGCAGATCTCTGTGGTTCAAGGCCAATTGGGGTTATACAGATAGACCCTGTCTCAAAACAGCACTCGAAGAACCAAGGCTCCACTTAAAAGCCCCCCCCCCATTTAAAAAAAGAAAAGGCTTTGCTATTTGGTCCCCAAAGTTCACTCAGCCATGTGAAAGTCAGAGACCATCAGGTCAGATCCTAGCGGTCAGGGGAGGTGGGAGCGTGTGTGTGTGTGTGTGGGGGGGGTATCTCTGTGATTTGCGTCTGGGAGCAGTAAAGGAGGGAAGTGGCCCAGACCGAGGCCCTACATGGGACAAGGGGCTGGAGACTCATGCAGATGTGGATAGCCCTCACCAGCAGAGGGACAACATAAGCACTTCCTACAGGTAGCGGGGTTACATCAATCTCAGGATGCCACCGCACCCCACCATTGTGGGCTTGTCATAACAGCCCCCATAATGGGGCTGTGTAAGGTCCCTAGCATTCCTCTCTGGAATAGAAAAGTTATGTTCACTGTGCTAGGGGCTGAATGGCTTCGAATGGCCTTAGGAAGAAGAGAAGCAGAGGCCTGTATGGCCCTGGGCTCTTCAGTCCCATCTTCCTCTCCCCTATCCGTGTAGACAGAATGTCAGGTGCAGCCTGGACTCTGCACGTTTCCCCAGCCAAGCCTCGGATCCTGCACTCCAGTCCAGAACCAGAAGAGCACCCAGGCAGGCAACAGACACCCCAGCTCTTCTGGGGTGAGGAGGGAGTTCCCGCACTTCCCCCTCCGTGCTCATCCTGCTCTGGCCTCCCGACCTGACTACCTGTCTAGGAATTTTTATTGCAGCCCACGGGGCACTGAAGCTGGCTGACTGGAATGCCAGCACTCCTGGATCTGGCAGGCGTGGAGCCGACTTTGGGTAGGCAGGTTCTGGCCCTGGGCCGGAGTAGAGGTTAAGGGCCCCTGGCCTGCTCCCAGGCCCAGTGTGGGCATTCTGGGTGTGCTGCTCAGGGCTTGACTGGGGATTGTGACGCCACTTTGTGCTTTGATTTTGTCTGAAGAATTGTGATTTCGTTTTGGTTTAACCGCTTACCCGTGAAGGCAGTGAGTGATCTTGGAGGGCTGTGCTGAATAGCCGGCCACAACAAGCTTTCAAGTCCCAAGGCAGCCCCTGGGATCATGAGACACAGCTGAGCACTGTGCATTCAGGGGCACTTGACTCCAGTCATTTCTGCTGGTTCTCAGTGTCAGGGGTCCCCTCCTACCACTATGGACATTGACACTTGAGAGGTGCTTGAGAGGTGAGGCCTGGTAGGCGTGCAGAGTCCCCCACAGCTTATCTCCAGCACACCTTCCCTCTCGTCTTTGCAGGAGTGGGCTGCACGCTCCGTCAGTGGACAGTCCCAGGTGAAGTGACCGTAGCAGCCAGTGGTAGTCTGGATAGAGATGGTGGCTCGGGACCACCTTGGGGGAGACCATGTTAGATTTTCTTCTCTCTAGCCGAGAATGCTGTGGCAGGGCTGGTTGGAGGGACACAGGCTAGACTGAATCCCTCCTAGAATCTGCTGGGGGCCACAGGTGCTGAGCCTGTTATTTTTCTCTTCCCCCTAAGAATCTATGCCCCTGCCTCAGGCCTTGTGTGGTTTGTTACCTTCAAAGGAACTCCTGTGCTGCTTGTACAAGGCCAGGCTGCAAGGGTTCCAGGCACCGGGGAACTCTACAGTGCTATGATTCTAATGGTGTCCCGCCTCCTCGAAATACCCGGGCACAACCTGCCGAAGTGAGGGCATTCCCACTGAGCCGCTGGGGACTAAGACAGAGGTACCATTGGGCTGTTGGAGCTAGAGGGCTCCAGTCTGTCCCTACCCAAAGAGAACATCCATAGGTGCATCTCCCTTCAGAGGCAGCTTCAGAGTGGAGTGATTCTTGTCGAGCTCTGTGAGGATTAGATGAAGGGAATGTGTGGCTTGCCTCTGGGCACCTTGTAGCTCAAGAGATGGGTCTGATTTTATTAAGCTGTGGGTTAGACTGAAGGAGAAATGGGGAATGTTTGAGCGACCTCTAAAACTTCAATGGGAAAAGTTAGGAGGCTCCTAAGGAAATGCGGAAAGGGGTTCAAAAGTGTGAGTAGGAGTTCCTCCTAGGGAGAAGCAGGCTCTTGTAAGTTTTCAGGCTCACACCCCTCCCAGTCATGTCCCCGTTTGCTCAAGACTTTCTGGTGGGGTAATGCTGGCACCTAAGCTGTGCTCAGAAGATGTCTCTGAGCCTCCATGGCATTAAGCTCCAAGTGGACCAAGTGCACAGCATGGTGGGCTGTTAGTTTTTTCCTCCACTCTGGGGCCATGAGGGGAGGTGAGACTAGCTGGAGACACCTGTTCAGTTTTTCACAAAGGGTAGAGACCACCTTTGAGTAAAAGCCCCAACCCACTCGCCCCCCAGGGAAGGAGCTTGCGTCAGCAGGTGAGGGGCGCAGGAGGTAGCTAACAGCTCCTCCGTCTTGGCCCTGGCCTTGCCTGGCCAATTGCTATGGAAGGAACTGTCCGGATGTGCTGACGAGGAGTCTGAAGAGAGGGAGCCCTTCCTACCTGCTGATAAGGGACCCTGGAAGGTGAGGTATTATGCCACCTGTGACCTCATTGTGCCTGAATTGTGTTTTACTTGCTTAAACACCTACTGTGCACTAGACCTCAAGTTCTGAAAGTGCACACAGTGTGACAGTCAGGAAGCCAACAAGGAACCCAGTGAGGACCTACCTCAGCTTTCAGAATCCTCCAGGGAGGAAGGCCAGGGCTCTAGGCCTACTTTTGGGGAGCACAGTGGTTCTAAGCTATGCAGTTCGTGCACCTGGAGCTGAATGTCTTCACTTTAACAACCCTTCTCTTAGGTTACCGATTCTAGGGAGGAGCCACAGGCCCACTTCACACACTCAGCTGCTATAAGCCAGAGCTGCACCCCTTCTGAGGGTCAGAGCAGTGGGGTCCCCAGCTGTGCGGACACCTGCTGCTCGGTGGGCCCCTGGTGTCCATGCAGATGGAAAGTATTTGAAAAATTGTGTCGGTAACCGTGTACAGACGCCTCCTTGACATCATTCCCTGAACGGTAGGTCCGAGTTAGACACAGCACTCACTGCATCGGGTTATATCAGTGCTGGGGATGAAACGTGGGTACCCTGTATCTTGGGATGTGCTCTACCCCTGAGTGCCTCAAGCCCTTCTCCTTACTGAAGTGTGTGTCACGTGTCACCTAGAGGGGACTGAAAAAAAGAACCCAAAGCAGTATGCTGTGGACATGGGCACAGTGTGTCCAAGTGACCATTCAAAGGACAGACTCCAGACAGAGCTAGCTAGTATGTTTCTCAGTCCATAGTGACAATAGCCTGATTTTTACGGCAACAGAGAGCTCCTTATTTGACTCCACATTCAAAGAACTTGATGAACAATAAGGACAAAACTCAAAGTGCCCCTGTCCTGGGGCTCTTCTGCACATTACATTCTCAGGTGTGGCTGCTCAGTGGTTGGACTCTGAGATGGGGAGCTGCAGAAGTTGCCATGAGAGTGAGGGACCAAGGGGTTGTGCACTGCACTTAGGTTGCCACAGGTTATGAGTAGCCCACGGGGGTGTGAGTAACCTTGGGATGAGGGGGGGGGTGTAGCTTGTAGCTGCGGGGAAACAGCCCACCGCTTGAACATGATTGGGAGCAGGCAGCCAATATGAGCCACCATGGAGCGTGGTTAGCCATGGGGAAATGGGCTTCCATCTGAGCCGCCATGGAGAGTGAGTGACCTTAGCCACATGGGATGCCATAGAGAAATAGGCTGCCCCTTGAATTGCCTTTGGGGATGAATGAGCTGCTATGGGCTTTACATGACCACAGGAAGTAGGGGGAGAGCGGACACAGGGAGTGAACACAGGCCTCCCTCGCTCTGTGAGCAGTTGCTTAAAGGGGTAAAGACATGTCCCCCCATCAAGCTGTCACCGATGCTCCCTTGGAGTGTGTGGTTGGAGGGTCTCCAGGGACTTAATGATCCACTGTCTGCTGGGTGGGATGGGGTGAAGGGTCTGGTGTGGGGCCCCCGACCTTGAAAGCATGGTGAAGTGAAGCTTTGGCAGCCCCAGAAGGCTGTCCTGAGCCTTAGCCTTTCTTCCCTGGCCTGTGAGTAATGAGTGTCCAGACTTGGACTACTGAGGAAGGGAGACCTTGGTTGCTGCTGGGAGGTGTGGCCCTCATCATCGCCAGGAGCCCCCCAGCACCAGAGCTGGCTGTCTAGGTAGGCTTTCATCCTAAACCAAAGGCTTGTAGAGCAAGTGAGAACACCACCTTAGGATCCCAGCATGTCTCTACGGGTTGGCGTCAGTGGGGGCCAGACATCACAGTATGTGGTTCCCTTCTCTGACTCAAATCAGGAGACTCAGGAAGACCCCTGGCCTGGCTGCACTTAACTGACTGGGATAAGAATGGCCGTGCCATTTGTGAGAGCGTGGGTACTGTGCTGAGTACTAACTGATGGCAGGCAGAGGGTTACAGGCTTCCAAGTTCACAGAGACCCAGGTCCAAGTCCTTTTGCTGGTTTAGGGGTATGTCTGTGCCCTGGAAGAGACAGGCCATGTGTGGTGTCCCAGAAGAGATCTCACCGTCTCCCATGATGCCAAGCTCCCTAACCAGCATTTCTCCCTGGGGAGATCAGACCCCATCCCCACCACACAAAGCTTTGTCTCACATTGAGACTGGCAGTCTAGACACCTTTGCTCCCTTGAGTTCTAAAGGGTCAGGCTTTGGGGGAAAGCCAAAGTGGGATTTGGGCTGAGACAAGAAAGGGATGGATAGTGGGCCAGAGAAGCTGGCTTCAAAGGAGGCAGCCCAGCATGTGACCAGCCCACCACTGAAACCCAGGCTGCTCACCACAGAGACGACCCCTGCGGCCCAGTCCATCTGACACCCACTGGGTTTGTGTGCCCAGCACTGCTGACACTGGCTAAATAAAACCTCGTGGCCTGTGCCAATAAGTCTGGGGCAGGCTGCCAGTGGAGACAAAGGCCCAGAGGCAGTGTCGGGCCAGGACTGTGCCAGAGGAACTCCAGGCACTCCGTGCTTGCCTCTGCCCAGTCAGGGAGGCCAGGATGTCTGAGGTCTTGGCAAGAACGGGACAAATGGAAAAAGTCCCCAGTGAGACAGGAACCTCAGCAGCCATGCAGAGTCACCATGCCCATTGGTGGCAAAGAGGTCTAGCATGTACCAAGCGAGAGCCTCATCTGGCCAGGGAGAGGCAGCCTTCATCAGCAAGGTCCTCACTCCCTTGAGCCTCAGTTGCCTTTGGGTTCTGGCGATGCCTGCAGACTTCTTTGTCAAAAGTAGGAGTATGTGGATGGTCTTACTGTCACCCACCTGGGGCACAACTGAACTTCCTGTATGTAAAATCCCTCCCCCTCCCCCACCCGCCCAGCTCCCACCCACTGCCACCGCCACCGCCACATAGACAGTGTGTCTTCCTAAGGACAATCATCCTAGGGATTGGAGTTTAATACAGCCCAGGCCCAGAGACCTCATCCCCAGTGTGATGCCATCATAATTAAAAGAGGAGAGGGCAGATGGGAAACTGATTAGTTTGAGCTGGGCTGGAAAGTGGAAAAGCTACCGGGTGAGGAAGAAATCAGCAGCCCTCAAACAGATTCTGAGGCTACAGTGTCACGGCCAGCCATGGCCAGCTACCCTTATAGAGCAGCTCCTTTGAACACCTGTCCTTTTGAATCTCCCTGTGCCCAGGAGAAAACCTCAGGGCTGGGAGTCACAGGGGCTTGTCACCAGCTTAAGCCAGTGTCTTAGGAGCTATTAATCTTGGGGTGGAGCTTTGTCTGACCTTTAGGGGCTCCTATGCCCTTGGGGGACAGGGAGGAACAGGACTTTGAGGATGGACCTGACCCTACAGTGTCTCAGTAGGCCTTGGGGTGCCTTAGGCACTGGGGAATTTCATGAGGTTCAGAGCAGAAGAGGGTAGCAGGCCAACTGGCACAATCTTGAACAGCTGCTGTTTGAATAGCAGGAGGCAGGGAGGGGCAAAGAGGGGTCACCCACCCAGCTCCAAGATACTGGCGATGGGTGGCTGGGCGGGCCAGCTGAAGGGAAAGTTTGAGGTTATGGTGAAGGTAGAGGCCACAGAAAGACAGACCTGGCTTCCCCAGGTAACATGCCTAGTGATCGCGGATGAGACCTGTAGCCTGGGTGCGTATGAGGTGAAAGGCTGGTCCTTGGACAGAGCCCAAAGTGGAGGGAGACGGCCAACAAGGTCCTTCTTGACAAGGGTGCTGTGGGGATTGTGGGTGGCTCCTGGAACCCACTGCCTCATTTGCTCCAAACACGTGAGCCCTGAATACGTGTCAGTTTTTCCTATTTCTCCTGAATAATTCATCATTCCCTTCAGGCCAGAGACCCTGCGTTGGAGAACAACCCTGCCAGACAGGTTTTATTTACCTGATTGGCCAAGAGCTTCTCAGGGCATTGGGGAGGGTAAGCTTCTGAGGCCAGGGCTGGGCTGTTTGAGAAAGGTGTGGTAATTGATTAGTTTTGTCTGCTCTGGTGACTAGACAAGTGGGTGTATGGAGAGGGGACTCCCAGATGCAAAAGGGAAGTGAGTTCTTTCTCGTCCTGCCTAGGGCACCCTAGGCAAGTCCTCATTGCTCTGGTTTTGGGGTCCCAGTGCTAAATTGCAGGCTGTGTTAGCTGGTTCCTCCGTCTCAGGAGAGCCCGGGGCAAGTCCAGCCTGGATAAAAAGGAAAACACTCCCACTCAGTCCCTGAACAAAAGGACGTGCTGTTCCAGGGCCTGGCCTGTACCCTTCCCTGTTGGATGCTCTGGGAAGCTGCATATCTGTCTAGATAAACCTGAGTGGTTCCTCAGACAGCAGAGCCACGGTTGTCGCTGCAGGAGGAACATACGAGGAGCAGCCATTATGAACTGAGAGTGTGGAAACCCAGACAAAGCCCAGGAAAGTGCTCAGGGCTCAGTCCTAGAACGCTGAGCCTGTGGCTCTCCAGAAGTGATTCCTGATTCCCTGTGAGTCCCTCAGGGCTGGCATGGCTTCCCTCACTAGTGACTTGGTGTAGTCAGCCTCTCCTGGGGAGCCTGTTCCTAAGGCTCGGAAGTGCTCAAAGCATTCACTGTGTCTGGCACGACACTCACAGTGATCCAGCACTGTACCCACCCTACGGACTTGCCCTGGTCCCTGCATATTCCTGCCTTACATGTGACCCTAAGCCAGACGGCTGTGTGCCTGGTTCTAGAAGGAGGCCGATGGGTTGCTACCTGTGGGGGCATGGCCGTATGAGGGCAATAGTTATGACAGCAGTCTGGTTGGTTGGACCAGCCTCACAGTTGGGGAAGTCGAAGCTTGGAGGTGACTGAACTTGGACCACAGCCTGTGGGGTGGCGAAGTAGGGCCTTGATCTGTGTAGCTGGTCCCATGTCTGCATGCCAACATCTGGGAGTGAGGGAGGAGAGGAAGGATGGACAGGAAAGGCCACTTCCTGTAGACTACCATGTGGCTGGCACGTGGCAAAAGAGATAGAAGAGGCTGCAGGAGGGAATGACGCCCTTCGGGCACCTGCCAGGCACTCGTCTTGCTCAGAAGGCCGTAACCCCAAGGGGAAGAAATTAGAGGCCCCCTGTCCCTGGTAGCTGTCAGGTTGTAACACAGGAGGTGCTGGTGGTACATGGCCTGTGCTGGAGCCCAGTTTCTACAGGGATCGTTTCCAGATCCTTTTGAACTTAGTATGAGTAAGTACAAGGGCTTAGGGTTACCCTAAGTCTGTCCCTGGGGACATACCAGAGCCACCCCCTTCTTTCTAGTGACTGTTGACAATGGAACAAGGACTTCATCTGCAAAATGCAAAGTGGAAGGTTCACACCAGATTTCCCTCTCACCCCCACCCCACCCATCTCAGATAAGCGCTCTCTTATGCACTCTAACAGAACCCTTTGCCTAATATCCACTTCTGACTGAACACCACCACCGCCAGCATTGCGGCTTCTAGGTGGGGGAGCCCTGACAGCACAGCTGGATTAGTTAGAGCCTCGCCAGAAGAGTTCAGAAAACAGCCCAGTCAGGTGATTCTTCTTTTCTGTTTCTCTCCAGCCCCTCCCCCCTCCCTGCCCACCAGCAGACCCAAACCAGACCCATAACTTAGCATTTTCATTTAAGTCCATCTGACAAATTGTAGCCGGAGAAAGCAACCAGGGTCTGTAAATGGCTACTTTGTCAGCGCGTCTCTGCGAGCTGTAAAAAGTCTTTTGTTGTGTGTCTAGACTGCACGCCAGCGGAATATTTGGTCTCTGTGAGGGGAGAGACCTGGTTGGGTTCATTTACCGGCTTATTTCAAGTGGGATTTCAAAACACTGGCTCATAAAGCACCGTGGGTCCTGCCTACGCCAGCCCACACCAGCCTTTCTTGTTTCTGTCGGTTTCTCTCTCTCTTTTTTTTTTCCAACTGCTCCGGCAGTTAGCAAGGGGTGCAGAAGTGCCCTGGCAAGGACCAAGGGACCGCGCTGTCCAACGTCTTTCTTGCGTAATTGTCCTCTTTATGACTGTCTAGACGTCCCACAGATGCGTGTTCTCGGGGGAAATGGCTTTTCCCTCTGTCGGTGCTAAGTGGGAAGGTTGCAGACATCACGCTTCCCAGTGGACCGCCTGTCCCTCCCCAGAATGTTCTCTCCTAACCCCCTTAAATTAAAGCACTTTGCCTCCTGGCAGGGTCTTTGTGTTTATAACACATTTACTTGACTGCGCTAATTTTATACCAGGGGTGGGGGGCGGGGCATGCTAGGACATTCTGAGAGGTCTCCTTCCAGAGGGTGAGCAGGGCTCACATTCCCTTCTGCGACTTGTCTCACCAATTCTTTTTGCCTTTCCTCTGTTCCCTCCCTTCCCCTCCCTCCCTCTCTCTCTTCTCCCTTTCCTTCCTTCTTCCTTCTCCTCCCTTCCTTCCTTTCAGATACCAGAAAGTGGCTTCTTAAGGAAGTAAATATTGGGGCTACTTAAAAAAGCCCGAGGCTTTGTTCTGCCAAATAAAGTCATTAATTAGCCTCATTGCCATAGCTACCAGGTCACTGTTGCCAGGGATAAAGGGGGGGGGGGAGTGCTTTGGTGGAAAGACTCTGGGTGCCCCCATCCACCCACAGGAACCAAGTCAAGCCCTCGATGGCACAACAGCCAGAGTTGCACCTCCCTCGAAGCCTTCTCCCCAACTCTCTGTGAAGAAGCCAGTATACCAACCACTCCCCTCCCTGTGAGGCAGACATAGCCTGTGGAGTTGGGAACCCAGTGGGGCTGAGTGCCCAGCTCTCTGTCTAGGCCAAGGACTGGGGCTGTAGGCTCTCCAGGCCTCTTCCAGAGTGAAGGCTAAGGATAGAGACCTGCCTTGCCCTGGCCAGATACAGCCAGACCCTCACTCCCCGTCCCGAACTGTCCTCACTGCAGTGAAACAAATTTCCACCCAACTCCTGCAGCGTGAGTCTCTCTTCTGCGTTTTACACAGTTGGGGGCACAAAAGGAGGGGAGGGATAAGGAGTTTTGACCCACCAGGTGTCTCCAGGGACCCCTGGGCTAAATCTTTCTACCACATGAAGGAGGTGGTCCCCTCTGGGCTTGAGCACTGTATATGTACCCCAGCCCTCAGGCCGCTACTCACTGTCCAGGTGTGAGTGTAACTTGGGAGAGGGCAGCCTCAGCAGGCTTCTCATACCAGTGTCCAACCGGCTGAGGCTTTTCATCCTCCTCCTCGTTGTTCTTCTCCTTCCTCCTCCTGCTCCTCCTCTTCTCTTCTTCCTCTTCTTTCTCTTCCTTTCTCCTTCATCCCTCCCATCCCCAAGGCCAGCAGACTCCTGAGCAGCACAAGAGGCTGGTTTGCTGTAACTAAGCTGGGACGTCACTAAGTTGTTTTCTCCTGGTCCCCAAAATTATAATATCCGTAAGGCAAAAACTCCAAAAGGAGGTATTGGAGGGGAAGAGACTTAAGGAACGACTCAGGACAGACAGACAGCACCTGCGAGTCTATAAGATGTGTTTGTGTGTGTGCCCTTGTTGCTGTCCCTGCTTCCCAGGACTCCCACGTGCCCTAAGAGGCTGGGCCATGCACAGAGTTCTGGGTCCTCCACTGGCAGCCATTGCTGTGCAGTAACTGGGTCTGTCCTGAAGAGATTAGTGGAGCAGGGTGACAGGGACCCGTCACTGAGCCCTTGTGGGACAGTGTGCCTGTTCTCTCCCTAAATTGGCCTTGCTCGCCACATCAAAAAACTCAGACCCTCAGGCAGTTGGGTAAAGACACCTACCGCATGACAGCCCAGGTTTACATGTCAGCACACACATGGTGGAAGGAGAGAACTGATTCTCAGTCGTCCTTTGACCTCCACCTGCATGCGTGCCATGCCCCTCCCCCAATAAAATGAATAGAATGTTAAAACAACCACCACAACAACAAATGTGCCCTCAGCTGGAGGAACTCTTTTCTTATTTTTTTTTCTCATTTTTTTGCACTTTCTAATAATGATCATGTCTAGTGACCTCTTTCTCAGTGTCAAGGGACCCTGCTCGCTCTAACTTGCAGTCTCGCCTGGCTCAAGGAGAGCTGAAGGCCACTCACAGCACAGGCACCCAGGAGAGGAGTTGGGCAAAAGTCTGGGATGACTGGGCTTTCCCCCCCTTCCCTCCCCCCTTTTTTCCTCTGTAGTTGAGAAGCCGAGCTGGCTCTGGGCACTGCCATATTTAGGAGGCGAATTGCTGCTCATGTGTCAGGCAAAACAGATGTGGCGGGAGACAACATCTATTTTCATAATTCGGAACAAATCTGGCGAGCCGCCTCCCTTTCCAGCGGGGCCTGCTCATGCAGAAAGCCCGGCTCCCCAGCAGCTTTAGCAGAAGTATTTATAGCTCCATTGAGCTTGCCTCCCTCTGGGACGGGATGCTTTGTGTTGCTGTAAGGACCTGGACTCTGGGTGGGGGTGGGGGCGCGTCAGGCACGTCTCAGAAAGCAGAACATGGGGGCAGCACGCCTATCAGTCCTTTCATTTTTTTTCCGGCTTGCGGGGTGTCAGCTGGAAACCGACCTTGGGGCGAACAACTTAGCAAGCGTCGTGCCCCCATCACCCAGAAGGATGCAGGTCTGAACCAGCCCAGCACACAGAGACTCGGTGCTGAGGTTGGGAAGGGAACACAGCTGGCACTTCCCACTGCACGAGAGAACAGCCAGGGGGGTGTGCCTGGGGTCCCACGGTGGTCTGCTGGCCAAGCTGGCCTCCTACCTCTGAGTGTTTAGATTCCATGCCAAGCACCATCCTCCTGACACTGGAGCCTCCGCTTCAGCCTGACCTGCATGCCAGGGAAAGGAAAGACGGTGGCGTTGGGAGACTGGGCCATCACGTGTTTGCTTGTTGAACAAATGAGGCCCCGTTTGCTGCTGAAGGGGCTGGAGGTGAAGGAGCCTTTTCCCTAGGCAGGTAAGAAAGTCTCGGGTGCCCCGACGTTGGAGGTCACAGAGTCACAGGAGGCAGTTGTGGGTAGGGGTGGAACAGCAGTGTGGGGGTGGCAGCTGGAGTGGGAGACCTAGGGAGAGTCCCTTGTGTTGTCCTCTCCTGATTCCTCTGACCCGAGACCCCTGGTCATAGAGGAATCCGTGTTTTTACCTGGGATCATGTGAAAAACCTTAGAGCTGCCTAATGCTAGCTGTGAACCAGGAGGAGGGGGAGGAGCCTGTCACCAAAGGGGTGTTTGGCTTTGGATGTGCAACTCTTGATCTGTAAGCGAGACTCAAGCTCACACTGCAGAGACCTACTGGAATCATTCCCCAGCCCCACTGTCTGTGCTTGATTCCACACAGGACCACCGACTCCCCGCTGGGAGAGCCAGATGTCGTCTCCTTGTCCCATGTGCAGGAGCAACTGCTTTCTTTTCCTTGAACGAGTCCCACATTCCTGCCCCAGGACATTTGCACCGCCAGTCTGTTCTCCCTATTTGGCCTCCTCTTTCTCGAGCTCAGAGAGGCCATCCTGATCACCCCTTGTACAGACGGCTTCCTTTGAACCCAGTGTTCACAGTTGGAGCCTGGCCTGAGAGATACCTTGGAAGCTGGTGGAGGATGCAAGGGTGTACTTGGGGAGCTTTGCCTGTGCCGGGGCTACACTGGCAAGTTTATAGTGCCACTTTGCACATTTTGCCACACAGTGTTATAACTGTGGCAGCTTACAGCATGGACACTGGACACATCATGAAGTTGCTTTGTATGGCTGATACACCGATGCTCAGTTTTGGCTCCCAGTACACGGGTGCATCCAGGGTACAATGGCTTAGGGAAGCCCTCTCTCTTCTTCCTCCCCAGCTCTTGTTCACATTTAGGAATGAGTTTGAAGGGTCTTTTCTCATGGAAGAGCTAACAGGACCTATCACCTCCGGGAGGACTTGGAATTTTCTCTCTTTGCTTCTAAATTTTAAATATTGTGTTTAGAATTAAATCTTCAAACCTGGGAGCCAGACTTCAACTTGAAGGGTGCCAGCCGAGGGCTGGTTCCATGTGGTTGCCTGCAGCAGCCAGATGGCAGGTGCTGGGAGGAGAGCAGGGGAGGCTGGGGTGGGAAGAGAGAGGGAGGCTGGGAAGAAAAAAGGGGGTTGCCGGGGTACAGAGGAGGAAGAAACTGAAGATGGTAGGCTCTGAGAAGGGAGAGCCTGGGACAGAAGGGGTTGAGAACAAGATGGAAAAGTGAAAAGGGAGAGGCTGGGGTGGAAGGAAGCGGTTTCCCCTTGCCATTGTTCTCCTCCTTTAGCACACTGCCATCCTGGGGTTGTCTGGATTATGCTCCATGGTTGGTAGCTGGGGATACCCTCTGGGGGGTGGTCCTAGTGACATGGAGGCACGGGGCCTTCCCAGACCATTCACTTAGGAGCAAAACCCCCCAAATCACTAGATGAGATGGCAACGGCCATAGCACCTAACTTACAGCACTTTCTGTAGCTAAAATGCTGAGGCCAGGGTTCTGCCATCCCAGCTTCCCACTGAGCAGCTGACCTTTGAGGTGTGCGTGTTCATTCTGTGCCCTTTCATTTCACGTAGATTTGTGTAACCTCCACAATTGAGCCCCACAACAGTCCCAACCCTGAAACTCTGCATCCTTCCCTTTATAGCCATGCATGCCGCCTCCTCCTTCTCCTGACAACGTCTAATCTGCTCCCATCTCTATAATTTTGTTATTTCAAGGATGTTATATAAATGGGATCATACGGTGTATAGCTTTCTGAGATTGCTTTTTTCACTCCGCGTAGTTCCCTGATGATGTACCCAGGTTGCCAGGCAGAGCTGTAGCTGGTTCCTTTTAATTGCTGAGTAGTATTCCAGGGCGTGACTATAGGACGCTTATCTGACCCGTCACTGTTGAAGAGTACTTAACCTGAGTCCCAGTGGTAGCGTCTGATAAAGTTTCTGTGAATACTTGGCCCACAGTTTGGGGTGAATGGAAGCTGCTGTTTTCAGGGATTAGTGCCCAGGAGTTTAAACTTTTGCTTTGGAAAGACCCTTAGCTTTCTGTTAACTTCCCCTTCCCCACTCATGCCTTTCCGGGCTTTTGGTGCGCAGACTTCGGAGGTGGAACCCTTCAAATGTCAAGTGGCGCTCTGGGTGGCCTCTGACGCTGGGCACCATGGGTACAGTGTGTGTGAAACAGATAGGTGCCCTCCCAAAGTACTTCCCGGCTGGTGATCCACAAACACCAGTAACCAGGCAGGCAGGTGGATAAAGATAGTTTTCCTGGCTGTCTCCTGGTGAGCTGTGCTCTTGAGGGCTGATGGTAAGGTTTCCATGGCCTCAGCCCTGTTGGTCCCTAAGCCATAGCTAGGGTACGGGGTGGAATCTTCTTGTGGCCGGACACACAGCTCTGAGTCTTGAGCTCAAGAAGGACCATCTCAGCATCCGTGGCCATTCCTGAGCTCCAGTGGTCTGTCCTGAGATGGAATGTTTCAGTTCTTGGTCTCTGTCACTGTTTCTTACTCTCCGTATCAGGCATTATCCTGTAAGCTGGATTTGCCTCATTAATGAACATGTGGCTGACATCCTTGTCACACGTGTCCCCTCTGGGTCAGTCCAGCTGCTGGCCTCGTAATCTAATGCTGACCTCCTGTGCACCTACTGTGTATCAGCTGGTGTTGGGATGGCTGCAACATGAGTCCCAGCTTGGGTATGCCACAAAGCCACTCATGATTTTGATACAATGGCTGCGTGAACAGCCTAAGACAGTGGGTCAGAGTGGCTACCCACAGTTCCCGGGCTGGGCGCCACCTGTTCCTGCATTCCAACCTAGACCTGGGCCACCTGCCAGCACTGCTCACTGTGGTGGCCCCCACCCCATCTCAGAACAAAGGCTTCTCTGCAGCTTCCCCCACTTTCTTTGGAGACACTATCAGAGCCTTGCCCTTCCTGGGCTGGGGACTTTCTACTTAGGGAGTTACCTGGAAAGAAAAAAGCAGCTGGGGCAAGAGGGGACTGCTTTAGGAGGCTCAGTTTCCGGCAGCTGGGAGACTGCACTTCCTTCTTGGGGTTGGCTTTGCAAGGTGAATGGAAAGGAACTGGAAGCAACGGTTGGGGGGTGTTGGGGGAGGGCCCTGTGGGTTTACACTCCAGACAGATCTAAGCAGGACAAAGCAGCCTCTGGGAGGGAGGGATCCACAGACTACTAAAGCCCTCCCCTGTGCTCTGTGGCTGGTATCTGAGGCCACCAGCCTAGCCACACCCCTTCCTGAAGTCTCCCTTGGTGGTTAGCCATAATACAGCCAACACTTTTTTCTGGGAACTCCCCCTCCCCCTTACAAAAACTGTCAAATAGCCAGAAAGGGCTTATCTATGCCCCAGGCTCTTCCTCACATTCTAAGTCCTACATAAGTGGGTCAAACAGGTACAGCCTGGGTCAGCAGGTTATCCTGAGGACATGTGTCACCATGACCTGGCCTTTCAGTACAGTGGGGCCGCTGCTTCTAGAGGCTGAAGGTGGGAAAGCTAGGGAAGTAGCTGTCCTGGGAATGAAGCCGCTTCTGCACACACCAATATGCCTTGTCTTAACCCACTTATAGAGCATGTGGCTACATCACCAGGTCCCTGTGCCCCCTGTGGAGAGAATGTTCATTCCTACCCATTAAACTGTGTGACCTGGGACAAATCACTGTAGCTCTCCAAGTTTCAGACTTTGGCAAGACAAAGGCCCGTCCTGGAGAGCTACCGGGACAATCGTGAACCAATAGTGACCCCTGCCCCTGCCTGCTACACTCTTCCTGTTGTCAGCAGCTGTAAGAAGGTTCTAGATCACACTGACTGTATGTCCAAATGAGTCTAAGCAGAGGTGGGATGCTGGGGGCCCGAAACTTTAAGGCACTGGACTCTGAGACCCGAGCCTGGCTGTAGGTACTCAGATGAGCCTGTGGCACAGCCAGGGGCCCTAGGACAGACCCATGAACAGGAAAAAATCTTTTGCGTGAGAGAATTCTCTGCATCCATGCATGCAGGAAGCGTTGTCGGCATCCCCTGTCCCCAAGAGGGGCCACTGGCTTGTGTCAGTCCACTTCCCCATGCAGAAGCTCCTACACCCACAGCTCAGTCACGGCTGTGTTCCTACCTACACGGTCACCTCGGGCCACTAGAGCAATACCCCAGGGACTCTGTGACTCCGACAACAGACAAGTGTCTTCTTGAGGTATTGGGGACAGAGACGCTTACAGCCAGGGCACTGGCACATCAAGCCTAGGCAAGGTCTGCTTTCTGGCCTGTCCCAGGGCTGTATCCTCACTTTTCTGTGGCGTTCACAGGTGAGGAGAGAGAAGAGCTGAGTTCCATGGGATCTCTGCGAAGGCACTGAGCCTCTTAGAAAAGGGCCCCACCCTCAGGAACATTGGTAGCCCCATCTCCAAATTCAGTTGCACCCTGGTGGGGGGTGGAGGGGAAACAGTGCACAAAGGTTGGAAAGAGACAGGGTCACATGATGATCCAAGATCTTTTTTTCCCCAACAGTCAGCTAGCTGGCTGTGTCTTGTAGATTTCTTGGGAACCAGGCAGCATGCAGTCCGTCTTTCTGTGGGATTCTCACGCCTACTGAATGAAGGCAGTGCCATTTGGTCGTGGGGTCTGGAGGTGGGGAAGCCCCAGCTTTGTAAACTGTGGGTCGTCTCCCCATCTGGGGCTGCGTAACTGGATTTGGGCGTTGTGAAAAATCTGGCGACAGGAACAGGTTTCTGAAAGCACCGAAACCAAAAGTTAACTCAAGGGTCAAGTCGTGATAAATCTCAAGTGTCGCTCACAGTGCTGGTCCACGTTGCCTCGCTCAGTCTCGCTGCAGCCGTGACCCTGAGCACCGAACACGTGCCCTTAGCACTGGGCGTGACATCGCCAGTGGACGGACGCTGCCTGAAAATGCCTCAGCTCAGATTGGAGGCTGCTGTATGTCATGGATTGCAGTGTTTTGCAGAACATACTGTCTTCTGCTCTGATTGAAAGAGGGTAGCTTAATTACGGGAAACAAAGACTTTTAATATTTTCTTGCCATCATTCCTCAGTACATATCAAATTAACATATCTTTGGGTTGGTATTGTGTTAAATTTTAAACCATTTGTCTTTATTTTATATGTGTGAGTATTTTGCCCACTCGTATGGATTGTTTTATATGTGCGCAGGGCTGTGGGAACCAGCAGAGCATGTCACACCCTCTGGAATGGAGGTAGAGGCAGTTTTGAGTTGTCTTTACACAGTGCTGGGGACTGAACCCACGTCCTCTAGAAGAGGAGCAGTGGCCTCAACCGTAGAGTCCACTTTCTAGCCCCCAAGTTTCTCTAAAAAGAAAAAAAATATACCATTAAATTAATTCTGGTTTGGGACTAGGACAGGATTTTTAGTAATTTCAGAAATACCTGCTACCATTTTGTAGTATGCATTCATGAAAATCTGCCTTCCTGGCGTTCACTATTGCAGCATCAAAGTTTCAGTAAGCTCTAGAAAGTATTGAAGATGTTCTGTCCTCCAGGACCAGGTGTCTAACCAAGATTTAATTGTTTATGTTAAGTAAGCAAGCATGCCCATCTCATTAGCACACAGATCGCTTTCACACTTGATGGTGAAATTATGCACATGCCAAAGATTTTAAAATAAGTTTCTTTGTGATTTATTATCAATAAACATTTAATTTGCCACTTGTTTTATATACCTGCCTAGAGTTACATGATATTTTCTAATGCACAAAGGAAGTTGCCAGGGTTGATGAAGTGGCTCTGCAGGTTACCCAGCCCAATGAGAACTGAATTTAATCCCTGGGATCTCTGTGGCAGAAGGAGAAAACTAACTGCTACAAGTTGTCTTTGGATCCCCTCCTATGGCGTGTCACGACAACTAAATAAATGAAATGTAATGAAAGTTTCTCTTACGAAGGGGTCAAGGGTGGGACATGTTTATACTGGAGAAAACAAGCCCTTGAAGTGAGTCAGTCATCAGGCTCACACAGACAACAGCGGCATGGGTATCGTCTGTGAGGACCTGCTCTGCTCCGAGGTGGCAGGTCCTTGCTGCTTGGCTGACTGCGTATGGGTAGACGGCTGCTATCCTTGCTGTCAGAGCGTTTCAATAGCTGTCAACTCCGAGGAGAGGCTGGCAAGGGGTCTCTGAGAGTCTTTTTGCAATGCTCTGGTTTTGCAGCACAGTGGTTATAGGAGGCAACTCCTGGGCAGCCAGTGCCGGGCTTTGAGGGGTGACGAGAAGTCAGTCAGTTAACGAGTTTCTGGCTTGCCAGGCTCATGCCAGTTGTGGGTGCCTACTGGGCCAGATTCCATCTCACAGAGTGGCACCAGTATCAGGCCACCAGACAGGCCAAGAGGCTGTTACTCCTG
The DNA here is from genome assembly GCA_028658305.1 of Pachyuromys duprasi. Classification (NCBI taxonomy): domain Eukaryota; kingdom Metazoa; phylum Chordata; class Mammalia; order Rodentia; family Muridae; genus Pachyuromys; species Pachyuromys duprasi. The sequence continues at coordinate 121,886,890 of CM053766.1, forward strand.
GCTCACACATCTTCTTAGAAGGCCTAGCAGATGGAACAGGTGGTGTTTGCAAAATTAAGGCCCTCATGGAAGAGTTTAAAACGAAACACAACGGGGAAGTGGCTACCAATATAGGATGAGGTGGTCAGTGGGGAGAGGGTGGCCAGGCTGCAAAAGAGAAGCAGAGCCATCATCAGGAGGCCACGGATGGTAAATGGTGGGCCTGCATTCACTGGACAGACACTGTCATCCCAGGCATGCTAGGCCTGCCTTTCCAGTGGCCCTCATTGAGCGCCGTTGATTTTATGTGCTGCATTTCTTGCACTTAAAAAAGGTTTATTTCTCCCTGTGGGCATATGCCTGATCATAAGAGGCTGTCAGGTCCCCTGGAGCCGGAGGTTCAGGTACTTGTGAGCCGTCCAAAGTGGATGCTGGGAACTGAACCTGGGTCTCCTGCAAGAGCAGCAACATCTGTAACCTTAGCTGTGGCGCTGTCCTTCAGCCTCACATTGCACTTTATATAGCTCTTGACTCCGTCAGCACCACAGTCTTAATGAGAAGGTGCTTGGGGATCTCTGCTTTTCCCAAAGTAGAAGGTGCCTGCCTGTTGCAATATCATGCACTTGGCTGCCAGGAGAGATCTCGACCTGGGACACAGGCAGGTCCTCATCATCCCCTCTAGCCTCCCGCCTCTGTTCCAGGCGAGATTAGCCACCCCTCCCTGGTCCTGAAAGGCAGGGCCACCTCTGGGTGAGCACTGAGGCTCCTCCCAGCTGACCCTTGGCTCCTCAGCACGCGGCAGGCGTCAGTGAGGCCCCTAGGACTGAATGAAGAGCCATTGAGAAGGGGCTCAATACCCAGTGCATTGTGCGGGTACTTCAGAGCTGAGCCTTTTGTCCCAAAGCCTTGGAAACAGAGCCCTGGTTCACTTCCCTTCTCCTGGGTGCTGAAGTCCCGACTCCTGTCGGGAAATACTAGGCCCTTGAAGATCAGCAATTGAGTAAAGCACATGCTGGTTTCCAGGGAACGCAGGCACCTCCTGGGGCACAAGGGCATCGTGGGCCTCGTTGTTGGCCAATGCCCAGAAACTCACATGCACAAATAGACATGGGGTTCATACAAGGGGTCTTTTGAGTATGTCATTAAGATTTCTTGAAACGATGAATGTAGACGGGCATGGTGGCCCAGGCCTTGAACCCCAGGGCTTAGGAGTCTCTGTAAGTTTGAGGCCAGCCTGATCTGTATAGTGAAATCTTGTCTCAAAAGATAAAATAAATAAATTATGAATGATGCTTCTCTTCAGAAAAAGGCAAACGGTGGGCCTTAAGACTTGTCTCAGCAGGCAAGTGTGAGGCTTGAGAGATGGCTCAGTGGTTAAGAGTATTCTGGCCTTTCACAAGACCCAAGTTTGATTCCCAGTACCTGTGGAAACACAAAAGATAAACATTCAGTCTTGTTCTTTCAGAAGTCACCATTCTTTTCTTTTCTTCTCTTTTTTGCAGTTTTCTGTAAAATGGGTCTCTGATGTGTGTCGCTTATGGGTGTCTGTCCTGGTGTGTCCCTTTCTTTCTGTCGGACCATAACTGCCTCCTTCCCTTGGCAGACCTGTGAGCCAGCAGCTCTCAGCCAGAGTGACTTGTGCCCAGGGCACATCTGGAAACATCTGGAACCACATTCGGATGTCACAAAGGAGGTGATAGTACAAAACCCAGGAATCCTACTGACACCCCTAAATATACAGAGCAGCCCCACAGTGGGGACTCTCGAGCTCCACACATTTCCCACAGGGAGGCTGAGTGCTCCTCAGAGACCATCTTTTGACTAGGGCCGTGGAATCGTGTAATAATGGGTGCCAGGTTTGTTGGGTGACATTGGGATTTCCACTTCAGAAATACTCCACTAAGTGTACCCCCACACACACAGGCACACCCACCCATGTGTGCTGTCATCAGGGGAGCTAACATTAATTCTGTCACATGCCACTCTGGAAGTTAGAATTGCAGGGTTGAAAGGTTACAAGCGTGCTTGATTTTCACAGTCACCACCAGAGTGCCTCCCAAAGCAGTGGCCATCCATGCTGCCAGCCACAGACAGGCGCCTGTCCTGGGCCCTCCCACCACCTTTGCTCAATAAACTGGGTCCACCTGACTTGTTTTAAACATCTTTTGGGTACAAGTGCAGTCACATGGATGGAAGCGCTCTCTCGATGTGAATTCTCCCTGCCCTGCCAATAACTCACGAACAGGATTGACGCTGTGCTGACAGCGGGTGTTTAAAGCCGTTCGATGCCGGTGACAATAGAAAAAAAAAAAGCCCATTAGTTCTTTCCATTTGGGTAATAGCGAGAAAGATAAAAGGTGCGGCTTCACCCTCTCTTATTGAAGCGGCATTTAATCACGAGGCTCTCAAGTGATTAGACAGGCCTGTCACCTTCCCGGGACTCCTTATTTCACAGGCCTGCTCCCTGCATGCACATGAGGTCTCCTTGTGCTCAGGGCTCAATGCTGGCCACCTTCGTGGCCACCTCCCCCAACCTAGCCTCTGGCAGCTTAGTGTGGAGGTGGAGATGTGGTCTGTGCAAATGGGTAGGGATCTGGACTCCACCCTCTGCCACTGAGGGAGAAGCCAGCCTACCTTTACCTGACAGTCTTTTGTAAATCAGGAGATGCATTTTCTCTCAGGCTGGTAGTGAGCCGACCCAACCTCTACTCTGCAGCTCCCAAGTGCCTGTCCCTCCTTCACTGGGCAGACCGCTGTGGAGCCTTTGCTGTCCACTTCCTGCTGGGCCGTAGCTGGAGTTAAGGTGTGCCTGACCCTGTTAAGATTCCTACCTAGGGAATGAGTGGTCCCGGTCACTCTGGGAGCTTGAAGAGCAAACTGAGCCTCACAAAGAGGTTCAGGGATATGTAGGTATCATGCTTAGAGAATAGAGCTTCTTGGGGCCCAAAGTGTCAGGCTTGATTCTAGCAAGGAAAAGAAGGTAGATGGAAAATGGATGAGAACCTAGGTAGATAGATGAATGGTTGGATGATAAACAGACATATGTAAACATGGATGAATGGGTGAGTAGGTGGATAAGTATGGACAGGTGGGACAGGTATGTGTCTACATGTGAAGGAAACAGTATTGAGGTGTGGGGAGGCCAGATGGGTACCATCCATGTGAAACATGGTGGGGAAGGTGTGTGCTCAGAGCCTACTCACCCTCATTGCTACACACCGTGGGCCATTGGCTAGCACTGGGTGATGATGTGGGTGTGGCCATGTGTCTCTACCCTCTTCTAGGTAAAGAGGAAAGGCCTAAGAGACTGTCTCATGCCCCCTTGGGAACCCAAGGACTAAGCAGTGCCTCTCTCTGCCTGTGGAGGCTATGCACAGTGCAGTAGCTAACCTGTGTTTTCACCTTCAATCCCAGACTCTGCCCCCAGCAATTCTTGTCACACAGACAGTCTCAGCAGAGAGACTACCTCAGTGTCTTGTTACAAGTTAGGCTGCTTTAAAAATGCAATTGTATATGTTCATAACTGCCATACACAGAAGTGTTTTCATGGAGGGGACATCTTTGTTGGGTGGGGCCAGGTGTGTACTTGCTGATTCCCATGTTGCCCTCAAAGTAGGGTCTGTGTAGGCAAGTTCTACCTTTATTTACAAAGGAATACATTTGTATATGCAGGCTCAGGCACAGAAGCCAAAGGTCAGCCTCTGGTATTGTTTCTCAGGATTTTTTTGAGGCAGGGTTTCTTGCTGAGACCTTCAGCTCTTTGGTTAGCAAGTTGATGAGCCCATTTATTATATGCACTATACTGAATATTGGGAACACCACAGAGAGTAAATAAGCTCAGATCAGTGTTCTAGAGACAGGTGCAAGATATGAACTGTTGGGTCATATAGAGAATTCTGGATGAATGCTACAGAAACAAAACAAAACTTAGGAATGGGATCCTAGGTTCGGATGGTCCTAGACAGTGTGCCCTGGGGACACATCCCTGAAGTGTCCCTGATGTTAGGACAAAGACCAGAAAGTACTTATGGGGACAAGCATGTGGATGGAAAAAAAAAAAAAACACATCATCCCTAGAAGCAACAACAGTCTCTATTGGGACATGGGGTCTGCCATGTAAGAACAAAAAAACAGTCATCAGAGGAGAAGGCCCTGGAGCGGGTTATCCGGAGCAATGGACATGAGAAGTGGACAGCAGAGAGCAAGCTTGAATGTCATCCATCGAGATTGCTATTTTCCCCTTCTCCATAGTAAGTGACAGGGCTAGGATTAGGACCCAGGACCTTGGGGTATAGATCTCATTCCCCATAACCTGGATTGTTTTCTGTAATCTCTGGGAGGTAGAGGCAGGCTATCAGAAATTTAAAACTATCCTTGGCCATATATCAAGTTTGAGGCTAGCCTTGGCAACCTAAGAACCTGTCTGAAATCAAAACATGCTGGGTATAGCATAGCCTTTAGCCCCAGCACTTGGGAAGATGCAGCAGGCAGATTTCTGTGAGTTTGGAAGCTAGCCTGTTCTACATAGTGAATTCCAGGACAGCCTGAGCTAAAATAGTGAGACTTGGAAGGAAGAAACAAAACAGAACCCCCCAAACAAACAAGGCTACCAAGAATGGAGGGGCCCTTCCTAGCCCTCTCTTCCTCTTAGGGTAGCAGTGACTAGAGGTGTGGGGCGGGGGGGGGGCTGTGTCACCTGGTTCTTCAAGGTCACCTGGCCAGAACTAAGTACTTTAGCAGAACCTGGGGGGTCTCTGAGAGTCTGGCTGTCTGTCCTAAAAACCAGAAATGCTGTACAATCTGCCGCCTGCTTCCCAATCCTTCAGAGGAAAAGCAATTTAAAAAAAAAAAAAAGCATGAAAGTTCTTACACTAAGAAATAAATGCTCCTTCGGGGGTGTTTGAAATGGCACCCGAGAGATGACAAAGTTATTCCTTTGACATCTGGTCTAATTTTACTTGAATTCAAGGGTATGGGGGAGCCAGTTCACATTCAAATACAAGAGGCAGTGGGGGAGGGATGTTGATGGAGTGGCCGGAACCCCAGCGGCTGGGGCTCCTCGGAATGACAATGAGGCCGCCCGCCGGGTCTCCACCAGGCAGGCCTAACGAGATTAGATTTTCATAAATTTCAGACAGTGCCAATTCCTAATTCCTCCGTGTGCGGCCAGGAGGCCAGACAGGGCCTGGTGCAGGCTGCTTGTTAACCAGGAAGGACGAGACCACCCTCCCCTGAGGCAGGCCCAGGGGCAGGCTTGGGGAGATGGTCCAGTCTAGGAAAGCCCCCACCACGGCTGGCTGAGCCAGGTGGATATGCCCAGCTCTCCAGCCCCCACTACACCCTGCTCTTAACTGGAAGCATGGGGGCAGGGCAGCAGGTCCATCCAGACACCAGGTGGTTGGAGCCTGTTTGCACACACACCGCAGTGTGCAGTGGGAAGAAGTGGCAGGCTGGGATTCAAATCCAGTACCTTCTCTAGAGCGAGTGCCAAAGACTCGACAGAAGGATGTCACCCTCTCCTTAACAGCCCAAACTGACACCTCCTTGGCACAAATGCAAGCCCTGGCCCGTGCTGGGATTTAAGTCGTGTGCCACTACCGCTCACCTCGTGGTGTTTTGAGACAGGCCCTCATCACTAGGGACCAGCTGTGGAGGTCTCCCATCTTGCCACACAGAATGTCTCCTGGCTGAAAGTCTGATAACTGTGCCAGGATGTCCCTGGCTTCCTTATTTATTGACAAGGTCTCACCTCATGGAGCAGACCGGCCTGGAACTCATTGTATAGATCAGGCTGCCCTTGACCTGGTATTAGTCCCCCTGCTTCACCCTCCCAAGGACTGTTGGATGACAGACATGAACTGTGAGCCTGGTTTTGTGGTCTGGACTTTGTGGCATGGCTTCGCTTGTCTGCCCAGCTTTGCCAGGGATGGGTCCAGCTGTACCTAGCCTGTGTGAAATACTGAGGAAACTGTCTTCATGCCAGGTGTGCCTGTGTGTCTGCCTTGGTGATACGTGGACTCTTGTAGTCTCTCCCTAACCCAGCACCCTACTTTTCATAGGTGAGTGTTGGGCACCCTGGAGTCCTCATGAGAGCAATGCTGTGGACACTTCCTGTCCTGCTTGATAGCCAGCCACATTCAACACAAAGCCTTTGCTGGACAACTCTGCGGACTCGGTTTCTTGTTTTGAACCCGAGTTCCCTTTTCCTGGCTTGTGAATTTTCTGGGTCTGTGCCTTGCAAAAGTTGTGGAACCCAGTGGCCAAATTTGTGCAAACAGAGCCCTCCCCACAGTGTGGGGAGTAATTCTCCCACTTTCTGGATTCAGGACCCAGACTTGTCAACCCCATCTGGGCCTGCAGGGGTCTTGTTCATTGACCCCCCACGTCCTGTCAGCTGCTGCAGTCAGTTCCTGTCCTGCCAGTCTTCCCAGGGCCCCAGACCACCCCAGGAGGAGTGTGGCAGCCTATCCAGTCCTTTGGGCTGCCAGAAGCCAGGAACAAAGGCCGCCTACATCTCCATCTTCCTTTAGGCCTGATGTGGGCAAAAGCCCCAGAAAAAGTTGGAGGGGGTGTCTCAGGCCAGGGTGAGGAGCACACAGAGTTGAGCAGGAGGAGCTTCAGGCCCTTTGGAGGAGTGTGGGTGTCGCACAAAGCAGGCCCTGTGTTCCTTGAATGCACGGCTTTATCTTGGGTCCCGACAGCCAGACCTGAGTGCGTGGCACATTCAGGCCAAGCTGTCCAGCCCTGGACCCGCCTCTCCTCTCCTGGGGAGACAGGGGGTGGCTGCAGTGACCTAGTCTTGGGCCTCACCATCACCCCACTCAGGTTCGTATACATATGGGTGCCTGAGTGCCCACTAGAAGGGTCCCCTGTTTGAGGCATGGGTGAATTTCATGAGAGCCCTGTAGCTCACCACCTCCACCCTGTCCCCGCCTGGCTTCTCCAGGGTGAGGTGGGCTTGGTTCAGAAGCTCCCACTGAAGCCCACGCTTGGGTTGGAGTCTCAGCTGTGGGCACTTAGATGTTGTGATCTTTTCCTTCACGGTTCTGTGTTTCATCTTGAGGTCCTGCCCTTCGGGGGGGGGGGGGCTGAGAAAGCACTTAAATGTCAAGGGAAGGATGATGTAAGCTTCACAGGACTTGAAGGGTCATTCTGTCACGGGGGTGGGGGGAAAAGGGTCCTGCATGCTGACATTTTCAGTAGTATAGTGGCCCCTGCCTAACTGTGGCCGTAGCACACATAGTAGCCCAGTGGTGTAAGGGACCTGTGGGCAGCAGAAAGAGAAAGGTATTCTAGAGACTGGCTGGGGCTGAGGGATGGCGTGGGACAGTGGGGGTGAGAGGCTAACCATTCATGCACCGTGAAGCTCCCATCTTGGCTGTGTTGTTGTTCCTGCTCAAGGCAACGAGGAAACGTGGTGGTGGCAGGAGAGGTTTGGGTTTGAGGTTTGGGCCTATGATGGCTTTCAACGACCCCACCCCCACCCCTACCCCCAGTTCCTGTCACTGGTAAGCACAGAGCTGAGTCAGCCACCTTGCAACTGAACTTGTGGCCTTGGGGTTCCTTTTCTTCTTTTCAGCAGGGAGTATTCTCCCCACAAGGCTTTTCCTCCTGGGCTAGGGATGCTCATCACTGTGCGCCCCCCTCCCTCCGGCAGCACCTTTGGGGTTAGCTGCGGGCCCTCTGCTGGATCCAGTGCCCCACATGGCTCCTGGCATCCTGCCTGTTGCTGGGGGTGTGTACTGGCACCAGCTGCAGCCAGCTGCTGAGCCTCAGCCTACCAGGGTCAGCAGTGCTGCCCGCTTAAGCAGCATCAAAGTAGCTTCTTCCCTTCCCAGCACTGGAAGGCTTTTCTTGCTTCCAGAGGAGAAATAAACCAAGACAGAAAACAAGGATTGGGGGTGTGGTGGGGGGTGGGCGGTGTAGACTGAAATAAACGAGAATTGAAACGTGCAGCACCCGGGATGTGTTTGTGACCCGTCCCTGTGAGGGGCCTCACCATGACCCTGTGTGGTGAGTCTAAGTTTCTGTGACAGTGGTGTGTGTGCTTGTGTGGGGGTGAGAGAGAGTTGCCCTGTGTTTCCTGGTGTGTAGTAGGTTGGGCTTGTTGCTTGCTGAGGTATTTGGGGGGTGTCAGCGTATTGAGGTTTGGTTTTGGGGGTACATGTGGGAGTGCTGAGGTATGTAGGAATGATTGCTTTGAGGGGTGTAGAAGGGTTTTGGACTGTTTGAGATTTAAGAGTGTTGACCCCCACGTGAACGTGTTGGGGTGCACAGGACATATGTATTTCAAGCTGTTGTTTTGGAGAGTGTAGGAGGGTTGGAAAGTTATATGAAGAAGGACATTGGGGTTAGAGGACTGTTATTTTGGGGTGTTGAGGAGAGTTTGGGTGTTAGTATGTGAGTGTGTTGACATGGGAACACTGGGCTGTTTGTCGAAAGAAGAAGGGTTGGAGTGTTGGAATATCGGGCTGTTTTGCGGGTGTGTAGGAGGGTTGGTATGTTGGTGGGGAGTCAGGGTGTGTAGGAGTACTGGGATGTTCTTTTGGGGATATACAGGTGGTTTGGAATGTTGGTGGCAGGGGCAGGGTTGACTATTGCTGGTGTGGGGGGAGGGCTGGGGTGCATAAGAGCATCAGGCGGTGTTTTGGTGGTGGGGATGGCTTGCTGGGATGTGTGAGTGTTAGGATGCTGGAGAGCCAGCCCTGTGCTGGGCAGGTCTTAGGTACATGCATGCCTGTGTGTTGCCTCTGCTTCTGTTCACATCCCACTCCAGACCTCGAGAGCCCCCTCTTCGGCGCATTGTCCTTCTCCAGGACCCGAAAGTGGAAGGACCCTCCTCACCACAGGGATCTAAAACACAAGCTCCGTCCCGAGAGCCAGGCCGTGTGTGGCATCTCTGAGGGCTGAGACTGAGTCTTCGTGCATGTTCGTGGTTGGAGCTGGGCCACGTTCTGCAAGGGGTCTCTGAGCTGTTTTCTCCCTGTGCCTTATATATGTGGGAGCCTTCGGAGGCTGGCCCTAAAGTCTCTTACATGTCCCTCTGCCCCACAGCGGAGCTGGAGTTCGTGCAGATAGTAGTCATCGTGGTAGTGATGATGGTGATGGTGGTGATGATCACGTGCCTGCTGAGCCACTACAAGCTGTCAGCCCGCTCCTTCATCAGCCGACACAGCCAGGCCAGGAGGAGAGATGACGGGCTGTCTTCGGTAAGTGACTGGCGGGGCTGCAGCCTGGAACACTTTGACCAGACACCCATGTCATCCCCATCAGGGGGCCCACAGGAACCGGGATGTGGGCCCAGAAGCCTGGAGCTTCCTCCAGTCAGCAGAACAGAAACTGTATGCTCTGAGGTTCAGGAGGCCCCCTGGGGGCATGTGGAGCTTTGGGCTGGAGAAAGTTGGGAACTTGCACCTTCAGGGCAGAAGTGAGGGTGTATGTGCCTGGTCCTGAGTACCCAGTGCTGCCCCGGGAACAAAAGCAGCAGAGAGGCTCCTGTTGTCTCCCTCCCCAGAGAGAGCAGGCGGTGTGTGTGTGTGTGTGGAGGGGTGTGTGTGTCAGGGATGATTTTGAGGGCTCCCCAGAGCCTCTCCAAAGAGCCCCGCTGCACAAGTCAGGACCAGGACCTGTCTTAATCTCCTACCCTGAGTGGGCACAGGGTTGGGGGAGCAGGGAGGACAGTTCAGGGGAGACAGCTAGGCCATGTGGTGGGAGGTCTGGCCTCCTGAGGCCATTGAGAAGCTAGAAAAGACAGAGCAGACAGACAGCAGCCGCTGCTTGACTGGGTGCCTACCAGGACAGAGGTATGGGAAAGATGCCCCCAGTCTTGGGGCTGTGACCTAGATAGAAGGAGGTGGCAGTCCGACCATCTCGCCAGCATGCCACCAGCACTTGGGCCATGTAGTCCACGTGTCTTGGGAGGCCATGGAAGCAACCGGACACCCGAGAGTCCTCTCCCAGGGCCTGAGTCTCAGCTGGCTCCTCAGGTGTATGAGCCAGCAAGGGTACCTCCTGGGTAATTCAGACTTGGCATAGCAAGCTAGCCATCTCTGGCTGGAAGGCAACCTCATCTACATGATGCCTTACCTACCAGCTCTCTGCTGAATGCTCCCTGTGTGCCCAAGCTCCCGGGCAGAGGAAGACAACAGGCAGGACCATCCTAGGACTGTGGGTGGCAGGAAGTCATACACTGGCAGGGGGTTGGGGCTTTGGGGGAAGCTGTGGATGAGACACTCAGGTACACATCTCTTAGGTCCAGCCTTGCAGTTGGAGACCTGACACTCTTCTTAAGGCAGGGAAGACCAAATACAGCCAGCCTGGGGATCAGAGTTCAGTGTCCTGGGGCTCAGGAATCCTCAGAGCACAAGAGGCACACATTTTCATATGTGGTGGGCCCCTCGTTAGCCTAAGTGAGACTGTGTAACTAGTCCCACGTCATTTACATACTACCAAGGGCATACTTCCTAGAGTAACTTAGTGCGCCATGAGAACTGTTTGGTCTCTATGCATGCATGCATGTGTGCAAATGAAGGGCGTGAGCAAAGCTGGTCTTGGTACCCCTAGGGGTCCTAAAACTGCCCTGTGTGTGTTACTGAGGGTTCCCTAGCTGACCTTCTAAGCTTGTGTTTTGATGTGTTAGCCCTGTGCGCATCAGGGGCTTCCTGGGACCCAGTAGGGTCATCTCCAGACTCCAGAATCAGGTAGTTATCTCTTGTAGGTGTGGTTGGGACTTGGCCCTCCAGACTGTACATAAGGCCCCTTTGGAAGCTCTATCCTCCCCTCAGGTGTTCCCCATCAGCAACAGTGGGGTGAAGGGAGTCTTAGACTCTCTGTGGCTCACAGTGCAGGATAGGAAGCCACCCTCCTGACAGGCAGGCAGTGGCAACCCCAGGAAGCAGCCATCTCCAGCGTGGCTCAGCAGGTGCAGGGAGGATGGGCTGAGACGGGTCATGCTGGGCACAGGGCCTCCGTTTTGGGGCTTGTCCCGGGCTGGCAGAGGCACCTAAGGTATAAGGGCCAAGCCAAGATAGAACTGGCCGTCGTCCGAGAAGCAGGGCTGTTCCTGGCAGGTCTGGGCATCTCTGCTTGCGTCAGGCCCAGTTTCAGTGCGTCACCAGTTCATCAGGGCGAGAGCTGTGAGAGAGACAGGGCAGTCCTGACTGAAGCCCAGGACAAATCCTGAGGGCAAAGCCTGCTTTATAGGAATCCTGCCTGCCATGCCCTGGCTCACCTGGCTCATTTGTTATCTCTGTTACCTAGCAATAGGCACTGCCAGCTACGAGGCAAGTGCTCCTCACAGAGCACGAGCCATAGGTGACATAAGGGGCCCACTCCTTCCCCCGAGGAGAAACTAGGGCTCAGAGAGGTAGAGCACTTGCCTGAGGCCAAACAGCTCTCATGGAGGTGCCATGTAATGAGCTCACAGCCCATTGTGGGGGGTAGTTAGCCAAGAGTGTGGGATGAGAAGGCAGAGGCTCTGGGTACAAATGGCAGAGGGAGAGGAGCTCACCCTACATGGGCACCTGAGCTCAGCTGCTGAGACAGACAAGATTCTCTGCCTCCTCCCCAGACACTGCACCTCAAAGAGAGTGTCTCCTTCCCTGTCTCCCCAGTGCCAGGGAGCCCAGGGAAGCCTGGAGCAGAAGGTGACGGTTCCCTTGGGATGTCTTCTCTTTTTGACATAGTAAATCTGAGGCCTCTCCAAGCCTCGTGACCTCCCAGAGAGACCTAGATACAGCTGTTGTCTGCCTGGTCTCAGTGTGTCACACTAGGCTCACCTACCCATCCAGGGTTCCCCATCAACGTCTCTGGAAATAGAGGTGGGGCTCCTCTCTTACCTGTGTGAGCAGGCCACAGTTCCATCTCAGCACACCTGCCTTACAGGAAAATCGCCCCTCCCTAAACCCAGAACAGGAGGAGCAGGTGAGAGTCTGGCTGTTGAAGCCACGGCTCAGCTTCACCGTCCCTTTGCTATGTCACACTGGCCACAGTAAGCAAAGTGATGGACATGAGGGTCAGGCACAGGGAGGACCCACATGCCCACTCCTAGGCATCCACTGACTTCAAGTGCTCGTTGAGACAGTTGGTTCTTGCCCTGACTTCCTGTCCACTCCTCACAGCCTGTGCCTCTTGCCGTTGGACTGGTTGTATTGCCAGTGGCTCCCCTGGGGAGTGTGGTTTGTCAGCAAGGTCACCTTAGACCAGAAGCTTAGCTAGGGCCTGGGATGGAGCCATGCTTTATCTTCTGATCAACGTTTGGCCTAGGTCTCTGCTCCCCATGGAAGTACAGCCTGCCAAGAGTCTGTGTTCTGAGGCCAGAGGCAAAGCTATAGTAAAACCAGATGTAGAGGTCAGCCAGAGTGGGAGCCCAGGCCTGGATCTATACCTAGCCTCTAAGGGATACAGGCCTTTTTCAGCTTTCCACCCCCAGAGGTTTGCCTCGCAGAATTGGGTGCTGACTAGTTGCCCAAGAGAAGAGAATGATTGTCACTGAGGAGTTGAGAACTCAGAGTCCTATCTGGAAGCAGCCTGAAGGGTTCCAAGCAGGTAGTGGTTCTTAATCTGGAGTTTAAGCCAGGTGGGCATCATTAGGCCTCAACAAATTGGCCTGGCCCAAGGGCTGTGTGGCTGGGTTTGTAAATAAACTATTATTGGCACACAACCATACCTGTTAGTGTTTGTGAACTATTTGGGCTTAGCAAAACAGAAACTTTTTGGAGTTCTGTTTTTTTTTTTCCAGGTAATAATGTTTTTAGTTATTCTCTGAGAGTTCATGCATACAGAAACTTTTATTCTGACCCTTTGAGGAAATGGCTGGCAAATTCCTTCCTTGGGGAAGTCCAGAGGGAGAGGCTGTGGAGAAGCCATGGTGAACTTGGACATCCCAATTGAGAAGTGATCACATGACAGGAGCCAGCACCTCAGGCAATGAGCAAGAAGGAGCCCCAAAGTTCTAGAAGAAGGGAGGGAGGGGCTGTCCTCACTGCTGGCTGTGGCTTGGCTACAGGATTGAACTCTGTCCTCCACCTCTCCACAGTGGCTGCCTGAAGCCCGAGGCTGAGGGAACACTCAGTGATGGCTTAGTAATGGTGTAGCTAAAGCATTTAGACAGCTTATTATGAGCAGAGATGAGGCTGTGTGTAGGAAGGGAAAGGGCTAGTGTTCTGGTTTGCTTGTCTATGGCTGTGATAAAACATTGTGACCAAAGGCAGCATAGGTAACACTTCCAGGTCACAGTTCATCATGGAGGGTAGTTAGAACGGGAGCCTGAAGCAGAAACCACGGCAGAGCATTGCTTGCTGACTGACTCGCTGGCTCGTACTCAGCCAGCTTTCTTATAGCCCCAGACCGCCTGCCCAAGAATGGTGCCACCCACGGTGGGCTGGGCCCTCCTCATCAGCCAAAACGGTATCTCCCCAGCTGGCAACAGGCCAGTCTGTTTCAGGCAATTCTTCAGTTGAGATTCCCTCTTCTCCGACATGACTTTAGGTCATATCAAACTGACAATAAAAATTAGCCAGGATAGCTGGGATTGGAGGTAGGCATGCGTCCATGCAGGCAAGGAAACACGGGTGAGGGCTTCGAGGTTTGCTGGGGTGCGGTGGGGGGGGGGCTGCACAAGAATCTAAGCAGACTTGGGGGTGGGTAGGAAGGAATGGGCCCTGTGGGAGGGGGCAGAGGCAGGACCCTGGGGGAGCAGCAGATGAGGCTTGTTGGAGCCTACTTGCCTGCCCCGCTGGCTCTCCTCCGGAAGCCACCTGACTTACCTGCAAGGCAGGGCTGGAGGCCAGAGGTGCCCAGGCAAGGTAGACTGGGTGTCTGTGTACGGAAGGAAGACCTGAAGGAGGCTCCAGTTTGTGGGAGAGGACCGCAGGGAGAGCTGATAGGAGACTGTGGCTGGCTTGTACAATTTAAACTTAGCTATGGCCATTCTCAGTATAGCAAGACAACCTCCACCTGCAAGTGCAGCCTCAGAACCTCCTAGTGGCCACTGGGTGAACTGCAACTCCAGGAGCGGCTTCACCAAACTCACGGAAGGGAAGTGGCAGCCCAGAACAGTTTCAGAGTGGTGAAAGGGTGTGTCTTTGCCTGGACTGTGGTGATGGGATGTCAGTATTCAACCAAATCGTAGGCTTTGAATGTTCCAGTGTGTTACTTATGTAGGTCCCTCACAAGCCAAAATTAACGCAGCTTTTTGGCAGGCCTGTGGTTATCCTAGAGTCATCCAGGGCAGCTCAGAGCTACTGGCCTCTTTCCTGAGAGGGTTCGCTCCCCTCCTGGGACCCCACAGTTGAGAACATGAGCCTCCTGAGTGGCAGCCATCACACAAATGGTTCTGTGTCTATTTACTGATAAAGATGTTAGAGTCTCTAAACTCTAAAGTCTGTAGGGACCTGGGCACTGAATATCACCAGGGAACTGGCCCTATAGTGGACTGGCCAGTCCAAAGGCCCTGTGGCACATGCTTGTCATGCTGAGACATGTCAGACCTGGTTTCTGTGGGAGGGGATGGCTGGCAGTGGTGGTACCTGTCACTCTCTGATGTCCCCTGAGGGTCAGCCGATTGTGACAACTGAACATTCAGTTCACCAACTTCCCTAGCCAGGTGTGCGTGTTCATACGTTCAGATGCTGAGCCTTTGAGGTCGAAGTTAAACCTTTTGGGCATGATCATAAAGGGAGTAAGCAGATCAGGTAGAGAAGGAAGGCAGGCCAAGCTGGGCTTCCAGATAAGCCAATTAGAGATTTGCTCTAATGCCCAGGGAAGCTGCCTGCAGGCTTTAAGAGATCAGATGTATGCTTTGGAAAGCCTTACAGGACAGCATCAGGAGCTGAGGGAGGAGCCAATGTGATCAATGTGGTCTTATCTCTGACCACATGGATATCATAGAAAAAGGTGGAGGATGAGAAATGGATGGGTCCCAGACTTCACTCCAGGATGAGTGGAACCTTGTGTCACTCCCCTGCCCACTGCTGACCCCGTATATCTCTCCACCCTACAGGAAGGATGCCTCTGGCCCTCAGAGAGTACGGTGTCAGGCGGAATGCCGGAGGTAAGACCAAGTCCCACCTTTCCTCCTCCAGTACCCCCTGTTCTTGGTGGCTGGGCCTTGTCCATGATCACACACACACTCCCTGACTCCAGCCCCTCCCCACACACACACAGTGGCGTCTGCAGCCAGCTCTGTTTCCACGGGCTTCCAGGGGTTCACCTGGGGCAGCCCACACAGCTTCATCTCTGAATCTGGGGGGCCTGGTCTGAGTCTGCCTCCCTCCCTGAACCCTACTCTGTCCCCTCCAGCCACAGGTCTATGCCCCACCTCGGCCCACTGACCGTCTGGCTGCGCCTCCCTTCGTCCAGCGGAGCCGTTTCCAGCCCACCTACCCCTACCTGCAGCACGAGATCGCTCTGCCGCCCACCATCTCACTGTCCGATGGGGAGGAGCCCCCACCCTACCAGGGCCCCTGCACCCTCCAGCTTCGGGACCCTGAGCAGCAGCTGGAGCTGAACCGAGAGTCTGTGCGTGCCCCCCCCAACCGGACCATCTTCGACAGCGACCTTATGGACAGCACCATGCTGGGAGGCCCCTGCCCCCCCAGCAGTAACTCGGGTATCAGTGCTACCTGCTACAGCAGTGGCGGGCGCATGGAGGGGCCGCCTCCCACCTACAGTGAGGTCATCGGTCATTACCCAGGGTCCTCCTTCCAGCACCAGCAAAGCAACGGGCCGCCCTCTCTGCTAGAGGGGACCCGGCTCCACCACCCTCACATTGCCCCCCTCGAGAACAAGGAAAAGGAGAAGCAGAAAGGTCACCCCCTCTAGGAGCGGGGCCTGAGGCACCCGTAGGCAGAACCGCAAAAACACTCCACACTTCTTAAGAGAGAAGAGAAAGGAAGGTAGGGGACACACAGGCCATGGGGCGTGTGCCGGCTCTCCTCTCCGTGTATAAATATTTACATGTTCTGTGTGGTCCGAATGCAAAAGCTCAGAAAGCTTGCAAAAAAACACAAAAAAAACAAAAAACAAAACAAAAAAAAACATGTTTCTTTGTTGAGCCGTCTTGAAGGCAAACGAGAACCTTCCTCCAATCGTTTCTCCATTGTTCTTAGTTGAGCTCTGTGCGTGAATGCTACATTTCTTTTGTTTATGATGGTTTCACTTAACTTTAAAGACGTATTTGCACAAAACCTTTGTTTAAGATCTGCAATATTATATATATAAATATATATAAAATAAGAGACACTGTATGTGGGAGAGCAGGAGTATTTTTGTATTAGAAGAGGCCTATTAAAAAAAAAAAGTTGTTTTCTGAACTAGAAGAGAAAAAAATGGCAATTTTTTGAGTGCCAACTCCGAAAGTGTGTATTACCTTGTAAAGAAAAAAAAAAACCTACAAAGCAGGGGTTTAGAGCTATTTATATAAATGTTGAGATTTTGCACTATTTTTTAATATAATATATCAGTGCTTGTTTGATGGAAACTTCTAGAGAGCGTGTTGAGACTTGAAGGAGCAATGTCGAGTTTCAGTCTGAACAGAGCAGCAGGGGTGTCCCAATAGGCCTCAGAGGGCGTTAGCCCCATGCAGGAAGGCCGGCCTCCCCAGGGCCACGTGCCTGCGAGCCAGTGGATGCTTCTGTCCAGACAGCCTGTGAACTGTTACACATTCCCTGCCGAAGGGGACCTGTGTCGTCCCTCCGGGCTACAGCTGAGTCAGGACTGCCCCCATAGAGGCACCAGTTCCAGATGCCTTTCCCAATATGAAAATAAACTGTTACCGAAGGAATCTTAGTTTTTTTTCTTCTTCTTCTTCTTCCTCTTTAAAACACAAAAACTATGAAGGTTCAGTAGAAGGGGCAAGGTGTGCCCCCAAAACCAAAGCTACTCCCAGCATTTGGTGCTGGGGTGCGGGGAGGTTACAGTGGCTCACTTCTTGTAGAAGAGGCTTGGACTCCAGCGTTCCAAGGCTGGGGTATATGCAGTTCTACACTGGCACATGGGAAAGGCCTGGAGTGTTAGCTGCTTGACCTCAGACCATCTATTTCCCCTCAATATTGATTTTCACTTCAAGAATCCAATTAACAGTCAACCCAAGATTGAGAGGGCCAAATCCAAGTGTTCCCCGAGGAAGCCCTAAAGGGTTAGAAAAGACTATCACCCACAGCAGCCCGTACCTCAGGCTCTAGAATAACTTCCTTCCCTTCTTCCTGCCATCATTCCCTTGTACCTGGAAACAGTTGTTTTTGTTGTGAGAATTTGTCAGTTTTTGTCACATCTTTGGCTTTGTGGGGTTGGGGGTCTCATTTCCCAGAGTATGAGGGGACCCCTAAGGGCCGTGCTGATCTGTCTGATGTGAATACAAGAGAAAGGGGGCTATGTGGACTGAGGTCCCTAGGGTTTAGCAGGGGCAGGGGCACCCCTCCCCAGGTGGGTCTGCAGGAATTCATGAAGTGACCCCACTACCCCTTCCCATCCCAGAGGTGTTCCCATTTTCTGCAGAAAGCCAACAAGTAAACAAGATAACAGGCAATAACATACACATAGCACTTTTTAAAATTACTTGAAAAATCTTTTGGGGTTCAGGCCACCATGCCTGTTTATACACATATGGTTTTTTAAATGTAGGGTACCCCCTGTCATCCTGCTGGGCCCTGGGCCTGGGCCTCTGCAGACCTGCCCTGCCAGAACATTCCCAGGAGACCTACTTCCCCAGGAGGGAGACCTGGAATTGGCTCCTCTCTCAAAGAAGATCCTTTAAGATATCACATAGCGATATCTTTGTTGTCACTAAGATGTCCCGTGTTTGCCTGTGTGCATGTCCAATGCCTTACTGAGGAAGAGATGTCCCTCTGGTCTCAGAGTGAGGGCGCTGCTGAACCGTGTCTCACTCATGGGGCCAGTCCACCAAGGGCTACTGCTGGAGCGTAACTGTCCTCCTCATTCCCTTCCCCACCGTGCATGTGCACCGCTTGGTGAGGTCCCCTACAGTCCCTGGAGCCTTCTTGTGGAATAGTGCATGTGGCTCTCGTAGGAGATCTAGACAAGTAAACGTCATTTGTGGATGTGGTTTCAGATGAAAGGAAGGCCGAAGTGTGCCCACTGTCCTCTGGAGCCAAACTGACTGGCCTAGCTTTTTTTTTGTATGGGTTGCTGTGGGAGTTTGCTGGGCTTATTTGGCTTAGCACCAGACCTGCGCCCTCTGGCAACAACCCTGAGCTGGAGATTAGGGTCCCTAGGATGAGCTTGAAGGTAGGAACTTGTCAAAGGCAGGGTGCCTCACTTCCTGAGCAAACCAACCAACGATGTCAGGCCGGCCACTCCTGCACATCGCTGTCTGTGGGACCCTGAGCTCTTGCCATACCCTGAATGATGACCCACACTTTATCTCTTCCGTGGCAAGTTAGGCAGGTCCTGGCAGCAGCTGCTTGAAGAGGGACTGACCTGGTTGGCTTGGGGGAAGGGGGTCTGCTGCTCCATGAGGTCCTGAGAAGTGGTTCTTGCCTCCTTCTGCACTCGCATCCCCATCTCAGGCGCTTGCTCCAGAGAGATCATTTCTGCTGCAGAGCTGAAGGCTGCGTAAGGGCATAAAGGCTTTGCAGGGCCCAGGGCACTGAGACAGCTTTGTAGAGCTGGGGTCTGCACGACTTTGCCTACTGCCAAAGAACCTTCTTTACAGAAGTCTGTTGTCTTAGCAAAAAAGTTAAGATGTGACCCCCCCGCCCCCCTGTATCCCACATGTAACAGGAATCAGGACCAGGCAGAAACCAGATACCTCCTCTGTTTTGGTCATCCTTACAGCCTGTGTGACTGACTTCCATGATCCTCAGCTTCCAGAACCATAGAATATTGTAATGAGAAATGTTCTGATTTGTGCTCTAGACTTCAGAGCCGGACCCTAACCCCGAGACACCACTGCGCCGCAGTGTCTAGTGGGCCACACCACCCGTGTCACCTGTCACCCTCCCCAGCACACTGCTGCACTACTGCTTGGCTTCGGGATGCCCTCCTTTGCAGCTGTCCCCCGCCTCCTGTTCCTGGTCAACACCTGGGATTTCTCCTCCATGCCAGGAGCCCGCCACAGTGGGAGATTATGCCCAGGCCTGAAGAAGCTGGTCTTTGTGTATCTATAATCTCTGGTGCCAATGATGGCATACTAAAAAGCCGTAATACACAATAAATTTTACAGTTCTTTGGAGAGTGGATTTTCTACCTTTTTTTTTTTTTTGGCTGTGTAGCTCTGCTACTTCCATCCTCTGCAAAAATGCAAGACACATGGAGTAGATAGAAGCTGCGATAGTTGCTGGGAACCCTCAGGAAGTTTTTCGACCTCTGCTTCAGTTGATGTGTTACTGAGGGGATGTCAGAAGGAACCCTTGCTCCCACAAGTGGCCCCCATAAAGGAGGGGTGGTGTTGTTGCCCAAACATGAATGATTTCTCTCTTGGGAAAGAGTCGCTCATCATTGCCTGAGGAAAGTCAGGTAAGGTCTGCGGAAAGACACTCTTAGGTAGATGAAGGTCTTCAGAAGTCAGCCCTGAGACTCAGGCTGTGTGCAACAGGTTTAGTGTTGGCCACTGACCCCAGGGGAGAGAGAAAGAAAGCTGCTTGCAGGTGAAGCCCAACCACGGGTTGATACCAGTACGGCCCATGGTGTAAGCTATACCCAGGAGTGCCAGGCACCAAGCCCTCCTGATCCTCTACCCAAAAGTGGAGCAGAGAGGGGTCCTGTCAACACATGCATGCCCACCGCTGGGTGCTAGGCCTCACCACAAGGCTCTGGGAAGCTGGGGAGTAGGGCACACAGACCCCCCCACACACTAAAGAGATCCAAGATGGTTTTATCACCCCCCCACACACACACACACATACACACACAGTACCTAGTACAGAAACGGTTTACTTCATATAGAACTATCTTTAAGGTCCAAAGTTTTAAAAAACTTCATTCAATAGGTGGATGCGGCAGGGGTGGCTACCGTTTGGCCTCCGCTTAGGGTTACCTAAGCTCATGGGAACGTCTGTTCTTTCGGAACTGCTGCAGCTGCCAGCTGGACCAGGGGCACTTGGCTGCCCACCTTCAGTGCAAGCTTCCTGGTGGCATTATAGAGGATTTAAGAGGAGCCTAAAGAGCTTGTCCCCCACCACTCATGGGGAGTACAGGGGACCATCTGCAACCCCCCCAGCTTGCTCCTGGGCCACGCCTTCAGGGTCACTCCCACAAACATCTGTGAAAGTGGTTGATGACAGGTCACTGGGGCCTGGTGTTTCCACACACATTAGCCATTCTTTTTAGCACCCTACGCTTCTGAGGTGCTTGTAACCAGGTGTCCCTTGGGCCTCTGGCTCATTCTTAGAGAGCCACAAGTTCATAAGGCAGAGCCAGAATCTAGCCCAGACAAGAACAGCAGTGCTGGCTGTGTGCCTCCTAGATACCCCGCTTCAGACTGAGTGCCTGCAGTACCTACAGGTGAGGGTCTGACAGTGTGAAAGAAAAGTGTTTGGGCCTCAAACTGGAGAAGAAAAAAAATCACCTTAAATGTTTAATTAACCATCTGGAAACCCGAGCATCATGTCAGATTCATTAATCGTTCCGTTTAGTTGTCATGAAAATTTCATGACACTTTGCTATAGTCGAAGAGTATTTATAGTGGGATGTTCTCACCCACTACGCATTCCCAAGTGTGACGCTTGGTGAGGAGACCATGGCCGGCTCTGACTAAGTGAATTTCCTGTGTTTTTAAAATCTAGGGAGATGGTCCAGTGGTAGAGTGTCTGTCATATAGGTTCAAATCCCCAGCAACCACATGAAATTCCGCTGTGTGGCAGCTCATATCTGCAGCTCCGATGCTCTAGCGCGGGGGCTGGCAGAACCAGGAGATCTTGGGGCATGCTGACGAGGCAGTCTGCCTCCATGTCCATGGTCCAGTGAGCTGCATGGTCCATGACTAAAAATAAGGTGGAGAGATTACAGAAGAAGGCACCTGATACTCCATGTACATGCATGCTCCCACAGACACGGTAAAGTCCACCCGGGCATGCCTGTCATTCCGGCACTCTGGAGGCTGGGGCAGGAGATTTGCTGCCCATCTGAGGCAAGCCTGGAAAAGAGTGAGACCCCGGCTCAAAACAAAACAAGAAACAAGAAAATATATATTAGTAAAACACAATGCCACAACTATAAAATTCAAAGTAAGGTTTGGCTTGAGCCCAGGGTGGTTGTCTGGATATGGGAGAGATGGAAGAGAAATTCTGAAACAGGTTGATCAGTGGGGAGGAAGGGGATAAAAACTTCTCCTAAACACTATGGCTGACCAGTGACTATCTTCCCTGTCCCCTGGCCCACTTCCTGCTGACAGCTAGCCCTAAGTCAAGATAGGCCACCTTTCCTAAACCCCAGCTGGAAAGGCACATGCTTTCTCTGCCTCTTGTATGACTTCCTGAGACATTGTTTCTCTGAGGGTCTGGGTGAGTGCCTAGCCTTCCAGCTCAACCCCAGACTGGTCTCACACACCACTTGGACAAACCAGGTGTCTATAAACTGTTAGGTAAATGACCAAGTAGACAGATGAGATGGCTTTGTTACACCGAGGGACAGCTGGGAACAGTGATAAGCAGCCTGTAACACACGCTCAGCTCTCTGGTGCAGCCAGACTTGGGCTAAGCACTGTGGGACCCCCCACTGTCAGAGGGAGGCTGAGCCCATAAGGAGCAGGGCCTTTTTCTAGGCCCAGGGCCAACAAGTGGACATGCCCGAGTGTATCCAACTGCAGTGGACAGAGTGGGACACTGAGGCCCACAGATTGCTCTGCCTTACAGGATCCACACCTCCAGGGACTTGAGGAAGCTTGTCTGCCCAGCACACCTGCCATAAGCCATCTTTTTTATTTGCTCTTGGTGGGGAAGCGTAGACACCTGGTTCCGGTCTCTGACCAAAGCTAGCTTATACCTCCCCACTCCCCAGAGTCTTACATCACAATCCTGGCTATGGGGAGGGGAGGAGAGGGGATGGGTTTTGGCAACACGATGTGTGGTAAAAATATATCTCTTTTCAAAGAGAGATCACAAAACCTGAAGACTGGAGATCAGTAACATGTAATTATCCCCTGCCTTGGGTGGAGAGTTCTAATAGTTTCCAGAAAAACACACAGTGTGCTCTCCAGGATAAAAAGAGACCAGCTTGGCATGCCATCTTGAATCTCTGGGCCCTTCCTAGCCTGGAGGAAGAAGTTCCTTCCTTCCTTCCTTCCTTCCTTCCTTCCTTCCTTCCTTCCTTCCTTCCTTGTTTTCTTCCTTCCTTCCTCTCCTCCTTCCTTCCTCTCCTCTTTCCTTTCTTCCCTCCTTTCCTCCTCCCCTCCCTTCCTCCTTCCTTCTCTCCTTCCTTCCTTGGCCTTGAACACCCTCCAAGGCTCTGAGGATGCAGCTTCATCGGCCCCAGCACAGCATCTGCTAGAAAAAGAGGCTGGGAGGTGCTGGCTGAATTGGCAAGGATGCCTAGGTCACTGCCAGGATCTGTTGTGATTAGATATTGTTGTGATCTGAAGTAATGCAACCCCAGTTTTGTCTGGGTACACAGTGATCCAGAATGCAGGCCACCTTTCCCAGCATTCCGTGGAGGTCAGAACCATAAAACTAAGTTCTGTCTGATAGGTTATTAAGTGGAAAGTGTGTGCAGTCTACAAGATGTGTTCTTCAAGGTGGGATGTCTGCTGTGCTTGCTTAGGTTTGCTGCTGCATTAAAACATTCTGGCAAAACAAACAAACAAACAAACAAACCAAAACCCACATAGAACAAACAAAAATAGTTACTTCATCTTCTATCTGCATCACAGAGAGAAGTGGTGTTAGAACCTGAAGCGGAAACCGTGGAAGAATGCTGCTGACTGGCTCAAGCTCCGCCAGCTTCCTTGTACACAGCCCAGGAGTGCCATGCACACGGCGGTCTGGGTCCGCTCGCATCAAACGTTAACTATGACGGTCTCTCACAGACACGTCCACAGCCAATCAGATCCGGGTAATCCCCCAACTGAGACTCCTTCAGGTAGCTCTGTATGCACTTGACAGCTGAAGCTGTCTGAGTCGCTCGCCCTTCCTGTGAGAAGGAATGAGCAACCATTCTGAAACTTAAGGCAAACCCAAAACCAGAGGCTATAGATGGCAGAGCAACGGGATAAAAAGGACCCGGGTGACTGCACCAAACCCGCCAACTGTTGCAAGCAGCACAAATACAGCCGCAGGCACATCCGCGCAGCCTAGTCTGCTACGGAGGCCAAAGGTAACCCTAACGTTGAAAATCAGCTTGGGATTTTTTAAGCTTTCTTTTTGCCATTCATCTTAAACAAAGATGAAGAAATACAAGGTCATCCAAACCTTTAGAAAAACTCCAGTAGGCATTATGATATGGTCTTGACACTCAAGATGGTCAAAGGATCAGGAGTCTGAAGACAGGCTTAGCTACAGAGTGGGGCCCTGACTCTGACATTAGAAAAAGGAAAGAGAAAAGAATAGTGACTGCTGAGAGATGTCCACTGCAGAGTCACAGCCTTAAGCTTCTGGCATGGTGGGTGCTGGGAAAGCCGGGACACGCCTCAACCTAGCTTCCTCTCCTGTTTCCTTGTGGGAGAGATACCAAACATGTTTTCTGTTTATGCAAATTGTGTGAGCACATGTGGGGCGTGGGACAGAAATGCTCTTTCTTGCTTGGTATCTCTGTTTTTTTCTAGTTAAGGAAACCAAGGCTTAGATGCCCACAGCAACAGAGGAACGGGTCCCAGGTCCAGCCTGCTTTGGAAGGAGGCTGACACCACTCCCAGCCCAGCCCGTTTCCTGGGCTTCCGTGCCCCACCTCATGCCACTGCGGGCCCCACTGCTGTGGTTCCCAGGAACATCTCAGAGAAGCACAATGAGGCATGGTGTGGCTTCATGGTGGGGGCCTCAGAGATGGGAAGGGGCCCCCTCACACTGTCTGCGTGAATGAGTCCTGGACAAACACACGCGTAGCCTAAGTTCCGGCTGGGCCGGGCCTGTGCATACCAGGGTTATCAGCATACAGAGGCCATTAACAAACAAGGGCAGAGCTGAGGGACGGAGACCTGATGGGACCAAAGCCCAGGGAGGAGCTGATTCCTGAGGCTGGCCAGAAAACCACCTCAGCCAGCGGTTCTCAACCTGTGGGTCACAACCTCTATGGGGATCAAATGACCCTTTCATAGGGGTCGCCTAAGACCATCAGAAAACACACATATTTACATTATGATTCCTAACAGTAGCAAAGTACAGTTATGAAGTATCAATGAAAATAATTTTATGCCTGGGTAGGTCACCACAACAGGAAGAACTATATTAAAGGGTCACAGAATTGGGAAGGTTGAGAACCACTGACCTAGGCTTTGACTCCTTTCATTACAGCTAATGTAAGGAAGAGAAGGGAGTGGAAATGAAAAATGCTGAAGAAAGAGGTGAGGAAGACAGGCATGTCCTAAAGCCCAGCTCTCTAGCCACCTTGACTAGGGACCAAGGAAGACCCCCTGGGCAAGAGGCAGTTGATGAGCGAGCACCACCTGGCGGTCAGTCTCCAAATGGTGCCTCTAGGGAACCCGAGTGATGTCCCCCATACTCCCAGCTGAAGAGTGCATTTAAAAAGTGACCTTATTTGTTTTGGATGGCAACGGGCAATACAATTTGCTGTTATCCTTAGCTGGTTTTGCAGGCTCTGGGTGCCCCCTCCCCTGGGAAGTCATAAAAGTCACTTGGAAATTTTAAAGTTTCCCCATGCACAGGCTTATCCCAAGCTGTGTGGACCTGGCCTGGTCATGGCCTGTGCAGAGACCCTTTCAAGCTCTGTAAGGTGAAGCTGGCTGGGGAACCTGCCTGACACCTGCTGCTTGTTTTCCCCGACATCACCTCCTGGTCACCGTTTCCTGCCCCTGTCCTGATCTGTGCAGCAATGCTACTGTGCAGGGGTCCCGAGGTCCATCCCTCTACTCCTCACCCACACCCACACTCTAATCTGGGACCCAGATTCAGGGACGTTTTAGGCTGAGCTGTGGGCACAAGGCTATCTCTGTGAGCCTCGACTCCCTGCTTCTGCCATTTGGAACAGAGATGGCATCTGAACTGTTGGAGGATCACTGACCTGTGAGGATTTAAGAAAGTGAGGGGCTCTTTTTCTAGAAGGAATGTAGGTAGACAGTACTAGCCCTGCCCTGTGGGCAAGTAAGGGAGACACAGTGGGTGCCTTTTCCTAGATCACCATCTTCATCCCCACAGGGACTCTCATAGGGTCCTCTTCAAGGTCTTGGTCTCCAAGTGGGGGTCCAGATAGGCAGTGCCCCCCCC
>CM053766.1:121912699-121934406 GCA_028658305.1 Pachyuromys duprasi
GGCGAGGTGGCAGGTTCAGGGCCAGGTAGAGAAGACTAAGGCTCAACTGGCTCGCATGATTGCCTAACCCTAACCTCTCCAGCCCTTCACCTCCAGCCCTGTTTCCTAAACTCCCACTTTCAGATGTCGCAGCCAGTTCTGCAAGTTCACCGTTTGGAGAAGGCTCTACCTGCCCTGTGTGCCCTTAGGTGCCAGTGTGGGAGGGGAACACAGGAGAGTCTGCTACAGGGCACAATCCCAGACAAGGATTTTTTGCAAGACAAGGCAAAGCCAAGCCAGGAATAGAAGCTCAGTCCTACAGTCTCAGCACTGGGGTCGGGGTGGGGCTGAAGCAGGAGGATTGCTGTGAGTTCCAGGCTAGCCTGAGCCATGTGGTGAGTCCTTGTTTCAAGAGGAAAAAAAAAAAAAAAAAAAAAAAAAGAAGGTAAAAGCAGGCACAGGAATAAGCAGGTGCAAGTTGAGTAGTCCTCGGGGTGAGACACGGAGGAGGCTAGGCAGCTAGCTGAGGCCCATCTGACCTCCAGATGGAGGGTTCTGGGGCAAGGGGGCAGGGGGCCCTGCTGGAGTTGGTGGCTATTGAGGCTGGGGACGTGGGGGAGATCTGAGCTGGGCCCTAGGCATGGGAGGTGAAACCGTGTGTCGTGTCTTTCGGGCTCCTGATCTGGGAATACCCAGACCATCCATGTGGGTGCTGAGTGGGAGAGAAAGGGACTCCCTGGCAGGCTGGGAGAGGCACTGGGACAGCATAGAGGACCACACTTGGTTTCATGCCTCTCCCTCTTGCTCCGTCATCTGAGAGTGAGGGTTCCCACCTGTTCGGTGTTCCACACCAGTACACAGGACAGCCTCCTCTGCCATTTGGCCATCCAGACATCCAGCTGTGGAAGCACAGTCCACCCTGACCGACACCCTTGCCTCTGAGTGGTGTCCTAGCTGCTGTCTGCTTGGCGCAGGTCAAGGGTGCCTTCTCTGCTCTGGGCTCTCTCGGGTGATCTCTCTTGTGCCTGGAGCTTGGATGCCAGCAGCCCATGGGAACTAGGCTTGACTCTGCTCTTCTCTCTGTTCCTCCCTGAGACGATTTGGAGCAAAAGATCCTGCAGGTGTTGAGTGATGCTGAGGGCCCTGTGAAGACTGCCCAGCTGGTGAAGAAGTGCCAAGTGCCCAAGAAAACACTCAATCAAGTCCTTTACCGCCTAAAGAAGGAGGCCAAAGTGTCCTCTGTAGCCCCTGCAACATGGTGCTTAGGCGGGGATGCTCCTGCAGAAGAGCCTCCTACAGCCTCTGAGGACCCCACTGCCCAGTCTAGCCTCGGTACTCTGTCATGTAGGGGCAGAGCAGACCTCTCCCCAACCCCAGCTTAAGAGCCATCTTGGCAATGGACAAGCCCAGACTCGGGTTTGGCTTCAGATCTCTGTCTCTTGACTTCTTCTGGCCAGTGGAGGTAACGTAGAGCCTAGGGCTTGCACATAGAAGGTGTGCAACTAAAGACACAATCCAGGCAGTAGTTACACTGACAGTGAGTACTGGTTGTAAGGATTTCCTCCAGAACCTTCAGGTGATTTTATAGCCATGGAGCAGAAAGGACCCACAGTTCCAAGTGCTGACGCTGTACCCAGAGTCACCCAACCCCAAAGAGTCAGGAAGGGAAGCAGCCTCAGGACCCCAACCTTCGGGAGCTAGCAGCTGTGACCCAAGCTGATGGGAGGCCCTGGAACCCCAGCCCAGTGTTTTGTCCCCTAAGGGAAATAGGGTCACATCTACCACTGAGGTGCCACAGGAGTCTCAGAGGCCAGACTCACTATTAGAAGACAAAGCTCTAACTGGCCAAGACATGGGCACTGCTGTATCAGCCTGAGCCAGCCTCCATGGTGACAGCCTCAGTTACATATCTGGTACAGATGACCACTGACAAGCCAGGCTCCTGGACTTTCTTAAGTGTCTCAGGCCACAGCTAGTGGGTAGTGGGCAGATTGCAAGCCTAGGACCCTCTTCCCACAAAGTCCCTGCCTCCCACCTTGCAGATGAAAGAATCTTCAGATTCCTGGAGGCCAAAGGCCCCCACAAGGCCCTGCATATTGCCAAGGCTCTGGGACTGAGGACAGCCAAAGATGTGAACCCACACCTATACGCCATGAGGAATAGCCACCGTCTGAGCTATGATGGCCAGATGTGGACAATCTATGGCTCAAGTTGTGAAGGCCAAAAGCTAGGTATGAGAAGTCAAAGTCAGTTTGGGGAGGCCAGAGGTCAAGGGTGGACAGTCTAGGGTCATGTTGGGAAGGTCAAAGGTCAGGTCAGGAAGTTCAGGCTCAGGACTGGGTCATCCAGGGTCAGCTTGAAAAAGTCAAGGTGAAGGATTGGATGGTCTACAGTCAAATCTTTTTGTTGGTTTTTGCTTTGTTTTGATGTTTATATGTATTATTTTATGCATACGAGTGTTTTTGCCTGCATGCATGTATGTGAACCACATGCATGCAGTGCCTGCAGAGGCTAGAAGAGGGAAATCTCCTGGCTGGGACTAGAGTTACAGACGGCTATGAGTCGTCTTGTGGGTGCTGAGTACTGGGTCTTCTGGAAGAGCAGCCAATGCTCTAACCACTTAGCCACCTCTCCAGCCTTAGGGTCAGATTGTACATACTCTTTTGGGAGGGATTCCAGGGGAGAGCGCTGCTGGCAGGGGTAAAGAGGCTGTCTAGCTCCTGGCTAGACCTCCTCACAGTGCCCATAGGCTTTCCGGCTATTGGGAGGAAGGGTGGAAGTGTGCATGACAGCTGGATTTTAAGCACTGGGACACGTACAAATCTTTAATGAAGTCAGTGGAGCCCGACAAAACCTATAAGGTTTCTTGTAGCCATTGCTGAGGAGAGAGGAGCCTGCAGCTCCACAAGGGCACCAAGGGTCCTGCGGGCTGCAGATGTGGAAAGTCTGGGGGGAGGAACACACTGGAATTGCCTGGACACAGGGGTAAGGACTCTCTGTGAGCACTTTGTCCAACTTGGGGGTTATAGTCACTTGAAACGGGTGATGGCGCAGAGTGCTTATTCCAGCATTCGGGAGGATGAGGGTTGAGAACTGCAAGTTCAAAACTACCTTTAACTACAAAACTCCTCACAAGACCCGAGTTGATAAACAAGTGAACAAGACTGTTTGAAGGGGGTGCTGGGCTGGGCTTGTATAGCAGCCTGCAGACCGCAGGAGATCCCTAGGTGTAGCCATACCAGATCTGAACCCCAGTGCTTGCAGGGACCCCAAAAGGTTCTTTTTAAATGTCTTTTGCTCGCTTTTTGAGACAATCTCATGTGGCTCAGATGACCTTGAACTCCTGATCTCCCTGCTTCCACCTCCCAAGTGCTGGAATTACAGGCATCTGTCACCATGCCTGTAACTTATGGAGAAAGGAGTTTACAGAGGTGCACAGGCCTCGAACCTGAGCAGGCATGTGGTCCTGTGGCAAACAGTGCAAGCTCGGCTGGGCTTGGCTGGTGTGGGCCTGTCTGTCTCGTGTGGTTCTCAGCCGTTGGAGGAAGAGTGACAGTGTGGATGGCAGCTTTTAAGCACAAGGACATATCCAAATCTTCAGTAATGTCAACAGAGCCCAACAAAACATGTAAGGAAGGCATTTGCTAGCCATCGCTGAAGTGAGAGGAGCCTGGGGCTCAACACTGAGAGATCAACCACAGGGACAGGGTAGGGAGAGAGTGGGAGTCTCCAGCATCCTCCCGGCGAGCCACTGTGGCTAGCTACACACAGCTACGGCACCTGCACCAGGGACTTCAGGAGAAGTCCAGCTGAGGTACCACTGTGTCCGTCAGACACGACAAAGGGAGGCTGTGGCCAGCCCCAGGAGGCTCCTGAATCTTACCCTGCACCCCCTTTCTGGGCCCCCAGGATGGGGTGTGGGCTCTTGCTACAGCAAGCTCCCAGGGAAGTTTAGTTTTGTCTGTAGGAGAGCCCTATGTCCTTGAGACTGCAACTCAATGGAATACTATTCTGTAGCTCATTCTGGAGTCCGTGAACAGTCCACTGCGATTGTTTACCAGCAGAATCCAGTCAACATGATCTGCCAACAGGGAGCCAACAGCCACATCTCCATTGCCAACTCAAAAGCCATCCAGATCGGGCACGGGAATTTCTTGCAGATGCAGATAGCCAGTGATGAGCCGGGTAAGAGGAGGGTCCTGGCGGTGACACCTGCTCTTCCTGAGTGGGGAAAGAAACTGAAAGGTGGACTTGGTCTTCCATGGAGAAGGCAACTCGCTTATCTCCGAGGCCTTAGGCATGGCCTTTCTCTGAATGAGAAGCAGGGATTACATCTCAAGGAGACCCAGTCCATCTATAGGAGAGTGATTCAGCAAACTCTTATCTTAGCCGGACACGGTGGGAGGGTAACTGCCTTTCTCTGCTCTGCACACATAGCTTGCTCTCAAATTATGCCATAAAAAAAAATTGGGATCATCTTGCACTCAGTGGCTTCCTCTCTGTCTATGGATCTCTCTGTGTGTGCAAGTGTGTACATGTATGCATGTTTGTGCATTTGTGTGTATGCATGTGTGCATTTGTGTGTGTGTGGTCCTGTCAGGTATCCTGTTCTGTTATATCCCATCCAGACAGGCTGACTGAACTGAACTGGAGCAAGACTGGCAGCCAGTAAGCCCCAGCAACCCTCCTGTCTCAGTGTGACCCAGCACTAGGGTACAGGTGTGTGAGGCCATGCCTAGCTCTCTGTGGATGCTGGGATCCAAACTCAGGACCTCATGCTTGCGCAGCGATGCTCTTACCCATCCCAGCCATCCCCCAGCCTCAGGATCTTTGATAAAAGTCAGTGCTATTCAGTGAGTGTCTCTCCCATAATAAGGATATAAGGGTATGGGGCCACCTCACACTCAGCCTTACCATTCATGCACAAGAGCGCCAGTCCCAAACCCAGATTTTCCCCATGCCCTTGGGAGACATTTGTTCTACTGCAGGCCTGTTTCCCTAACCGTGGCTCTCCTGGTTTTGATGGCCCTCCTGTGTGGCTATTTTACTTACGGATGTTAAATGGCTCACCATTTTTTTTTCAGACTTAAATGTGTCTGAAAGTTTTTGTATTCCCTTAATTTGAAAATTATAAAAGTAAGCCTAAAAATGAGCCCTGGGGAAATAAAACCAGGGCAAAGACTGAGTTCTCTTTATCAAGAGGCATGGAGGACTTGCCTTGGGTAGAGGGAGGGGGCTTGCTTTCTTTTGGTGTGGTCAAAGGTTGAGGAGACCCAGGAGACAGGTGCCCCAACTGTACCCTGAGCCCAGCTGAGAATGTTGCAGACTGCCTGACCCCAGCTGTCTCTGGTGCTCTGAGCCTTAGTACAGAGCCATCTGGACTCTAGCAAATCCTTAATGCTCTGCCCTTCGCAGGTCCCAGGGCCCCCCATCAGCTCCCTCTACCTGTGCCAGAGGACCCCTCTGCTCAGGGCATCACGCCTGGTGCCTTTGGATCTCAGCACATCCACATGGAGAAGTCCCTGCTCCGGCGTGTACAGCTGGGCCATGGCAATGAGATGAGCCTCCCGAAGGATCCAGTGGAACACACCACTTATAGCTTCACTGGCAGCCCCCCAGGTATTGTGGCCTCCACCACCCAGTCATCACCTGCAAAGTGGAGGCTGAGAGGGAGGAAGCCGGGTCACAGGGGCAGGCAGAGGCCTGGATGGTGGTCTAAGGAAATGGAGAGGGAGGCCAGCAGTGAGCTGGAAAACAGTGCCCCCGGTGGCGACACAGTGACTGCCAGAGGTCTCAGGGGGGACTAACAGAGGCAGGAAGGAGTTCCGCCAGAGAGACATTGGTCATTGAGTGGGGTGCAGCAGTGGGATCAGCAAACAGGGCACTGTGGTGGCCTTCTGTGACAGTCTCTGGGAGCAAAGGCAGCCTACCACGAGGGATGGGGAAGCTGAGCACGGACATTTCTTGACCTTTGAGTGTGAAAAAGAAGGGGAGTCCCGGGGATTCTGGAAGTCAGAGTCCAGGGGATTCTGAGGTAACGCTGGGCTAGGAGAGGAATGGTATGGACCACAGTAGGATAGCGTGTTCTTATCCTGGGAACTGGCCACTGAGAAGAGGGAGGAAGGGCTCCAGAGGCTCTGAAGAAGAGGCTGAGGCCAGAGTGGTTTTGCTGAGCTTGGAAGCAGGGGTTGGTTTCCAGGGTAGTGAGTACAGGTGCCGGGTCATGGAGACTGGTGCCTAGGCAGAGGCTGTGGGCCAGACCTGCAAGATCACTGGTGAGAATCAGCCGTGGAATGGGACAGCCAGGCTGGATGTAGGTGCCAGGTCCCTGGGCAACTACTCGCTTCTCCCGGCCTCTCTCTTTGGTGTACTCAAAGTCTCAGCCACCACTGCTGACCCAGGAACTTCATTCAACATGCAAACACCTGAGCCAGGCCCTCATGTCGAGGGCAATACAGCCCAGAAAGTCTGTATCAGATCCTGCTTGCTGGAGGACGCCACTGTCGGCAACTGCAACACAATGACTGTCCACTCTGGGTCAAAGGATGGAGTGGTAGGGTCTGGAGGCAGTGAGGAGCCGAGAGAAGACACAGGTGAGCCTGGGGAACAGGTGTCTGTGTGCGGCCCCACATATACACCCCCTAGCGCAAGGACGCAAGCGCCCGGAACTCAGCCAGCATAAAGCTGCAAGGAGGCTGCAAAGAGGAGGGAGGAATTTACACCAAGGTGATCAGGAGCTGCAGAAGGGCTTTGAAAGCAGGACAGAAGCAGAAACTTCTTGGATTTGGAATTAGAGAATCATACACCTGCACCTGTCTGTAAATAGTCCCACAAGTGTACAGTTACAATCGGCGTGGAGAGAACAAGACGTCTGGGTGTCAAGCAGACCTCTACACACATACACTAAACAAACAAACAAACAAACAAACAAATGTGGGGGAACGGAGTTTAACAGTTTGGGAATAAGCCAGGGAGCACGCTGGGAAGTAGAAACCCACTGCAGGACGCCTAGAGAACTAAACAGCAGTGACCTGAGACCTCCCTTGACCTTCTCTGTGCTTTTCTCCCTGCCCGCCCCGTACCCCACACCAGATGCAAGTCCTAAAGCCACGCCAAGCAGAAACTCCTTCCACACTTCCAGCAACTCCATACTTCTCACCTCTGAGCTGAGAGCGGTGACTCTGGAAGACAGTGACCCCCAGACCACAAAACCTGTGCTTAGAGAGGACAAAGTCCCGGACACGGGGAACTGCCAGACTCAGGACTGAGGTGAGAGGAGAGAGGTGGAGAGCGCATGCGCAGGCGGCCTGCAGCGCTTCCTGTGGCTGCGCACAGGGCTCACACTAGGTGTGTGTATGTGTGTTTGTGTGTGTGTGTGTGACTTTTAGATGTGATACACTCCCTGGGTGGACCCAGGTTTGTCCCAGGCTTCAAGATCATCCACACACCAGTCTCTTGATAGAGTTACTTTCTAATGACATCACTGGGAGGGGTAGAGACCTTAGAAGGGTGGACAAAACACATCACTAGAGACATCAGGGTCTCATGTGATCCAGAATGGCTTTGGTTCAATGTATAGCCAAGGATGACTTTGAATTTCTGATCTCCTGAGGGCTGGGATTATAGGCAAATACCACCAAATCCAGTTCATGAGATGCTAAGGATGGAACTTTATGCATTCTACACAAGGGCTCTACCAATGCAGCTGCAGTCCCGGCCTGGGCCATGCCCCTTCCAGTCTCTCTAGCCATCTCTTCTTTCTGCCTGCTCAGAGGCTAGCATCCCTTTCCTGCTGTGCCCTTCTGTCTTGCCACAGGCCAGAAAGTAATGGAGCCATAGGACCCATAGGCAGCCACCGCTGCCACATCAGCCAAGCCAGCCTTTCCTGCCTCAAGATCAATCAATCAGCCAATCAATCACTCAATCAACTATATGAGCCAGCTCTGCTACACCTGGGTGTTCACCAGAAAGGAAAAGTCAACACAGCCCGGAGATACCTGCCCATTCATGTAGACTTGGAACTGACCTTGCTGTCCAATAGTAAAAGATGAATAAAATAGTGAGGCTGTGTCATTTGTTGGGAAGGGGCTGCAGAGACCACCATGCTAAGTGAATGAAAGCCATCTCAGGAAGACAGTGTCATGCTTTCTCCCATTTGTGGCTCCTAGACTTTGCATAGATTCATATAATCACACACATAGCTGTGACGTGAAAGTAGAAGTGAAACCAGCCAGGGGAACGAAAGGGATCAACAGGAGGGCAGAGGAAACACGAGGGGGTCGTGGTTGATTGTGCTGTATATTTGCATGAAGGTGCACCTCTGAACCCCAGTACCGTGTATGGTGCATAATTACCCACATAAAAAAGAAAACATAAACATGAAGGCAGCACTCCACACAGCTAGGGCTTCATTGGGCTAAAGAGCATCAAGGCCCTCAGAAAACTGATTTAGAGAATTAAGCCAGGGGCTGGTGAGATGGCTCAGTGATAAGGGGGTTACCATGTCCCAGGATAGCCTCTTGCACTCAGTTAATTCCCTACCCAACCCTCTCTTCCCACTGTGTGGCTATGAGGCATCATTTTGAGGACAGGCCTCCCTAGACCCTGAACCTGCCAGTGTGACCTTAGCCGTCCAGGATTCACACACTGAGAAATTTCTTGTCATTATAACCCACCCAGGCCAGGAGTGGGCAGGGCTGCTGGACCACTCTCTTTTCTTTCAAGGTCCACGAAGTCCATCCTACCTCTCTAGAGTCCTTCCCTCTTGTCCTTGATCTCACAGGATCCTTGAGCTGAACTTCCAGAGAATAAATCATTCCCCCTCCTCAATCCTTAGCCCTGTGAGAGTTACTAGTTAGCCCATGTGTCAATCAACTGGCTTTGGCCAGTCAACAAGCAGGGATTACTTACTATATGCCAGATATGCCCTTGGTGAGGTGATGTCATCACATGCAGGGGGCGTGGTCACTGTAGCATTTCCAGCACCTTGGGTTCTGAGTGCTTGGGGAAGGTCAGTGGAGCTTTGAAGATGGAGACAAAGGAGGAAGAGTCAGCTCACCAGGAAGGCTGCTCCAGGGTGGAACCAAGTGCCTCCTAGTGTGCACATGTCTTGTGTAGCCGCCCAATGCCTCACGAATTCTCTCCTTTTGCTCTGCCTCCCCTGTGAGGTGTAGGATGCCATACCCAGGAACTATGTGTCTGGGCCACAGTCTATCCTGGTGAAGGGATGCAGCTTAGCACAGGGTCTCAGAGGGAATCTTGGTGTCCTCCCCAGGCCAGCCAGGAGGGTGTTATGCAGATCTGTGTCCACACAACACTCAGATGGGATGGCCTGTCCCTGCAGGGAGGGAGTGCTGTGATGTGGTCTCTGTTCTGGCTTCCAGCCACTCCTGAACCAGGGACTATCCTGCACCTATCTGTTGGAAAACCCAATGGTCACCTGAGAGCTGAAGCTGGGACATCCGGCGCAGTGTCCGCTCATCCCTCCCACGGACCCACGACCTCTACCGTGTGCCAGAAGCTTCTGAGAGCTCAGGCAGGCCCCATGCCTTTGAAGCCTGCAGTGGAAGTTTCTGGTTTCTCTGAAGACTCAGTTTTGTCATGTGATGTTTTGCTGGAGGCTGACTTGTGAGAGGGCACATGGTGTTTTGCTGTGAGGTCTCTCAAATGAGGGGTTTGACTTTGGCCAACTGAGAACATCTGTGGGTGGACTCGGAGAAGAGAAGATATATAGAGGCCACTACAAAGTGAGGCTTCGCTCTTCGTATCGACATCGCTCCATTAATCTTTGCGCTTCCACACTTGACTTTGAAGAAACATTCCAGAGAACTTCTCAGAGCAATCCAACTTAGTATTGTGGCTTTCGCTGACTTGTCATGCTGATTTGTGTTGCTGCTTGGTGTTGGCCTTTGGACTGGACTGCTGGCATCTTGATGACTGAGTTTGGTAATCCCCTAAAGATCCATAGACTCTAATCAGCAGGAAGTAGATAAAAGAGGTCTACAGCCCTTTCCCTACTAATCTCTTATCTAAGGTCAGGGGGGAGATAAAGGTATTTAAGAACCCCAAATAAAGTAGGTTTGGTGAAAAATCTAAGCCTAAAGAAGCCTCTGAGGCACCTCCATCCATCCTGTGTACTATTCTGCTTCCACCAACCCTGCATGCTCTCTCCCTGCCTCCACACTTTCTCCATCTTTGTTGTCCACCCTCCTCCAGCTAGGCTTGCCACTCACCTCTATAGATAACCAGACTGGCTCACTTGTTGATGACAGAATGCTGTGATGGGTGTGTATAACAAGGGACAAGCTGTTGCTTCTAAGTAGGTTGTTCTAGTCTCTGAGATCAGGTGAAGGAGGAAGTCTGAGATCTGAACCATACAACCTTAGCAGAGTATGAAGCCCAGAGTAAGGTAACAGAGATGAGGGGGCATTTTGGAATGAGAGGACGCCAAGAGCGAAGGAAATGGAGATGGAAAAGTTGGTGGGAGAAGGAGTCAAGGCCAGAGGTTATTTGCACAAATCTTACCACAAGCCAGCCGACTCACAAATGTGTTTCCTGGGAGCCAGGCAGTGGGCCTCGCTGTGGACTGGGATCCTGTGCCGTGGCAGTCTTGTTGGTCACAGTGGTGAGAGCGTGTTGCTTTGAGACATGCCATTGTCAGTGCAAGCTAAGTGCAGTTGAGGCTGGCTCTCCCAGTCATCTTCTGTCTCCATCCAGCTGAAAGCCAGACGCAGATCTCAGAGCTGGCCTGAGGTCCATAGTTAGCAGGCCCAGTGTCTATGGGGGGCGAGCTGCAGCTCCTGAGCTTGCCCAAGCAGAGTCCTTGCTGTCCGGTGCGGTTTCCCCCTCTGCAATTAATTTGTCATAAACTCGCTGACAAAGCGCTGCATGGTTAATGGAGGCTGGAGGTGAAGGGCGAAGCCATCTCTCACGGGAGGAAATTAACGAGGCGCCATTAAAAGCAAGAAGTGATTGAGTCAGCTCAACCTCCCCCCTCAGCTCCCCAGTCACCCTGCCCCCTCCCTCAGGGTGAGGAGTGAACTTGGCCTTTGGATGGGGGATGTGCCGTCCACTCTCCCTGAAATGGCTTCTCATTCCGGTTGCTCAATGGGCCCTTGAAACCTGTGCTTTCAGCAGACAACATAAAGCACTGTAGGCTGAAAGGGAGAAAGGCAGGCAGGGAGTTCATCCAGGATCATGTTGGCTTTGTGTGTCACAAGTTTCATTTACTTAGGTGTCAACCAAGGGGGAATGGTCCCAGAGCTCATAGGATACTGGGGTTCAGGAATGGCTGTATCCAGGCACTCAAGCCTCTGTTCAGCCTTTGTCCCCACCAGCTTGCTTCCCGTGTGACTGCTACCTACCTACGGTCAAGCCCCTCCCATTAGTTATTGCAGACTCCAAGTAGAAAAATATCCCACAGAAGATTCTGATTGACTGAGAACTGATCACATGCTGATCCCGAATCAATCAGAATTCAGAACAATAAATGGTTGCTGTGGTGCCAAAATCACTCCCTGGTGGTAGGAAGAGATGAGGTTTCTTTGTGAGGTGTGTCCCAGGAAGAAGGAAAGATAGAAATGTTAGGCTGACAGAAACCAGGGCCCATTCCAGCCACAGCTGCGGATATTTTTAGAAACCCTCAGAATACAGCAAAACTCTCTTTTCTTTTCTTTTTCTTTTTTCTTTTCTTTTCTTTTCTTTTCTTTTCCTGTTTCCATTTTATTGACTGAAAGTACAGAACTGAAAGCCCAGCCATTTTATTGCTCTCCAAAAAAAAAAAAAAAAAAAAAAAAAAAGAGCAACAGCAGATTCAGTCTGAAAAGCTACAGAAGGTTCTGATAACCGTTCTACAATGGATCGGACCGAGCTTCCGCCACCACCACCTGACTCCACCTTATCAATCACACGTTCTCACAGACCTAACAAGATCTGAGTCTCCGGTACAGAATGTGTGTCCAGGAAAGCCAGGCAGCAGGGCCTGGGGACGGACAGAGGAGCAGACTGCTGGTGAAGGCACACAGAAAAGAACCCCGAGAAAGTTTTGGTGCCGTTTCCAGTTAATAAGCCAGTAGTGACCTAACGATTCCGGCTGTGATCGCACCAGGATGTTTCTACGGAGCTGCTGGGAGGACACGTGACCGTCAGCCGGCGTCCTCAGGTACACTGTGCTGGGAGAGTGGCGGCTCCAGCTCCCACAAAGACTTAGGGCTGGGGGTGTAATAGAGTTGTTTTGTTTGTTTGTTTGTTTGTTTGTTTGTTTTTTGGGTTTTTGTTTTTTTGTTTGTTTTGCCAGATGGGAGCTCTTTGGGGAAGACTCCTTTAGGGAAAAGTTGTTTGGCTTCCTCTTCGGGGATAGTGGGAAGGACCATCATGCTATTTCCTTCTTTCCAACCGACTGGGGTGGCAATCCGATTTGTCGCCATTAGTTGGAGGGAGTTAACCACTCAGAATCTCATCGAAGTTCCTGCCCGTGGTGGCTGGGTAGAGAATGGACAGCTTCAGTTTCTTGTCACGGGCTGTCACAGGCATGCCCTTTTCACCCTTCTCAGCTGGATCCAACATGCCCAGAAGGATAGCAAGGTTCTTATCATCGATAATGAGAAATGGAAACTTCTCTGTGGGATCCTCACCGTTGTAAGCATTGATGTCCTTGGTTCAGGCAAAACGGTCCTCAACACTGTTTGTTAAAAGAGCAATCAACTTAACATTCCTCTTGGCAAACTCTGTCATCAGCTTCACAGCTCTGCCAAGCTCTGTGGTGCACACTGGGGTAAAGTCCCGTGGGTGGGAAAAAAGAATGTCCCATGAGTCTCCCAGGTAACTATGGAAGCAGATGTGGCCGATGATGATATCAGCCTCAAAGTTGGGGGCTTCATCCCCAAGAAGCAGTCCTCTGGGCATGGTGGCGGCCACAAAACTTTCCTAAAAGGATGGAAAAACATCTTCACTTGAAAACAGCAGGGAGATGAGGCTCTCTGAGTAGTGGCACAGATTCAGGCTCAGCTGAGGCCTCCCTGTGGATCCAGGGCTGCCTTATGCAGAGAAGACAGAGTAGCTCAGAGAACAGCTAACTGTGACGGTGACCCTCCCTCCGTCTCTCACACTTCTT
This sequence comes from Pachyuromys duprasi, assembly GCA_028658305.1. Lineage (NCBI taxonomy): Eukaryota > Metazoa > Chordata > Mammalia > Rodentia > Muridae > Pachyuromys > Pachyuromys duprasi. The sequence goes on from CM053766.1 coordinate 121,925,790, forward strand.
TCCCCACACCAGAAACTCCTCTTCTGTATCCTCTGCAGAGCTCTGGGGATTGTGATGACAGACCAGGCATTTTGGGGAGGGTTTGTTTTCCATGCTGGTGCTTGTACATGCTAGGCACACACTCTGGCAATCCGCTGCAGTTTTATACAGGGTACAGTGTGTGACGCCTTGGAACTGCAGTCAGCCTGGCAAAGGATGCCTAGGGGACAAGGATGGGAGCCTGGTGTCACAAGTGGAAGAGGATGCATTTTCTGTGTGGCATAAGAGCTGGAAGAGATGATTTACGAAAGGTTTGTCAGACGGTATCCTGGTTCCTTTAACTGTCAACACTGATACAACTTAGAATCACCTGGGAAGAGAATCTCAGTGGGCAATTATCTAGGTCAGGTTGACCTGGGAGCTCGTCTCTAAGGGATTTTCTTAATCGAGTTGATAGAAAACCCAGCCCACCGTGGGCAGCACCATTCCCTAAACATGGCACAGTGAGCTATGTAAGAGTAGAGAAATCTAACCGAGCACAGAAAACACACATGCATTCGTTTCTCTCTGCTCTTGGCTGCAGATGTGGTGTCACGGATTGCTTCCAGCTCCTGCCTTGACTTCCCCACAATGGTGGACTGTATTATGGACTTGTAAGATGAATAAATCCCCTTTCCTCTTAAATTGTTTTCAGAAATGGAATTAGGACAGCTGGAAAAGTTTTACTTATAAGATGGATAACAATGGATGGGGGCAGGAGTGTGTGTGTATATGTGTGTGTGAAAGAGAGAGACAGAGAGAGAAGTGTCTATGGGATCAGGTTTCTAGGGTCTCTAAAGCCCGAAATGTAGAAACTCTGAATTATATTTCAATCACTGAGCCAGCTCTCCAGCCCAGTTTATTATATTTTTAAAGTTATTTTATTTCCCCAAATGAGGAGCTATGAATTTCTAGAGGAGAATACTCTACCCTCTTAGTGGTTCAAAGATCAGCATGTGGTCCTTGCTTGATCAAGCAGAACTCTCCGTGCGACATTGTCCAACAGTGTTTTACTTAAAGAAGTCTCTCTGCTCTTGAGCTGGTAGATACGAGTTGGGTAAACCCCCAAACCAGAGCTGAGGAAGAGTTGGGGGCCAGAGAGATGACCTGGTGACTAAAAGCACTTGTTGTTCCTGTAAAGAACTGGGCTCTATCACGCAGCACCCACAGGTCTTCTCAGGTCTTCTCATCCATAACACCAGTTCCAGGGGATCCCATGACTTCTGATCTCTGCAGGCGCCAGGCACACACATGACGCACAGACATCCGTGCAGGCAAAACACCCACACACATAAAAGAAAACAAATCGTCTTGAAAAACAAACTTTAGAGGAACAAAAAAGGCCACACACAAGAAAGTTCTGGAATCAAAATGGTATAGGATGGCTCCGCAAACACACGGTGTCACACGCTTCCCTGCTCTGTACCCCTGCAGAGGGCCGGGGCCTGGGATGGAAGTGAGAGCCAGATGCTTTAGGAGCACTGGCCTGTGCTCCTGTCCTGGGAAGAGCCCAGAGCAGAAGGAAGGTGGTCTGTGGGAAGATAGATGCTGCATAGAGAATCAGAAAAGCAGTTGGAGAGGAGACAGGGTAAATGTGGGAAGAAAGGTGTGTTGGGTTTTTGTTTGTTGGTTGATTGGTTTGGTTTGGTTTTATTTTTATTTGTTTTTTAGGTCAACTTGATATAAACTAGAATCACCTGAGAAGAGGGATCCTCAGCTGAGGAACTGCCTCCATCAGACTGGCTTATAGGCAAGCCTGTGGGGCATTTTCCTAACTGGTGATTGATGTGGGAGGCCTGAGCCTGAGCAGGCTAAGCAAGCCAAGGGGAACAAGCCAGTAAGCATTTCTTTGTGCACCTGGGATTGTATTACACCAGGAAAGCTTTATTTTTCTTTAAATTTTACTGGGCTTTAATACACTGAGAATAAACCGCCTGTTATAGACTCCCCAGTCTGATCCAGGTTGATGATGTCAATCTTCACTGGGTTTTCATTTTTATCTTCCCATTGTTTCCCTTCCCTGTATGATACCTGCAGAAACCCCCTCAGTAATCCACCATATAAACAAACTGAAAGAAAAAAAGCACACATGATCATCTCATTGATACAGAAAAGGCCTTGGACAAAATTCAGCATCCCTTCATGATAAAAAGTCTTGGAGACACCAGGGATACAAGGAACATACCTAAGCATAATAAAGGTGTCTTACAGCAAGTCCATAGACAACCTTAACTTAAATGGAGAGAAACTCAAAGCAATTCCACTAAAATCAGTAAGAAGACAAGGTTGTCCATTCTCTCCATATCTATTCTATATAGTATTTGAAGTTCTAACTAAAACAATAAGACAACTAAAGGAGATGAAGGGGATACAAATTGGAAAGAAAGCAGTCAAAGTGTCACTATTTGCAGGTGATATGATAGTATACATAAGCAGCCCCAAAATTTCCACCAGAGAACTCCTACAGCTGACAAACACTTTCAGAAAAGTAGCTGGATACAACACTAACTCACAAAAATCAGTAGCCCTCCTACATACAAATAACAAAGAAATTAGGGAAACAATACCTTTTACAAATTATAAGGCCTCAAATTATATAAAATATCTTGGGGTAACTCTAACCAAGCAAGTGAAAGATAAAAATTTCATGTCTTTGAAGAAATTGAAGATATCAGAAGTTGTAAAGATCTCCCATGCTCATGGGTTGGTAGGATTAACATGGTAAAAACGGCCACCCTACCAAAAGCAAGCTACAGGTTCAATGAAATCCCCATCACAATTTCAACACAATTCTTCACAGAACTTGAAAGAAAATTCTTAGTTTCATATGTTAAAAAAAAAAAAAACAGGATAGCTAAAACAGTCCTGAATAGTAAAATAACTGATGGAGGTCTCCCTGTTCCTAATTTCAAGTTATATTACAGTGATAGAATAATACAAACCATATAGTATTGGTATCAAAATGGACACATTGATTAATGGAATTGAATTAAAGACCCAGATATAAATCCACATACCTATGAATACCTGATCTTTGCTAAAAAAGCCAGAAATACACACTGGAAAAAAAGACAGCATCTTCAATATAAGGTGGTAGTCAAACGGGTTATCTGCATGTAGAAGAATTCAAATAGATCCGTATCTATCACCCTGCACAAAACTCTACTCCAAATTGATCAAAGACCTCAACACAAAAATCAAATATACTGAGCCTAACAGAAGAAAAAGTGGGGAAGAGCCTTGAACACATTGGCACAAGAACAGACTTTCTGAACAGAACACATATATATCAGGCACTAAAATCAACACTTAATAAATGGGAACTCATGAAACTGAAAAGCTTCTGTAAGGCAAAGGACATATCATTTGAACAAAACAGCAGCCTACAGTGTTGGAAATTTTTTTTTACCAACTCCATACCTGATAGAACGCTAATATCTGAAATATATAAATAACTCAGGAAACTAAATATAAAAAAAACAAATAATCCAATTAAAAATGGGATACAGATCTAGGCAGAATTCTCAATAGAGGAAACTCAAATGGCTGAGAAAAACTTGAAGAAATGTTCGACATCCTGAGCCATCAGGGAAACACAAATCAAAACTACTTTGAGATTCCATCTTACACCTTCAGAATGGCTAAGATCAATGACACAAATGATGGCTCATGCTGACAGTGATGTGGAAGTAAGAGACACTCTCCTCCATTGCTGGTGGGATTGCAAACTGGAATAGCCACCATGGAAACCAGTATGGCAGTTTCTCAGAGATACAGGAATCAATCTACCTCAAGACCCAGCTGTCCCACTCTGGGGCATATACCCAAAGAAGGCTCCATCCTACCATAAGAGCACTTGCTCAAACATGTTCATTGCTGCTGTGTTCATAGTAGCCAGAAAATGGAAACAACATATATTCCCCACAACAGAAGAATAGATAAAGAAAATGTGGTATTTGAACAGAAGTAAGCCTTACTAACAGAATATGAAAGATGGAAGAGAGAATTTCAGGTCTTGAAATGTATACATTGTTTAAACAAAAATCTCATGACACAAAACATCCAGGAAATTGAGGACACTGTGAAAAATCCAGATCCAAAAATAATGGGAGTAGAAGAGGGAGAGAAACCCAGATCAAAGGCCCAGAAAATATTTTTAACAGAATTAGAGAAGAAAATTTCCCTAAAGGAGGAGGCACTATCAAGGTACAAGAAGCTTACAGAACACTAAATAGATTAGGCCCGAAAAGAAAGTTCCCTCAGCACATAATAATCAAAACATTAAACCTACAGAACAAAGAAAGAATATTAAGAGCTGCAAGGAAAAAAAAAAGATCAAGTAATTTATAAAGGCAGACCTATCAGAGTTACATCTGACTTCTTGATGCAGACTCTAGAAGTCAGAGGGCCTGGACAGATGTGTTGCAGACTCTAAGAGACCACAGATGCCAGCCCAGAGTACTGAACCCAGCAAAACTTTCATTCATCACAGGTGGAGAAAATAAGCTCTTCCAAGATAAAACCACATTTAAGCAATATTTATTTATAAATCTAGCCCTTTAGAAGGTGCTAGAAGGAAAAACTCCAACCTAAGAAGGTTAACTACAATGGAATATTACTCAGCTGTTAAAAAATATGACATTATGAAATTTGCAGTCAGGTGGATGGAACTAGAAAAAAATCATCCTGAGTGAAATATTCACTTATACATGGATATTAGCCATTATATAAATTATAAGAAAGTGTGGTGATTTGAATGAAAATGGCCTCCATAGGCACATACAGAGTGTTCTTGGCAGAGTCAGCATGGCCTTGTTAGAGGAAGTGTGTCACTGGGGGTGGGCTTCGAGGTCTTAGACGTTCAAGCCAGTCCCTATGGCTCAGTCTGTCTTCCTGCTGCCTGATCCAGATGTAGAGCTCTTAGCTATCTCTTCAGCACCATGTTTGCCTGCACTCTGCCATGTTTCCTGCCATGATGGACTAAACCTCTGAACTGTGTAAGCCAGTCCCCAGTTAAACGTTTTCCTTTGTAAGAGTTGTCATGGTCATGGTGTCTCTTCACAGCAATAGAAATCCCAAGACACTAATCTACAATCCATAGGCCCAGAGAGGTTATGTGTAGAGAAAGAGACTGCAGGGTAGGATCAGGTGGGAAGAGGAGATGGGGTTGATGGAGGGAAGGTAGGGAAAGACAGCTAGAGTTGAAGGGCATTTGAGGGATGGTGTGGAAATCTAGTGCAGTGGAGACTTTCTAAAATATATGAAAAGGATCTTAATGAAGTCTTCAAATAATGAAAGAGGAGTCCCAATTGGCCTTCTCTTGTCATTAAATAAAGCTTCCAATTCCAGGGCTGGGTTACATCCAATTGAGTTGTTGGTGTCCTATAAAAATGCCCAAACAACCCAGGGCACATGCCATTTCTTCCAAGAAGATGGGTTCTTAGGCTACCTGTACTAGCTTAAGGGCCTAACCATCTGGCCTGGTGTCAGTCAAACAGATAGCATAGAGGTCATTTGGCCTATTAGTCACCTTGGTCCTGGGTTGTGGGAGCTTGAGGGAAGCTCTGGCTCTAAGAGTCGTTTAGATCACTACCCACCCGCCCCTGGTCCTGGTTGTAGGAGCTTGATATGGCCTGGCCCAATGGATAATGAAGATCACCAGGCTGTTAACCACTTCTAACTCTCAGCTCTCTGGATAGAAGAAATTTTTTTGAATCTTTTTTTTCATTAGGAAGACAATCCTGTGTTCTCTGGAGATCTGTGGGCACAAGGACCTCCATGCTATGCTCCAAATAGATTACATTTACTCATTTTCATACACTGAACCATCCTTGCATTTCTGGGGTGAAGCCTAGTTGATCAATATGGATGATCTTTTTGATGTGTTTTGGAGTCTGTATTTTATTGAGTATTTTTGCATCTATGTTCATAAGGGAAATTGCTCTTAATTCTATTTCTTTGTTGGGTTTTTATGTGGTTTTGGTATTAGGGTAACTGTGGCCTCATAAAATGAATTGGGCAATGATCCTTCTGTTTCTATTTTATGGAATAATTTGAGAAGTATTGGTGTTAAATCGTCTTTGAAAATCTGGTAGAATTCTGCGCTAAAAATCATCTAGCCCTGGGAGACTTTCAGTGACTACTTCTATTTCACTAGGGTTTATAGGAGTGTTTAAATTGTTTATCTTGTCTGATTTTGATTTTGGTAAGTGATATCTATTGAGAAAATTATCCATTTCTTTTAGATTTTCCAATTCATTGGAGTATAGATTTTTTCAAGCATATTCTTATGATTCTCAGAATTTCCTTAGTGTTTGTTGTTATATCCCTCTTTCATTTCTGACTTTGTTAATTTGGATATTCCCTCTCTGTCTTTAGTTAATTTGGATAAGGGTTTGTCAATCTTACTGATTTTTCTCAAAGAACCAACTCTTTGTTCTCTGATTCTTTTTCTTGCTCTCTTTGTTTCTGTTGTTTTGATTATTTCTTGCCATCTACTCTTTTTTGGATGTTAGTTCTTTTTGTTCTAAATCTTTCAGGAGTGCTGCTAGCTTACTAATATGAGAGCTTTCCCTTTGGGGGGGTATGCTGTGTATTCATTGTCATTGAATTCTAGGAAGTCTTTAATTTCTTTATTTCTGTCTTAACCCATTTTTTTTTCATTCAGTAGAGAGTTGCTCGGTAGAGAGTCTACTGTTTTTGTTGTTGATGATATCCAGGCTTTAATCTGTGCTGGTCTGATAGGATACAGGGGGTTATTTCAATTTTCTTGTATCTGTTGAGACTTGATTTGTGTCCAAGTACGTGAACTTTCTCCAAATTTTGGAGAAAGTTTCATGAGGCACAAAGAAGATTATATTCTTTTGTGTTGGGTGAAATATTCTGTAAATATCTGTTCGCATATTTGGTTTGTAACGTCATCTAGCTCCAGCATTTCTCTGTTTAGTTTTTGTCTGATAACCTGTCTGTTGGTGAAAGTGAGCTATTTGAAATCTCCTTTTATCAGTGTGCAAGGATTAGTATGTTATTTAAGCTGTAGTAATGCTTCTTTTTACAAACTTCGGTGTCCTTGTGTTTGGGGCATAGATGTTAAGAATTGAAGTATCATCTTTGTGGATTTTTTTTTCCTTTGGTGAGTTTGTGGTATCTTTCCCCATCTCTTTTGATTTGGTTTTTGTTTGAAGTCTGTTTCACTAGATATTAAAATGGCTACACCAGCTTGCTTCCTAGATCCATTTGCTTGAAAGATCTTTGTTCAACCTTTTACTCTGAGGTAATATCTATCCTTGATGTTGAGATGTATTTCTTGGATGCAGCAGGAGAATGGATCCTGTTTCCCATCAATTTGTCAGTCTGTGTCTTTTTATTAGGGAATTGAGAGATATCAATGATCAATGATTTTTTTAAACTACTTAAACAGTCTTTAATGAAAGCATGAGAGGCCTCTATTCCTGCATCTTCTCCATCATGTTTTCCTTGTATTTTCCCTTCTCCTTCTCTACTTGTCAAGATTTGACTTTCCTTTTCAGGATCTTCTTGCAATCTTTGTCCAATTCCTTGATGGGGTGGATGCCCACATGGACAATTATGCCATTAGCCTTTTCTCGCTGCACTCACTCGATGTAGGTGACATATTTCATCCTGTATACATGGACCACTTTGCCAATCTGCTGGCCTTTGTAGTGTCCTTGGGCAAGTTGAACTTCATCATCCTTTTGAATGGGCATGGAGTGAACATTATACTTCTGTCTCATCTCTTTGGAGAGAGATGAAGACATGCTCTTCCTCTGAAATACCATTTGTAGTTCTCACTTCATTCAAAAGTCATGAAGGGATTGAACTTCATTTTGGCAGCTGTGATCCAACAATGTCTGCAAAAGGAAAAAGGTCTACATGCAACTTCTGGTTCTGTCTACCAATGATTGTTGATCCCTGTTATTTTTATTATAGCCGCTGGTGGTGCTGGTAGTAGTGTGTGTGTGTGTGTGTGTGTGTGTGTGCACGCTTCCCTTCTTTTGACTTTTCTGGTCTGAAATATTTATTCCCTGTGTATTCATGGTTGTAGTTAGCCTTCTTAGATTGGAGTTTTTCCTTCTAGCACCTTCTGGAGGGCTTTATTTATACATATTGCTTAAATGTGGTTTTATCTCGGAAGAGCTTATTTTTTCTACCTGTAATGACTGAAAGTTTTGCTGGGCTGGCATCTGTGGTCACTTAGGACCTGCAACACATCTGTCTAGGCCCTTCTGACTTCTAGAGTCTGCATCAAGAAGTCAGATGTAACTCTGATAGGCCTGCCTTTATAAATTACTTGATCTTTTTTTTCCCTTGCAGCTCTTAATATTCTTTCTTTGTTCTGTAGGTTTAATGTTTTGATTATTATGTGCTGAGGGGACTTTCTTTTCTGGCCTAATCTATTTGGTGTTCTGTAAGCTTCTTGTACCTTGATAGTGCCTCCTCCTTTAGGGAAATTTTCTTCTCTAATTCTGTTAAAAATATTTTCTGGGCCTTTGATCTGGGTTTCTTTTACTTCTTCTACTCCCATTACTCTTAGATCTGAACTTTTCATAGTGTCCTCAATTTCCTTTTTTTTTTTTTT
>CM053766.1:121934906-121949311 GCA_028658305.1 Pachyuromys duprasi
AAAAAAAAACTACATGGTATTGGCATAAAAACAGATACATTAATCAATGGAATTGAAGACCCAGATGTAAGCCCACACACCTATGAACATCTTAACTTTTGACAAAGAAACAAAAAGTACACACTGGGAAAAGGTCAGCATCTTAAACAAACAGTGCAGTCAGACTGGATGGCTGAATGGGGAAGAACACAATGGATGCATATTTATTGCCTTGCATAAAACTCAATTCCAAATGGATCAAAGACCTCAACACAAAACCAGATACACTGAACCTATTAGAAGAGAAAGTAGGAAATAGTCCTGAACTCATCAGCACAGGGAAAGACTTTCTGAACAACACAGCACAGGCATGAAGACCAACAGTTAATAAGTGGAACCTCATAAAAATGAAAAGGTTCTGAAGGCAAAGGACATGTCATTTGGTCAACGGGACAACCTACAGAATAGGAAAAGATTGATACCAACTACACAACTGGACATCAAGAAACAACTCATTTTTTTTTAATTTAAACAGAGACTTTTCAAAAGACTAAACACAAGTGGCTGACAATTTTTTTAAATGTTCAGCATCTTTGCCATCAGGAAAATGCAAATCAAACCTATGGAAGATTTAATCTTACACCAGTCAGAACAGCCAAGATCAGTAAGACAGATGACAGCTCACGCTGATAAGGATGCCGGGGTAAGGGGAACACTCACCCTTTTCTAGTGTGAGTGCCTACTCAGTACAGCCACTGGGGAAATCCATGGGGGCGTTTCCTCAGGAAGCTGGGAACAGATCTTCCTCAAGATCCAGCTACACAACTCCTGGGCATACATCCGAAGGACTCTACAGCCCACTATAGAAATGCTTGCTCATCCATGTTGACTGATGCTCTATTCATAATAGCTGAAAAGTGGCTAACCCAGATGCCCATCAGCAGATGAATGGATCAGGAAAATGTGGTACATTCACACAATGGAATATTATTCAACTCTTTAATGAAATCATGAAATTTACAGGTAAATTATGGAGCTAGAAAAAATTACCCTAAATGAAGTAACCCAGATCCCAAAAAGCAAATATGATATGCATTCTTTTATATGTAGAAGTTAGCTTTTTAAGTACTTGATAGTTGTGCTGCTATCTAGATAATCACAGAGGTTAGCATTAGGAAGTAGGTGTTAGTGAGGAATTAGGGGAGGTAGTAAGTATGAGTAAAGAACTACAGGAGAATCTATTTCCAAGGAAGGGGAAATAGAATATATAGTCAGCGAGAAACAGGGAAGAGGCTGGAATGAGAGGGGTGCAGGGAGGGGGGGAAGATCATGGTAAGGAGGGGAATATGGGAGGGAGAACTAACACTAAGGGCCATGTGAAGAATCATGGGAGCCTCTATAGTAGATGTGTCTTAAAATCTATACATGCATTAAAGAAACCTAAATGAGATCACTACATAAAGGGGAAGACAAAGCCCCAGCTAGACATCCCTTGCCACCAAATGAAATCCAGAGCAAGGATTGGATTACGTATAACTGAGAGGTTGGTCCCATGGGAACCCTAAAACAACCCAGACCATTGCCAAGGCTACTGGTTGCTTTCCACACTATGATGGCAGGGCCCTGTTGCTGCAGACAATGCCTGCATAGTTCACCGAATGTGGAGAAATCAAGCTGGTGCCTAACTAAAGCCTTTACCACTACTGGCCAGTGTTCGCAGTGCTAGAAGGGGCTCTGCACACTACCAGAGGAGAAATATAAATATTGACCCTGTACAAAACCTTTGATCTGCAGTGTTGACCTGCCTACATGATACACTGGTGGGATAGTGGCAGAGTTTGTGGAAGTAAAAACCCACTATCTGGTTGGGTTTAAGGACCACTCCATGAGATGGCACCCATGCCTAACACTGCTACAATAGTCAAAGCATCTGGGACTAGATAGGCCATGGGCCTAGGCAAAAAAAGAAAGAAAGAAAGAAAGAAAGAAAGAAAGAAAGAAAGAAAGAAAGAAAGAAAGAAAGAAAGAAAGAAAGAAAGAAAGAAAGAAAGATAAAGATTATTTTTCTGATCAAAGAACACGGCGATAAGATGACTCCTGACAACATTCTGCTATACTCATAGATGACCGTTTCTCTCAGCCATCATCAGAGACGCTGCTTCTTGCGGTAGATGGGAACAAACACAGAGACCCACACCTGCACAAAGCGCAGAGTAAGAGCTCTTGTAACACTTAATCCTAAACGGGACATCTCCGTCAATTCTCTCCCTTCAGGGCTCAGGGAATTCTGTGGAACAGGAGGCAGAGGGATGGATAACGCCATAGAAACAGAATCTTCCAGACACCGACTGACGCGCATGTGAACTTACAGAGACTGTGGCAGCACACAGGGTCTGCACATGAGGTCCTGGTGCTGCCATGGGGCAGCGGACATGACCTCCCACCCCTCCCAACGACAGCCTATCCCAAAGGAAACAGTAGTTTCTCCAAGGGGGTCTCACTCTATACACATTTAACCATGCCCATGGTTAGATGGCCAACACAAAATTAATCCAAAGATGTTTGGGGGATTTCTTTTAAAAATCTCATGTTGTTTTTATTTGGACTTTTTTTTTAACCTTGCTGGTGTTTTGTTTCTACATTATGGTTTCCGATTTTGTGTTTTCATGGAGTGTGTGTGTGTGTGTGTGTGTGTGTGTGTTTGTGCATTTCTCCTGTTCTTTTCTTTCATTTGTTACTTTGTTCATTCTGTTTCATCCTTCCTTGTTTGCCCTTTTAATTTGCCTGTCTGTTTTCTTAAGAGCAAGAAAAAGAAGAGATGGAGTTGAAAGGGTGGGGAGAATGTGAGAGGAGCTAGGGGAGAGGAAACTGATCGGAATATGCCGTGTAAAAATAACTTTATTTTAAATAAAGAATAAAATTTTAATACAAAGAAAGGTTAAGTGCTGGTATGGGGGGCTACGCCCGACCTTTCCCTCAGGTCAGATTTTCCTGTCCCACTGGCCAACCTTCCCCCCAAGCCTGAGCCCCCCCCCCCAGCAGACCTTACTGAGAAGAGTAGAAGGCCCATCTGTGCTGTGTCCAGTAGAGGAGGGAAGAAACTAGTGTCTTGCACTCCCTGGAAAAATCTTCCTCCCACCTGAGATATGAGGTTCCCTGGACACCCGCTTGTGGTCCACAGTCTAGTGCAGTCACCATGCCCGGGGAGGTAAAATGAGGCCCAGAGAGTCTAAGCAATTGCTGAAGGAACAGGCCGAACGGTCCCTAGAATTGTCATCTCCAATCCACTTCTACGGCCGCCTCCCTCCCCAGAGTGCCTTGGTAGCTCACTTGCTGTCTCCTTTGACCAGGGCCACTGTCACTAGCTGGGGAGGAGGGAGGGCAGGAGTGTCAGGGCCTGGCTAGGCTGCTTCTAGCTCCAGCTTCAAAGTGCTCTAGGGATACAGGTGATGGGCCACATCCACAGGTGGTTCCGAGGGTGCGGTCTGCCTAGGAGTCAGGACGAAGCCTGGGAGGCCCCGGAGTGGAGGCTCACCCAGCTGCAGCCTGCTTAACAGCTCTGGCCCTTCTGAAACGGTCCCCTGCCTCAGAGTCCTTAGCTGTTATCACTCCTGTAAAATGTGTGTTTACACCTAAGGTAACACAGCTGTGGCTTCTGGGCATCCCAACACCTCCGGAGAGCATCCCTCTTCACTGCAGATCGTCCCCCAGCCACAGGCCAGGCCCTGCACATGCTTCTCCTAGCCCAGAACATCAGCAACGCCTCATGGGAGTCAATGGCAGACAGTAAGATGAGCCACATCTGTCTGTCAGCCTTGCTGATACCATGAAAATGGAAGAAAGGGACGCCACAGCCCAGAGTGGGACTTGAGTGGGACCCTGCCCATCAACTCTGACCCTTTGGTAAACTAGGACAAAGGTAAGGACAATGCCTTCCTCACAGAGTCCACTCAAGGGCGAGGGCAGACACCAGAGCAACTACCTGGTCACTCCAGAACCAGTGGAGGGACAGGGTAGGGGGACACACGACACAAGCTCGGTTGTATGGGTGGAAAGTGTTACAGCAGGGTCCTTGGGGTCCCCCAGCCCCAGAGCTGAGCTGTCTCAACTGGCCCCCAGCCGAGCACACCAAGGGCATCAAAGGACCCTCATCCTCTCCTCTACACACTCAGTTTCCAGCGACAGCCTCTGGCCGTTCTTGATGTCTAGAGGCACTGGGCAGGGAAGTGGCCACCTCACAGGTGTCCTGGCTCTTGCAGATTCACAGCCTTGGGCCGAGCGCCCTCTGGTGGTCATGTACTGTCTGACCACTGCCCCAAATACTCAGTTTGGCCAGTGAACTTCAGGGTCACAGGTGGGCCAGGCAGAGGATTCCCGGGGCCCTCCACCCTGTGGCTAGACATTCAGTATCTTCCTGGAATTCTGTACCACAACACCAGAGCTGTAAACAGACCCCAAGAGGAGTTTATTCTTCCACGGGCTCTCTCCAGCGGACACCAGTGTTCAAAGTTGAAGGAAGGGACCCAACACCTTGCACCCTTATGGGACAGCCCTGCAACATGCCGTCTGTGAAGAGCTTCCACAAACCCAAGACGCTTGCTCGCTCACTCCCGTAGCCCACAGCTTGTCCAGCACTTGCCGGACACCATCAGGCTCCGGCAAGCACCAGTTTAGTTAGCCGCCATGCCTATGTGTGAAGAAATGCCCATTTCAAGAAACACAGAGACGCCGAACTCTTTGCGAGGGGTGACGCAGCCTGTAAAGAGCCCACCAAGATTAAACTGAGGAGCAAGGATTCACAACCCCTGTGGGAAGGAAAAAGCCCCCTGTGTTGTGGAAATACCCCCAGGCTGGGTGGAGCAAAGATGAGTTTGGGGCCCCAGCTGAGGGTAGTGATTTGCCTGTAGGGTCCCAGGGCAGGCAACCAGCCCACAACCCCTGGAGCTCTCCAAACACAGGCACGGGTAATGCCCCAGGTTCACAGGCATTAGGTCACCCCAGCCTCAGAATTTGGCCCCACTGTCCTCCAGCTGTGTGACCTTGGAAGGCTCCTAGTCTTTGTACCTCAGTTTCTATGTCTATTACATGGGACCATCACCTTCCTTGTTTTTAGGACTGGGTGATGTGACTGGCCACATTTGTCCTGTGAATGATCTGCCATTACCCCCCATATCTCTGAACCTTACCTAAGAGCCCCGGGGCCTCAGTTTCCCCATCTGGTAAATGGAAGTTTAAATGAATGCCACGGGTCCTTGGAAGTGGCCGCAGGTGCTTGGGTGGTGTGGTCCTGTGTCAGCGGTTCCCTCACACTTGGTGTGACGACAACTATCTGCCAAGAGGGCCTCACCAAGCCTCTTCCACAAGTGACAAGAGCGAGACTGGTGGCTGTGAGGTTGCTCCGCTCCCTGTCGCCTTGCTGAGGACCTCGGCCATCCAGTCTTCCTCAATTAAGGCAGAACAAGGGAGGGCACTTCGGGAGGCTCACCTGGTTCCTGATAATGTCCCCAGCCCGCCTGGTGGCATCACGCAGCCACTCTCTGCCAGACAGGAGGAATCTCGGCTGTCGGAGAGGGAGAACCCCCATCTCACGGTGCGTGGGAGCCCGGCAGCTTCCTGGCTCTGTGGGCTGTGAATCGCTTTTTACATTAGAAAGTACCTGGGCGTGTGGAGAGAAGTCTGGAAGGATGTCAGAGCATGTGGGAAGAGGGGCTGGTACCTGGCGTGAAACTCCAGACTGTGGATTCCTTTGGGGCTCCTCCGCGTTCTGAGACGCCTGCGAGCACCGGCACTATCTGGAAAGTGTACCTGACTGTCTTTTGAGCCCACCTAGGACACTGACACACCTGGACAGAGGTCTGGGCTGAGGCGGCCACGGCCGAGAATCCGGCCACCAGGGGGCACCCCTGATCTATTTTTAAGCAAACAGTTCCTATTAGGACTTGGCTAACAGGTGGGCAAGGGCCGGGAGGGTTCCCAGGGTCCCCCTGAGATTGTCTGTGGAGCAAGGGTGGCTCTGCTGTGAGTCCCTCTGATGCATGGCCTTAAAGTGAGCTTTGCCTCAAGTCCCAATCCCTGCAAAGTTTACCAGCAGGGCTCTGTCCCACAAGACCCCGGTTCCCCACAGGGCTAGTGCTCTGTAGTACTTTCTTCCCTCTTCCCCTGACTCTAGGTCAGCGCTACAGCTCAGGTCCACCCTACTGTGTGTGTGTGTGTGTGTGTGTGTGTGTGTGTGTCTGTGTGTGTGTGTGTGTGTGTGTGTAACTCAGGTTGTCAATCCCTGCCACCCCCAAGGCTTTCTATGTGTAACCCTGGCTGTCTTCCTGGAACTCACTCTATAGACCAGGCTGTCCTCAAACTCAGAAATCCTCCTGCCTCTGCTTTCTGGGTGCTGGGATTAAAGGCGTGTACCACCACCACCCTCAGATTGTCAAACCTCACAGGAGGTGCCTCTGCCCGATAAGCTACCTCACAACCTGCGACCTTGCTCTCTCATGTAACCCTCTCTGTTCCTGGCTGACCAGACCCCGCTGGTCTGAGGTCTCTCCCTGGCATCTTTCCAGCCCCAGCCCGGCACCAGGCCCCCTCAGCCTCTCCCAAGTGCTCCCATCCAAGGACCTTTGCAGGGACATCCCCCGCCCTTCTTCCTCCGGCTGGCTCATCTCTCAGGTATGTGCTATGCTAGTGCGTGTGTCCTTCTGAATGTCACCCTTTCCCCTGCATCTTTAGTTACCCTGTGAGCATCAGCCTAACAGCTTATCATGTCCCAATGCCAAGAGCACTGCCTCCCCCCCCCCCGGGACCACTCCATGGTCATTGAAAGAATGAAATTCACAGGGGACCATGGTGCCCAGTGACTCCAGAAGCCTGGCTGACTTCACTTGTGGCCTCTGCTCTCTTCCACCTGTTCCTCATGCTCTCTCGGGATCCGAGGTTTCATCCAGAAAGTCCTGGGTGGCATCTTTGCCCGTGCTGGGGCAGAGACCTCTTCCCTGGGCACCCTTTCTTTTCTGCCTTCAACCTTCTACGATGAGGCCAGGCCTCCACTGCCCTTCCTCCATTAACACGTCCTTGATCGCCCCAGAGTCGGCATAGGACTGCCCCACGAATACCACCCACAAGTTCAGCCCGAGACTGTAACTGTCCACCATGGTCATCATTCTGCTGGACTGGGCAGGTACCACGCTCCTCAGATTCTCTGAAATCAACATCAGCATCTGCCAGAGGACAGGACGGGTACCCCTCAACCCATCCCATGGTGCTGCCCGGCAGTGAGGCGTGTCCTGGAATTACCACCAGCGTTCCTAATGCAAGTGCCATTTGACCTACCTGAGGCTGGGGTGAGTTGAGGGACAAAGAAGGGGCAGTTCTGACCTTGGCCTTTGCAGGGAGGTGGGTGCTCAATATTTATCCCCCCCTCTGCCGCCCACTGTGCACCAGAGCTGCACCCTCCTTCCAGGCTGTGTGGACCTAAGCAAATGCCCACTCTCTGTGCCTGGCTTCCTGTTGGTGCTGACCTGCAGGGAGGTGTGGGACTCCAGTGGGCCTGACCCTGATGCCAAACAGTATCTGCTGGGCAGGAAGTTAGTGCGCAGAATGCTGAGCTGGGTCTGCCCCACCCGTGGAAGTGATAAGCCTTCAGTAGTGCCTTACCTGTCCACACCCTAGCCTGCCACCGGCTTGCCGGGAGCCCCTGTGAGCCTCGGCTTTGGTTTTCTTGTCTCCATTGGGGCTCCCGTCTGCCTCAGGCCTCAGGAGAAAGGGGCTTCTAAGGGGCTCTTAAACAGTCCTTCCTCTGCAGAGCGGAGCCCATTCCCTTAGCTCCCAGTCTTCATCTTGGGGAAGCAAGTCCCTCCTCTCCTTCCTGCTCTTGTCTCAGTAGGAATGGGACTTTCCACTCCCAGCCCCAGCCCCAGCCCCTTCTGTGATCCATGGGGAGGAGATTATAGCCAGGACCATGGCCATTGTTGGGCCTGTTAAGAACACAGCGTTGTGTAAACCCATGCTCTCTAAACTCACTCTCACACTGCCAAATACCCACATGGGGACTCCGGACTTTGAGCCAAACAGAGCCGGGTGTCTACAATGACCCGAGCTCCCTCGGAATGCTGACGTCCTGACCAGTGCTTCTCTCAGAACTGGTTAAGCATTGATTTTTCTGGCCCATTCTGGCTCAGGACAGCCCTGAGAGCTAAAGCCAGAGGCCACAGGGGGCTGAGACCACACACACACACACACACACACACTCCAGGCTTTTTACATGAAAATAAAGGACATGGAGTGGGGTGGGATGATGGCCCTGTGTCTTCCCTTCTGACAACCAAGGTCCAAGCAAACTTCCTCTCGCCTCTGTCTGCTAACCCCCAGCCCAGCCTGAGTCAGTTCCTGGCCCCCAGCTTGCCTGTCTTGGGAAAACTGGTTGCTGATCCCCTCTCCATGCCTTTCCTGTAGTTCTGGGAGCCCTGCTTCTTCCCTGGGGGAGATGGGAAGAACCTCAGGCTATCCTTGGATCATGTGGTCTGAATGTCCCTGGCCCCTTCTAGCTAGGAGTCCTCAGCACCCCCCTTACACACACACACCCAATTTTCAGCAGAGCATTAACCAGGCCACCACTGTCTCCCTGAAGAAGCCTCCATTGCCCTCATCATCCCTCTTTGCATCTTGGCCCCTATTGCTCCTAGGATCCAGACCAACCCCCTAAACTGGGCCTTGAGCCCTGCTGATCCAGCGACCACCTTCTGCTTGTTTCCACCTGACCCTGAGTGGGCTGGCCACACTGCCTCAGCCAGCTCCAGACACACCTGGCCAGGTTCCCGCCTCCTGGTCGCTTGTGGTACTTTTACTTCCCAGAAAGCCCTTCCAATTTCTCCACCTGGTTCATGGCCACAGGCCTCTCAGGTCTAGGCTCACCCATCCTTCTCTGAGTAGCCTGCCCAGGGACCCGTAAGGGGCTCCCTTAGAACATTGACCTGCTCCACCGCCCCTTCCACAGGGTCTAGAGAGAGCAGGCCACTGGCCCTGGTCACAGCAAGAAAGCAGTCCTGCTCAAAGGAAAGCCAGGCACTGTGGCTGCGGCTTTCCACACTTCTCATCGGCAGCCCTTAGCCCCCAGCTCCCGGCAGCACACTCTTGGTGATATGGATTAACTCAGGGCCACTTTTCAGGCATGTCAGAAGAGGGAGCACCCTTGGAAGCCTGCCTGGGTGGGAGACTGATGGAGAGGAACCAGCATGGATGGTACTGTGTGATTATGGAGTAGTTGTGTGCTGCCCTGAGAATTGAATTCAATTCCTGCCTCCTTCCCGGGCCCCAGGCAGTGTCCAATCTTCCTGAGTCATGCTGACCCTGTGCATACCCAGAAGACAATGCTCATTTTCCTCATGCATAGGAAGAGGCACTAAGGAGTCAGTCCTAGACACCTCTGGAAATGTGGAGCCTCATTTAACCACCACTGTTGGCTTGCACGAGGGCTGGGGTAGCATACAGGTCCCTACCTGGGACTCAGTCCCGAGGAGCCCTGCACCAGATTCAGAAACCACATCATAAACCTAAGCTTCAACTTTTAATTCTCTTGGGCCTCAGTTTCCCCATCTGTTGAGCCTGTCACAGCCTACCAGGTATGAGGCTCTTTCCTGAGCCTGTCACACATATGATTGCTTGGATTCTCAGATCGCACCTCCAAGCCTAGATGCAGGAGTATCAGAAACTTGTGGAATGAGAGGAGCACCTCAGCACAGAGGGAGCACTGTGTACACGTGGCTTTGTCCCTGTGCCAGGTGTGTCGGCTGTGTCCAGGATGTGCCAGGAGCCTACCAAGGTGGACATCCCTCCATATCTCCCTTACACCCTGGCCATATCAGCAGGTTCTAAACGAGGATTGAATGTTTTAGGGTCTGTTTGAGCTTCTGTGACCTATGGTTTTGAATGCGGCTCAAGATGGACAGCAGGAGGGAAGACTAGAGGCTTGTGCTCCCAGTAGAGGGTGACCAAGAAGTCTGTTTCTAGAACCCAGCTTCTAAGATGGCTGAGCTTCCTTCAGTGTGATGGGAAATCCCCAGCCATGGAGCCCCTCCCTGGAAAGGGTGCTTCTAGGGAGCAGGTGCTTGTGCACAGTGGGTCCTTCTCCCACTGCCTTCTGTATGTGGCAGAGCTGTGTGTCACCCTCCTGTTGAGCCAGCTGCAGCCCCAACAGAATTGCCCTGGCTCCAGCCCTTTCCTCATTTCTGACTTTGTCCATGCCTTCTGTGAGCACACATCCTGGGGACCTCTGTTCTCCCTTACACTCTGCCCCACATTAAGACATGATTTCAGAGGAAGATGAGAGAGGAAGGGGTCCTTCAAAATGGGAGCTCTCCCTGCAGCTAGATGTCTTTTCTAAAAGACACCACAGAGAAGGTGGGCCACCCTTCTCTGCTTAAGAGCAGAATCCCTCTGCCTGAGAAAGCATCCAGCAGTGGGTCCCCCAGAAGTTCCCCTGTCAAGGCTGCCACAGGGCAGGCAGATAGAGGTTTGCCTCTTACAACCTTGGCAGAAACCGTCCCTCCCTGGACCTTCAGGCCTTCTAGAAGGCTCTGTAAGGCACAGGCGTGTGAGCAGGGGTCATGTCCTGTCACGGGGTACCGATGCACCTCTATGCAGAATGATCTGATTAACACGAGCACAGCCGTTTCCTGGGGCACCTCACCCCAGCCTCACTGCCAGCTGCCCCAGGACTCACAGGCCTGGGCACCTGCCTTGTGCTCAGACAACATGAAACCTGCCCCTTCTGACCCTGGTTGCCCATCTTCTCAGTCTCCAGCCTGTAGCCTCTCTTCACTCCTTCCTGGCTCTTACTTCATTCCATCTCTCTCTCTCTCCTCTGCCTGTCCTGGCCAGGACATAGGGTGGTAGGTGTCTTGTGTGGGTGTCTGAAGAGTACCCTCCATCAACAAAATGTAGCACACTTCTTTTAAAAATACATTTTATTTCCTATGTGTGGGTTTTGCCTGAATGTAAGTGTACCACATGCATGTCTGATGCTTGCAGAAGCCAGAAGAGGGAGCCAGATCCCCAGGAACTGGAGTTATGAGGCCTGTGAGCTACCATGTGGGTGCTGGGAATCAATCCTGGGTCCTTGAGAAAGATGGTCAGTGTTCTTAACCACTCACCTATCTCGCCAGCCACCTGTAGCATGGTTTAAAAAATATGATCAGATCACTTGAAGCCAGGTGTGGCAGTACACGCTTCTGACTCCGACATTCAGGAGGATTACTATGAGCTGAAAGTCAGCCTAGTCTGCAGAGTGAGTACCAGCCAGGTCAGGGCTAGATAGCAAAACTTGTCACTGGTTATGATAATAATAACAACAACCCCTGTATTTCAATTAAAACATGAAGATAAGCCCACTCACCACCACGGACATCCAGAGCTGCTTCAGCCCATGTGTACCCAGGACAGCCAGCAGGTGGCTCTCCCAGGAGGTGCTGCGATGGGGGCAGCTTGCTGCAAAGCTGAAATGTGGCTTCAGAGTTCAGCCCTAGGTCTTCAGGCTGCTCAGGGAATTTGTTATTCTCTGAGCACAGGCTGTTGCCCAGCTAGGACAACACAGCAGGTGGAATGGACTGGCCCCATCCAGATTGCCCCTGCTGGGACCAGAGGTCCTGAGCAGAGCAGAATTCCACTCTTTCACGGGCCAAGGGCTGGAAGCTGGACTCTGACATAGACACCACCTCTCTGAGATCTCCAGGACAGGCTTTGTGCTCTGCCTTTTAGAACCTCCAGGTGTGTTTCCATGTTTACTGACCAGGAGCCCATTTTACCTCAACTGCAAACATGCTTGGACTGACCACTCATCTCCAGTCACCCAAGAGCACAGAACAGGCACTCACTGTTTGGAGGGTGGAGGCAGTATGGATACCAGGATGGAGACAGGGATTAGTGGATGCATGCCACATGGGTGGATGGTAGCATGCATGCATGTAGGTAAATGGGTGGATAGAAGCATGCATGCATGTAGTAGGTGAATGGATGGATGCATGGGTGGATCTATGGATGCATGCGTGCATGCATAGTGGATGACTATGTAGATGAACAGGCTGTGCCTGTATGTGGTGACTGGCGGCTGGATGCATGGGTAGATGCATGCATGCATGACTAGGTGTGGAGATGGCTGCATGGATGGATGGGTGGATGGTTGCACAGAGGCTGATTGGACCCTACTATCCGGATGAAAACCCTGAGCTTTCACCTCACTGGTGCTGATCTCTTTGACAATCACAGCTGAATTTTCAGCCCCAGCTGATCAGCACACACAGATGCTTAGCATCACACACCACACAAATGGCCACTAGTCTTGCTCCCCTCTGAATCCTCACGAGCTGGGATTCTACTGTCCTCATTGCTCTCAGCACTCCTCTCTGCCAAGGCCCTGCATAGCAGGCTATTAAACCCCTTGCCCATAGAATCTACAGAATTCACACCCCTCCCCAAAATAGGTATGTGGTGCTGGAGAGATGGTTAAGAGCTCTTGCACAGGACCTGAGTTCAGTTCCCAGCACCTATGTGAAGGTTTACAAACATTTTTAGCTCCAGCTCCAAGAGGATCTTGTACCCTTTTCCAGTTGCCCCAAAGCACTGCATACACATGGTACATCAACATATATGTAGGTAAAGCCCCACATACATACAAATAAATAAATAAAGCTTTTTTAAAAATTCAGATTAATTACAGCAACAAGCCCACTACCTCAGTAACAATTTCTATCTGGTTTCATTTCCATTGATGTGGAAAAACACTCTGACAAAAAGCAATTTAGAGGATTAAGAGGTTTACTTCAGCTTACAAATCCAGGTTGCAGTTTATCACTGTGGAGATGTCAAGGCAGGAGCTTAAAGCAGCTGGTCACATCACACCCATCGTCAGGAGCAGGAGACATGAACTTACACTTGCTCACTTGCTTGTTCTCAGCTAGATTTCTCCATTGTCAAGCAGCTCAGGATACCAGCCTAGGGAATGGTGCCGCCCACAGTAGGCTGGGTATTCCTGCATCAGTTAGCAATCAAGGCAACCCCACACACACTCCCACCTGGTCTAGATAATTCATTATGAAGACTCTCTTCCCAGGTTATGTCAAGTTGATGGTTAAAACTAACCAGCACAGGTAGTTTAAAGCAAATGAGTTATTTCACCTTCAGGTAACAAAATCCCAGAGGAAGGAAGCTCAAAATCCCTAAGACACCTTCTAGAAATCCCTAAAGACCAGAACCCCTCTTTCTTAAGCTTCTCTATTCTTAATACAATTCTTCAATCTCATAATCCAAAGTAGCTGCTGATGCTCCGGCCATCAAGTCCCCTTCCTAGCTTCCAGGACAGAGAAGTACATATAGAAGGAATTCTCTAGAATGTAACACACATGACTCCTCCATTTATGTCTTGCTGGTCAGCACTTGGGCACAAGCCCACGTGCTGAGAAGCTGAAAAGTAAGGACTCCCAAAACATATGAGGTTGAGGGGTAGTGTGGGCAGCTAGCATCTCTGCCTGGTGACTGAACAGGTTTAGAAGTCTTTGATTCATCAATGCAGAGCCAAGGGCTGAGGGCACACAAGGACCAAACTTGGGGAAGCCTCCTGGGTAGGCCCTTGTTCTTCAACAGACAAGAGCCAAGTCTGGGTACAGGCATTGTGACCCCTGGAGCCAAGGCCTGTAGTAGGAAGGAAGGGTTATGGATTAGGAAGGTAACCGGGTCAGACTAAGTGGAAGGCGGCTCACAGGAAGGGATGCTTGAGAGAACAGGGGGTGCAGAGCCTCCTGAGGACCAGGGAGGGGGCAGCTCACAGGCCCCAGCTCAGCCGGGTGCTCCGAGCCTCCATATCCCCACCTCTGCCATAGGAAAGGTGACTGCACTGTCCAGTGTTCTGCAGGCTGCACCTCTGCCTCGCAGCTGGGGTCCCCAGAAGACATAAAATGTACAGCCTGGAAACCCTCCCCTTCCTCACACACCCCAAGAGGGGGACTCCAACAGAGCCTAGGTCTGGGTGCATTTGGGATTGTCACAGCTGGGAGGAAGCTGCTGTGCCTGTCTCAGAGAATAAACCATCCCACTTACCCATAGAACCAGAATCTCCAAACCCTGCCCACAGAGCTCCTCCCACTGGGTCTCAGGACCCTCCTCTTCCCTCCCATTGTGTCCGGGACCTTCCTTGGCCCCTCCCACCGTATCCCAGAACCTTCTTTGTTCTCTCCACTGTGTCTCAGGACCCTCCTTGGCCCCTCCCACTGTATCCCAGGACCCTCCTTGGCCCCTCCCACTGTATCCCAGGACCCTCCTTGTCCCCTCCCACTGTATCCCAGGACCCTCCTCTCCCCTCCCACTGTGTCTCAGGACCCTCCTTGGCCCCTTCCACTGTGTCTCAGGACCCTCCTCTTCCCTCCCACTGTATCCCAGGACCC